>OX438850.1:10908556-11616056 GCA_949315975.1 Eudonia truncicolella
TGTTCTGAACCTGCTTGCTAGTCACTGTTTACAATACCATTTTGATTCTTATCGCTCTGGTTTTGTAACTTATCTGATTTGCAAATGGTCCTGTATTGTAGGCGCATTATTATCTGCTGCCTGCCAATTCTCAATAATTTTTTATTTAAAAGTTACGCTTAAAGTACGTAAATATCTGAATTTGTGATGACTGATAAAGTCATTATAAAACTGACTGAAACACTAGATAGGTGTGAAAACAGTTTAATTCATACTAACCTCTACACACGCCTGCACATTATACTACCACAAGTAGTTACATTTGCTTAATAGATTTTGAACCTAAAGCACATGGTAAAATTTATTCTAAAGCATATGGTTGAACCTTAAAGGGTTGAACTTTAATTGAAGAAATTTGACAAATTTAGTTAGTCTAATGTGCAGGCGTGTGTTAATCTGATACTTTGTTTGTTTTAATTTTAGAGTAACTTAAAAGGTTAATTTTACTTTTTTATTTTCAAGTGCTAATTGCTGCACTGAAGCTAAATTAAATATTTATAAAATTTATAAAATACAGTAAAAAAATTAAACGCCCACCCGACCCAGCCAGGAATCGCACTCAAAAACATTAAAATAGCAGTGACAAAATTCAGCGCTTACGTCAGCCTTTCCGGTAGCATAGCGGTCAGTGCAGCCGCCCGGACTGCGGAAGACCCAGGTTCGATTCCTGGCTGGGTTGGGTGGGCGTTTAATTTTTCACTGTATTTTATAAATTTAATAATAATAATAATAATAAATCATTTATTTGCTTTTTAACATGGTATAAAGATGTTACAAAATACATGGGTGAACCACATGTTAAGCTAATCTAAAATATAGCATGCAAAACATACAACATACAACATAAATATTTAAAAGGTTATCTTAATAAAAAAAACTTATAAAAAGGTCATTGCCCCTAAAATAGCTGTCCTAATTATGTTCCCATATGCGGCATTATCAAGCGTATTCAAATTAGCGGATGCACCAATATCGCAATCTTTTATCGCATCCGATGGAGGCATGGCTGCAGCAAAAATCACTAGCTCTTAGTCATAAAAGGTACCATGCCACTTTAACTTATAACTGAGGGTAACATAGAAAATAATAGTATCGGACGCTGTGATAAAGTCCAAAATTGTTAACCATATTTTGCTAGGTGGACAGCTAATACAAAACCGTGCGAACATTCTGAAGATCCCTTCGTCAGACAAGCGACGTGATCCAGCGACTGAATGGGTGCATATCGGTCGATATCAATTTGATGAGCAAGGTACTACTTTAAGTTAATGTCCATAGGGTCTATAAACTTGTTGTTTTTTTATGTAGCTCGTCTTTAGATGTGTAGGTAGAACAACAACAATTTATTTGAATTAAATATCTTGTGACTGCGTGGCCATAGAAATGTAACATATCTTATTTCTATGAAATAAGGGTCTATGTCTTACCTAATCCATAGACCTCACCACATTAACATGTTCAACTTATTAAACCAAATGCAATGCAGTAAGTGTTATTAATTATTAGTACTTTACAACAATGATGATTTTACTAAGAAAAAAGACGTCTCAATAATTTACATAAAACAGAAAAAAACGTGTCAAAGCATTCTCAACTCCATCGCTGAGGTACTAATTAAAACAAACAGCCACACAAAAGAGTGAGCGAATGCAATAATTCCTAACATTTGTCGTCGTATATGGTATAATAGTGCATGAGTAGCGCCGCGTTCGCTCTGCCACGATAGGACCATGAGATCATCGCCAATTGTGGCCGTGTGCCCACAATCGCCGGCTTAAATATGATCAAACATATGTATGTGTGTATGTTCATAAAGGAGTCGTTTGTTGCCACAATATTCCCTATCAATTTTGCTGTTTGAATCATTGTCAGTTTTGCTAGTTACATCATTGTGTCAGTAGTTCAGTACCTACAGCGTGCGATAGATAGTTTATGAGATTAAGATAGTTGTGAAAGCTGAACTGAGAAGGTATGGTACTAGTATTTCTTGAATGGATGCCTCCCCTTTCCTTGTGACCTTTTCGAAACTGGACGAGGGAAGAGGAAGAGAGTCACATAACCCAGGGTTACTCTCATAAGACAGCAATTTCCTAGTCTTGTCGATTTCTAACGTTAGAGTAAATATTAACAGGATTATTAGTACACCATCTAAACCATTTTGTCTGCTTATAAATATCTACGTAGTAGATAACTTCAGAACATCCGTGATCAAGACGCATGCAACTATGCCGCAATATCGAATACCAAAGACAACAAAAACACGGTAATAGTCCCGTTAATACTATTTCCAACGGTTGGTATAAATAAGAAATTGTGAATTCAAAAAATAACAATTAAAATAATTAAAGGGTGACTCCAATCTCTTAGCTCAATTTGTTGGTTTGATGAACCACCTCACCTAATCTTTAAATCTTGGTTAACCCTTTACAGCACAGTCATCATTGAAATCAATGGATTAGCGTGAGTGCCTGAGTAGGTTGCAAAAAATTTTACAAAGTGAGTTTCAATTTATCAAAAAAAGTTAAACTTAAAGCTCTGCTCAAAGGTAATATGGATATAAGTTTTTTGTATTTTCCAATGGCTGCACTTACGAGGTGACTAACCGGGTTTTTTATGTCATGGTTCGTGTTTTATTTCCAACCGGCTTTAAAGTCACTTGGAGTAATGTAATGACTAGTATGTCTCCTTAGACTTTTTATCTTTTCCTAGTCTGAAATGTATAGTAAATCATATTCGTAACTTAACGCAAAAAAATCTCTAAGCCGATCGATGCAACGTAAGTGGTCAAAAATATAATTAATTAATTCAAGAAAAATAAACCTTACAGTCATGTGATTACTGTATGTTTTTTGATTCAAGCAAAAATAGACCTAAAACCTACGGTACACAAATATGAAGATCTTATTGACTACATAAAATGCTTTAATCAATTCTATGCTTACAGTTCTGCGTCTTCTGATGAATATTTATGAATCACTCTAGAAGCTTCATTGAAGTTGAAATGCCTCAAATGTTTTGGGAACTTTATACCTTCGTAATATGCTGGTTTGGCGTACTGAGAATGCTTTATACCTTTCCTTTTCCCCTCGCCGTTCTCGATCAATATTATATACAATAAATCTATGCCCAACATAATACGAGTATAAAGGCGACGATATGTATAAAACTACCCACTGTTAGTTCATTATCGTGGACATGTTATGTTATCATAAGAGGTATACCATGTATTTTATCTCTATTAATGATGTCATGTCCACTACAAGGCCCCAAGTGTTGACTTAGCACTTACTAGACAAATCAATATTGGTTTTGTATACTCAAAAAGCAATCTTCGAAGCTTCTCCTTTCATATTGTTCTTTTTACACATTTTTGTTGACGTCACCTTAGAACAAGAACAAGACAAACTTTAGATTCTGCTACTAGACGAATGTCTATCTATACATATTGTAAAGCGGTAGGTTTGTTTGCATGTAGGAGGCATAGTCTAGCCTCTGCATATTCTTATAATTTTCACCTTTTCAGTTATTTGGTCATCAACATTATTATGATTTTTGCATTGAAACGTCATACTACAACTGAATTCGATGATATCCCTCTGCCGAGTACACGCATCATTGCACGTTGTATTGTAACATCCTCATAATGAATCATTCCAGTTATTAGCTACCAATTTACTGACGTTAAAATAGCACAGGACGCCTGTGTCCGCGCGCTGTTACTCTGTGTGGTCTCTGGGTGGCATTGAAACTAGCTAGATGAGGATAAATTCTAATCATATTGCTCTGACCACGTGTTATGTTAGGTTAATTAGTAGGACCTGTGTGCCATGATCTTCTATTGCGATTCAATTAACTACACTCGGTGAGAGGAAAGCGAGGACTAAATGTTTTTTCTCTTACGTGTTGTGCACAATTTTCTTGCATAGAAAGTTTGATTTAATTTTACTCTTGCAGTGTTTGTGTAAATTTTTGAATTGCTTGGTTTAGCTATTTCCAATTTTAGCGATGTCTCACATTATCAACAATATTTTGTTGTGTATGTGCATTGTAAAGATAGCCAGTATTAGTAGATAAGAATTCTGACCGGGTAAGTGAAATGCGCTTCGGCCGTAGCGTCACTTTTGTGTTTCGAAAAAAAGTAACTTTTATACGCTCAGGCACATATCGTTAAGATTTGAGTTATTCGAAAGTCGTTTAGATGTATTAGGTCTTTGTTTTTGTTGCAAGTCGATATGTTTCTATTACTATAGCAATTATTTGTATACATTTTTTAATAATTTTATAGTAGATGCCTGAGCCTGTAACGCCATAGATATTAACACCATCCTATGTTTGCCATCTTTTAGCCTTAAAAATTAACCTATATTTATGATCAATCTAGTCGTTGGTTTAAAGCAATCATAGTTTAAATTATTAGACTTATATCTAGAAGAACTTACATCACGAACATACGGCCTTATGGAAGAGTATCACTTATGGCTCGGTTTCGTACCACCCGGCACCGGGTGTAATGCGGCGTGCTTCATCAGTTCAAAGTCCATCTAGTTCATGCGATGTTTAAGTTGTGTCTTCCTATTACAGGAGAGCCGAAACGCGAGGGTTCAGCTGACGAGCAGCCGGCGCCGGACCCTGATGTGGACCCCAGCGACGTCGCCGCAAAGGACACCGTCGAAAAGGACAGCAAGTGAGGCTCTTAACACTAAAACATCAACACGGGAATATTTACACCAAGACACCTTTTTATTCCTGTAATTGAAGAGTTTGCCTTTGGTTGAGGATTTCAATATCGTAATGTTCTTTGCCTTCTTGTACATATCTGTCATACTTAGATGCTCTTGCTAGGAGAGAATTCAATCATCATCAAGTTTCCTCAATAGATTTTGAGCTTTATGTGTATGACATAATATCATCATACGCGAAATCCTAGCGTCTTCTATAGTTAAATAATTATGATTTTCTTGTTTTTTACTAACTTAGGTTAAGTTTCAATATAACACTTATGGCTTTTATATACAAAATAAAAATTATATTATATTATTATTATTATTATTATATATATATAATATGGTTGAATATTAATCGAAGAAATTTAGGTTGATGTGCAGGCGTCTGTACAATCATGCATCTTACAAGTTAAGAAGTCATAACCGTAACTTTTTGTGTGTTACCAACACCAGGCAGTTCGTGTGACAGAATCCTACTGATTCCGGCTAGTAAATCAAATAAGTCTAAACGATGGATCAAATTGGTGGTGATGTGATGAATGGATCATATGTAACTGAGAAAAAATAACTAGGAAATGTCTGTGGTAGAAATGAAGTATCAAATAAACTAATTATCAATAATTCGTTACTGAAAACCAGACTTACTACTACACTAGTAAGGTTTTGTCCTTTATTTTATTTTATTTTATTTTATTTTGTATTATGAGAAACATGCAGCACATAAAAACTCAAATTATAGTACACATAATATAACACAAAGGCCAATAAAGTTTCTACCAAAAACAATTAACGCCAAGATATTTTTTAATCAGTACGAGCCATTTTAAAAGTGATGCGAGTAGCGCCACCTGTTGCCGCTCCCCTCAACTAACGCGCACGTTGCTTTTCTCCTAGCTGGCGGACGACGACGCCATCTAGCGGGCGCGGCGTGAACCGCGCGGAGAGCTGCCGCGAGCGAGACGCGCCCCGTCGCGGAAAGCACAGGAACGCCTCCGACCCGAACCGGCTCACTGCGCACACCAACCAGTGAGTTTAGCTTCTAAGACCAATCGTTTTTAAATATTTCGTTGTGTTTTTTGACAGGAAGGAAAAAGGTTTTTTTTTTGTAAGTAACAGTTGTGTCAGGATCAAAGACGGCGCTAGTGATCTGTTGCTTTTGCCCTTCTGGATTTTATTATAACAACAAACAGTTACCGTAAAACAATTCGTATTAGTTTTCTGATAGAAATTACCTACTTACTAAACGTTTTATAAGGTACATTTTTCTTGTGACTCTAAAGTCAAAGAGTTTTTTTAGGATCATGCAAGATGGCGCTATTTAGTGTCACAGATTAAATAGTTACTACGTCTTAGCTATTCAGCATCTGAATGTAAACGGAATGTAGGAGAAATTAATAATCTTCGTAAAGTCTAAAAAACTACCTAGGTGTCAGGAATAAGAATTTAAGTTTTTTTTAGTGTCGGAAAATTTCGATAGATGGCGGTCATTGGAAAGTAGAGTATGACAGCTTTAGATCAGGCTACAGTATTTTTTATTCGCAGAATATTAAGTACACCCAATGAAATAGCATAATAGTGG
The DNA here is from genome assembly GCA_949315975.1 of Eudonia truncicolella. Taxonomy (NCBI): domain Eukaryota; kingdom Metazoa; phylum Arthropoda; class Insecta; order Lepidoptera; family Crambidae; genus Eudonia; species Eudonia truncicolella. The sequence goes on from OX438850.1 coordinate 10,914,899, forward strand.
TAGTATTGTTAAAAGACGCTTTGATTTGCATGTTGTTTGGTAAAAGGGAATGTGGAAGAAACAATCCATCATAGTCAGCTACTACCTGTTACAGATCGCGCCAAACTTCTAGACCCCTCTGAAGTTGCTTCGCGCAGCTGTGCAGTCAGACCCAAAGTATTATTAGCCATTTAATATTTAACGTATATCACTTATTATTTATATCCTTAAAATGAATCAGAAGACTATCCTCATTAAAGTAAAAATACAATTTGTGATTAGAAAATAAGTTTAATATTTTAAACATTATAATTATAATTATAATTTTTGTGCCTTCTTCAGCTTCTTTTTGCATAAACTGCGAAACATTATAAATAATCTTTCTAGCTTGCCGACGTAAAACGGTATTTCGGTTAGGCATTTTTAGCCTTTCTGAACAAAGCAACAAACAACAACAACTAAATAATGTGGATAACAGAAAAAAAACTTAACAAAAATAGAACAACACTTAATTTACGCAACGCGACTGTACTTCGCTACGAATGAGTTGTGTCCCCGCCTTCGTCCCACTGACGATGATACCTATTTTTTATTACTGCGACGCGAATCGCGCCAACTTCAGAGGCGGCTAGAAGTTTGGCGCGATCTGTACCATAATACCTACTTCAATTTATCAACCATTTAAGTTGTATTCCGAATATAAATGACTCATTTATTATGCACACATGATTTATAGTATTTACTTCGTTTCTTTTTTTTTTATTACTTACGTGTTATTTTGCGAGTTTTACAACGTTGTTTTTTTACCAACTAATATTAGGATCATTTAAAAACACCATCTAGGTAGACGGGACTTTAAGAGAAACAGATAATATTTTTAAATATTAATATGTTATACGACTATGAAATCTTGCAATACAGTTTGAATAGTAAATCAACCTTTTATCTCAAGTTTAATATTTAACTACAAATCTATCTCACTTTGTTTGCATACTTCATCTAAATAAAGAAATCAGACAGACTCGTAGACGTTAATCCTACTGCTTTCGTTTCGTTTTGTTCTAAAACTATAGACAAACTTAATTCAGTATTAAACCCTAGTAGACAGAGAAACGTTCTAACTGAACGGTAGTTGCAAGCAAAAACATATTTAAAAACTATGCTAGTAAAGTCTGTTTCAGTTTACTTTGATGATATTTTTTATTGATTAAAGTCATTAAAAAATGCACTTTAGTGGTTTACTGTTAAACTATTTTAGTGTAACGCAATGGTAACTTTCCTTTAAATAAATAATTTTGCAAACATTGTTCACGTGGCGGTATCTTTTTCGCGCGTTTTTGTTTGTTTCCAATAGTGATCGAACGAAATTAGACCGGTTGTCTGTCGACATCTGAAATCGCACCCGCCAGTTTGAAAAGAACTCTGCGCATCACGTAGGCTGCAGTCGGAGGTAGGTCTGTGTAAAGTGGATATTGGAAAATGGACTAATTTAATCAGATTTCCCAAGAATAAGATTCAGCGTTCACAAGGCGGGCCTAGATGTTTTGGTCTCGTTATCGATCGCCGTTTCTTCCTGAGCCGCAGTTTGTATACAATCAGTTTATGAAGACGGATCTAGTCTTCCTGGCAGTAGTCAGTGATCGCCCGAGGTGTTGTGATTTCAGTTTTCAGTTTCGTTCAAGACGCGGTCGCAGATGCATTGCGGCAACCAGTTATTTCCATTACCTTTTTATTTCATAATGAACTCTATCGGCAGCGTGTTTTAGTTTCATTGCAGTGTCATTTAAATTCTTGTGCTGAATATTTGGGTTAAATATTTTTTTTTTGTGATTGTTTGGTATTTTTATGTTCTAGTGTTGTTTGTAAAGTTTTTCTAGATCCAAGTATTTAGGTAGAGTGTCGTTTTATAGTGAGTACGTACTGTATTTCTCGGTTAAAAAGTTATCTTTCTCAGAATTGTATTTTTATGTATACGAATTTAAATATACACAACATTCAGTTTAAGCGAAAGTCACAAACAGCACTTTATCTTTACAGCAATATTTATTACCGCTAAAACCACTCAAGCTTTTTATCGAAGCTAAAATTAAAATTTACGGTAACTCTTCAGGGTAAATTCCCACTTTGCGTCTCCTGATAAATCATTAGTTAAAGGATAGACTTATTATGACTAGAGTATAACACATTTTGTCGAAATAAATAATGTACATTATATTGTGCAAACTGTTACGTTCATAACAAGTGAATTAGTGTGACAAAGTTGTTACAATGTTATTAAACTTATTGCAAAAGTTCGGTCACTGACTATTTTAGTTCTATGTCATAATAATGACAACTACTAAAATGTGACAAGTGAATCTTAGTTAGTTTAGTTGTTTTTATAAAGCATTCTTTTTTAAACCACCTTTTACATAGGTAGGTTAATTAACTTTGTGCTTAGTTGGTGCATTTTGGTTTAAAACGTTAAACCATTTAAGTTTAACATTTTGAAGAACCATTGTCAATATCCCTCGAAAAAGTTACAATTGTAAGAAGAATGAGATGAAGAAATCGTATTTAGCTTTGAATATTGACCGGTTTCATGTTTTTACTTAAGTAATCTTCACCACTCAACTCTTGGCCGAGCAGCGCTTGCGATTTTAATTGATTATAAATCTTATGACTAGTCAATAAGGATCAATTTATCATAGTTTCCAATTAGCCACTGCCTGACAGACGGTACCACCTACCGACGCACGCGCAAGTCACATTGAATGGACAATAGACAATGGCCTCCTCGCAATAACATTATGGCCACTTGTTCGGTGCCTGCGAAGTGTTTCTGTTCAATATTTTTTCAGGCAGTTAAGGTCAAAATCACCAATTTTGAGTAAACTCGCTGTTGATGACCTCGGCGCCACTTTTAACATAATCAAAGTAGGGCTCCGAGGTGGAATAGATAACACCATTGATGGGTTGCTAGCCGATCGTGCGACCATCTTGGAACCATTGTCCCTTTGTCGGATCTTACGACATGCACGGGAAGTTAGGCAAACTTGCACAGAAAATTTAGGTAAAGGAACGCCCTGATTTAAACCATCATGTTCACCGCGTTGTAACAAGCCTCGTCCCAAAATTGTCGTCTACCATAATCGTATTTAAAGCTACAGACTCGCGTCACAACACAAACCACGCTTCCATTCAAAGCTGTAGCTAATATCATATCCAGACACCAAACAAACGATATCTCCCGACGAGCTGTTAGGAGACATTCAACACGCTCAATAGCTGTTGGCGATACAAGTTCTCTCTCGCCAGTTGTGCAACTATCCGGCTCTACGGTGTTTGTTCACCGGTGTTGTTGTTTGCATGTACGGACGGACGGTAGGAAGTGTTATCTATCATCGCTGTGGGGAAACTCCGCATAACAAAATATTGTGCCTAGCGATTTGAATGGGGGTAGTTTTGAATTGTTTTGTATGACAACGGCTGTTCTGTATTGCGCTATACGATTTGTAGACGTTTGTTTTTTTCCACGCTGATGATTATGGACTTTAAAATAGGTACACAAGTCCAACGTTCTAGGTTTAGTTGTCTGTAAAAAATATAATAAACAACTGAAATGATGGTAGGTAACTATTTTCTTTATTTTTTCTGGATTTTTTCTGGAAGGGGCACAAGAGGCGGACGGGCAAAAAAATCAACCATAACCTGTTCAAGTATGTATAGAAAGGTTTATGGAAGTGTCAAAACAATAGAAAAATTAAATGTTTAATAAAGACAGTTTTCTTTTATGTTTCCTGCTAAAGATGTCCAGCACTTCATTAGCGTCCATTTTTGTCGCAACGTCTTGATGAATATGCATTAAAGCTAATCCATACAAACGTTCTTCTGCCACCCTGTTGCGAAGATATGACTTTAATCGGCGTAAGGTGGAGAAAAATCGCTCGGCAGTGCTAGTAGTTACTGGAAACGTGCATAGCAATTGACTAAGAGTTCTAATATTTGGCAGCACCGTTGCTCTCTTGTAGGCATCTGCTGGACATACTGGGATATTTTCTCTTATCTGTTAAACAAATCAGTGATGTTTGTCTATAACTCCTTACTTAAAGAGTACTTGAAGATATTGAAATTGTGACATGCACGTACGAATAACTCAGCAGCTGAGCACTGCGTACTGCGGAACGGCGAATAATTAAAATTCTGTACAGTGCATTTGTTCCGCACCGACTTGGAGCGCGGCCAGAAGCGTTCGCTTGCGAAGTAGCGGACGTCACTCGCGTACGAATTGACGAGCGAAAGGGGTATTCCGTCCCATGAGTCTCACGACACGGTCCACCCGAGCCGGTCGTTTCAGTCTCCATCTGATCCGAATCCAGTAGTGGACAATTCAATGTAATCTATATAAATAAAAATGAAATGCTGTTCGTTGGTAAGCGCGTCACTTGAAAACTGCTTAACGGATTTGGATTAAATTTGGTACATTTGCCAACCGTGACGCCGACTGGGACACATGATATCTTTGTCTCAGTGACATTTTCAATCGGATACTGTAGTCCTCGCGAACAAAGTCGCGGGAAACGGCTAGTGATGAAAAAATAATTAAAAAAGCTTTGTTACTACCAGAATAACTTAGACTATACAATATATGTACTAAATCTAAACAATACATTTCTTTTTACGTCTACGACTTATCTAGAAAGGCACGGAGGATCCCAAACTAGGTATTGCCTGATTCTAAACATTGAAATAGTTGTAACTTTTGCAGTATTAATAAAATTCAATAAAAATAACTTATTATAGAAACTAAAATTAGTTAAAGTTTATAACATTACTGTTATGATGAGAACATAATGTCATGATTTGCCGCAACCTTAAGTTCGTTGCGGGGGCTTCTTGTAATATCTAGCTGTGTTCAACGTAATGATACTAGAAACTTAGATCTAAATGTAACTTACATTTCTTTTATATCTGTTTACCTTTCTCTTTATACTTCAATAAGGTGAAAAAATCAACATCAACAGTCCTACTGCAGTCTTCTGGTACTTCACACTGGCGCTGACTGCCCCAAAATATCAATATGCTCCAATTTCTGCATCCCCGGTTGTTTGTTTATCGAACAACTGCATATCACCACTCGAGATACGCCATGAGCTAATGCCTCAGTATTTATAACTGCTTCGGTGTCTGGAGGTACACAGCGGCTTTGACCTGGATAGCCAGCGGTATATTTTGATCTTGACATATCAAATTTGATATTTTTCTAGTTTAATAGTTTTGTTGTTTTTGCTATACTAAGTGCTTTGCTAAGTGAGTATGTGTCTTGATTTTAAGATAATTTTGAGCCTTAAAACACATAAAATACATTGAATGGCTATATTTGAACACTTTCGATGTTGCAGATGTAATTGACAAATGCTACATCCATTTCCCACAGAATAACTAATAGTCAATTACCTACTTAAGTTTTATTGTAAACTGCTGGAGGTATGTTCGACGTAGGGACTTTTATAAGATTAAAGAATTTTGAATTTTGTGAGAAGAGTTTAATTACGGAATAGTTTTGCGCATTTCACAACAGTGCGTCCATCCAGAAATATAAATAACAAAAAGCTAAATCAGAACATTTTAAAATACAACGCAAAATACAGTTTGTATAACACAGAACCAGCGTCAATAAACAAACGGACAAGGCTTGCAATATACGGCGGTGAAGCATACAAAAATACCAAATCGATGTGAAAACATTGATAATGTTATTTTTCGTGTGCCTTAACTCGTTCTTATAAGATTGGATTTGGCTTTGTGCCATTCAGTGAGGTTAGAAGTGCTAAGTTAAAAGGTTGAGTGACGCGTCCGCAGGTAATTAGGTCACATCGCAACCCTTGGAAGTGTGGCCAGTAATTGGTATTCAGTTACAAAGAATTTAAAAGTTTACATACAAATATAGTGTATGAAATGTTTGTGTTGTTGAATTTTATTGGTCAGATACTATTACGTATCACTATGACTGCGTATTACTATGACTGCGTATCAAAACTATTATTATATGAAAATCTTTGTCAAGCTTTGTATTGCACCGCATTTTTAATGTTGACAAATCCCAAATTAAATGAAACGTTTGGATATCGACTGCAACGAATCAAATTCATTCATTCTAATGCACTTGAGTTAGATTAGACATTATAATCCTAATGTCTTACAAATAAACAAAGAATAAGGTCCGAATAGTTGTTCCGTGTTTTGTTCCTGTCATGTAAACGTCATTTCAATTTAGAGTGAAAGCGACAAAACACTGAAGAACTATTCGGACCATACTCTTTGTTTATTTGTAAGGCCCGTAGAGTTTGGGCTTAAATCTAACTTAAACATTTAACTTTTTGTCACCAAATTTTTTCTAAATAGTGCAGATTCGCTTGCGCGTGCATTTGCCCACAAGTCCTCGTAACTCGAACGCCCAGTAACAAGCGCTTGCTCCGTCACTGTGCCCTCCAACGGTTGCAACACTATCTCCGTCAATTAAGCGACAGTGGTTAAAAGCTCTCATCCCTCGTTCAGATAACCAGATAACATGATTGACGCTGGACTTTGGAAAATAACGCGATGACGAAACGCTAGGACGTGGTATAAATACCGTTTGGGAAAGGAAAAAGTGTAATGCGATTGATACAAAATCTAAGTTGTTTGTCCAAGATCTGAATCAAACTTTTGTATACAATTTTGGTTGGCATAAAATGTGTTAGCGATATTATAATGAGTATCATAAATTCTTTAGATTCCCGTAACACAAAGTTTATAATAAAAGCAGTTGTCGTTATGTATTTAGCTATTAAGTAATTTATACTCGTATGTAGAAGATAGAAGAAATCTATTTCGATGAGTATTTTTCTTGGCGGTAAAAGAATAACCCTTCTTATATTGTTATATTAGCGTCTCTAAGGTATAAACAATATTAATGACTTGGTTATTGGCATGTTATTGGTGGGAGAACCCATAGACTATAAACATAAACGATATTCTTTATATTACCATGAATATGAAGATATAGATCAAACATGAAAGTATTTGGAACGTGATATCAACACTTTCATAGACGAACGCGATCGTCTAAAAGCAGCGTTCCCATTTCTTGATGAATTTAGCAAGGATTTTCATCGTCTCGTCAACACTGAAGTCCACGACGGCCATAAACTTACCGTGGCGCCGTTGCCGAGGCACGGTGTCGAATGCTGTATAACCGCAGGAGACGAAGGAAATATACAGCTTTCAGTCAAGAAACTCATAATTTTGAAATAGTGTTGATGTGCAGCTCGTGGAAAATGACCTAATCTAAATAGAATTAAATTTTATTTTTGAAAGTAATGTTTTAACTAATTTAACTCGAAATTTAGTTCAAAATGTTATTGAAATAAATAAACATATAAACATTATTTCTGTGTCCCTTGGAAAGGGTACAAAATGTCAGGATAACTGAAATTAAAAAGCTTTCAGGTAGTGTCATTTCCTTAATTGAGAGGATTCTAAAAGGCTTATTGAATGAACTTAAATGGGAAAGTGGGAAAAAGAAATTGACTTACCGATGGATAGTTCGCGTCATGTTAAAGTGACAATATATTTTTTTTCATGATTATGTACAATAATTTACGCGAACACTACAGCTGATTGAAACGAAACCTTTATGCGATCTATTTGCGACTTTTTAACATAATGAATCTTGATTGAGAACATGACATTGAAGAACAACATACATAATAATATCAATAACACTAAAGTCAAAATTTGCAGGGACATGGGTACAGTGACTCCAAAGTCCTAGAAAATCCGTATAAAGTGATTCATTTCAAGTTTTTCATGGTTATAATCCTGTCTATATATCCGTCGGCTCCATTAACCAATTTAGATATACAGCCGTGCAGTGGAATTGACAGACGCCGCATCGATGATTTCATCACTTTCCAACTTAGAAATAGTATTAGGTCAGTTGACTGGGCCTTGGGAATGTTGGTTTAACGATCCACGATGTGTTTGGGAGATTAAAAAGGTGAGAAGAGTAGTGGCGAGGCTAAATATTAAAGTCTAGTTTAATTACCGTGCAGCAGTCAATCTTTAAATGTAAAAAAGAGGTCCTTCCTGAAAAGCGATCAATATCGCGCGGCCCAGCTAGAAAAAGAACGGACGGAAAGGACCTACAACGCTGAAATTTTGCAGACATTTCATGACATAGGTAAAAAGGGGACTTTTGAAATTTCGTAACGTGCGTAACACTTGTGAACTTTTTTTAACTTAATTGTATACGTAGCTCGGCAAATGACTACGCTCCACCCGACGTTAAATGTAAATGGAGTCCAAACGCGAAGACAACTGATGCAGCGTGAAAACAACGCAGCATCAGTCACTCTCACCCTGCCGGCCCACAAGGTGCCTGTTCACGCCTCGTTTGAAGGACCCTATGTCATAGTAAGGAGGGAAAACGTGTGCTGGTAGACTATTTCATCTTTTGGAGGTGCGACAAAGAAACGAGCCACCAAGTTTCTTTGTGCGCGATGCATTATTCGAGACAGTAAAGCGGTGACTCCGAAGAGCAGCACGCGTACTCCTACGGAGGAAGGGAGAAGGTGGGATAAGGTCAAAGAGTTCTTCGGAGCACTCGCCATGGTATTAGCGGTAGAAGACGCTGAGTGACGCTATATCTCTACGCAATTTCAGGGGTTCGAGAGTATTAATGACCTCTGCATTGCCGATAATGCGTATAGCGCGACGCTGCAATCTGTACAAGGCATCAAGAAGGTACTTTGCGGAATCGGCCCAGAGGTGCGAGCAATAAATACTCCACGCAAGACCGCACCTGCATTTTGTGCAAAAGGCACAACTGATCAGGCCTAAACTATATTCATAAAAACCTTTAAATTTATCGAATAAAGATTCCTATGATGTTCAAAAGAATGTTTACAATATAATAAGCGTTTCATCAAGATATTGCTAGATACCTCTTGTTTTAATGTCCTCCACATTTATATTTAACTGCAGCTTTTAGTGAAGCTTATCGTTTAAATTCGTCTATGCGATAAAAGGAATCGTAAAATAACATTTAAGATTGTCGTCCATTAACAATATTATATTAGAGTTGTTTTGTGTGTGTTTCTTTAAGAGTTGAGTATCAATGAGTTCGGTGCTGTGTCGCGTTGATAGATTCATAGCAGTCGGTGTTTTTATATCCATTCAAATGTTACTTTGATGAACACAACAGCCGTTGGCTCGGAATTCGCGGAAGACACGGATTCCGTGTATTATTTTGATTAATGTACATATCATACTTCATGCGTTTTATTTGTTTTCATTGGCATTCAAATCGGATCTTTACATATAATTATCAGTTTCATTAGAACTTTGATTTGCATAAAAACATTCTCTTTGTTTATTTGTTTTCTAAAGTTTGAGCGAACACTACTCATTGAAAAGAATCAACTTTTACGGATCTACTTGCGTTTATTTTATACATTACTTTTAATTAATGTTCATCCTAACGTTTCGAACCCTTTACAGGGTTCTTGGTCACAGGGCGGCTTTCCCCGTCTCCCTGTCTCCCTGTGACCACGGACTCTTCGTTTTCAGTTCTAGAAAACTTATTTATTAAGAATTTTCGCGTTGGCGTTTTATTGTATATTTCTTCCTCCATATTTTCCTTTTGAAATTTTTGCCTCATCAGTCTTCTTTTTATTGTGACGTGATAGATTCAAATATTCAGAATTCGTTCCTCATTTTCAGCCAAATTCTCAAATGATTTGCCCGTCGAATGCTCCACAGCTGCCCATTTAGCTCTTTTAAAAGGCAGTTATGTAAATAAATTCTCACCCCCAGTGTTGCTGCGAAATCAATACAGGTTCGTTTGCGCTGCGGCGGTGTTTTGTAAAACTTTGTGGAATTCTGGATGAGTTGTCGATTCCCCTCCGCTGTTTGACAGACATGTCAGGTGCCAAGAGTGCCAAACAATGCTTTAAATTATCGTCACAGGAAATTGAATGGGCATTCCCAAATTGTACAGTGATGTGAGCTTTACAAGCTTCGGGCTAATTTGAGTGAAGACAGTTTTACTGCTACTCAGACATGTTTAAAAATTAACAGTCACCTAAAATCACTAATTCAATTCTTAGGAAACCCTCAAATTTTGGGATTGTCTATGTTCTTTATTTTCTAAAGCAGAGATGAGTTTAGAAATATCTCGTGTAGTAAAAACCAAACCAACCAAAATGAAATTAAATTTTTGCCTCCTATTTGTTTATTAGACCTCCTCCCATCATTGCTTTGATGAGACACCGGGTCTAAAGTTATATGTAAATACATCTGAGTGTCGATTACACAGAGAAATCTCGTGTAAACACTTATTTTTCATATTTTATCTGTTATATACTTTACACCCGTTTGCACTAAACTTATAAATCGCCTAAGTCTTTGCCTAACTATTACACGGCCAAGTAACTCGGCACCTGAGTGTAAGCGACGTTTTCAAGCCAGGTGCCGAGTTAACTTGACCGGGTAGTAGTTAAGCCAAGACATAGGCGATTCATAAGTTTAGTGCAAACGGGTGTTAGTCTTTTATTTAACACTCCAACGTTAAGTCGGAATCTCGCATGAAACCTGAATCGGTTCATCTTGATCATCCCATTTGCACATCGGAAACAGATTCAACTATACGTTCGTCTTAATACGCTGATGAGTTATTAGTTCGCCGATGCCATTCGAGGTCGATTCACATCGTACATCATTGACCGTACCACGTCTATTCTCGGTCCATCCGGCGCGTGTCCTCTGCATTTCTTTGTTTATATGTTGCTATATGTTTATTTGTCCGTCCGTACCATCATTGAGTGAACTAACACAAGTATTCGGTTGAACGTTTTCAATTCATTATCATGAAGTGGTGTCGTTTAATATAAACACAGCTGTGTTTTATCTCTTCCATCCTTTCCAATCCAAAATCTTTTCCTTCGTTTAGTATTACTTTATTTTATTTTTACAAAGTGTAAACGATTTCACATTACATAACATCATCATTATCAGCACATTTAATGTCCCCACTGCAGGGGCACGAGCATTTCCTATGGATAGGGAGAACCACCACGCGGCCCCAGTGCGGAAAGGTGTTTGTTAACGACTGCTAATGCAGCCGGGACCAACGGCTTTACGTGCCTTCTGAACCACGGAAGAGCTTGAGATGATAAATTTTTGATCACCCATCCGATGACCGGCCTATGCGAAAGTTGCTTAACCTTAACAATCACAGACCGGGCGCGTTAACTACTGCGCCATCGAACTCCTGAACATTACTAATAATATAAAAACAAAGAATAGGTACCCCAAATGAATAAAATAAAATTACTACAGATAATATCGCATAATTACATGAAGCCACTATGAGCAAGGCGATCCGCTGTCACCTAAACTGTTATTTCATGTTTTTGTAAAAATATATATGAGTGTTATACAGAACTTTTCTTCGTAAAGTTTGTAAGTATGGATGGATGTTTGTTACTCTTTGACGCAAAATCTACTGAATGGATTTTAATGAAACTTTCCTCATATACAGACCATGACCCAGACCAGTGTATAGGATACTTTATTTTTTTACTGTAGTCTCCGCGAACGAAGTCGCGGGCAACAACTAGTACAAAATACTTAAAGTAGTATTTAATGTATCATTAATGTCTGACACACTTGTGTGAGCACCAGTATTTGCTGTGTAAATAATTTTACAGTACTTATTCGTCTTTGGTATGCTCAATATGGCCTTGGTCTACTTCGATTTTGATGCTATTAAGTTATGAAACACCTAATTTGTACTTATTTTTAATAATCGTTATTGACATTAAAAAGGGAAATATAGAAGCCGATGAAAATATGCGTAACAGATTTTTAGCATAGAATAAGAAATCAGGTAGTTAATCCGACATTACGTAAAAGTTAAAACTGCAGTACTTTACAAATTGTACGTGTGCTGATAATTATATTTATTTATTTATGATATAGACCATATTAATCATAATCTGGGGTTTGGGTATGTCAAAATAAAACTAGGATCCAGTTGAAGTAATTCTTAAAGTAAGACAGACTCCAAGCCATATCCTCATATTTATATCCCACGGTAAACTACTTTAAACAAATTTCTTTGCTATTTATGTCGGAATATTTTTAAAGGAATGGGTATGCTCTGTGGTCCGTTGACTTTTCCATTTTAGGAGAGTGTTTTACACAAATCTTCTGGGTTCAGGTGATTCTGCATTAGCATGTTTTTGTGCCTCATCTCATCTCACCACGTGCCAGGAACAATAGCCCGCCGGGTGGGCGGCTAACTCGGTTAGGGGGCAATTTATTCCTCCCATGGCCTCCGCAGTTTAATCTCGCTACCACAGAATTTGATCAAGTGCGCTGGTGGGATGTTGCGATAGGCTTTTTTCTGTTTGTCTATTTTCATGTTTATTTACTTTACAATTTCTTTAGAATAATGACACACGCCTGCACATCGGACTGCCACAAACTGTCAAATTCCTCAATAGTCTTTGAACTTTATGTATGTGACATATAGTTGAACATTTATTTCAGAAGTTCGACAGTTTTGAATAGATTGGTGTGCAGGCAGTGCATGTGTAGACACACATTATGATACGTTGATATTTATGCTGTCTAAAAACGAGAGTGGTATTATATATTGTGTCTGTATAATAACTGCTTCTTTGCTTTTAGGTTTGCTTCCCTCAAACGTATTCAAAATAATTTTAATAACTCGGGGTCGTTTTCGCCATGTGTTTCTGACTGCCTGTTCAAAAGAGTTGTTCTGCAAAGAAGAAAACCTATTGTGATTGAAGACTTGCCTAGACAAGGACTCGTTAAGGCAGTTAGTACTCATTTGTAATTCAATTTCTTGTAAAACTGTGAAGCTGTGGTTATGTTCCGCGTTGTAATAGCATGCCACTTGTAAGGGCTCAGGTCTTGAGTTAACTACATTCGACGTACGCACTGATTGGGTATAATTGTATTGACTTCTTGCTATGGGCTGATAAGGGTCGACTTAATGAAGGCTATATCATAGACGCTGCCCTGTGGCCTTATTTCTGGCCCGGGAAGATAGCCTAACACTAATAGAAGAATAAATATGTTGTATAGTGGTATATCATCATGACGAATATACCTACTGTTTTCTTTTGTGGAACAGTTGGGATGGACGATAAGAATTTTGGTAGACCCTCATGCTTCAGTGGCACAATCACACAAGGTTTTCTAGGAGTTTATGCCATCATACCTTACTAGATTCTCCCGTGACTGTCGAACCGGATTCCGAGGAGAAGCCCAGGCTGCTTCTAAAGGCTAGAGCACCTCGGCTCGGGTTGTTGGGTCTTGGAAAGCGCTTTTAAAACCATTCGAGAGCAAGAGTTTTCTCTCTTTGTCGACGTGTACTGTCTTAATCCTAAATAAGACATCTCCGAGTTGTTTTTATTAGAGTCGACTTTGTTGAGAATGTCTTATGAATTCCAAGGTTTTTTTAAAAGTTATTTAGGTGCAAGCACTTGGTCTTCATCTCGTGATGAGTGATTATAAGAACGTAGGTGGAAGCGCACGTCACACGGAATCCTCAACAACTGTCGCACTGGCTATCTTATCTCTAGCTGCGGGTACACAACAATGCTACAAACATTGATGTTATGGCGACATATTTAGACGCATACTTAGGTGCACGCAATTATAAGTTTCTGATGTTGTCAATGGAACCTGATGAGTATTGATTTGTTAATACCCATTACCTGAACCATTGGGACGAAAACATGTATCTTAGGTTCGTTGTCCTTGATAGGCTGTCTGACACATGTGTCTGAAACTTTCCTCGGCTGACGTCACGGGGCGGGCGGGGCGGGCGTGGCTCCAAATAGCCCGCGTAAAGATACGGCGCAGCGGTCGTTACGGCGTCTTATGGCGTTTACCCTCGAGGTTATGGTGGTGTGGTCAGGCTACTTAGGCTGTATGCGGACGTGGCGTGGTTCTTCTAAACAGGGTTGATTGTTTGCTTCGTCATTCTCTGCTGAGTTTGACGTACTTTGTGACTGTTTTTTGGAGGTCGATGTTGTTTCGTTGTTTGTTTTCACGAAAATTGCGCGAAGGGAGGAAGGAGTATGAAATATCGCACACTTATAGTTTATATAGAGAAGGAATGCAGTATGCTAATATCTTTTATAATTATGCATAAAAAAAATACATTAAATTAAATAAACATTGTTACATACATTTTTCAAAAATTTCAAAAATGGTAGAAGAGCGGCCTAGATCTGTCAATGCCAATCCAAACTCACATTCTATGCGAAAGACACGTCATTATGTGAGTGCGGTTTAGACGAAGGCACTCCAGACCATATATTCTTTAACTGTCCAAGATACCCCGTCTCTTTGTATGACATCCTACCCTCTAAAATTCCCCGCCCTATAAACTTACTATTTCTTCTGTCTTTCCCTCATCCTTCCATATTAAATTATTTATGTAAGTTTATTCAGTCAAATAATATAAGATTATAAACTAACAGAATCTCCCTCTTAACATTGTGTCGTCTTTCTATGTGTTGTGTTTTGTTTTAGGTGGTGCTAACTCCGTAGATAGATACTCAATTCACAAAGTTTTTAAAAAGATATATCTTCTACCGGCCAATATTTGCAACTTCTACTGGCTATTTTCCAAATTATAACGTGTCTCGTTAATCACTCGACATTGGCGAAATTATTGGTGTTGGAAAAACCCTACAAAAGCCATTTCACAAGAAAATAATAATCTTTTTTAATTTTTCATTGCTTAGGATACAATCCGTGCAGCCTTAATAAAAAAAATACGGTCGAATTTCGACCACTGGGCGACCACTAGTCATTATTATTCTTAATACTTTCCCATGTAAATATGTATACAAATGTATACTGGCAGTGACTGTCCGTAGTCCCGCGTACAATGACTATGTGCTGTAGAAAGTAGGCGAAATTAAAATAATGACTTTTATTCAGTAATAAAAAATGCTTCGGCGTCAGTGCGAATGATAAGAGCGCTCGCTGGCCCGAAGTCCGGAGATACGATTCCTAATTGTCTTGATCGGGCAAAGTGTATTTCGTATTTTCAGAGTTATACTTATCTATTGTATCGAAGAGTTGATTTCAAACTTGCCCAGCTGTATATAAACTATTACAATAAAATCCGGTTTTAAATAGTTTTCTCTTTAAACCACAATTCTATTATCGTGTGCCCGCACACTGTCTCCGTTGCCAGTTGCCAGACTAAGACCTGATTATCAATTATGCTAACAGCGTTGAGTTTTAGAAGCCCTATCGATACAACTTATGCGAATCTATATTTTTAAAATATGGATTCGCATTTCAAACGTTAGTTGGTCGTATACAGACGCTGTAACGTTATTTCAGTAGTTTGTCTGTTTAGGAAAGTCGTTACTTAAGAAGATCAACATAGCACATCCCAAACCTTTGAATGTAATTTCGTTAATGATAATATTGGAACAATTTATTAAAAAGAAAATTCCAAATTACAAACACTTTCGTCAGAGACCCGTTACTAAATTAGAAATGCCGAAATTCAAACTATGCTTGCCCGATCAAAATGCCTGCGCAATGGCCGTCAAAATGTTTAATGCACTGCCTGATAATCTACGATTGTTGAATGGCACAACTTTCAAAAGAAAACTACATAATATGTTCCTCACTGAAAAATTGTTTTACTCCGTACAAGAGTGCTAAAAATTTTAGCTACAATCGAAGCTGTGAAAAAATTCAGTGCTTACGTCAGCCTTCCCGGTAGCATAGCGGTCAGTGCAGCCGCCCGGATTGCGGAAGACCCAGGTTCGATTCCTGGCTGGGTCGGGTAGGCATTTATTTTTTTTACTGTATTTTATAAATATTTAACTTTAGGTAACTTTTACAGGTACCGCAATATTCTAACAATAATGATGAGTAGTAATGAGTCATCATCCTGGGGATCATGTGGCGAGGCCTTTGTCCAGCAGTGGACGTCTTTTGGCTGAGATGATGATGAGTATGTGCATTGCTGTTTCCAATCTTTCATTCAATCTTCGTTATTCTTCCAATCTTCACCATTTTGGTCATTCTTCCCCCAGCTATTTATGTGTAAGTAGCCCCCATGGTGGTGGATCCCCCTGCCTCGTGGGTTGTGAGGCTGGTGCGTCGATTAGGGTCAAGTACGGAGCGCCGCGCCGCCGGCCTTAGTGGCAAACGGAAAAGCCACTGTCTTGTCAGCCTTTGGCTTTTACAATAGGGGAGACTTAGGTCGCTATAAACCTGTTTATGTTATTTTTTCAATATTTATTCATTTCATACATTTTCATAGCTAACTTGTTTGTCTAGTTAGAGCATAGACATAGCCCGGGCTTGCGACCACCAACCCACAATTGGCAAGGGCGGTGATTAAGCCAATACCCATCAATTGTTGCGCTGACTTGATTTCAATCGAGGCCCCTGCGCATTGTAACCTATGGACTAATAACTTTTTTACAATTTACAAAATACACATTTAAAATTTATTCAATGTCTAGGTGTTGTTACTGAATCTTTAAATCCAAGCTTTGGCCCAATCTCGCAAAAATTTCGATCATTGGTCCCTGTCGAACACTGGAACCCCTACCCTATTCATTCTTAAATGTTAATTTATTGTCGGTTTGT
This sequence comes from Eudonia truncicolella, assembly GCA_949315975.1. Lineage (NCBI taxonomy): Eukaryota > Metazoa > Arthropoda > Insecta > Lepidoptera > Crambidae > Eudonia > Eudonia truncicolella. The sequence goes on from OX438850.1 coordinate 10,931,567, forward strand.
AAATATTTGTTTGGGATATGTCGCTACGTTTTAAAGTAAATGTTGTGCCGGTGGTAGTGCTCAAGAGTGAGTATTCCAAGCCCCTTTTTTGAATGTCCTTGGGGAGAATCGCTGTTTAAAGTGCAAATTTTTGTTTTTTGTTTCTTGTAGTGCAACTAACAACGCAATATTGATTTGCCGTAAACATTTCTAGTTACTAATTAGTACTACATTAATGTTATAACAATTTAGCTCGCGATCACCTCAGCGTTATGCGCTCGAATAATTATAAAACCTTTTAGCAGCCTCGCAATGCTGAACCGTCTCTCGGAAAAGTCCCAAGTCATTAATGTCACACACGCGAGGAAATTCCCCGCCCTAGACACGGCCGGGCGGCGCCGGCGGCGCCCAGACGCAAACATGGGCGGAATGCAGGTGGACACAAATATGGGTGCTACTGAATCAAATGAAAAATGTGTCTGTTCGCCTCCTAACAAAAAGAAATAAGCCTTCTGAGTTTCTTGCCAGTTCTTCTCGGTCGAAAGCTTTCCCGAAATCCGAAATGGAGGTAGATTCATTAGTTTAGCCTATATTATTTTTTTAGCTTTTTATTATTATTTGGATTTTTTTAGTTTTGACGTCTATAAGTGCCTTTCAAAGTCGAATAAATGATTTGACTTTGACAGTTCTGTGTCCCATTGAAGTTTTCTAAGCTCTAATTCTATTAAAACAATAAGCTGATTTTAATGAAACTTTATATGTTAAAGGGGAATACAGAGATGTTGACAGTTCAAAAAAAAATAATGTCCTACTTATTTGATGCGTTTTGAAACATTGTATATCCGAGTAGTCCATAGCGAACTTTAAATTGCATTAAGCGTTTTACACCAACAAATATTATCGTCTCTTGCAGGTTTAATTGGTTTAACTGGCATATGATGATGGTGATTGTATGCCCTATTCTTAAGAATATTAATCTTACTCAAAGTCACCTAAATGTCAGTTAAACCAATTGAACCTGCAAGTGACTTAAATAACCAAAAGGAGGGTTTTGGGAGGCGTCGGCCCTTGGTCTCAACTGATGGTAAGGTCCGAAAGGAAGATGAAGGCGCACTTAAAATTGAGGAAATGGATATCTTATCTCTAAATGGTTAGAACACATCCAAGTTTAATAGGAAATACAAAAAGGCACAAAGAAGAAGAAAAACATTAATTAACGACTTAGACATACATTATATACAAAAAACAAATTAGGCAGGCTGTATACGTACAAGAGAAAAATAACTTATAACAAAAGGAGTAGGTAATAAAAATGTAAATAAAGAGTGGGAAGTTAATTAATTAAATTTTTAGGAACTTATTTTTAGAATATGTATGTACGAGTATATGGTTGGCGTTGTAAGCGAGTTGCGTGAAGCGTCCACCGATAGATGGTACATTTTACCCAAATACCGTATGCCAGATGTTCCTGTTAACCCGATTATAAATCATCAGTAGAAATAGCTACTTATTTACTTATCGAAATACGCAGTCGTGTTAGATATGAGCAGCGCTATAAACTTGCTAATGTAAATATTAGTTTTCAGTTTAGTGCAGGTTCTTGGTGGTACCGAGTCAACCTTCGTGTTGGAATAGTGTTTATAAAGGTATTAGTGAACCTATCAACTATCCCTAATGGTGACTTGATGACATGTCAACAATTAAAAACCAAAAACTACAGTTAGCTTTACATTTACGTAGTGTTTCTTTAGATACAAATGTAGGTACATAGGTTATTGACAAAAAACAAAAATGAACAATATAAATAAATAAATAATACTTTCCGACGCTCACACCAATTATCTAGCCCAAGAGAAGCTTCGCTATGAAACTCGTTAAATGGTTACTAGACAACGGATAAACATACTTAAAATACTTAAAATACATACTTGTTATACATAGAAAACACCCAGAGCCGAGACAATTTAGAAAAACAATAATTTCTAAATTGACCCGACCGGGGATCGAACCCGGCACCTCAGAGATGGCGACACCATGAAAACCGGTATACAAACCACTCGACCAAGGAGGTCGTCAAATATACATACAAATAATCAAAAGTAGTTACAATTTGGCGGTCTTATCGCTTTACAGCGATTTCTTCCAGACAACAAGTCTGGTAAAGAGAAGTAATACACTCATTAAGAGACTGTTTCTTTATTTCAGTGATAATAAGTCAGTATCATAATGTTTTACGTCAACATTGCACTTTGAACTTGCAAATGGTTATTATAATGTATAGGTATATGTCTAGTGCGCATGATTATAAATGAGCCACATATTATTATGATAAAATCTTATGTTTTTGTATACATTTCAAACTTCACTACGTCATTTGGACTTACTACACATTGAAACGACATAAGACAGGGTCATTATCACTGTGCCAGTTAAAAATTCACCTGTCTTTAATCAGATTAAACATTTAGCTGCTTGGGAAAACTTTTTTCAAAATTTTATACTTTAGCAGGCACTGTGTCTATGCCATTGAAATTCTTATTATCATCAACGTGATCGAACGTAAAGTAAGCAAATAGCCTTTATACTGTCCCACTGCTGGGAAAAGGCTTCCATCCCGAAAATCACGTCACAATTGATAGGTATTTGCCTTAATCACCACGCTTGCCAAATGCGGCTCACAAACCCGGGCTATCCATCGAAAAATAATATTAAACATTCAGTTTTTGCAAAAATTTCCTTCGTTGGTACTGCACTAACGATCTCGCACAAAATAAGTAGGCTGCAGAAGGTAAGCTTCATACAAACGCACACGTAGACAAACGTCTCACGTACGCGGAATCTCGTAACAGCGGCTCGGACTCGAGTCTCGACTCGTTCCGTATTAGTAAGAGGTTGTCTATGTGTACGTGTGTGTATTAAGCTTGCCTTCTGTGTCTCTTTATTGTGTGGTTCTCGCACCTGACTCGCTTCGCTGGCGCCCGCCCCGCAGTATCCGCCTAGCCCGCCCGCCGGCCGCCCGCACGCTCGACCGTGCTGCCCTGATTACAGGCCTGACCCGCGAACACCAACATTCATTAACTTTATTATTTATTTATTAAAGTTATAATTATTATGCAAACGGTATACTCGCTGAGTGAAGTTTTGTTTTTAAATTGCGCGTAGCTGTTGCGTTTTTTCTTTTATTGTTTAGAAATTTTCGTTACGGTACGCAAGTTTGATTTTATTTTGTGTGAGATGAGCGTATATAAGAAGCCTTCGGGTTGGTCAGAACCACGATAGCATAAATACAGTTTGTGCACCTGACCCGGTATGTCATGGAGTGCGGATTCAAATCCTGATCGTGGATTTTTTTGTCAATACTGCAACGAATTTAAAGTTATTTTTGTTATATTTGACTTAAGACATGGTTTACAACAACCATAACACACGGTATAATTTTGTATTTGGTCAAGTAATTAATTATATCCCTAAAATAACTAGATAATTATAGCCGGAAATACATGTGCCAGTTTTACTAACTTCATATACAAGGTGTGTCCCATATACCAAAGGTATTCATAAGTATGGTCTCTATCTGTAACGCTACAAATATGAAAGATAATAAACTTTAATTGCCATCCATACTTTTCGGTATATTTTTACGCAATATTGAAATACTGCCATATTTTTGACCAATTATTTTTAGGATTTGTTATAAACGAACGTTGACCGAAATGTTGGAATACCAATTTCATTTATTATAATTTAACACCATAAATTTATCCTACAATCTATGTCTATCTGTATCTATCTATGATAATGTTGTAACTGCGTTTTTTTATATCTTACGGGTAAGCAATTGGCTTTCATCTCTTCATCGGGGACCGTCAACTAGAGGCACCGGCTATCTTATCTCAGCTGCCGTGCCGGAACACAACAATGCTACAAACATTGATGTTATGGCGACATATTTAGATAAGATGGTGGTAGCTAGCCACTTCAACAACAATAATTATGCGGGCTTGTCTTTAGCCATTGTTTATTATTATAACATTCCGTAAGAGAGTTACGTTGATATACGCAAAGAAATACCAATTACGTCGTTAAGCGTTATTTATAGCGATATAATAGTTTCTAACCATCCACATTTATCTATGCGTAAATGCGCAAATGTTGACCAAAACATCGTTAAAAGAAAATATCGAATTGGTTCGATTCCCCCTCGGTTTGCGTAACCGCGTAACTTTTCCATTCGCAACAGTTAAATTAACGAGTTATCAAAATAATAACTGGCGGCGTAAAACTGTGCCGTTGCACAGTGTCACAAAAACCGATAGAGTTAATAATTTCTAATCGAATATTCTTTAGTCTCAGGTAGGGTTGCCAACCATACTTTAAAATACTTACTTACTACGCTGGCTCAGCGACCCGAAGTTTTTTATACTTTAAAATAACGTATAATATCCTACGTTATTTTCCATCCCCGTACCTTATTTTTTTTAATAAAAATAAAGTATGGAAAATACTTTATTTTCGACTAATGCGTGCGTTTGAACGGAATATTCCTGTTGACTTAATTTCTGAACTATTGAATGATACTCAGACTCAGGTGAAGTAAACGATACACAACGCTTAAATAAATAAATTCAAATCCTTTTTTTGTACTACTTAGTTATAGATTTACTTTAATTTCCAGAAAAATAGTTGGCAACCCTGGTCTCGGGTGTCACCAAACGGTGAAAAAGTTTTCATCATTCATTAATTATAAAATGTTAATAAACAGACCTATAGTTTTCTTTATTTCTATAATTGTTAGTAATGCTTACAAATGAATGGAAAACAAAAATATAATTTGTAAAAAGATGCTACTAATAATACAAAGACAAACAAGTAATAACAATCAAAATGTCGGTCACTGGTCAGCAATCATTAAGCAATGACATTTATGTTTTGAACCATTTCAAATGCTTATAATGAAGGTGATGAAAAATCCTACATTTAGGGCTCGTCGAATTAAAAAAAAAACTGCACTAAACACTTAAGGCAATACAAAAAATGAATGACAAACGTCGTCCAAAAGTACCTTACAAGCTTTAACAAATCTCGAAATTTACTGAAAACCGGAGAAAGTTTTAGATTTTTTTAGTTTTTTTTTAAATCAAGAACAGAGAATATTTTGTATGAAACACTGTGGTAATTAACAATTAATATGAACGGAGAGATTGTAACTCACTTCGGTGTACAGTTGGTTATGTTAAACGAGTAACTGTTGTCGGAGCCTGAATTTAGTTGGGAGTTAGCGCGGTCCGCTCGGCGAAAGTGGAGTTCGTTATTTGTTCTCTCTTAAAGGTCTTAAATTATGCAAATTAAAAATGGATTATTAACTTCTATTACAATGTAAATGCTGAAGTGCTCGGCCTGGTGTCCGCAGGTCCTTTAAGTGGAGGTTCGGATTCGTTCCTGGGTTAGTAGTCGCCAACCCGAATTTGAATACATCGTCATCATCAGCTCATTTATGTCCACACTGCTAAGGCACGAGCTTTCCCTATGAATGTGTAGGGAGAATGGGCCATAAGCCACCACGCGGGCCCAGTGCGGATTGGTGGTTGTTAACGACTGCTAATGCAGCCGGGACCAACGGCTTTACGTGCCTTCCGAAGCACGGAGGAGTGAATGCATACATACATACATACTCTCACGTCCTTCTCCCAAAAACTACTAGTAACTGTCTACCCCAGACAGAGCCATCAAAATCACCAATATCGAGGAAACTCGCCGTTAGGGACCTTGACGCCACATTTAGCGTAATCAATGCAGAGCTCCGAGGTGGAATAGGTAACACCAGTGACAGGTTGCAGCCGATCGCCTGATGTGCGAGCATCTTGGACCCTTGTCCCTTAGTCGGCTCTTACGACATGCGCGGGAAATTGATCAGCTGTTATAGAAAGCGTGGTATATGAGCCAATACTCAATAAAAGTAGTAGCGATGACTTGATTTCAATGATGGAGACCTTTGCCCAGCAGTGGGACAGTTTATAGACTATACTTTACTTACTAAACAATTAGTAGGAAATGAATAGAGACAACGGGTACTTTTAAAGTCGTTGTTACATTATAATAATCGAGGTACAAGCTAGGAGTAGCTGTTTAATGCAGCGGATAGCGCTTCAGGGAAGCATTGCCTAGTTATCTGATCATCATCATCAGCTCATTTTGTGTCCTTACTCCTTACTGCTCGGTCTAAAGCTCTAGCGTCTCTAAGTCAAACTGCATTAAGTCAACTTGAGTCAAACCTTGCAAACCTTGGCTCATGACCAGGTTTAACTGGGTAAAGCAGTAGAAGGTATTAGAAACAATTCACAAGGTAGACCGACCTACTTCTGTCTTTTATGCGGAGACCTCGGCCCAGCAGCGGGGGGGAGCAATAAAAACTGATTATTTAAAAGGATAAGTACAGCTGATGCTTTACCAATAGTTTCAGATTCAATAGACCAATTAAGGAACATTAACGTCATTATAATCAATGTCACACTTTGTTCTAACGACCAGTGGTAATTAATATATGATATTTTACCATAAGCGCTGGTCCAATGTCAGGGCCTGCTGCGTATATGTCCACAGTTATGTTGATATGAATAAGCTACAAGTAGAGGTGTTTGAGGAAGCCCAAACTAGACTTTTTTACCCATTTTAGTCTATTATTGAAGAAACAGATAGATATAGATATAGAAAGCATAAGTAAAACTTATAATGCATAAGTCGACAAAATAACAGATAGAGCAAACATTTTTTTTGTAAATTAATTTTACGAGTGCAAAATAGGTCATACATTGCTCAGCGGATACATACGCTGAATATCAGTCATAACCACAAATATGATAACATCTATTTATTTAAAACATAAAAGATTTTTAATATTGATATGGTCACTATAAGATGGTGTAAGGTTAGCTAATTACATAATAAGTAATAACTTAAGACAGAAGATAACTTAAGTAGGGACTGAATAAATTAACCGACGTGGTATTAAATGGATCTCACAACTTTTTAAGGTAGAAGAACTGAGTTCCGAGACTTGGTTTTTTTTTACAAGTTTGTTTTTGATGATATGTAACAATTCACAAAAACTTATCCTTCCTCCCTCCCCTTAGCTAATCAATATCAGCATAATAAACAACTTTGTGCTATAATTTCTAGAAAAATTTGAACATTGGCCCATGAAATATTAACACTTAATAATTCTGTTCCTTCATTGTTCTTGTGAGAAGACCCAGCAATAAGACAGTTATGGGGGTGATGATGCGTACCTCATGTATCTCCGCTTTCTACGTTAACCTTTATAATATCTGCCAACGGTCCTGTCGGCATCAAATAGGTCGAATCTAGTCGAATTCTCGACAGAATCCTTCCACGAGGCGAAACATTTAAATAGATACAGGTCAGATTTAATAGACAGCCTTTGTTCTTAATTAGTTATTACAGTTATGAATTTAAAATACCTGCGAGCAAATATCCAATTTCATTTTACTAGCCCGTCAAAACTTTAGAACGACTCCTACACAACTCCGTCCGATGTTAATGATATATGTGTACCTGTGTTTATTTTGTTTGTCAGCTTTATTCCCTCTACCTACTTACTCGTTGTACTTTATTGACACATTTCTAATAATACAATAGTGTTTTCCGCGAGCTTGCAGCGGGTGGGTAAAATCATCACTTTGAGTGGCATTCTGGGGATATTCTGAGTCTAGGAATTTTGTTATTAGTGCCTCAGTGCGCGGCCAGGTATCTTTGCAAACATTTTGCTCTTATCTCCGTTCTCCGGCTTAACCTTAGCAGCTACATTCCGGATCCTAAGGTCGTCGCGTATATTGAAGCCTTCATAAAGTTAAATGTTTGTGCGCAATATTTATAGGGTTACGATACGATGGTGACGTTTAAATATTTTTCATTAACATTGACAATATGATACTTTGGGAGTAAACAGTCCCACCTAATAAGAAAAGGGTCTAGTCTTAAGGACTTTAGGACGAAGGTTAGAAATAAGTAAGACATCCTATTGATCTCCTATTGATCCTTTTGATATTTTGCGAAATATATATTACTTAAGAGATAAAGTAAGTGACTTTTACCTTAACCAGGGACGATTTTAGTGACGTCAATTAAAAACACCTAATTTTTTTTATTTCGTAGCAAACCTAAAGTGCTAAATACTTTACAGCTCACTACTCACTATTATACAATCTAAGTTAACGTTACGCGATGGAAATAATGGCATTAGTTTCGCTTTTATCTCCGTAACTATAACGCTTTCAAACAATTTAGGCATCCCACCGCAGTGCCACTTAACCTAAAAGTGTAGTAACCTCTAAACCAGTGAAACGCTACTATGTGGACCTAAGTGATCGTTGTGACAAGTGAGCAGTGCCAGTGTAAGCATGGCGGCGTCAGTACCGCCCAGGGTCTCCAGGAACGTGTCGCTGCCGGCGGGGAGGCAGCCGCCCACCGTCGGGCTGCTGGCCAGGAGGACGCTCTCTGAAAGGTAGCTATTTGTCATTGGATCTTGGTGTAACAGCATCAGCTGGCACTTCATGCAGGACGTCCCTTGTTGCACATAACACCGCGCTCTCCGAAAGGTAGCCACTGTCATTGGATCTTGTTCTTAAACGTCACTCGCTTGCAGTCCAGAGTTCCAGTCGAACATTACTAAATATGACCTATGTTTTCCCAAGGGTTTCCATAACCAGCATCATCACGCATTACATACTAGACGTCTATCGCTGAACATAGGTAATTTAGCCCTTAGGTCGACTGGTAGATATTGCCATTTGGCATTAAGTCCGCCTTTTGTACTTTATTTTATTGTATTGTGCAATAAAGATGAAATAAATAAATAAATAAATAAATAGGTCTTTTTCAAGGGTTTCCATGACGATAGGTTGTGTTTTGACTTCATGTCACCCAATGGTACTTATATAATGCTTAAAAAAGGTTAAGATCATCTTCCAGCTTTTCTTGGAATTAAAACCTAGTTTTGGGTTAATTCTACTTTTGGTTTCAAAGATGATCGAGTTACATTTTGCTCTTTCCCATATTTAATATCGTTTGAATAGGTTTGAAGTTTATTCCCCTGGACTTAGTATGTAACCACAAAATCTATTGGACCTATCCGTACATCGTCCTTGTCCCAACAAAGGCTAGATAGAGCTTTGAAATCACTAATTTTGAGTATACTATACCTATCTATCTTTCAATCTATCTATCTATCTACGGACCTATATATGGCCACAGATGAGATCTATGGATTATAATTCGAAAACTGATATCCTTTATTTGTTCAGTATGTGTTAGTCCATCCCACGAGAAACCTAAACTTTAGTTGTAGTACTTGTGATTAAGCTTTATCTTTCGGCTGTACTATTACTCTAGCACATCACGATTTCTTTTTCTCGTTTTATAGTTCCCTACGTGGTACTTAAATCTAACAGCAATGTGTTCTGGCCGTAACACTTGGTGAAGTAACTTCAGTTAACGACTCTGGTTTCGTTATAGACAGATTGGGTTTTCAAACGAAAATGATTTATAAGACTATTTAATGATGGAATTCTTAATTGATTAACTTTGTCTAATTCTTCTTTCGGTGCATCTAATTCTACACCGATATTTTGGAGAGTTTTCAAGTGCTGCAGTATTTAGTCTAGACGTCTAATAACAATAATGACAACATAGAACGTAAAATTTCATGTTTTTTTAAAGTCTTTACATTTTGAGGCTCTTTTACCATGAACATCAAAAATGGTTAAGTAAACGTTTATAGTGGTTTGAAAGCGGCAGCTAAACTTAGAATCTGTGTGCGCTGGTTGGCCTAAGAAGAATTCGATAATCTAATATTTTCACGATTATATTTCCAAACGCCTTATGATACGTGGTGACGTTGTTGGTAGATCGGTCGATCTTGATATTTTGAGAACGGAATTGAAGTTAACGTAAAAATATCCACAGACAGCTTTTATTTTCGTATCTTTTATTCCGTTTACTAAAAAAGCGTTCTCTTTTATTTTCTAAAATCAATTTCATCAATTTAATTTGTGCCCTGAAATCCACCTCCGGGTTGGTATATTTTCGGCTGTCAGTCTCTCGGCGCGGTATTCGGTGTCGGCATTCGGTGACAATAGGAATACGTGCTCCAGTGTTTCTGGATGTGTTTGCTTTAATGTCGGTGTTGGGACTTGAGATGATGATTCTACTCGTCAAAGTCGAAGACTGAATATTGGTGCTCATGTTACTTTTGTGAATTTGTAGTTTCGTTTTTTTCGGCATTTTTTTTATTTTATTATATTGACACGTCATAGTGATCACACCCTGCCTGATGGTAAGCAGCCGATGCAGTCCAAAATAATGAGAGCGCTCCTCACCGTGGAACAAGCACGGTAACAAGCGCACCCATTCATGACGACATTTACTTGGCGGTCTGGTGGTTTGTTTAGCGTTCTTTTGAGGGGCATTTGTAGAGTGATCAAGATTTACCGTCTGATATACCTAATTCATCGTTTTCATTAAACAAGTTCTGCTTTATTTAAGACTTAATAACTTAGTTAGGTCTTTTGTTAGATACTTTTATTTGTACCATGTTTCTGGCGAAATTATTTCTCGTACAATGTTTGTGAAGATTTAAAACTTGTTTTGATATCAATAAACAGAAAAAATATTATAAAATATAATGTAAGTGTTTATAAAGTCAAATCAAAAAGCGATGGAAATCATAGGCCGGTGGTAAAAAAACCAATGTTAAAAGCCTGTTTTCAATACTCAAAACCCAGCAATGACGTCAGCGCGTCTATCAGTATAATTAGTTGTTTTTTAATGAGTGTAATGAATGACTTAATGCACACTGGGCCATTAGTGGAACGCATTTAACGTAGCTCTGCTAGATGTTCGCCTATATTGCATTTTAATATTATTATAATATTTGTTCATAGATAAATATAATCGAATATTTTTTTATAACATTTACGTAAAAAAAATATTCAGCTATAAGCTGTACTTTTCTTCTAGTAGTAAAATTTTCAATTCAATGCAATTGCAATATGAATGATGTGATATGGGGTCCTTCAAACGAGGCGTGAAGAAGCACCTTGTGGGCCGGCAGAGTGAAGTTGACTGATGCTGCGTTGTTTTCACGCTAAACCAGTTGTCTTCGCGTCTGGACTCCATTTCCACTTAGCATCAGGTGGTGTGGAGTCATTTGCCGTGCTAAGTATAAAAAAAAGGTAGAAACTTGTTACGATTTCCCAAATTCCCATATTAATATCAGTATCAGCAAAAATATTCATCAAAAGTTCTTGCATAACTCTTTTCAACATTACATTGGAGGTCGGGTTGAATCCCAGCGGAGGCAGCTTCATAGAACTGTTTGCGCTTAACCCGAAGTGAGTGTGGCTTGAGTAATTTGTCGTTTTGCGCCAGGGGACTCGAGTGCAAAGTACATAAGCTAGCAACTTCCGAAATTTGTGGCTTTATTGTTTGCTCGGTGTTCTCGACTGTCGGATTAGTAAGTGACATGGATTTATTTGTTTTAAACGCTTTTTTATGGATGTCTGCAGCTAGTGGCTAAAAATTTACTCTATAAAAGATTATGAAGAGGATAACTTATTGTGTACAACGCTCAAGTACCAACATTTGAAATCATAGTTGCTGAAGTGCTGTCGCTATCACTCACTGTATTTTTTTACCAATTTTTACAAATCAGACAGCAGTGCCTGAGAAGTTAAGAAGTACAGTAGACTCCAATAATAATTTGATTTGATTTGATTTAATAATATTTATGCACTGTACTGAGATTTTGTTGGACATTGTTTTTACGTTTTCTTCTTAAGTGATATAAAGACTAAGCGCTTTTCCGTTGTGGATTCTCAAAGAGCTTTCTATAAACTGGCTCACTGCGTCCAAATATTATGTAGTACCATATCTTAATGTGCAACTAACGTTGCATAATTTACGACAACACATTAAATTGCAGTCGTTAACACCCACTTACCTGCATTTGGCTCAAAGTGGCGCCCACCGCACCGCCGACATGTGAAAACTCAGCAAGGATATGTTTCCAGCGTTTCGCTGTTTAACAAATTTAAATTGTGTTCGTAATATGCGCTATCTTATCTCTTTCTCAGTCTCTTGAGGCAATCTATCTATAATTTTAATATTGATTAAAATTTAGCTTAATTTTTATGAGTGTAACGTGTTTAATTAAAATTTATCAAAAATTAAAAGTGATGCAAGTTTAAGATATTTGATTTATTACATATTTGATTGGACTTCGACCTTAGCTTTTGTTTACTCTGATATGTTACAATAGATAACTTTTATGATACTACTTACCTTCATTCTACGCATTTGAGAGTTTTTATTTTATCCTGACGTTTTAAATACTTCATAGGGTCCTCAGTTATCTCCTATTCCCTCGTTTGTTTGTAGTCTTTAGAAATCTTAACTCTTCTGAATGAGTTCCCTGAGCCTCGCGTTGCGGCGCCGTGACGCTCACAACATCCCGTGCGTGTTTGTACACTGCTTCCTCTTGCGTGACCTTTGCTTCTCTGCCGCACGGGTTGACTATTTCTGGACCGCCCGCCTCCACCCGGCTATGGTTGTGCTCGGTGATTTTAAACTTTCGCGCACTATTAACTTGTGTATACGGCTCTCAATCTTGAAGCTGACGAAGCTGTGCTATTTCTCGCTGCGCTATCAAGCTCATCTAAATCAGTTCACTTCTCAGTTATACAAATGTTTTTTTTTAATGTTTTCTTTTCACAGTCCTTATCTCTGTTTTTCTTTTAAGCATAGAAACTTTTCATTAAATTCAGCTTCTTGGTTTTAATAAATTAAGAGCTTTGAATTTTAAGCCTTTGAACTCGAAAACTAATAAGGCATTGAACAGTCGGTATCTTATTTTCAGGATAACACGTAAATATATTAAAGTTGTAAAGATACAGATATTTTACACTATGTGGTGTATTTCTTTAACTAACCTCTAAAGAACTCGCTATGGGACATCTGTAATTAATGCTGTAGACATTGTGCGGCAACAAACTTAAATGATGATAACTAGCTTCATGGACTAGCAATTAGAATTAACACCAACTAAACTAAGCCCAATATACCTGCTAGGAATTGAACCCAGGACTTCTGCCTCCAGGTACCAGAAGACCACAGAGGCCTTTAAACGGCTATCTGGCAAACTAACCTTTAGCATTGTACGAACTAGTCATGATATCCACATAATATGTATGTTATCCTCCAATGTTATTGTATTCGATATTACGATAATAGTTTCGCGATGTTATTTGTAAAAGCTGAAGATGGATTATTTAAGAGCTGTTTCATTCACGGAGTTTTCTTGGACGTATTTTAATGAATGAGTTGTAGCATGCTTCAAAGTTCAATGGATATTTTAATTGTAGCTTTACGAAATACTGTTTGTGATTGCTTGATATCCTTGGCAGATGGTTAAAGGCTGGTAGCTAAGATTATAGGTTTCAAGGTTAGGTTAGTGGTTTTTGTTCCGAGGTTGAAAAAATAATATTGTCTCAGCTACTTATATAAGATTGTCGGATTATCTCATCCTAACTATATGTTAGTGTAGTCTCACATGCTTAAATCATACCTTATTTTTCGAGGTACAAGTTGAAAGTGATGTCATTCTGTCATTCTTTGTCGTCGGCATGAATCAGGGTCGAAAATGTCCTTTTTAGGGTGCAGGAATATAGCAGGAAAAAGCGGAGGCTTGTATCCTGGAAGTTCTTTAGTCTTTTCTATTCCAGGGGAACCTTTTGAAGACAAATTATTTATTTAATATAAGCATTTACGATAAGCATTTGCACTTGGCCTTCGTCTCACCTGATATTTAGTCATCAGAAGGCAGAAGGTGGAAGCGCACTTCACCCGGAATCCTCAACTACTGAGACACTGGCTATCTTATCTGTAGCCGGAATACAATGCTCACAAACATTGATGTTATGGCGACATATTTTTATATAAAAACCAAGAAATGAAGCCAGGCGGTCACACAAGCCCTACCAGTGGTAGACTACCACCAACCAAACTGACTAGATAAACATGTACCCCCAGGTACATATACGCTGCTGGGTCATGGACCGGTGTTCTTATCCACTAGCGTATAGGGGCGGCTTAATTGTTCTAAAACCGTCATATTAATGATTTTGTGTCTGTTGCAGTGACTTGGAGCCTGGTGCCACCACCGCCCCATCAGGGTCTTCTAGCAGTTCAAGCCTGTCCTCTAGGAGCAATGAGAGCAACACAGTGGCAGCGGAACAGCAAGGTTAGTGCCTGCCATTTTACCTATTATGGACATCAATGCCACACTTTGCTCTCTCACAGAATTATAAGATAAGCATACGCTAACAAGATCTGGTCTATCCTAAAAATATTAAACTCGTTACCACGTACTGATGCAGGAGTGTAAACAGTTATTGTCTTGATTTATACTTAACCTTAACATTTTGCTTAGGAGATGACAGAAAATGTCGTCTATCTTACGATTGATAGAGTTTCAGCCTCTTTGGTCATTTAGCAATTTGGTCATAGGAGTAATAAATGTGATCATGTTAGAATTTTGTATTGTTTAAATGAAGCCATTTAGGCATTTGAAATAATGTAGTTTAGTCACAAACTCATTCGTTTAATTTTTATTAAATTAAATTAATGTTAGTAAAAATTAAACTTTACCCGGTGATTTTATTTCACGCTACATATTCCACCATGAAATTGTGATCATTTACGACCAAAGTGCCTTAACTCAGCATTATATATTTTCACCTTATATAATGAAATATCAAAATAAAAGTAAAACTATAGTTCCGCTTGACACAATAAACTGGCAGTCCACAGTTCAATCTCGGCGATTTTCTTTAATTACAGGAAGTTTCATTGATATTGTTAGACCACTTTCATTGCCAATTGTACATTGTTAATTTTAAAATCTTGTCTACTGGCTACCGTTTGGTGTTTCGTTAGCATTTTTAATTTAATGTAGAATGGTACAGCGTTATTCGCTTTAGATGAGAAGTGGGTCTGTCGGTTGTCTTGCTTGCTATATTATTGGTGTGCACTGATGAAATGTTACTACAACTAGTCCCAATTAAGTTATTGCCCACTCCGCCCAAGTTACATTGTTCATGGAAGGTCTGTGCAGTGTTTATAGGCTGATGATTATAGATAAATAGATGGATAGATAACACACTTTATTGCACACATACATAGAAAACAAATAACAAAAACATTAATGCAGTGGTGGACAGAGGCGGTCTTATCGCTTAAAGCGGTCTTATCGCTTAGAGCGATCATACATTAATGTAGACTGAATCCCGATACGAAACGTCACAAAATTAGCCAAACTCCCAAAAATACTTTGTTAAGAATGGGCTACTGAATTGATGTCTCTCCTTCATTGAACATTTGAAACAAACGAAAAAACTAGCAATAAAGCTTTTCAAACACACGTTTTAATTTCGTTTGTTTTGACTGACCCTATGTTGTAGGAATATGGGACCTCTTGTGCTAGGAAATCATTCCGTTTTCTGGTGGCGTGACAGAAATGATTCACCTAATTTCTTCGTTCGCAACGGTTAGTTGCCACGTTAGGTAGGTGACATCGAAGATCAGCACGCTTCTGTGTATCGGCTATCCTTTCGACTACATTACTATTGACCACATTCGTGTTTAGTCTTATGTGCTTCCCCCGCAGCGTCCCAATCGGACTGGTCTGAAGAGGAGGAGCCGCTGGCGGCCCAGTGGGCAGACAGCCTGCCGCCGCGCGCGCTCGAGACAATGCAGCTGTGCCCCCGCCTGAGGAAGCGCCAGGAGGTCATACACGGTCAGTACTACATACCAGCTTAAGGTTAACCACCTCTTTTTTAGACAGTAAAGAGGGATCATCTCACGTGATGGTAGGTAGGAGGGTGAAAGCGCAGAACCCTGGACAACTGGCTATCTTATTACATAGCATTGTTCTTATGGAGGCAGCCTTTTGGAAAGGTTTGAGGTTAACGAATTAGACTAGCGCCGTGCTTTCGTCCATTCTTCTTGTTTTTAGCTTGATTACCTTAATTGAATCATATTAGGCCATTTTCTTGCATAACCCTACACCGTCCAGGCGTTGGTAGCAGCAGAAATATGTAAGTTTTTAATAGAGAAAATGGTTGGAATCTACCACCAGCCTGGGATCCCATCATACAGAATATTAAATCCCTGCCCCAAGACCAACTGCCAGACCAAAAGATACTGTAAGCTCTTTCTGCGTAAAACGGAACGCACCTGATTAAATTTAAATGAGGGTATACAAGCTACTAACTAATTATGAGACGACCAACACCTCAGTCTTCCTGTGACCACAGACCCTGCAAAGGGTTCGAAACGTCAGGATAAACATTAATTAAAACTAATGTGTAAAATAAACGCGAGTAGATCCGTAAAAGTTGTTTCATTTCAATGTGTAGTGTTCGCGTAAACTTTTAGAAAACAATATCTAAATTGTTAACTTACAATATTATGTAAAAAAATATATCTGGGATTCAAAACTTCGTTAAACCGTTTTCGAAGTTTTGAAATTCGAACAAAAAATTTTCGTAAGTAAAATAGGTTACCAGTAAAAATAACGTAAAAAAAATAAAGAACTTGAAATTCCTAAAGCTTAGTAGTATTTTCCATTCCATTATGATAGCATAAGAAGTAACGTAGCTACGTTACTTCTTATCCACATGTGGCATTAATTAACAATAACATTCCCTGTGTTCTCACCCACAGAGCTGATTGTATCCGAAGGCTCGCACGTCCGCTGGCTCAAGGTCCTCTGCCGGGTGTTCCTCCGACCTTTAGAGGGCGCGCCGTCCCTCCTCCCGGCCGAGGAGTTACGCGCGCTGTTTCCTAACTTACCCGACGTGCGCGACTGGCATGTGGGTCTTCACGCGAGACTACGAGCTCTTCGGACTAACGCGCCACAGCATGTGGTGCAACTGAGGGATTTGGCGGCAGCACTGCTGGCCACCGTGAGTACCAGTTCCCAACTTTTTTTTATGAGCTCAATGTTTAACGCGCCCGGTCTGCGAGTGCTGAGGTTCAGCAACTTTCGCAAAGGCCCTCCTCCGTGCTTCGGAAGGTACGTTAAACCGTTGTTGGTCCCGGCTGCATTAGCAGTCTTTAACAAATACCAATCGGCACTGAGCCTGCATGATTCTTTATGGCCCATTATCCCTATCAATCCATAGAGAAGGCTCGTGGTCGTGCTTCAGCAGTGGGGGACATAAAATGAGGTGATGACGATGATGATGAAAAAACCCGGTCGCTGACAAAATGGTGGCCAAGACATGTTAGTCGATCGGCAGGCAGACCTCCAGTTTGGTGGTTTGACAACCTATTCTAGGCAGGAGATGGATGAGGATGGTGCAGGACCGTGAAGAGTGGCGTGCGAGGGAAGAGGCCTTTGCTCCGCAGTGGGCGGAAGTGGGCTAATGACATGAAGATAACGTTGGAGATGATGAAAATGATGAAGATGATGATGATGAAGAAGATATGATAAAGATGATGATGAAGATGATGATGATTATAATGATGATGATGATTCTTTAATGTTCATCCAAGTTTTTTTTGGAGTAAGTTTGCTGATGGCCTTTGGTGTCCTATTCAGCGTCACCTGACTCAACGACGAACAACGCCGTCAGAGCGTTCCTAGAAGTACCGTTAAAAAGTAATGTTGTAAGGAAATTGATACAGAGTCACAACGTCCGTAAATGGAACTCACAATTGACAGACGTCATTTCATAGAATTTATCATGGACTTCTTGGCGGGAAAGTGAAGAGTCATATCTGCGGTTTTGTTTTATTTTCTAAAATTTGTGTTATGTCGAATATTAATGTGAAATAATGGTGGATTATTAACTGTTAAATGTTCGTGAGTGCGCATGAGTGTTGGCAAGTGAAACAAAACAGTGCAACGTCACTTTTCAAATTCTCTCAAGAAGTGAAGTGAGAACTTAGTAAAGCCCAACATCTTTACTGAGATACTCGAGGGGTTGGGGGGGTATATTATTTCTTACTTCCCATTTCCATTATCATTCATCAATATTCTTTATTTATGTATATTTATGTATTACCTAAGAAGATAGAACGAACGAATAGAATTAAGAAACTAATGACATGGCAGCATGGTCTATGACCTTAGCCGGTTCCTAAAGGAACGAACTACACTTAAAAAAAAAAAAAGAATTTATCATGACGTTATCATAACTTTAACGCTGGAGTTTCACCCGAGTTCTTCATGTAATAAAACGTGTTGTGAGACACCATTTTTAATTCAATCCACCATACTATTACCAATACTATTTACTTAGAGTCGGCTGAATTCATTAATATTAAGTTAAGGTTTGACGTCTCGAAAGAGACTTGTTCTAGGCCCCTGAATCCTACCTCTATCGAGACACGTATCATAATAATATACATGTGTATATAATGTACATAGTCAACTTATGTGTCCCAATCGTTCTGCAGCTGGGCGAGCCTTCGTACGCGTCGTGCCTCTCCCGCTTCTGCCGCGGGCAGCGGCTCGCGCTCGAGTCGCTCCGCGAGAGGCGGCGCAAGAACAAAGAGTTGCATCAGTTCCTGTCGAGCCGCGAGCAACTGCCGTTGTGCGGTAGGCTGCAGCTCAGGGACTTGCTGGCGTGCGTGTGGCAGAGGTAAGACCATAGGTTATAATAATATACACTAATTTGCCAAAGTTGTGTGTCTGAAGAAGATAATTTTTGGAACTACTACAATGAATCTAAATATTATTCACTAGTAGAGAGTTAAATAAAAGCTACAAGTTAACTATAAATTGTATGTGATCTAAGCTAAAACCTTCTGAAGCGTCCGCAAGCAGTAGTTGCGGATTGGTCTGACTCCGATTGGTGCTCTAATGAATTGTGCGTTCCCCAAGGTTCATATTTGGGTCCATATCTTCTTATCGTAATCAATTTTTATTGACGTGTAACATCTTTCCGCTCGCCTTCTATACACAATTTGTGGGAGTGATTTTGTAGAAAAAAGTAACAGTCTCCTTATTTTTGAAATAAGGCTGTGCGTGAAACATATACAGTGGTGGAATTATAATTAGAAACACTTGATATAAATTATGAAAGTTTGAAGTCCACATACAATATAGGTGAAAAATCTATAGATTCAATATTTAATAATCAAGCAATAATATAGCCACTCAATTAGAATACTCATAAATACATTAAAAAAACAAAACCATCTATACTTCAATCATAAAAAGAGTTTAAAGCACACATAGCTTATTTTCTGTTACTGGCCGCTTGGGCGCCTAATTAGAAACACTTTAGAAAAGCATGCACGGCACATTCCATATTTGAAAGTGAAACAAAATAACTTCTTTCTTAGCTATTTCTATCGTTTTGGCGGCAATTGAACATCAAATTGGATTTTCGTTTGCGATGTTTTGTTCAAAATGGGCAAAAATAAAAGTTGTGACGCGTCAACTAGGCAAATAATTGTTAATTTGAACATCGACCAAAAATGGACGTACAGGAGAATAGCTGATCACTTAAAATGTTCCGTAAAGAAAGTTTTTAATGCTATTGACCATTATAAAAGACACGGAACTATTGAAAATGTTCTTAGAAAGGCTCGACCGAGGGAAACTTTGACCAGAGAAGACTTGCTAATCGTACGTACTTGCTTAACAAGACCCATTTAAGGGTTCAAACCAGATTAAAATGAAGTTTTTTCACCTGATGACCCTAGAAATGTCTCGTCATGACTGGTACGCCGTAGATTAGTGAAAGCAAAATTGTTTGGGAGGGTTTCTCGAAAGGTACCGCTTCTTACAAAGCAACATCGAGAGAAGCGATTATTATTCGCTAAAAAGTATGTCAATTGGACGGTGCGAGATTGGAAAAAAGTCTTATTCTCAGATGAAACTAAAATAAAAATGGTAAATTCAGACGGCAAGCGCTACGTTAGACGTCCAATAAACCATGCTTTTAATTATAAATACACTAGAAGCATAGTCAAGCACGGGGGCGGCAATATCAAGGTATGGGGATGTTTTTCCGGTTGTGGAGTTGGACCCGTTCGAAAGATTGAAGGTACAATGGATCAACTGCAGCACAAAAACATCTTAGAAGAGACAATGATTCCCTACTCTGACGACAATTTGCCTGTAACCTGGATCTTTCAGCATGACAATGACCCTAAACACACCGCCAACAGTGTAAAATATTTTCTCAGGGAACAGCGTATTTCCGTCTTAGACTGGCCTGCAAATAGCCCTGATTCAAACCCCATAGAAAATCTGTGGCATGTAGTAAAAAAGAAAGTCTCAAACAAACGTAACTCCAGTCACAACGAACTCTACGAAGCTTTTGTCGAAGCATGGAATTCAATCCCACTAGAAAAATGTATGAAATTGCTTGAATCAATGCCACGTCGTTGTAGAGCTGTGATTGATAGTAAAGGATACGCAACAAAATATTAATTATAAGTTTTAGTAGCCTATACATAGTATCTATTTCCTTATCTTATCTTATCTTAGTGGGGCCTGCCGAGGTTTCCCTCTCCCAGTAATACTTCGACCCATCGGATCTTTTGTGCAATCCCATCCTTTCACTCTTCCTCCTCTGTAAATATAGATGCCATAAGTTTGGCAACGTCCTTAAGAGCGAAGAGCCTAGAGTCCTCCGGTTTCGGACAGGCCGACCCCAGGAGTCCCATTCTTTTCCTAGCCAGAGAGTCGCAGTCACACAGTAGGTGCTGCATTGACTCCGTTTCCTCTCCACACGCCCTACACAAACTATTTGTTGAAAGGTGCATTCTGTGAAGCATTTGTTTTGTGGCCTAGTGCCCTGTCAAGACACCGATGGTTAGTCGGGCCTGTCTTCTGCTGCCTCCGCATATGAACTTTCTCCGTCCTAAGGCGTTTTCGCCTAGGAAGGATTTGGAGTGATTCATACTGTTTTTTATTTATAGGTTAACAAAGTACCGCCTCCTGCTTGAGAGCGTCCTAAAGACCGTATCAGAAGAGGAGGATGACCCCGAGGATGTAGAACGACTGCATCAAGTACTGCACCAGGCCAAGGACATGCTGCACAGCGTGGACACCGCCATCAGGACCACCGAGAACGAGCACAGGTATGAACAGTTTACGGGAACATGTATTTGGGCGCCAGGATATAATAATATGTAAAGAGTAGATCAGCATTAAGTGTTGATTATGTTGTTTCAACCGGTATGCATGTTTTAAACATAATCGTTAGATATTTTCACTATTGTTCACTTTATAGGAGTTTTTATTGTAATTGCAAATACATTTTAGAACTATTGAAGATTATTTTCAATTAAACTTATTTTGTCGCATTTAAATTTATATGCATATTCATTTAATCACTATAAATAGTAGTATTTAGCCGCCGCTGCATAAATTCGTCGCCGTGCCCTGTTTGTAATGTATTCAATTTACAGTTGAAACTTGTAACAAGAATAAGGATTATTAAATTTTCAAATATTTTTATTTTGGGGTTTTGTCAACTTAGATAATAATAATATTGGCGTCATTGGCATACAGGGCACGCTACTGCTTGTCGATTATAGCTGAGGTTACATAAATGTTACTATATAATTGGTGTTTCCCCTCAGACTACGCAGCATCCAAGCCAAGTTGGAAGTCCGCACGGGCGGCGGCGGCGGCGGCGGCGGCGGCGGCGGCGAGTGGGACGAGCTGCGGCGGCTCGAGCTCGGCGCCAGGGCCCTGCGCCACGAGGGCGAGCTCGGCCTGCGCCTCGACACGCACCGCAAGGTCAACGTGCTGGTGAGTGCACACTGTACACTGCACACTGTACACAGGCATAGAGATCTTCTATCGCTTATATCACGGCGAGTGCTCTGAAGAACTGTTTGACCTTATCCCACCTTCACCCTTCCTCCATAGGAGTACACGTGCTGCTCTCCGGTGTCACCGCTTCACTGTCACACATATCCCATCGCGCACAAAGAAATTTGGTGACTCGTTTCTTTGTCGCACCTCCAAAAGATGGAATAGTCTACCAGCACATGTTTTCCCTCTTTCCTATGATATGGGGTCCTTCAAACGAGGCGTGAAGAAGCACCTTGTGGGCCGGCAGAGTGAGGTTGACTGATGCTGCGTTGTTTTCACGCTGCACCAGTTGTCTTCGCGTCTGGACTCCTTTTCCACTTAACATCAGGTGGTGTGGAGTCATTTGCCGTGCTAAGTATAAAAAAAAAAAAATGTGTCACTTACTCATTCAATCGGCTCAATCTTTTTACAAATCTTCTCTATAATCTTCTTTATAAACACCAGAAAAGAGGTAGATATTTCGTATAATTTAGTTTAATAAACCGTTTGGGTGCAGGCCCTGATGTTCGAGGACATGCTGGTTCTGCTGCAGCGGGAAAGCGACAAGTTCCTGCTGAAGCCCATCTCGCAGCAACACGGCCTGCTCTCGCCGCTCATCAAGTGGTACGTCAATGCCCAGACACGTTGCTAGAACGGTGCTAGTACTAATAATTTTGTCATCATCATTATCATCATCATCATCATCATCAGCTCATTTTATATCCCCACTGCTGGGGCACGAGCCTTCCCTACGGATGGAAACACCACAGGGAGAAAGAGCCGCAACATAAACCACCGCGCGAGCCCGCTGCGCGCGGCGCTCGTTAACGACTGCGACGCGCCGCGTGCACGACGAAGCACGGAGGAGCGAGAGATGATACATTTTTGGTCACCCACCCGATGACCGGCCTTTGCCAAAGTTGCTTAAACTCGGCACTCGGGGCGCGTTGTCCACGACACTATCGAGTTTACGTCAGCGTTATTTTACACCTTATGTTTACAGGGACAAGGTGCTGTTTCGCCCGAACGCGGCGGTGCGCAACACGTTCTTCCTCATGAACATCAACGGCGTGCAGATGCACGAGCTCTCTGCCAACACCGCCGCTGAGTACACTACGTGAGTATACCATTCGTTCATACGTACATAAATTCGTTTAATCGTTCATACACATTTGTTCAGTCGTTCATTAACTTACGGAAAGGTATTGCATAAATGAATGATTTCCGTTCGTTCATTCGTGCACTTCAGAAAAGATCGGAAAATTTTCATGTTTTATCCTTGTGAATACTGTTTCTGTATTTGTGACACAAATAAATATTTTCCATTTCATTTCGCTATGTACCTGTTCATTTATTCGTCCATCATCTACCCCATACCTCAGTCTATTTTATTTGAATCCTGTCATAATGTAGCCTTTCTTATACTTATTTCTACGGCATGCCTTGTCGTGTATATAGGGTATGATATCACTCGTTCAATATCAAACCTGAAGTTAAGGCTCCAAGTTAATAATAGTAATAAATAATCTTTGTTATCCACAGAAGTATGACTACAAGTAAAATTTGTCCTGCCTCCAAAACTAGGCTTAAAGCCTCTATGTCAGGAGGCAGTTGCTCTCCAAATGGGGTACATTACAAAGCAGCTTAAGCAGACAATTGAGAAATTAAGAAAAAAACTAAAGTATAAAAAAAGTTTTTTTTAAATATGTGAATTTATGAATAGTTAACCTAGCTGGTCACTCTCTATGAAGTAAGCCAGGTAATCGGATTTGTGCACCGTGACTTAACCCTGCCTTCTCCTCCAGGTGGATGAACTGCATCCAGGAGGCGCCGTTGGCCCGCGTGGAGCTGAAGCAGGCCGCCACGCCCGCGCACCACGCCTCGCGCTCCACCGACGACTCGGGTCAGTCCGCCGCCCGGCTGGTACTCGACCAGTATTCTTCGAATTTAACCGCCTCTTTGGTCTACTGTTTAAGACCACTGGCTTAGACCCAGAGGCCTCTGGTTCAATTCCCAGCGGGGGCTACATGTTTGTTAACTCGGTTTGGTCGGTGGTCGGGCTTGTTTGTCCTCCTGGCCAGCTACCACTATCTTATCTAAATATGTCGCCATAAAATCACTGTTAGTAGCATTGCTGTGTTCCGGCAGCTAGAGATAAGATAGCCAGTGCCTCAGTAGTTGAGGATTCCGGGTGAAGTGCGCTTCCACCTTCGGCCTTATCATCACTTAACATCAGGTGAGACGAAGGCCAAGTGGTTACCCGTAATATATATAAAAAATTACTAAAAAAAACTTGAAATATATTTTAAAGCTGTCATTTAACACCACCCAATTGAAAACTAATTTTATTTCGTGTACCTTAAATGCCATATGTATGGCTTCTTATGTTGCACCGATCATTTTGATGCTGAATGTACTTTCTATTGATAGTTTGTGGCATTTCGTTCTACCCACGACCCGGTCAACTCGAGTCGAGGTCCTAGCCTTCAGAGGCGCCCTCGGGTCGTTCTGCTCCCGATCCGATCCGAACTCCTCGGAGAATCTAGTAGGGAACAGGGACATAATAGCGTGATACCATTCCCTCTAGAAAACCTCTGATAGTGTTTCGATCACACGGCTAGAGGAACCCTTTAAGTTCCTCGCTGCCTCCAAAAAGTCTGGTGACATTGTAAAGGCCGTTTGAGGCCAAACAGCAAACTTACTCCAAAGAAATGTTTCTTTACGGTTCTGTATGTATACTTAGGCATCAACGTGTCCCGCAACCCGTCGGACGCATCCGAGAAGTCCACCACCACCACGGACGAGCCCGAGAGCGACAAGGAGAGAACACCCGCGCCACCCGAGTGCGAGCGAGACAGCACGCCGGCTCCCGCCTCCGCCCCCGCCCCCGCCCCCGCCCCCGCCCCCGCCCCCGCCCCCGCCCCCGCCCCCGCCCCCGACGACGAAAGGAAAGATGTTAAGGATAAAGAGGAGCTGTTGGATAAGGAAGATAAAGACGACAAGCAGATGTGAGTGATTTTTTAATTCATTTATTAACAACTAGCTACTAGTCATTATTTTGAGTAACCTATTTATTTTAAGTTATTTAAATAGGTACACTTTAAAAAATAACAAAAAAAAAATAATATAAAGAATATGCCTAAGTATATCCTTTTCGAAGCTGCACCAAAATTCATAAGAATTGGTCCAGTGATTTCGGTGTGATTAGGTAGCAAACTGGCAGACAGTTAGTTTCGCATTCATAACATTGGTTAGAATGTTATTACATCTAAAACGTTACTTTTACTGATTCTTTTTACATATTATGCAGATTTATCATAATTATAATTATTATAATTAGAATTACATGTTATACAAGAGTTCCCTTAAAAAACGTGTAAAATAAGGCTCTCAAAAACACCATTATGTAAGATTCGAACCCGTACTCAATGTGGTCTCGGTCAGGTGTATTTAAATTTATCATTTTTAAATTTATCATGGTATTTACTCTTGCTTTATAAATCAAAGGAGACTTATTCAATGTCGATAACTACGTCGTGAACATAGTTGGTGGCGACTGTGACTGTTGGGTACATTTTTGTTTGACAAATACAAGTGCACTTTCAAGTCTAGTAATAAGGTTTATTTTTGTCAAGGTGTCCCTCGCAGAACTAACTGTCCTATCTAATTTTTGATATTTTTTCGGTACATTCGTTTTCAAACTATCATTGTAACTTATAGTAGGGAACTTACTAATGTATACTTTGCTTAGAAAAGGACAGTCAGTTGAGCGAGCGACGAAATGATCAGATATCTTAGAAGGTGTTTTATAACTTTTGTTTGTATTTTTATTCTCACGTAAGTGGCATAAATAAAAAAAGGCCTATGCCCAGCAGTGGGTCGAGAGGGATTGATGATGACGATGATGATGAAGTGGCATTTGTGTTTTTTGAGAATAAACTCTTTAAACCATAACTGCTTTACCACAAAACGATGGCTAAAGTTAAACAATGCTTAAAACAGATGATGTCACTCTTTAGCTAATATTTTAAGACAGATACAATATTTGAAACAAGTGTTTAGCCATTGTTTATCTGTAAACACTGTTTTGTAGTACAAGGGTAAACCTTAAAGTATTGCATTTTATGTTGGTATTGTATTGAATCTTAAGTCCCACCCCCAGCCCGCGCCGCCCAACCGTGGGCAAGATCAGTACGCAGGCGGCCCCGCCGGCGCTGGAGCCCGCGCCCGCGCTCACCGTGCGGCCGCCCGCCGCGCTGCAGCTGGCGCGCACCGCCGTCACGCACTACACGCACCGAGGTATCGTCGCATGGGACGGGGACGCACACGCAAGTGCGCGCCGTTTGATTGGACGAATGAGCGCGCGGTATTGCATTACTCTTAGTGGCAATTAAATTAAATTCAATCAGCGTAAGAAATCCTTACTGTTGGTTAGGTTAAGTTAATTTATTTTTTTCCTGAGCGAAGCGTAGCTTAGCGAGGGCCAGTCACGGAAGGAGGGAGCGGCTAAGACTGCTGTTCAGAATGATATAATATGCAGACTGATTTAGAAGTATTTGCTGACCATAAATTGCTGGCCAATTAGCATTTTTTTTTACTAACAAAAATGCGAATTCTTTGCTGACCGTTTAAATAACGCCGTTTAAATAACGCCGTTCAAATAACGCCGTTCAAATAATACTTGACCCATTTTTTTTAATATAATGTTAAATTTGCTTATTACTAAGGTGAGATGTCAAATGTTACACATCATATGCGACTACTGTAAGGCTCGCTCGTTTTTTTTTATTATTTGATTAGCTCATTTGCCCACTGCTGGGAATGAATGGAATGAACAAAGAGGACGTGCCCACCACCACGCGGGCCAGTGCGATGCGGTGGCTGTTAGGCTTCACGTGCCTTCCGAAGCACGGAGAAGTTCGAAATGATATATCTTTGGTCACTTATTCGATGACCTTTGCGAAAGTTATCTGAAACGCTAACAATCGCAGACCGGGCTTGTTCATTAAGCTCCCCATCATCATCAGCTAAGACGTCCACGTCCACTGCTGGACATACCTCTCCGAGTGCACGTCACTGAGCACGATCCGCGACTACTCTCTTACGCTCCTCATATATTTCCAAATACCTCCGTACATAGATATTATATATAAAAACATCAACTACATATCAATAAGAAAAATAAAGTTCGTTTTTAGTTTTTATTTCAATTGATAAAGTCTTTAGTACTTAATTAAATGTTTATTTAATAAGTCGCCCTTCTCTCTTCTATTTACGATCCCCGTCAATATCCTTAATTTGTACTTTTAATGTGTAAAATAACAGCTTTGTTAACATTGTGGTTGCTATAAATTATAATCGTTCGCCTCTCAAAACTCAGTAATGAACGGTGAATTAAAACATTTTCAATATTCAGAAAAAAAAATCATGTGTACTAAGATCACTAAGAAGTAAAGCTCCGGGATCTGGGATTCGATAAAGTAAATTATCAACATTTTGGTTATTCGCCATCCTTGTCAGGCGTGTCTTGTTGGGAAGTATAGATAAATGAGCCCCTTGGTTGCGCTAAGTGAATGGGGTGTTTGTTTGTGGGGTGGGGCACAGAGCGGCTGCGGCGGCTGGACGCGGGCGTGGAGGCCGCGCTGCGCGCCAAGGCGGCGCTGGTGGGGCAGCTGCTGGGCGTGCCGCCGCCGCTGCACGCGCAGCTGGCCGAGCTGGCCGTGGCCGACACGCTGGGCCACGTCGGTGAGTGCTGCAACACATTTACGATATATATATCTCCGCATAGCGAGATGGAGCTCATTTACGTTCAAATTTAGACGCACCAACGAACAATTCACCATTTTTTTTTTTCATGTTGTAAGTTAAAACTAGTGAATTTAGTACTACAGCATTTTCTATGTGAAAACGTTTAATTAAATTTGTCAATTCTGCTGTATCAATTTTATTCTTTCGATACAATGAAACGATTCTAACGTAAAACAGACAGATTCGCATTAAAAAAATGTTTAATCAATTTGACTAATTTTTATGTACAACTCACACTTGACCATTATATTTGCTATGCTAAAATCGTTTTCACAAAATAAGAGACTTGATAGTTTCTAAGACTGTTTCTCTGTATGGCTTCGGACTACCTTATACTGTCCCAATTAAAAAACATATTATTACCTGTATAGATTTAATATCTTATGGGTAAACAGTAATCTTATGGGCTGGCCTTCATCTCACCTGATGTTAAGTGGTGATAAGGTCAAAGGTGGAAGCGCACTTTACCCGGAAACCTCAATTACTGAGGCACTGGCTATCTTATCTCTAGCTGCCGGAACACAACAATGCTACAAACATTGGTGTTATGGCGACATATTTAGATAAGATGGTGGTAGATAGCCAGGCGGATAAACAAGCCCTACCACCAACCAAACCGAATAAGTACACAAACATGTACCCTCCGCTGGGATACGAACCCGGGACCTTTGGGTCTAAACCGGTGGTCTTAATCACTAGAAGACGATATGATTACCATATTGTTTTATTATTTGTTTTTATTTAATGAAATTTGGAATTCTTGACATGTATTGACCAAATATTTCTTCTCAAGCAAATCAAATTTACTAATTGTTATTATTTTTCATTATTATTGTTTTTATTTCTATCACGTAAGTATTTGGAATGATCAACTACTATATATAGTGCCTTACAAATTAACAAAGAATAAGGTCCGAAGTTATTCCGTGTTTTGTCTCTTTTACTCTAATTTGAAATGACGTTAATATGACAGGAACAAAACACGGAACAACTATTCGGACCTCATTCGTGTTCGTATTCGTATGCATTAACGTGTGACGTGTGCGTGCGCAGACGTGCGGCAGCCGAGCGGCGACGAGCACGACGCGCCCGACCTGCGGCAGCTGCTGCTGGCCGCGCACGCGCAGGGTGAGTCACTCACCGCACTCCGCACTCCGCACTCCGCACTCCGCACTCCGCACTCCGCACTCCGCACTCCGCACTCCGCACCCCGTATCCATCACGAACTAGGCTCAACACTCAAATGTATTCAATGCAAGCCTTGACAGGCGCTTATCGACGTCAAAACTATCATTTTCCAATATTGTACCGCTTAAGAAAAAAAAAGAAAGGTCCTTGCTGAGTTTCTTGCCGGTTCTTTTCAGTACGAAGTCTCCTGCGCCGTGTTGCGCCGTGTAGATTTACGAACCGATAACATAGTGACATTCATAATAGCTACTTGTAGCCTAAACTGAAATTTAATCAGATTTTGAATTTAGAATTTATAAATTATAAAAATTAATAAATATTTATAATTTCAGAGTTTAAAGAATCTTGAATTTTTTGTATTTTATTATTAGTCATTTATTTCATATCTATACTGGAATATTGCCAATTACATAAATTAAACAAAAATAAAAATTATTAAGTATACATTATATAAACTAAAAAGTAAAAAAAGATTTCATAAAATAAATATTGATCACCCATCCCATGACCTGCGTTTGTGAGAGTTGCTTAACGTGTTCCTCTTCCGGCATAAGAGAGCGTTTATTTACTTATGCCTTATGTTCGTGCTTTTAGTTTACTCAAGTATTTTTTTGTGTGTTAATTATTCTTTTACGGCGATCTTAGCGTCAAATATCTCGGTAACACTCAGTAACACTTTAGGTGGGGTTCCTAGAAATTTCCAAACAAATGTTAGTTGCGAAGAAATTATTCATACTTACAAATACTTTTATTTTATTATAATTAATAATAGGTACCGGTAATCTGGGGTGAAAAGCAACTGTATATGTACTGTATATGTATATGTATATATACTGTGTATTACAACATTTTTAAGAAAACAATACAAATATTTAGAACGACCTTTTTCACACGCTTATTCATAAAACGTGCTTTAATGTTTTTGAACGAACTTCATTTTTTGAAAGTTGGCAATGCTTTCCTTTGACAGTTAGCATTTTCGCGGTATTTTTTTAAAGTAAGTCTACCAGTTGAAACTAGATTTGGTGGTGAATAACTTTGCAATGAACCATCTACAACAGAAATAACGG
Organism: Eudonia truncicolella; assembly: GCA_949315975.1. NCBI lineage: Eukaryota > Metazoa > Arthropoda > Insecta > Lepidoptera > Crambidae > Eudonia > Eudonia truncicolella. Next base: position 10,961,510 of record OX438850.1, read on the forward strand.
TGTTTGTTTCCGTTATTTCTGTTGGCTTACGCCTTACGCTGTAGGTAAATAACGGACGTACCGCGCGGAGTGACCCAGACCTGGTCTCGGATAGGTTGATGCGCAGGCGTCTGTCTGTACAACAACTTAATCAAACATACAAATGGCTGATATTATATAATATAACTAACTATATAAGTACATGGGTATGTATGTATAATCAGCTGTCCCATATATATATATAAATAATAAATAATAAAATAGATAAATATTTAGACAACATCACATACATTGTTCTGATCCCAAGGTAAGCAGCTAAAGCACTCGTTTTATGGAAATCAGAAACAACGACGGTACCACAACCACCCAGACCCGACACACTATCGAAAAGTTAGTTTTCGATTGACCCGACCGGGAATCGAACCCGGGACCTCAGAGTTAGCGCTGCCCAAAGTCCGGCGTGCAAGCCACTCGGCTACGAAAGTCGTCGATATATATTTATATATATTTAAAAAAATTAATACGTACTCACCCAAAATGTATGAAACAGTTGTTTTTTTTTTTAAATTTTAGAGTAGGTTCTGTCTGTACAATGACATTTATTATCTCCTGCTTAAAGCAAGTGGTGTATATGTGTGTCTAAATGTTGTTCCCCCCGCAGCGAGCCAGCTGACCGAAACGATCTCCCGCGCCCTGAACGTGAACGAAGCGGCCGTGGTGGAGGCGCGGGCGCGGCGCGGGCGCTGCGACGCGTGCGGCCGGCGCGCCAGGAACGGTACCAAACCAAACGTTCATTTTTTTCTTTTAATTGATGGCTTTGTGCGGTTAGCACATTTAGACAGTGTCAAAGTAATTTTCTTATTACAAGTTAAATATATATATATATATATATGTATATATACTGTATGCACTGTACAAACTTTAGGTGTGGATTCTACACTCAAAATATACATAATAAAAAAAATACTTAAAAAATTCCAACCTCAATAGTTTTTTGTCTTCGATTTTTGCAGGTGCTAAAAAGGTGAAACTAGTCGCAAGTAAATAACAATCAGTAAAGTAGTCAAAAGTTCGAACATCAATAGGACTAAAAACAACAAAAACCCCCCAACTCCTTGAGTATCTCAGTAAATATGTTGGGCTTTGGGAATTTGAAAAGTGATGTTGCACTGTTTTGTTTAATTTGCCAACACTTATGTTTGTTAATGAACTCTTAACGTTTAATAATCAACCACTATTTCACATTAATATACGTCATAACATAAATTTTAGAAAATAAAACAACCTCAGTCTTAATGACTCTTTAGTTTCCCGCCAAGAAGTCCTCAAACCATTCGTTTATTTATTACTTTGCGGAATAGACCAGGGGGCTTACTGTTTAATTTCAACCTCGATCACGATACCTTTCAAAAGTGTTTACGCTTGCCATTTTGCATAGACGATTCTAAATAAATGTCAAATTGACGATGTGGTTCATTCAGCATCATTCAAAACGCGTCGCGATCGCAATCACTGACACTCGTGAGTAACGGAATTGTTTAGAACACCTCAATTTTAGTAATGTCATTTGTTTAATAGGGTTGACACGTGAAAATAGTTCACGTTTTTTTTTACGTTCCTCGTATTATAACGTTTTTACCGACGTTGAGCGACTGATTTAAGTGAGATGTGTAGTGAGAATAATAAGTCTTGCAATGTTTTTTTATGTAAAATGCAGTAATCAAGTAATAAATACGAAGAACACAAAAACATTTTTGCCCAGATTTGTGATCGAGTGATCGAGTTTGGCTAGAGTATAGTCCGAAGAACTTGAATAGCTTCAAATGTCAAATTCAAACGTATTCAAACGTATTCGTACGTACGTACGTAACGTATTACGATAGGTATGTATATGACAATAAGCCATATACGCGTTTATTTGGTAAATCAGTTCTTTGGCTTCACTATGATGCGACTATAATGTTATGTTATACTTATCCTTATGATAATTTTAATAAAAAAGTATAAACTCATTTAGTGCATTAAAAATGAAACTTGTGAGTTTCTTATGAGATGATTATGATTAGAGGATCCTATATTTCAGGATTTAGTTTTTTAAGTTAAATGTTTTTTTTTGAGAGAGTTTGATAACTGCCACTGAACACTATTAGCGTCACCGGGATTTTAGGTTTAATGTATCTATAATTTATGTTCTTATGTAACGTTAATACTTTTAGTGCTTAAAAATAAACAGACAATAAGCTTCCAATAGTTATTCCGTGTTTTGTCTCTTTTACTCAAATTGGAAACGCCGTTTATATGACGGGAACAAAACACGGAATAACTATTCCGAACTTATTCTTTGTTTATTTGTAAGTTAACTTAGTCTTCTGGACTTCATTATTGTTGTTTTCAACTTCGCCAATTGTTAACGTTTAAATATTGTGTTTCGTACAGAGGACAGCTCTGAAGCAGACACTCTAGTCAGCGGGGAGTTGACGAACCCCGCGCTGGAGCGCCAGGTGCAGGACTCCATGAACATGCTGGACAGCGCGCTGCAGGCGGAGGCGGGGGCGGGCGCGGAAGTGGGGGCGGTGGTCGAGGGTGACGCAGAAAGGGCGTTAGGTGAATATATGAGTTTTTTAGTTATAGTTAACAGTTGTATTTTATTTGTGTTATTTTAACTGGGAAACAATGTTATTTTTATTTCCATTTGTGTAAGAGCAATAAAGAATTTACCTATCTAATCGTATATTCTACCTTAACTATATCGTTTTGAATTATAGAGATAGATAGATAGATAGATAGATAGATAGATAGATAGATAATACTTTTATTGCAATACTTAAAATCATAAACATGTACAAAAAATAAATGATTCACAAAGTTACAATTTGGCGGTCTTATCGTTTTCAAGCGATTTCTTCCAGACAACCAGGTGGATGGAGAGAGCTAATAAACTGTAAGATCATAGGTGAAACTATAATAACATACTAGAATAATATGTATTTTATAAATGAAGCAAAACAATAATAATAATGATAAACATAATGATAATGATAATAATGATAAATAATATATATAAACCTACTTAAACATAATAGTAGTCTCAGGTAGGAAAGTAGCAGATATGGCAGTTTTGCAGCAGGCAGGATTACTAGTGTTTTGAATTTTGTTTTGTCATAAATAGTGTTTGCAGAGAGCAACCTGTCGGCGGCGGCGCTGGCGGCGCGGCTGGCGGCGCTGGGCGGCGGGCTGCAGGGCTGCGTGCGCGCGCTGCTGCAGGCGCTGCCCGCGCTGGAGCGCACCGCCCTCGCCGCGCGCCGCCACCGCGCCGCGCAGCGCGACGCCAGGGACCACGCCGGTACCCCCCGCACCCCCCGTACCCCCCGTACCTACACCTACACTCCTACACTCCTACACTCCTACGCGACAATACTCAAAACGCACTCAATAAATATATTATCATTTTTCATAAATTATAATTTTTATTTTTAACTGCTAATTGCTACACTTGAGCTGAATTAAATATTTATAAAAATACAGTAAAAAAATTAAATGCTTACCCAACCCAGTCAGGAATAGATCTCGGTAGGCGTTTAATCTTTTTACTGTATTTTATAAATTACTTTATTTTATAAATATTTACCTATATGATTTTTAATATTTTTATTATTTTGAATTTTTGCATTCACAATACTATATTATGTATAATATATGTATAACATAATATAATTACAAGATAAAATTTTAATAGAAAAATCAGCCTAGAACCTCGAGTGGGAATCGAACCCACAACCTTTGATTACGCGCCCAGTCTGCGAGTGCTAAATAAATTTGCATAAGTAATTTCCTAATTTACATGATTTTTTTGTTTTTTACCGTATTGTGTTTATCTTTTATATTTTGTGTTCATTTGTAATAGAAAGTATCTTTGCATAAATAAACACTTTCCAATATGATGACGCCGGTAAGGGACAAAAAAAAACGCCCTTGCTGAGTTTGTTGCCGGTTCTTCTGAGTACAAAGTCTCCCGCTCTATGTAGACTTACGAACCGATGGCATAGTGACATTCATAAAAGCCAAATTAGTAGTTTAAACTTAATAAATGATGTTGAATTTTACACGACACTCATTGTCATCATCAGCTCGTCTTATGTCCCCACTGCTGGGGCATGAGCCTACCCTATGGATGAAGACACCACAGGGAGAACGGGCCGTAAACCACCACGAGGGCCCAGTGCGTAACTCTTTATAGCTCATGATAGCCTGGTACTTCAACCACCTCTCGGCCTCAAATATGTAGTTTACGCCAGGTATACCTGCGTGTGGGTTATGATAGCCTGGTACTTTGGACCCTCTGTCTCTCTCTTTCTCTAGCTAATTTAATGTCCCCACTGCTGGGGCACAGGATGGATTGATAGAACGGGCCATAAACCATCACGCAGACCCAGTGCTTTGGTGGTTGTTAACGGCTGCTAATGCAGCCGGGACCAACGGCAAAACGTGCCTTTCGAAGCACGGAGGAGCGAGAGATGATACATTTTTGTGTCAAATATTCAATGTTCGACCTTTGCGAAAGTTGTTTAACAGACTAGGCGTGTTAAGCATCGCGCTATATTAGGTGATGATGATGATTTAAAGGTCTTACTTATCATCCATGAAGTGCTGAACACAGGCTCCGAAAATTTTCAATGTGTAATGGTACTCCATTTCATCTCCTAAAATTGTTTGTTCGAAAATAAGTAGATATACATAACAGTTTTGTTATAAACGGCACTTATCATACGGCTAGCCGCACTTTGTTTGCGTACGAATACGCATAATACATCCCCATACAGATACACGCACGGCGAGGCATTTGAGCTGTTTTTTTTTTTTTGCGATGTTTATATCTTTAGCTCATTTCTTGTAGAATCCTATAATCATGTCATTTTTGTTAATATATTTTCTATATTCATTACAGATTACCAAATGACAGATGAGATATACTTTCTCAAACCGGACGCAGAGCAGCCTATACAGGTAATAATTACAACCATTATAAATCTTTAAAAGACCGATTTCAACTAGCTCTATTATATAAATAAGACTGATTTAATATAATATTGGTAAGTATAAACCAATAAATGTAATAAAATCTTATTTAATTTAATATTTTGAATTTGAATGAAAACAGACATGCTTTGTAATATCCCGTGGTAGCTAAAACATAACCATTTTTAAAAATATTGACTTATGTCATCTAGCAAACTTCCTACACCCACCATATTAACAGGGTTCCATCTACACACACACACCCCCCCCCCCCCCCCCCCCAACCGCAAACTAAAATTTCCTAGACTTTGAACTTTATGTGTATAAGCCATATGGTTGAATATTTATTGAAGAAATTCGTCATTTTTGGATAGTCTTATGTGAAGCCCTAAATATATTTATCGTAGCGGGTTATTTTTAAATAATTCATCACTCAAGTCATTCTTTTTTGTTCCTCCACTACATTCCTTTATTCTTATTTTATTTTATTTCAAACATGCCAAACATCTTCTGACATTTTTTGCGTTCCATTACACAATCAATCCCACGTTTATGCGCAGTAATGAATAATGAGACGGTGGTGATGATGACGATGAATAAATTCCCCCTTTCGCCTGGACAGGACCTACCGAGCAACGGCGGCTGATGCCGGGCCGCGCACGAACCACACTGAACGCGCGCGCGCCAATCACCGGCACGGCCCACAAGCAATCGGTCAAATCAGATCAGCATTTACCATTTTAAATATTGTTGTCGACGATCCGAACATCATTCACCATGCAGTTCTAGCGAATCTAATCGAACGTCATGCGAGATTGTGTATATTTTGTAATAATTGTTTTTTAGCGATACCATTTTGTAAGTACGAAACTAATACCTTAGTATTTTGAAGAAATTATGTTTTATTCCATACGTAAGTTAATGTGATCGTTCTAAATCGAGTGGTAAGATTGAAATGTACTTTTTCTCTCTCTCTCTCTTTCTCGGTAACTTTAATGTTTTTTTTCTCCAAAAAAAAAATGTGTCTAGTTTTACGTTACGTGTGTTAACAATGTGTAAATAACTGTTTTTTTATATTTAAAAAGTCATGTCCCCGTTATGTAATATGTATATTGTATAAAAATACAGAATTAACCATTTTGATTGTAAGATCTCGCGAAAGTGTTTTTCGATGTTTAAAGTATTACATTTGACAATATTTTTTTATTAAAAATATATTTCTATGTATGTGTACGAATCGTCGGGACGATGTAGTTCCGTATAGGAAGTATCATAATTGATTGTCAAGAGTACGTTATGTTTAAACCACCACGTCGCTAGAGTTTTGTGTACGAAAGACCTCTTGTGGAAAACGAATCGAGTACTCTTGACTTGAAACAACAACAATGTAATGTAACCTTTATATATGTCTGCGTATAATGTCATAATATGTTGTAAAAATAATCATTTTTTTTGTATCATATAAATCGTAGAGACAAGGGAGACTAAGAAAACATATAACAGTATTTGTAGCAACTATGTTATTTACTAAAATTTACCATAATTAAAAAGACAAAGTTATGAAATTAAACACAACAATCTCTTAATGTTCAACATAACTATTTTAAAACCAACGCATAATGTAATACCTCTCTTGTTTTTACGTCTGCACTTATATGTAAGTATACTATCAAAATAATATATACTTAATTGTATGTGAGACACAAAGTGCCCTAAGACTATAGTACCTTGAATTATGCCATATTTAGTACAGATAAAGTATGCACAGCGTATGTACAGGTGTGTATAAGCTGTTTAATTTATACATTTAAATCACCATTGCATATTCCCAATGTTTCATGTATATTAATAATAATGATAGTAATAAATTTAGAATGAACCCAATTATTGATTTTCTTTTAATATGTTCAATAAGATTTACAAATTAAACTTTTAGCGTAAACTTGCATATTATTATCAATATACTTAGTATATTTTAAACAGCTTGTATTATTAGCCGAATATATATATATAAAAACAAACTGTGTACCTACTGTAAGATAGAAACGCCATTGTAGCAGCGCAACGTTTTATATAATTATACACCTTTAATATGAACATTATACAAAATATACCTATATATTATATTTTATATGTTAGGCTAGGTTTAGACCAAATGAAAACCCATCCATTTTTGTCGGCGTATTTGCATGTATATATATATATATAAATATATATATTATATGAGCTTTTAGTCCTGTTTAATGATATAATATCGAATTGTTTAAGCTGATTGACAAATATCACATACAAGGGTATAATTACTATATTATCAAACATTTATAAGCAAGATAATCTCGTGCATAAGCATAGAGACTTCTACATAAGTAGATACTAATGTCTGCCGGGTGTCCCCGGAAATATAATATTAAACCAGGATAAAACAATAGATTTACTAGGAATACAGTAGGTTGCTATAAATGCAATATGTTTTGAAATTGGTTCAGTAATATCAGAGTTAGCACCCACGTAAAATATAAAATTTTACCTCTTTATAAAATTAAAGTAGATTAATATCTAACATTATATAGTTGGCTGAATTTAATTTGGCTTTTTAAAACTATTATCAGTATTATGCAAAGTAGGATATAATAATCGTTTAGAGATTTAAAATAATAATAGTAATTATACTTTCAGTGTGTTTTACTTGTTAGCTCAGAACCAAAGGAACTTGATGGAATCAACCCTTTTTTAATCCCTTTGAAGAAATTAATATGCAACAGCACAGACCCTAAAGTAGCTTTTAAACTGGAAATTGTGTAAAATATTATAATAAGGTAATGTATTGGATTTCACCAAAATTAGGGAATTGTATCTATATAATATACTTGTATAACTAATATGATATAAAGTGTTTATTATATATAGAGACGCGTGACGTCATTGGCCGCGACTCCTCGGTCGGTGGGTGGAGCAGACGCGTTTTCTGATAACCGCCGTTATATTCCATTGCTTCCTGGTCGCTTCGATAACACTGCGTACGAAACATTGTAATAAAATAGTTAGTGGTGTAAAGTAAATACCGTTACATCAAATTATATATTGGCTTTTTATTTTGTTACACTTTATGTTTTAATGAAATATGGTTAAAAGATTTATTTCAAGATTTTTTGATAGGTTTTGTCTAAAATATTTTTTTTACTAACTAATTATCTTGGCATTACTTTCTTATCTGTCCGCATCACCGCCATATTGGCGCGTAAAAAGCACCTATATGTTCATGACCTCTACGAAGTCACTTTTTTATGTAAATTGAAATATTTAATACGGTTAAAGTATATGTATCCTATATACCGGTCGTTGTGGAGATCCTTGGGGGAGACCGTTGCCCAGCAGTGGACGTCTTTTGGCCGAGGTGATGATGATGATGATACGTATCCTTCACATTTTTTTACTGAACGTAAAGAGTAAGACAAGCATGTGCCAATAGCAGTTTATTCTGGAATATGATCACACGGCCAGCAGCGCCGCCGCCGCCGCCGCCGCCAGCAGCAGCGCGCAGCCGAGCGCGCGCGGCGCCGCGGCGAACAGCGTGCCCTGGGTGAAGTACTGCACGTCGTTCCAGATGTTTATCTTCAGCTGCGTGAGGTCGGCGGTCGGGTTGTCTGGCAACGAACTGGAATTCAAATATCTATTTTATGCTAAATGAAGGGTTTTAAGTCCGTCTGGCTAGCTATTACCGTCTTAATGTCGCCATAACATCAGTACCAGTAAGTAGCATTGTTATGTTCAGACAGTTAGAAATGAGATGATCAGTGCCTCGGTGGGTGAGGATTTCGGATGAAGTGCGCCTTCACTTTCGGCCTTATCATTTGTGAAAAGATTTATTTTTGTATGGACAAGCACTTTGCCTTCATTACACCTGATGTTGTGTCTCCTTAAGTCCCTGGGTCTGAGGCCGGTGGTCTTAACCACTAGACCAAGAAGGTGGTTTACATATTTTTATTATTTTGAATTTTGCATTCAAAATGTACAATGTAAGTATATTATATAATTACAAAATATTTTTACTACTTAATAAAAAGACCAGTCTCAGGAAGCTCGAGGGGGAATCGAACCCATGACCCTTGGATAACCGCTACAATGCTCTGTAGGTACTCTAAGCTACTGTGATGAAAATTTATTTATGAGCATGGAATCAACGCGCGATATTTGTGATTTATTACTTACCCCATTGCCGTGCACCGCAAACCATCCTGTAATACGTAGACGGGTGCTTTAAGGGTCGCGTGGGTCGCGTTAGGCCCCACCGCGAGCCACGGGTCGAGAGTCGCCCGAACGGAGACCACGTGGTCGGGGGCGTGGCTTAACCCCGCGAACATCAGGTTGGTGCGGCTGATGGCCGCGCGGACGTAGGGCGGGTCGAAACTGGGAAAGAGTAAATTTTTCAATCTTAACACAATGAATTAAAGTTCAAAATTTGGTGGGAATATACATCCCTCTGACTGTGAAAGGGTTAAATAGAAATTGAAATAGAAAAATCTTTATTTGGTACAATACATCAGACACATTCAAAACACAGGGACATCACTTAAAGAACTCTAGAGCGGACATTCTACGACTTCGTCAGCTACAGCACTTGTGTCCCGTGACGGTTTATTTATAACAAACTTATTAAAGTTTCATCGCAATCGGATGATTGGTTTGTTTAAAAAAGTGAGGACAAACAAATGTTTTCTTTTTCTTAACTACATCTGACCAAACTATGGTAGGTAGGTATAGATACATACAATACAGTTTATACATACGAGTATACTAGAAAGCCATCAGGGTGCCTAGATCGAGTTTTATTTGCAATTCGTTAATAAGGCGTGATTCCACCAGTGTGCTGAACTGTGCCGCACAGCGTACGGCACAAATGTTTGTTTCGGTCGACTCACTCAAGCGAACAATAACGAATGCACAACTGTGCTTGGTACGTGTTGTGCTGTAGTTTTGCACAAAATGTTTGTAAACAAATGTGCTGCACACTATTTTGGTGGAATCGTACCTTTAGAAACAATGTTTCGTCGGACGTAGTAATGTGTTCGCAGTAGCGCCATCTAGTGAGCGAATTTTGTAACCAACTCGTAACTGTTTTGATGCTATTGAAATTCTCGTATACACTCAGTCAAAGGATGTTAAAAAACACTCTAGGCACCACTTAGTATTTATTAAATCTTTAGCCGCCTCTTTTAGCGCCCACGCAGTATTAAAAGTAAACAATGAGTGTATTAAGACTACTACTTAATCTGTGCTAACACCTGAATTATGGCGCCATCTGCCAACGACTAATAGCAACGACTCTCACGAAGTTACAGCGAACACTAACTACATCAACGTCATAATCCAAGGAAAACCGGAGTGTGCCTGCTAATAATAACATTATTGTACATTATCTAAAATAAAAAACAAACACAAACACAAAAACAACAAAAACTAAGTACATAAATCTAATTAGGTAGGTAACTGAGTCTGACAGTTCGTATTTTGGGAAATAGGTAATCACGATATACCGGATTTCTCTTGGATACAGACGTGGGCGGAAGCTAGTGTTTCACACATTTCTTCCATTGACCATAATTATGATGAACTTCAACCAGCCTTTTTACCGCCTGTGGTCACCACAGAGCTGCGTAAGTTTTAATACGATTTATAAACACACACAAGATATCCTTAATTTATAGTAAAGTCATCCTCCGATGTTTATGCATGAAATTGGTCGTCATTATTTGTGGTAGATAAACTCTTAAGTAGGTATCTGTTTTGATTTCAATAGTAAATAGATATTTCTTTTTTTTATTGATTGCACGGCAAATTACTTCAATCCACCGGATGCAGTGGGAATGGAGTCCAAACGTAAAGATAACTGGTGCAGCGTGAAAACAATGTGTCTTTATTATTATTTATTTGTTTTAATTACATAATGCCTCGTTAGTTAGCGCTTTGCCACTCGGCCAGGTCCTGGGTTCGGTTCCCAGATCGAAAACAGTGTATTAATTTTAAAGTTGATAGTTTTGTAGTTTGTTACTATGGTAAATAATTTGCCGGTAAACTCAGTTCTGCTGCTAATTCCATTAGAAAAATTAGCCAGTTAACAGACGTTGAAACTGCTAGACAGTTTATTTTAGTTATTTTCATAGTGTCATGTCGTATGGCGTCCTACTGTAGGGAACAGCGGCTGATATTGAAACTCTATTTTTTTTATAGAAACGAGCAATAAGAACAATCTATAAACTAGGATCACGAACTTCCTTAAGAAATCTTTTTAAGGAGATTGGTGTCCTGACAGTTGCATCTCAATATATTTATAATTGTATAGTTTTTGTACGTTGCATTATCAACTCCTTTATTATACATGGTGACATACACAATTTCAATACTAGAAATAAGACAAAATTTGTAATGACAATGTTCAGGTTACAGAAGGTTCTTGTTTCTTTCTTGGGGCAAGGTATACACTATTACAATAAAATATCAAATACTGTACTAGATTTACCTTTAGATAAGTTTAAAAAACATGTGAAGTCTTTATTACTTATAAAAGGTTTATACATTTAAAGAATATTTAGATGATAAAACCGCCTGGTTATAATAAAAACACATTTTATAGTAAAATTAATTTATAAACTTTGTTGCGAAACAACAACAAATTACAAAAACACAAATGTTGAAATATTGTCAACATTTGTTTCGCAACAAAATTTGGTTTAAAATATATATAAACAAGTAAAATTTAAACACTGAAAAAAGACGACAACCTCAGGCGGGAATCGAACCACGCACCTTCCGCATTCCGGGCGGCTGCCTTAACCACTTGGCTACCGAGGTCTGGCTTTCACCCGTCGAAATTTTTCAGTGCTTGATGTAAAGCCAAGTGGTTAAGGCAGCCGCCCGGAATGCGGAAGGTGCGTGGTTCGATTCCCGCCTGAGGTTGTCGTCTTTTTTCAGTGTTTAAATTTTACTTAAGTATATTTAAGCGTTAATAAAACGCTAAAATATATAAAAAACACTTATATATAAACAAAACAAAAACATTTTATAAATAGCTTGCCTACTTCTTAACTGATCTTTAGTATTAGGTCCTTACATATGAAATTGGCGTTTTGTCGTACTGGCCACTTTGATCTCAAATATCTCTTCTTTGGTTAGGGATTCCAATTTCAAATTTATACAGCTATTTATTCATACATTTGTATATCGAAAACCGTAATTCATTTGTTTTGTCCTCGTTTGGTTTTTTCTTTGCGTCACGCAGTTTACAAAATGGAAAACTTGAAATATCGCGTTATTTACGAGTACGAGTTCCACCGTGGTACCAGTGCTGCAGAAACGGCTCGAAGGATTAATGATGTGTATGGCGGCGGTGTCGCAAAAGAAAACACAGTGCGTTTTTGGTTCCAACGTTTTCGTTCTGGAAATTTCGACCTGCAGAACAAGCCCCGTGGACGGCCGGAGACTAAAGTTGCTAATGAAGAATTGAAAGCTATTGTGGAAGCAGACTCATCGCAAACCACGTCCGAGTTAGCTGCAGGCTGCTGTGTTAGTGATAAAACTGTTTTAATCCACTTGAAGCAAATTGGAAAGGTGAAAAAGCTTGAAAGGTGGGTACCTCATGAATTGAGTGCAGCAAACCGACAAACGCGCGTCAACTGCTGCGTTACATTACTCAACCGGCACAATAATGAAGGGATTTTAAATCGGATCATTACCTGTGATGAAAAGGGGATCCTGTACGATAATCGGAAACGCTCATCGCAATGGCTGAATCCTGGCGAACCAGCCAAATCCTGCCCCAAGCGAAAATTGACTCAAAAAAAGTTACTTGTGAGCGTTTGGTGGACTAGTGCCGGTGTCGTTCACTACAGCTTTCTTAAATCTGGCCAGACGATTACAGCAGATATCTATTGTCAGCAACTGCAAACCATGATGGAAAAGCTAGCTGCTAAACAACCGAGGTTGGTCAATCGCTCTAGGCCACTGCTGCTTCAGGACAACGCTAGACCACACACTGCACAACAGACGGCTGCCAAATTAGAGGAGCTTCAATTGGAATGTCTAAGACATCCACCGTACTCCCCGGACCTGGCTCCAACAGATTACCATTTTTTTCGAAATTTGGATAACTTCTTGCAAGGGAAAAAAATCAACTCCGATGGGGCAGTCCACAGCGCCTTCAAAGATTTCATTGATTCTCGTCCTAATGGTTTTTTTAGTAAAGGGATCAATGAACTACCTATGAGATGGCAAAAGTGCATAGATAGCAATGGTACATACTTTGATTAAATAAATATATTATTATAAAAAAAAAAGACTTTATGTTCCTCCCTTACAAAACGCCAATTTCATATGTAATGACCTAATATTTGTAAAAATATTGTGATCAGATGTTAATGACGGTAGTTGTTGACATTGAATTGGCGCCTTTGGCTTTCAAAGTAAAAAAGTAAATAGTGTTGAATAATTTCGGCGGGCTGGTTAGAACCACGATAGCTTAATTGGAAGAGAACCTGATCCGGTATGTCAGAAGGGTGCAGGTTCAAATCCTGCTCGTGGAAATTTTTTCAACATTTGTGTTTTTGTAAAATTAATTTATATAATGTTTCTACTGATATGATAGCCTTTATCAGCAGTGTCCTACAGATAACGAACAGCGTTGCGTTAAATAGATCATTAAGTTTTTATTTAGAGTATCTTGAGTGTGTCATGCTCTCTTTATTGTCTCTGCGGTGGTGGCGTGTGCGTCGGGTCGTTACGTTCCCTAAAATATGGTTGAGCGAAGCGATGGCTGATTCATATGTCATACTCGTGAACGGGTGCCGCCTGTGGAGGCTGGTCTGTTCTTGCATACGTCTTATCTTATTTTTAGTATTATTCACTATAGTTTGACTTGTTTTGCTTAAACATTTTTTTGAATTGAAAATTGAAACTTTTACCTGATGTAAATTTGTTAGCTTAGATTTTTTATTTTGTCGATTGATTTTTAGTTTTATTTTGTCTTTACATGATGTGGTTGTCTTCTATATTTTGTGTGCTTAATTGTAATGGATAGTGTCTTGCTATGATAGGGCATTTTTCAATATTTTTGACGCTGTAAGGGAGAAAAGAGCTTATCACTTGCTGAGTTTCTTGCTTACTTCCGAACCGATGGCATAGTGACATTCACAAAAGCTACTATTGTAGTGTCTACGCCAATTTCATCTATGGACGAGCGGGGACGCGGGGAAGACGGCCGCCGCTCCCGCCCCTCCCGCAGCAGCCGCTGGCGCCGCCGGGCGGGCCGCGGATGGTCTGAGCCTCGTCATCGCCACTTGCCCTCCGCCGACCACGACTGAACGCACGCGCGCGCGTGCGCTCCCTTAGTACATAAGAAACCTTTGTAGAACATCAAAGTAAATTTCATTATAAACTTTACTCTCTATCATTGCTTCAAACACCCAGTTAGTCTCCGTAATAGACATGTAGCCTAAACTGAATAAATGATTTTGAATTTTGAATTTTGAATTTTGAATTTTGTGTCTTTGTATGTACGAGTATAATATTAAGCAATATTTTATTTTATTAGGTACACAAAACAGAATCACAACAAAAACATGATCAAACTATTATACAATAAAACTGAAGCAATGGTACGTCGTACACAAAAATGTGCACACAGCATGTCCATTAACATATCTGTCTAGCCAAGTTCAAGCTAACAGAACACGCGTTATATGATACGTAAAATAGCATTTGAATCTGTTACTGTGAAATTAACCACTTATTAGTTGCTAAAGCGCCAGTGGTTCGACATGTTCGACGAAAACGTTCAATAATAAATAAATCAGGTTCAAATTATTGTGATAAATGTAATTGAAACGGTAGTTCATTTCGTTATAAACTGAGTAGTTAAGGTATGTATGTTTTGAGGTTTAAAATAATTTTAGTTAAAGGCATTCGATGTCCGAGTGGCAACGCCCTCGTCCCGATATCCGTAGGTGCTAGGTTCAATTCCCAGGTCGGGAGAAAGCAGCCCGCATTCATATGTTGCGCCCTACGCATTTATTAAGTAATAAATTATTTTCTTCAGCTCATTCGGCCCATAAAAAGTGTTAGTAACAATGATCTTACTCTAGCTTTAGTAAACAACTGACTGTGTTAGGGGTCTGATATGTAGGTTCGAAACGAAAAACGCCATTGCCACGCACGCTGCTGTTGCGAAAAAAAATTTAAGTGGTATAAGCCCTTTCGAAAAGCCGTTGTATCGAAAACCGCTGTATCGAATGACGGATTCGCGAACACGCCGTTACGAAAATCCATTTTTAGGTGGTACGATAAATCGATAGTCACGGTATGGAAATCCAGTGTTGCGATTAGATTAAAATTGGCTAAAATTTATTTGTTTTTCCTATATGGCCACTTTTGTTAAACTACCTTCTAAATCTACAATATAAAGTTGTAAATGTGTAATAATAAAAAGTTGGACATTGCTTAACAAATTAGATTTGTTTTCTATTCTTATAGATAACAAAATTGAATTTTTTTTCGCATCAACGTGTGTCGCAACGACGACTTTCGAACCTACATATCCCCTATAGACCCCTGAGTTAGTAGCATTGATCTTACGCCGTAATGTCTTCCTTTCTAAAAACCCACTGACGGTGTTTCAACCACGCCGCCTGAGGATCCGTTGCAGTTTCTTGCTGCCCCCAAAAAAGTCCGGTGAGTTGTAAAGCAACAGCAAATTATCTTTAAAAAAAGTCACCTAAAGGATGTTCACCCTGCGCGGGTTTTGTTACATAACAGATTCTGTAACTCACAAGTCAGTGAACACGTCCTTGCAGAGCTGGTGGTAGAACTCTACCGGGACTCCCGGGAACACCGCGTCACTGGTCGGCAGCCAGCCGAACTGCGAGCAGGCCTGGTACAGCCACAGGCGGGCTGCGCGGAAACCACAGGATTACTATGAGATAGGGGTTCATCATCACATCATACTATATGCAGTTCATTATATGTCCCAGCTGTGTAAGCTAGCGGTCAATTTCGAGTTCAATTTCAATTAACTATTGAAAAGACGTCATTGTATGTTTATATCACTGTACTTTTATATAATATTATGTACACAGCGCGACGCCGCGCACAGTCACACAAAACAGGGGTCTCCAGTTCTTCACGGCAGATCAGCGTTGTAGTTTACTAAAACTACCACTGGACTACCAATGCAACAAATGCTGAGTGGAATCCGTTTGGAACACAGTTTTTAATTACATTTTTTGTTGAAATGAAACGACTTTTACGGATCTACTCGCGTTTATTTTACACATTAGTTTTAATTAATGTTTATCCTGACGTTTCGAACCCTTTGCAGGGTCCGTCTGCAGAGTCTCCCTGTGACCACGTAAAAGTTGTTTCATTTCAATGTGTAGTGTTCGCGTAAACTTTAGAAAACAATATATTTTTTGTTGTTTTGTTTTATATAAGTTTAAAATGTGTTCTAATAAATATATTTCATTTCACTTTCATTTTTAAAGCTTTTGCGAGTCAGTAGTTTATACTGAATTTTGCGAATATAATATACCGGTTGGATCCCGTAATTATCGTAAATACGTATAACTAGCATGACGACGAAAATAACCAGTGCGCTAAATATTTAGTGATTGGCTTGTATATGAACTGCGGTACAACTAGTGGCAAATAATGTGCATCTGTGCAAATGTGCAACTGTGCGAGGCGTCAGCGCGTCAATAAATAACCGCGTGCGACAGGCAATCTGCAAATCAAATGCTGTCGACGCGGCACTGCGCCATTCGGACCAGCGAACCACAAACTGCATTTGCGGAATTGCCTGACTATAGTAGATTAGTCTTAATAAAAGTAATCAACTTTTTAAAAATGTGAATAATCGCATCTGTGGTCTAGTGGTTAAGACCACCGGTCTCATACCGGTACATGTTTGTGTACTCGGTTTGGTTGGTGGTAGGGCTTCTTTGTTCATGAATCATAATTAATTCCTGAGATTTAAAATAATGATGAGTAAAAAAACATCGAAGCCTCCAATATTATCGTCCGTGTGTCTCAGTCATCTGCTACACAATCAATCGAGAGATTAGCAAGCATCTCCAATGCAGATCCCGGCGCCGACACCCATTCCATGTGACAATAAAATCAATTGGAACCGTACTTATTCATATTTGTAATTACAAAACTTACAGGATAACACAACATTTTCACCTTTTTTCTGCATTTTGTGGTCTAATAGTTAGCCCACCGGTCTTAGACCTAATGGTTTTGGGTTCGATTCCCAGTTTTAGGTTGTTTTTGGTTTGGTTGGTAGTAGACCTTCTTCTATGTCTGCCTGGCTAACTACCATCATCTTATGTAAGTCGGTTGCCATAATTACAAAGAAATAAGAGAGCTCTCTATTTCCTTAACGATTGAGGTTTAGGGTGTAGTGTGCCTCCGCCTGCAGCCTTATCATCATCATAAAACAAATCTTCAGTCAAAACTTTTTCGAATGTCATCGTGATGAATAAAAAAATAAATTTGTTATTAACTCAACATTTTCAATGAAATAACTAAAGAATATAGTTCACATTTAAGTTCCTCCGTCACCAATCAATTCGTTTCCTATGCAGATTATTCCGGGTCATTTGCATCAGCACTAGACTTACGCCCAATAGCAGACTTCGCACTCGTTTAATTAATAAATCATTTACAGCATCGCGAGTGGCTCTAAATGGTGGATTTACATGGCATTATGAACGGGCCTGTCGTGGCTATTAATAGATTTGCATATTTCATTTTTCTGAATAAAAAACAGAGCAAAGCCCCAATTTGAATAGAATTTGTGAGAAAGATTTATAAAAATCGTGCTTTAAGCTTTTTAAACTGTGATAATTTGTCATGCGTACAAGCAACACTGTGTATATTTAACGAATACTGTGCTTATTTGTGGCACGAAATTTAAAATACCATGATTAAGGCAATATTACTAATATGTTTCTCGATACCCAGCGGTTTCCTTGATATTAGTCCGACTGTCTAGCTAAGTTTTTTTAAACTAAATATGTCGTCATTGTACATATATAATATGTCGCCAGTTCCTCAGCAGTTGAGGATTCCGGTGAAGCGCGCTTCTGAGATGAAGGTTAAGTTCTTACTGAGGCACTGGCTATCTTATCTTATCTATAGCAGCCGGACCATAACAATGCCACATTTAATGTAATGGTGAAATATTTAGATAAGATGGCGGACATACAAGCCCTACCAAACCAAACCGGTTACGCAAACATGTTACCCTTCTGGGAATCGAACCCGGGAGCTCTGGGTCTGAAACAGGTCGTCTTAACCACTAGACTACAGTGGCGGGTTCACTGTTTATTTTAAGGGCTAAGCACAGCAGGGCTAGTTATTAGGCATTAGTACTCACTGCTCATAACTGGTGAGTCCAGGCCGGTCTCGCTGAGCGCCGCTGCGACCACGGTGTAGCGGGACTCCAGGCACGCGTCCCCCCTTGCTGACGACAGCCAGTTGGCCAGACGCTGCACAGGAGAATCTGGGGATGAGCATCAGAGGGTTAAGCAGGGTTATGCAGCGGCATAGGAGAATCTGGAGGTGAGCATCCGAGTGTAAAGCATCTTGAGAGTAAGTTGAAAGTCAGGGCCACAATTAAAAATCATGAAATAAGAGCATTATTCTTAAAAAAGAATTTTGGAGACGAGTATTGGATGGTTAAGGACTCTTGGGCGCTCGTCAGGAAAATAGAGGCACTAGTCTAACAAGAGCGCTGCGAGTAAATGCCTGTCCCACTGCTGGGCATAGGCATCCACCATGGATATCAATCATTATTCTAGTTGATGGGTAATGGCTCAATTTACAGTTTTCTTTTTTTACAGCACAGCCGCCGAGAGGTATTCCATTGTTTGTCGGACAAATCACGCTTAAAGTGATAATTAATTTGATACACAAGTAAAAAAAACAATATTCGCGCTAACAAGATACGTGTTAGTACGTTCTCTGGTGATGCTATAAGCTCTTAGTAAAATCACCAAAAAACATGTCAATAAACTCACCAACAGCAGGATCGGTGAGCGTCTCGCACGCGGCCGGGATGTCCTCGGCGTGGTCTACCACCAGCTCGGCCAGCGCGGCGGTCACCGTCGCCCAGAAGGTAGCCAGGTCCATAGGGGAGGAGGAAAGCGGGGCGCAAGTGCTGGAGACCAGGACACGTACTTAGTTCAATAAACGGTGATGGATGGCAAGTGACTGCGGTCTACCTGGTGTTAAGCAGAAGAGTTAAGTTTTTTATTTTTTTTATTTGTATATATAACGGGTAAGCACAGTGCCTTGATCTCACCTGATGTTAAGTGATGATAAGGCCAATGATGGAAGCGCACTTCACCCGGCATCCTCAACTAGTGAGGCACTGGCTACCTTGTCTCTAGCTGCCGGAACACAACAATGCTACAAAACATTGATGCTATGGCGACATATTTAGATAAGATGGTGGTAGCTAGCCATGCGGACAAACAAGCCCTACCGCCAACCAAACCGAGTACACAAACATGTACCCCCCGCTGGGAATCGAACCCGGGACCTCTGGGTCTAAACCGGTGGTCTTAACCACTAGACCACAGAGTCGGTTAGATGCTCCTCAGCTAGTTCAGCAGGATTGTGCTTCACTGGCCATCTTTACGTTGCCGACTTACACCTCGTTAAAGGACCCCGTATTGTGGAGGAAAACATATGTGTTGAGAGAGCATTCCATTTTTGTGTGATGCGACAAAGAAATGATAGGTCAAATTTTTTCGTTTATGATGGAAAAGTTGCCACTGTAAATCGGTGATACCGAAAACCAGCACGAGTGGTCTTGTAAGGAAGGGAGTCAGTATAGAACGTACCTATAATAATGCAAATGTTCTCTACTTCCTTGCTAGATCTCTGCTTCCCTAGACAAGTGGTATAACGCTTGTTGAATCGAAATGCCTAGGCTCACTAATAATTAACCAAAAAACTGACAAAACTAATTAGTAATTTAAGTCAGCGGTGCCACCCCTGGAGCTTACTCGAAAATCTGTGACACCTGAGTGAGGCCCGTCGGCGAACCAAGCGCCGTCTGCAGCTCCTCGACTGCCTGCAGCACGCTGGACGCGCACAGCTCGATACTGCGCACGCGCAACGCCTCCAACACGACATCCAGAAACTCTGCAGTGGACCGAGAAATATAAATCGTTGTGGTCAGCAGTTATTGGCGTTGTCTCCTTTGTTCGTTATTAAGAATAATATAAAAACAGTTCACGTGTTTTGTGCTCTTTGTTTGTCAGCTCTTCCTGGTTTAAGGCTATACCAAAATCTAAACTTAAGCAGTTTTCAAATTAAATCATATTTTATTATTGTTTGGAAACGAAAGACATAAATGCTGGCGCACTGCTGGCCTTGGGGCTTAAGTACAGATGACTCTATCGCCTTGTCATGAAACTAGATAATACCCTTCATCGCAGAACACAGCAATGTAAAACGGTGCATCTACAACAGCAGAAAAACACATGAGAGGTGGTCTTCATCCAGTCGGGTTATGGACAGCATCCTGCCAACAGGCGCTACACCACAACTTAGGGATCTTATGATGAGCTATAAAGGTAGTATAACTGCATTGTTATTGTGGTTGTCAAAACTAATTGTGTCTCGTTTTCATAACCGCAACAACAACACTACAATACTACTTTAAGAGCTCATGAAAGAGTCCTGATATTGGATGGATGACCGTGCTGCCCATGACCCTGCTGCCCAAGACCCGGGCAACCTGAGCCGAGGTGGCACCCCGGGTGGTTCAGTTCTCGATCTGATTCGACCGCCTCAGAGAACCTAGTAGGGGCGGGGACACGCTTTCTGAGAGGGTTTCTAGAGGCCTGAGGAACCCTGTAAGTCTCTCGCCGCCCACAGTTCGGTTACGTTGTATAGATCATACGACCAAAAGCAATCCCTTGCTTACCCGGCAGCTCTTCCCTGGCGTAGAGCGGGCTGCTGTCGGCCACCACGGCCTGCACGAGGTGGGGGTACGCCAACCGCATCCAGGTCGCGAGCCGGCCGCCAGCGCCACACCCCACCAGCACCACCTGCCCTGATCTGAGGAATGAGGAAAAAAGAATGAGCTGCGATTTTTTGGTCATATATAGTACCTATTCACCCCGTCGGTCGTCTCCTAATAAATCTATACAGGATATTTGGTTATTTTAATTTTTTATTATACATAGCACAGCAAATCCATTTCACCTAATGTTAAGTGAATATAGAATCCAGAGGCGACGACAACTGGTGCAGCGAATTGAATTGTGCGAAATGTACTCAGAAAAATGTATATAACAAAATTGACCAATAAGCTCTGTAACTTATTATCCAACTTAGTTCTGCGTAATTGTAATACCACAAGCTGTTTTGTTCATGCACTAATTTTAGGAAACAAGTTCCAATAAGTATTACATGACAAAATAAAGTTATTTGTATGCAAATTAGCGCACGTATTATGTAAAAATATTAGATTACAATGACGTCGCTTCACCTGGTGTTAAGCAAAGGTAGAGTTCACATAAAAAAATAGAATATTTTTATTTATTTATTCTTTATTGCAAAATACAGCAAAAGGCGGACTTTATGCCCTGAGGCATTATCTACCAGACCAAGAGAAAAAAAAGCAAAGACTCAACTGAAAACATTAATTGTAGACACAAGTAATATACGCCAGTAATAATTTCTTTAATAACACACAAGTGTATTACACAATAAAAATATTTTTTCTTTTTTTTTAAAGTGCTAATTGCTGCACTGAAGCTGAATTAAATATTTATAAAATACAGTGAAAAAAATAATTTACTATAGCGTTGTGTTATCAAATTTGTGGTATTTCATCTGTGAAGAATAGCCATCGGTCGCAATAACCGTGGGATAGATGGCACCGCTGCCGCTAAAAGCACTCAAAAATTAAAAAGCAGTGGAAAAATTTAGTGCTTACGTCAGCTTTCCCGGTAGCATAATGGTCAGTGTAGCCCCCCGGATTGCGGAAGACCCAGGTGCGATTCCTGGCTGGGTCGGGTAGGCATTTAATTTTTTCACTTTATTTTATAAATACACAATAATAACATATATAATTTGTACACATTTCAATATCTACACATTGCTGATTCGCAAGTCGCTTCTGTACACCTCGTTTGCAGTACTTACCCTATTTTTAAGAAGGGTCTGTGCTAGGTGAGCATTCTACCTTTTGGTGGAGAGACAGAGAAATGATTCCCCATATTTGTTCGTTCGCGAAGGAGTAGTGACTACGGTTGGTAGGTGATACTGACTTGAATATAAGTATAAATAAATATATATTTTTGACAACTTACTTATTTTAAGTAGCTAAATTTATTTATTTATGTCTAAAGCACTCGTATTATGGCAATCCAGTTAAAACGACGGTACAACACACAAACCACCCAAAACCGACACAATATCAAAAAGTTCGTTTTCGACATTAACCCAACCGGGAATGGAACGCGCCGCCCAAAGTCCGGCAAGCAAGCCATTCGGCTTCACGGAGATCGTCGAATATGGCAGCTGGCACCTTTGGCCTACGAAGTACGAATGCAAGAAGATCACCACTATAGCCTTATTGGTAGTCCACCTGACCCGTTAAATCACAAGGTGCAATTTTGTGTAGGATTGGTAAAAGATTTTTTTTACACTTTTTCTGCACTACAAGTAATTGCAACCGTTTGGGAGTATCTCGCTATGACGTGGCGCCAATCTTGACATCGCAGGGTCAATGGTGAAGGCGCTAGGCGGCGGAAACGGACAATAATACAATAATTAAGCGATTCCGAGGAGTCACATGTAGGGTTACCAAGCCTTTATAAAAGCCGGACACGGCGCAACAATTATCCGGACATTTTCCATTACTGAAACCAAATCCACTAAATTAGGAGAACTCAGAAAGTAAGCTTAATACATACCGCGCTTAAGCCACGCACACACAGACCCCTGGCACGGACACGGGTCTCGGAACAGCTCGGACAGTCCGGTCGCAGCTGTTGCGAGACTCCCGTGAGAGAGTGCCCGTGAGAGGTTGTCTACGCATGTGTTCCTCGAGCGTGTTTGTATGAAGCTTCCTTTCTGCAGTCTCCTTATTTTGTGCCAAATCATCGCAACAGTTGATCATCATGTTTCCAAATGCGGGTATGTCATCACATACTATGCATACTATGCGCGCAACAAACTGTGCCCGACCTGGGAATAGCACCCAAGACCACTGGATATTATGCTGAACGCTTTGGCACTCGTCCACCATTCTTTTAAAGCATAAACCACCTTAAACATATACTTAGTTCAGTAGAGATTGTAAACATCGATCATAGTGACTGACGTGTTCGACTAAATATAATTGTCTAGTTATGGTTGATATTTGACTGTACATCTTCCAACGAGCTAATAAATAAATTAATTAACTAATAAAGTCGGACGCCTGGCTACCCTAGCCACGTGTCCGATGCCAGCGAGGTGGCTGGCTTAAACGGTGACTCAGTAGCGGTGACTGGGAGAAGCTAATACTATTGTTTTACAGGACACCTGCTTTCTTATTTTAAAACAGCAAGTGATCTAAGTTTTTTATTGAACATATTTCTTTAAGTTACTGATCTGGCAAACGATTTTTTTTTGAGAGAGTTTGCCTTTGCCTGCCTCAAACGGCATTTTCAGCTTCACCGGGCTGTTTAGGGGGCGGCGAGAAACTTAAAGGGTTCCTTAAGCCGTGTGAAAGAATCGGTTTTCGGAAAAGTTTTCTTGAGGGTGCGTGTCCCCGTCCGTGCCCTACTACATTCTCCGAAGGGTCAGGATTGGATGGAGGTCTGGCAAACGAGTTTACGGCCTGATGGGAAGGCTACTGGGGACATGATCGTCTGAATCTAGTAGAGGACGGGTACAAGCCTCCGTGATGCCATCCCTTCTAGAACCCGGTGGATCACCACGGCTTGAGCTAGCTATCTCAAGCCGTGGTGATCCAACATCCACCATGTCTCGAGGAACCTAAAAGCCCATGGACTTTTAGGGACGCTGCAAGCCCATTGGGGACAATCTCTATTTCAATTCAAATGAAATCAAAATGTTGTTTATTTTATCATCACAAAATGGTATTTAAATCTCTAAGGTGTGAATGGATGACAAACTTGTACGAGAGACTGCCGCCTGTAGTTTAAAAGTAAGCAAGTAAGTAATTTTATTTTTCTAACACTAGAAGATTAAAAAAAAAACATTTTCGTGATTAGAAAACGTGTTTGTTTTAAGTGATTTACAAGCCAACAGGGCTCATCTCAGACTAAAATAATTAAAATACTCGGCTTTTTCCATTTACTTTAAATTTTTTTGTGAATTAATTAACAAAAGATAATCTTTTTTTGATATCTATATATTTTTTTTATATGTTTACCTATTACGGTATCGAGGCACTGACCTGTATTGTCCGTATTCGAAGTCGTCGCTCTTGAGGTGCTGTATGAACTGGGCCAGGTCCCCCAGCGCTTGGTCCGCCGTCAGGTACCGAAGCCCGGACATGTTGGTGTCACTACAAAAAAAAAATTAAATTCGATTTTTTTATTTCTGTGGTTATATTATGTTAGATAGATCACTTCACCTCGGCGACAGGGCGGTAAGAGCGTTGGGCTCGAATAGGGCGGTAAGCAAAATGGGTTAAGTACTCCTTTGATTTGACAGCTGACTGACTGTAACAATTGCTAGACTGACTTTAGACTAAACTTATTTGTGCTCATGTACGACTAGTATGTATTGTAATATTAATAAAATAAGACCATTTATTACTTTCCAGTTATAATCTCTTCGTTCTGTTTTTTAGTGTATATGGATTTTGGCTTCGTTCTGGTTGTGAATTTGTGTGTATTTAGACTTAGTACACAACTAGTATGTAGCCTGCCTGTACATATCAGTATATATCATGGGCTCGTGCTTCCGCTGATTCAACCAGAGCACCATTTAACAGGCTAATTAGATTAGCCTGGCCGTCTGCGCATGATACATTGACGTGGTTAGCGGTCGGTTAGCGCCGACCTTAAGTGGTCGACGTCCGAGTGACCTGTCAGCCTGCAAAGGGCATGCCACGTGTCTTAAGATGACAGACATATCCTCTATATAAGGTGCTGACACCGTGGCTCCCGCGCAAGTTCGCGCCACCTCACTTTCACCTCTCTAGGGGAGGTTTTTCGAAAAATGCTGAAACACGTCATTCTTTATTTTTATTGAAAAATCTAAAGATCGATTGAAATATTCATTTTGATAGTTATTACTTTAAAAAAATAACGATTTCCCCAAAATAAACTGTTTCCCTTTATTACTCATTTAAAGAAAAATAAATTTAACATTTATATAACAGAGTATAACAGAGGGTTGACAAGATATATTGCAGGTAGAATGGTGGTGAAGAAAGAGCTATGTGCTCATTTATTAGTCTAATTGAGACTAATAAATACATAATATTGTATAAGCAAAAAAATATTTAAAGAAAATTGGTATTTCTCATTATTTTATTTTTGAAAATTTTACGAGTATACTTAAAGCATCGAAGTACATTTTATGATATACGGTTCTGTTAGTGGTAGGGTTTGTTCTAAGTCCGCCTGGTTTGTCTGTTATCACTCCCTGCTCCTATCTCAACCCGTTTCAAACCGAAACACTCGAAGAATCTATCTAGTAGGGAAAGGGGACATTGCGTGATGCTATTCCTTAAGAAACAGCGTCAATGCAGCACCTACTGTGCGACTATGACTCTCTGGCTAGGAAAAGAATTGGGATCAGCCCAAACGAAACTAGAAGACTTCAGGCTTTACGCTCTCAAAGACTTTGCCAAACTTATGGCATCCATCTTAACAGAGGAAGAAGAGTGAAAGGATGGGGTTGCACAAACGATCCCGATGATAAGTGGAAGTGCTACTGGGAAAGGGAAACCTCAGCCGGCCCCACTAAGACTTATCTTAGTGGGGCCAGCTGAGGTTTCCCTTAATAATTAGTTATCTTAACAATGATAAAATGGTACCACATAAACTTTTATATAACTCTAGCTGGCTTCGAACCCGCGAACTTCAGTCTCGCAATAACAGCATTTAACCACTAAACCCAACAGTCATTTGTGCAAAATAAACCGCATCGTTTTTAAAAGACATCAATGAATTACAAAAGTCTCTCAAGTATAATAAAAGTCCAATTCCTTTTTGTCTGTCCTTAGTAATTAGTCTCATTACTGCGTTACCAACATAAATTGATGTTCGGTACACGAATAGAGACCTTATTTAAATTCCGTTAGAGTCTATGGAAACGGTAATTGTAAAATTGTAATTGACTCTTCAGTATGCATTAAGTAAGGGCCCCTGAATCTAATATTTTTTTCGCTAACTCAAATGTTGTGAGAGAATTTTGTCAATCGTCGAATAACGATGGCTTCGGCCGGGGGAGCTTTGGATTATTGGAAGTCCCTGGGGTTATAAGCGCAAGCAATTCCTGACTGGATAGAGAGTATGATTGCGTTAAAATAAATATGTTCAACTCACATTAGGTGGGTAATAAGCACCACACACATTCACACGCACGCGCACACCCCCATGCACGCTTACACACACAAACATATTGCAAATCAGTATAAACCTTCTATTTTCCATTTATGCAAAAAGATTCGATATTCAAATAAAATTGGACAAGAGGAAGGTCTACAACGGATGCAGGTGTAACTCTGCTCAAACCTAGTTTTGGGGCTTGAGAGGAATCGCAGAATGCTCTTGGAGTATTTTGTGATCTCTCGAAAGCTTTCGACTGTGTTGAATGTAATACCCTTTTGTTGAAGCTTAAACACTATGGAGTGCACGCTGATGCCTTGAAATTGATTCAGTCATATCTCAGCTGCAGAATCCAAAAGGTTAACGTGCACGCGTTCTTAGGTATTGCCTTAGATTCAAAAATACAGTGGAACCCATATTAGTACTAATGCGGGGAGACTGAGTTCCGCTAAGAAAAATTAGACAGCTTACGGATGAAAAAACGACTCGATTAGTTTATTTTAGTCACTTCCACAGGTTAAGTCTTATGGAATCCTTCCGTGGGGTAAAGCTGCTGACATAGAAATCATTTTTTTTTAAGTCCTTCTATACTCTCCGAGGGTTCGGATCGGATTGGTAGATAAGCTAACGCTTGTGTTAGGTATGGGTTCACTTCAGTATTGTAATGGAATTATGGAGATTGAACCACGATTTGTCACATTGTACCCGAGTTAACAGGTCGACAGGCGAAGCCATCGCTTCAAATTAATTTAAAAATTCTATTGATATTTCACTTCCTTCGTACTTTTGTTTTTTTTTTAGGGTTTCGTATTCAAAGGGTAAAACGGGACCCTATTACTAAGACTCCGCTGTCTGTCAGTCTGTCACCAGGCTGTATCTCATGAACCATGATAGTTAAACAGTTGCAATTTTCCCAGATGTAGTATTTCTGTTGCCGCTAATAACAACAAATACTAAAAAAACAGAATAAAATAAATATTTTAGGGGCTCCCATACAACAAACTTGATTTTTTTTTTTTACAGTTTTTATAGATAATGGTACGGAACCCTTCGAGCGCGAGTCCGACTCACACTTGGCCGGTTTTTAAATTACTCGGCTGGTTTTGTGTAAATAAATACTTTTGTTTTCTTTCTCTCTATTTTTTTGTATAGAAAAAGCTTCTTTCTTCGTTCCCTTAAATTGAAAATTTCTAAAGAAAATCAAAAACAAATAATACATTTTAAAAAAACACTCCTCTTGTTTTCCTGCGTTTACGTGACAACCTATTAAATTGTTCCGTGGTTCTTTGTGGACTTTGTATAGGGATCAAAAGTCAAACATCATAACGTAAAAATATACGTAGATATACAAACATGTGACAGATCTAGATTAATAATAACTATATGGATTAGACGTCCTTCTTGACTTCCTGTCACGCTGTTACACCTACTTCCGTCACATTTCACGAAATCACTCCCACAAATTGTATATATAGAAAGCGAGCCGATACGTGTTACACATCAAAAAAATCAAGAAATTGATGATAACAAAAATAAACACATATCTTTGGAAAGGAAGGAAGGCATTATTGCGCCTTAACTTTTTTTACACAGCAGCTGGGGACTTCCCACCATAACAATAATTAAAGTACATAAACAATATATCTTTCCAATGATATATCTATAGCATGTTGTTATAGGTTCCTACGCTGGCTTCCATATTATTTTGCCCGTTCTCCTTTATTTTAAAACAATTTTTTTATTAAACCTGACATGTTTTTTTTCTGTTTTGTTTGGACCATAAGGTTGACGACCAAGTATACCGTATCAGCTGGATCTAGGGTTGTAATTTTTCAATTTTACTTTGCAACAAAAAACTTCAATATCTCGGCCATATGGTGTTTTCAGGTATTTATACAAATATTCAGTTGGAAGCCTTCCCGGTAGCATAATAAATTGTCAGTTCGGCCGCCCGGATTGCGGATGACCCAGGTTCGATTTCTGGCTAGGTCGGATAGGCATTTAATTTTTTCACTGTATTTTTATGAATATTTAATTCAGCTTTAGTGTAGCAAATAACACTTAAATATAACAAATAAAATTTAATTTTCAAATATGTTTATAATTTTCCAGGGTTCTATTCAAAGTACCTTATCTGCCATATTCGGGATTATACTGGTATTATCAAACACCCTGTATATTTGCAATGAACCTACAGCTCCCTCACTGCAGCCCATAATCCACTTAACAGCATTAACCAGTCACCATGTTTAAAATATCGATTGCGTCCCACAAAGCGCATGATTTAGTGTCTGGCCGGCGGCCATGCTGCGTGACGTCACACGCAGCCCCTGATTTGTGGGGGGTAATGCACTGGCGGATAGCTTTTATAGTGGATGGTAAGCGACTTTGGGATTTGTTACGTACTGTTCCAAATCAAATGATAATAGTTTTTTAAGTTTTTAGGGTTCCGTAGTCAACAAGGAACCCTTATAGTATTGCATTGTCCGTCTATCTGCTCATAGACTCTTAGTACTAGAAAGCTGTAATTTGGCATGGATATACATATTAATCACGCCGACAAAGTGGTGAAGTAAAATTTGGAAAAATATTTTTTTTTAGGTTACCTCCCTTACACGTGAAGTGGGGTTGTAATTTTTTTTCTTGTCTACCCCATAGTGTGGGTTGTCGTTGGATAGCAATTTTAAAAATATTGCTGGTTGGAAAAACAGTTTTTTAATTGAGGTATCCGTTTGTGAACTATTAAGCTTTAAAGTGCAAAATTATGTTAGAGTCAAGTGTCCCGAATTACGTGAAAAAATTCACGGTAGTTGTATATATAACGAAGTTAAAAAGAAAACTATTACAACTAAGTAGGCTTTACAAGTTTACGGGTAACAGTCGACCAACTTATAAAATGTACTTGGAGCAATACAAATTCCTCATTGGGAGCTCCTTAAATAACGTTGTCAGGTGTGTGAAACCGGTAGTATCTACATTTAAGTATATGAGCCATCGTTAAATAAATGTTCATATGCCCTCTTCTGAGAGTCCGTATTATTGAGATGGGCTACGGAACCCTACATTGCGCGTGGCCCGACACGCACTTGGCCGGTATTCTTTTTAAATAAATAAATTAATAAATAATTAATAAATTTAAATGTATTAAATGTGTTTATTTATTTTGGTTCTTCAACATTAATAACATTTTGTATTTTCGCCTTTACTAACATAGGATAAGTAAAATTATAATTATAGCTGGTGGACTTCGTATCACTTTGACAGTTTCGATGACAACAAAACAAACAAATCATTCGTCCGCTTAAGAACACCCGTATCCCATGATGGACTATTGCAGCGCCACCTACCGGGTCCAATTGTAAATCTAAACCATTCTCGAATCCACTTGAACACACAGAACATTTCATCCAAATCGGTCCAGCCGTTTAGAAGGAGTTCAGTAACATACACACGCGCAGAAGATTTATATATAGAAAGTATTTTTTTTATATATTAGAAGGAGGCAAACGAGCAGGCGGGTCACCTGATGGGAAGCAATCACCGCCGCCCATGGACATCCGCAAAACCAGAGGATTCGCAGATGCGTTACAGGCCTTTAAACTAATTATTTGGAAGATAATTATATAATTTAAAATAATTTAAGATAATTATATAGTTATCAATGCAAATAAACGTTTCCGCTCTATTCTACATTATTATCGAATTGCTGCAAGTGATAGGTTCATAATTTAGCAAAGCGATTGCGCGCCGGCTCCTATGCACTCCCGCCGTTATATTAGTGGAACGTGATGCCGAATACAAATGCTTTAATTAGAGACAGCTCCGACGATAGCTGGATAGATAGATTACTTATATAGATAGGTCTACCATTGGTTGGGAATGGGGAACCTAACTGTAGGGTGTAATGGCGTTTCCTATTAACCACAAAATTAGGAAATGGCAGAAGGTAACCTCCATGCAAACGCGCTCGAGCAACGCACACATAGACAACCTCTCACGGACACGGAATCTCGCAACAGCTGGACGCGGTCTGTTCCGAGCTGTTCCGAGACGCCCGGTCAACCGCAGCCGGGGTCCGAGCCTTTAGAGGCGCCCTCGGGTTGTTCCGCTCCCCGATCCGATCCGAACCCCTAAGAGAATCTAGTAGGGCACGGGGACACGCACTAGTGCGCGATGCCGTTTCCTCTAGAATTCCTCCGAAAGTGATTCGTTTCACACGGCTGAGGAACCCATTAAGTTTATCGCCGCCTCCAAAAAAACCTGGTGGAGCTGAAAATGCGTTTAAGGCAATCAGTAAACTCTCTCAAAAATATCATTATTTTTATAATCCATTACCTAATATACTACAATTACTTTTGTGATTCTATTTTATACGTTAGATTAGGTTTATCCCAATAAAATCACAATTTTAAAATATTACAATATAATAAACGTACTCCTTTACAAGGTCATTTCATTACAAATAAATACTAGTGTTGGGATAGTAAACCAAGTGACGCTCAATTGATATTCAATTACCAATCAATTAATTTAACTTCGCATTTTTCATTATAGCTTTATTATTGAACTTTGTCTTTGTCATTGTTTATTTTTCTTGAGTATATGACGTTTATATAGAACTTCTAAATATTAGAAAAGGCACATTAGACAGGAACAGTACTTTATTATGATAATAATATTCAATTAATAACTTCAATTATCATTTGATGCAATTACGTCAGTATTGTCTCAACCCTAGGCATGACAATTTGACGTCTGTCACGGGTATTAAGCTATAATGAACAGACTATAGTATGTGTTATGGT
This sequence comes from Eudonia truncicolella, assembly GCA_949315975.1. Taxonomy (NCBI): domain Eukaryota; kingdom Metazoa; phylum Arthropoda; class Insecta; order Lepidoptera; family Crambidae; genus Eudonia; species Eudonia truncicolella. The sequence goes on from OX438850.1 coordinate 10,992,897, forward strand.
TACCTTCTGGGTGACCTTATTTTGTGTATCAACGGATATAAACTATTGCGCTTAAAGTTAGTTTTAATTGCATTTTGATCACGTTAACGATACATTTCGGCGGGTTGGACTTAGCCACGATAGCATAGCTGGTTGTAAACCTGACGTGGTATATATTATGAGGTGCGATTACGAATCAGACTTTTTTTCGGCAATTTTGTTATTTTTATTTTTTATTGTATGATATAACTTAAATAAGAAATAAACAGTAAAAATAATATTAATAACCGCATTACAGTCCTACAAATCAAGGTGAAGTTTCAAGAGAATAAAAATAACCAATCAATTTTTATAATTTGAATTTTGGCATTCACAATTCTATATAAATTTCTAGAAAATATCAGTCTGATAACCAGTCTCAAGAAGCTCAAGTGAAAATCGAACCCACGACCTTTAGCTTAACTGATTTTTTATTGTAAATATTTCTATCGTAATTCCATTCAAATCAAAGCATCAATCACATCAAACCCACTAACTTGCCAGGCCTGCTGAGTCCGTAGTACCGGTGCTCCGTGTAGAACAGACTCCCCTGAAGGTTGTTGGCCAGCTCGGCCGCCAGCCCACCGCTGGCCCAGGCTGGGCTGATCTCCCAGTCACCGCCCACAACGATCACGATGTTCTCCGTTGGAGCCGACATTCGGTTGAAGTAGAACCGCTGGAAATTGTGATGCATTATTAAATTTCATGATCATGTGAACTGAAACAACAAATATTCTGAAATAATGAATGTGAGGTATTATACTAAAAAACTGACTTGTCTTTTACTTTTGAAAAACAAGTGTTTTTTTTTACACAATTTAATGTCAACAAAAATTATCTAATCTTACCTTATCTCATATTATCTTATCGTATGCTATCTTATCTTATCTAAGATTGACCAACCATGGGGAAGGAGTCGGTGTTGTCCGCCATCATGTGGTTGAGCCGCACGTTCAGCCATCTTTCCTCTGGCAGCGTCTCGGTGATGGTCTTCGTCGGTGCTCGAGGTTCGGAGCTGAACGCCAGCGCTGGTGCCAGGAGAAGCAGGAGGTAGCGCCCTGGAGTACAGCAAATCGTTTTCGTCATTTTATTTTGCAGGTGTATGTACAGACGCCTGCGAATCAAACTACCACAAACTGTCAAATTTTCTCAACAAACAAGCTGAATAGTTTGTTTTTTTTTTTGAACGCGCTAATCTCTGTATCTGGTAAGTCGGATTTGAAAAAACATTTTGGCATTTGATAGCCATATTTTGTGAGAGGCTATTTAAAAACCCGCTATGACCCTTAAAAAAAGTCAGAAAAACGCTAAATGAATACGAAGTATTTACTAGCGCATTTGGGCGACGACAGCTAGTATGGACATTTTGCTTAGGTTTAGTTTTGGGTTACAAAAACAGTTATACGGGTAAAAGTAGTAAAAAGGCACTGTTTATTTCAGTTCTGAAATATCCTCATCAGGCTCAAATGACGACCTGGTGAAGGTCGCGAAGCCGTTAAATGCGAGCAGCACAAAACCGGTCGCTGTGGAGATCCTGGGGGGAGCCCTTTATACAGTCCTTGTTCAGGTCACCATTTTGATGTGTTTATATTTAAGTGACTTAATTACGTTAAGTCCTAAGGTACTACGCATGTACTCGATGCTCGATGGCGCAGTGGTTAACGCGACCGGTCTGCGAGTGCTGAGGTTAAGTAACTTTCGCAAAGGCCATTCATCGGATGGGTGACCAAAAATATATCATCTCGAGCTCCTCCGTGCTTCAGAAGGCACGTAAAGCCGTTGGTCCCGGCTGCATTAGCAGTCGTAACAACCACCATTCCGCACAGGGCCCGCGTGGTGGCTTATGGTCCGTTCTTCCGATCCATCCATAGGGAAGGCACGTGCCCCAGCAGTGGGGACAAAAAAATGAGCTGATGAGGATGACTGCGCATGTATCATACTACAGTGGTTTTGGTAGTCGCGCTCATACCTACTCGGTAAAACAATAATGAATTTGTTTTCTAAAGTTTACGCGAACACTACACATTGAAATAAAACAACTTTTACGGATCTACTCGCGTTTATTTTGTGTTATCCCTTTGCAGGGTCCGTGGTCACAGGGAGACCGAGGTGTTGGTCGTCTCATAATTAGTAGCTTGTATACCCTCATTTAAATTTAATCAGGTGCATTCCGTTTTACGCAGAAAGAGCTTACAGTATATTTTGGTACAGTATATTCTGTATGATGGGATCCCAGGCTGGTGGTAGATTCCAACCATCTTCTCTATTAATCGCGTATCATCCTAGGGATGAATCGTTGTTCTCTGGCGAGTATTTGTGGTTTATCAAATCTGATGTAATGGTTGGGCCCCTCAAGGGAATGTTCGCATACCGCAGACTTATTTTCGCGCCTATGCTTGACGTCGGCTATATGTTCTTTAACCCGGGTTCCTACACTTCTCTTTGTTTGCCCGATGTAAGAGAGCCCACAGTCGCAGTCCAGTTTGTACATCTGTCAAGTGCAACATACCCCTTCAAGATGCAGGCGTGTACAACTGGACTGCGACTGTGGGCTCTCTTACAGAGAACAACGATTCATCTCTAGGATGATACGCGAGGCTATTGAAATTAAAAAACATCTTAATTTTAATAGAGAAGATGGTTGGAATCTACCACCATTCTGGGATCCCATCATACAGAATATTAAATCCCAGCCCCAACACCATACTGCCAGACCAAAAGATACTGTAAGCTCTTTCTGCGTAAAACGGAATGCACCTGATTAAATTTAAATGAGGGTATACAAGCTACTAACTAATTATGAGACGACCAACACCTCAGTCTCCCTGTGACCACGGACCCTGCAAGGGGTTCGAAACGTCAGGACAAACATTAATTAAAACTAATGTGTAAAATAAACGCGAGTAGATCCGTAAAAGTATTTTCATTTCAATAATGAATTTTAAAATGTCTGTCCAAGCCTCATATATGAAACAGGGGTTGTTATCAATCCATTACTAAAATTGCGTATATGGTGTATATAAAATGGAGTATATTGTTATTGGAGCTACGCATAATAGATAAAATCGTTTTTTTATGGATTGAATATTTGATTAGTTATGTCGACACTATGCGATACACTGAAACTGTGTTTAGATGTCCCATCACCTGATTGGTTGAGGTTCTTGGTCCGACAAGTTCGTAACTGATGTTATAAATAAATAGTTAAATATTAGACAACATCACATACATTGATCTGATCCTAAGGTAAGTGTCTGAGGCACTGGTGGTTTGGAAATCAGGAACAACGGTACCACAACCACCCAGAGCCGAAAAGTTCGTTTTCGACACTGACCCCGACCAGAAATCAAACCCCGGACTTCAGAGTTAGAGCCGCCCAAAGTCCGGAATGCAAGCCACTCGGCTACGAAGGATGTAATGTATAGTTACTCTGTGTGTTTTAGTGGCTTCTTTGTTAAATTTCTCAAGAGCTTGTTTCTTGGCAAGTTATTTTGAAAAGTAAAAAATCTTTTTAACTCATTATGTACATACTTAATATTTTGTAACCATTGTCATTGATTGTTAATAAATTAAAAAACCATCAAAATTCAAAAATTCAAAATTTAAAACCATTTATTTTTAGGCTACAAGTAGCTCTTGTGAATGTCACTATGCCATCGGTTCGTAAGTCTACTCTGCGGGAAATCTTGTACTGTGAAGAACCGGCAAGAAACTCAGCATGTGTCCAGCTCTTTTCTCCCTTACAGCGTCAAAAATATTGGAAAATGCCCTATCATAGCAGGACACTTTCCATCACAAATAAACACAAAAAAATATAGAAGACAAAAAATCTAAGTTAACAAATTTACTTCAGGTAAAAGTTTCAATATCCACAATGTCATACCACTACAGTACTCTATCATCATCATCACCAGTCTACAAATGTCAGGCCCATGTTTTCCTGCATAAACGATACGAATGAGAGTTGGTGGGGTTCAATGACGCCATCTTTGGTTGTAATCAACCACACCGGGATTAACGGCTTACTTTCTTTACCTTCCGAAGCACTGAGAATCTTGAGATACCCATCCATTAACACGTCATTGCGAAAGAAGCTTAACTTGCAAAATCTACCCGATCGAGTTCCTCTAGACGAATACTATGTCGTACTTTCTATACAGATTGTGAGATAAACATATTAACATGAGGTAGAAAAGATACCTAAGTACGCATTTATATGAAGGAAATAGTGTTATCGAATAAAGGTGTTCGTGTTTTCGAGCTCAGCGCGCGAATAACACTTTAAAACGAAATTGAAATCTCCAATCGAAAATAAAATACAGTGGCCAGAACAGAGCAGACGGAACGGAGCGCAGTGGGGGGCGCGTAGGTCACTTGACCGATGTACGGATAACGTTTCATCGATACTTCAAAAATGTACTCTCATCAACCGCCTCGGAGAACCGATCCGATCTGAACCCTTCGGAGTATCTAGTAGGGCGCGAGGACACGCACTAGTGCGTGATGCCGTTCCTGCTAGAAAACCTATGACGGTGCTTCGTTTGACACGGCTTGAGGAATACTTTAAGTTTCTCACAGCAAACTTTAAAAAAATAATAAGCCTCGTAGAATCTAATAGGGGATGAGACGATATGCTTGCGTAATGCCATCTCCTCTAGAAAATTTCTGAGGATTGTTCGATCGCTACGACTTGAGGATTTTGCTGAATTAAACTCATGTGCAGGGCACATAACCCGCGAAGTAGACTCATTGGAGCGTATTGTAGTTCAGGGCAGAGTCGAGGGCAAGAGATCCCGTGGTCGCTTGCCAACCCGACGGACATACCACGTTACCTCCCTCACTCAATCCACGATGACCGATTGCTTTCACAAAGCTTCCAATAGAGCCTAATGGAGGCGGTTTGCGAGAGCCGTCATTCACCAGGATCCACTCATAACCACGACCACTCTGCCAAAAGTGAGTAAGGAGAAGAAGAAACTCAAGTCCGTGAGCCTACATTTTAGGATTTGACTTTAATCACAAGACTCGACATAACTATAAAGACAAAGACTCTCCTGCTCGACGCATTACGAGCATATCGAGTCTCCGTAAAGACTGACTGTGAAAATGAAATGAATGAAAGTGAATTTATTTTACAACACTTCTTAAGGTTCCATAAGTTACACGCAGCCTATAAAATGTGGTTGCACCGAAGGCCGTAGGCGGAAAAGCGCAGAACCTTTATCATTCATTCATCGTTCATTTCATTCATTCATTCATTCATTTTATTCATTTTCAGGAGTAAGAAGCGCGTATTTGTGTTGTCTATTAAGTAATCTGGGCAGAGTCCTAGCTCACACTCTCCAAGCTCCAAGATAACACTTTTAAGTTTGATATTTTATTCATTTGTTTTATTATTTTAACAATTCCATTTGTAAACATTTCTTAACGTTCTGTTAAAATATTTTTGTTCGCCAAGTAAAAATTAAAACTAATTCTACTACCATAAGCAATATACAATAAACTGTGACGCAACAGTTTCCCACCGAACATGAGTGCGCCGGATCCGTCTTATTCGCAATTTCCTCTGTATAGAGCCGGTTGAAGTTCGCGGAAGAATCGGCGAGAGATTTATTTGCTCACGGGCATGCGGGCGCCGAGATACAGGCGGCTTGGGGAAATACGTCTGATAGCGTGAAATAACAAAAAAAAAAAAAAACAATCAAAATCATTTCTTCAGTCGTCATGCCATATCGGTTCGTAAGTCAACACAGGGCGGGAGACCTTGTAAGTAGGTACTGAGAAGTACCGGCGATAAAGGACATTTCTTTTCTCCCTTACATCGTCATAATATTGCTCTATCATTTGACGATCTCCATAGCCGAGTGGCTTGCACGCCGGACTTTGGGCTGCGCTAACTCTGAGGTCCCGGGTTCGATTCCCGGTCGGCTCAATGTCGAAAACGAACTTTTTCGATATTGTGTCGGGTCTGGGTGGTTGTGGTGCCGTCGTTGTTTCTGTTTTCCATGAAACGAGTGCTTTAGCTGCTTACCTTGGGATCAGAACAATGTATGTGATGTTGTCTAAATATTTATTTATTTATTTTATTTTATTTATTATAGAAGGACACTTCCCATTATAAATGAACACACAAAATAGAAAAGACAACCATGGCATGTAAAAAAGTTTTACTTGTAAAATTAGCGATGTGGTTATTTTTTTTTGGAGAGAATTTGCTTATTGCCTCAACGCCATTTCAGCTTCACCGGGCTTTTTTAGGGGCAGCAAGAAACTTAAATGGTTCCTCGAGCCATGTGAAACGAAACCCTCCGGAGGTTTCCTAAAGGGAACGGTACGGGGACACGCACTAGTGCGTGTCCCCGTGCCCTACTGATTCTCCGAAGGGTTTGGATCCGATAGGAGCAATGTAGTGCTTCATCATCATCATCATCATCAGCCTATACTAGTCCACTGCTGGACATATGTAGTGCTTATTCAAACTTAATTGTAAAGTAATGAACACACAAACAAAAGTTGAGTGCTCGCCTTATTGAAGCCTCCGGTGACAAGAAGGCTGGCAGCTACCTCTGCCAGCGTATTAGCTTGGCAATCCAAAGAGGTAATGTTGCCAGCATTCTCGGGACCGTTCCCATGGCCCACAGTTGGAGGACATCTTTTATTTATAGGTTTTATTTTGTCTTAAGTTAACTTGTTTCTTTTTTTCGGGGATATAACCATTATTGGTGAGTATATTGTAAGTTTTTGTTACAGCTAACTTACTGCTATGTCAACAAAATGTTGTCATCCAAACAAACTGGAAACCAACTAGTGTCTGTAATCGCGCCCATTTACATATAATCTGTCGCGTTACCGTTAAATTTAATTGTACTTGGGGATTCGGATCGGGGCTGAACAAATTTACAAGCGAAATTATTATCTTTGTGAATTCCAAAATAGGATTGCCAATGTTTATTTATTTTGAATTGTTGCGAAATTTACAGAGCACAGAATGCGAAATTAGAACTTATTGGTACTTATGCTTTAAATGATAGCTTTGTAAAATCCCTAGAATTTTTGTTTTGATTAGTTTCTGCTGTTGGTCTCATATGACCTTCCATAACAAGGTTCCGGATTTTGTGGGCGGCGGAATATTAAGTGATATCATTTTCAATAATGATTAAAATATGTGAAAATTAAAGCGTAAAATAATGAAATGACGACATTTTTGCATAGCTACAGAGCCATGATTACCTTTATAGATATTTACTTACATTTAAATTTATGCAATTCACTTTTTTGATAAGTTTTTATGGAGATAAATAAAAAAATTACATAGGTATACAAATAACAATAACAAAAAAATAATAACAAACAAATATTATTCATGAAAATAAAAGAGTTACTTATCGTAATTTAAAACTCAAGTTTTTTGTACCGAAATTTCTCTAATTACCCTTAAATCTAGCTAATATTATAAATGTGACCATACTTGCCATAAATGGCGGCGGCGCCAAAGGTCCTACCTGCCGAAGTGCCGTAAGTTTTGTCATTTAAGTAAATAAATTTTTATCGGGGTAAATAAATGATTACGTAAATGAAATTGAATCTCGATACCGGATCGGACAGGGTTTTTTTTACATATTGTATGACATATTATGAATAACGAAATCCCTCGCTATTCTAATGCCACTGCAATCATTAGGTGAGTCATACAAAAGCCAGGGATTTCGCACGCATAGATTTAAATCACTTTTAGGAGTCCAGTAACGGGTCGACACTCTTCCGAATCGACTTATTTACATTAAAGATCAGTAATTTCGCATTGCCTAGATTTTGATACACCAATTAGTATTATTCAATAACACTTGTGCTACAATAAGGATAATTATGGATAAAAACATAGCTAATATCTCTAGTTATATTAATTATCGATAATAACTTTTAAATAGGTACCTATATGTACACTTTTAATAGATTTTTAATTAACAAAATTATACTTACACATTGTTATTTCACAAATTAAAACTAAGGTCTTAAGGAACACCGAACTACTAAATTGTCAATTGATATAAAATGTATGTCATTTATCTATGTTATCGGCTCGTAGCATTTAATAATTTACTTATCTAAGCTGTGATCAAAAACGGATACAACTTGTTAAATTGAGTTTTTGCGTATTAACAAAAGAAAAATATAATATTGTTTTCGTTTTCAACTCATCTATAATTATTGATTGTGTTTTTCGTGTCAACTCTAATTTTAAACTAACATATTTATTAACATTTATTAACAAACATTCTTCTTGTTGGTTAATAATGAGCATTCTTTCTCTTTCTTCTTTTGTTGTTCCAATTGTTAATAATGATCAAGTGTTAAAGTAAGCACAGAACATTAATTTAGGGCTACTTTATCTCAGAATCACAACTTATTGACTGACTCATCGCTGACTGGTCACTGAAACTAAAATACATATGAACAAGAATTTTGACAGGTATTTTCATAATGGGTTTAAATTACCCATTTAAATTAGACAACACATTGTTCTGATCCGAAGTAAGTAGCTAAAGCACTCGTTTTATGGAAATCAGAATCAACGACGGTACCACAACCATCCAGACCCGACACAATATCGAAAAGTTCTTTTTCGACATTGACCCGACCGGGAATCGAACCCGGGACCTCAGAGTTAGCGCCGCCCAAAGTCAGGCGTGTCAGTCACTCGACTACGGAGATCGCCACTTGGTCATCATCTCACCTAATGTTAAGTGATGTCAAGGCCGAAGTTGGAAGCGCAGTTTACGTGAAATCTACAACTACTGAGGAACTGGGTATCTAATCTGGCTGTCGGAACAAAACAATGCTACAAACATTGATCTTATGACGACTATTTAGATAGACGGTGGTAGCTAGCCAGGCGAAAAAACAAGCCCTACCACCAACCAAACCGAGAACATATGCAAACATTACATTTACTCCCGCAGGAATCAAACCCAGGACCTCTGGGTCTGGTCGTAACCACTAGACCACAGTGGCGGTTTAAATTTAATTTATATATTTTTTTTTATAAAAACTAATACTTTTTAATTTACACCATTATGTCAAGTGCCGAGATATCATTATTGTTTCAAATATTTGTGATACAATCTTATCACTATCTTAGATTCGTCATTATCAAAATAGTTGTTAATTTTGAATGAAATCAATGTAACATTATTATTATTCATTTGTTCGTTGTTTTTTGAAGTAGCTTTGTATTGATTCAATTTATACGTATTTCTAAGATATCCGGTTGTTTACGTCGAATGCTTAACACATAATAACAAATTGAATAACGACGTGAAGAGGGTGTTAAAGGGCAGCACACGTTGAGCACACACACTCACACATACACACACACACATCAACAAAGAGTCGGTAGCCGAACGGTTAGATGCTCGGGTTGAAGCGGGGGATGTGAACCCATACCTGACACAAGTATGTTAGCTTTCTAGATAGGTTAACAGAACTATTATAGAAAGTGTTATTAGCACACATGGTGGTGGCACGGTTCAACACTTTTAGCACAGCGTTCGACACGGTTTTCGTCGCCAAAAAATCCCAGATCCTTTATTTTATTTGACGGGATGACAGGTAGGAATCATAATTACGATACCAACCATCGATACGGTCAAGCCAAGCCAAGGTTGTCTTAAAGGCAATAGAGGTCCCGGGTTCGATTCCCAGGGGATATCTAATTAATAAACCAATACAGTAAAATCTTTCTTTGATTTGAGGAGCTCGATGGCACAGTAGTTAACGCGCTCGGTCTGCGATTGCTGAAGTTAAGCAACTTTCGCAAAGGCCGGTCATCGGATGGGTGACCAAAATTTTTATCATCTCTCGCTTCTCCGTGCTTTGGAAGGCACGTTAAGCCGTTGGTCCCGGCTGCTTTAGCAGTCGTTAACAACCACTACCCGCAGTGGGCCCGCGTGGTGGTTTATGGCCCGTTCTCTCTATCCATCCATAGGGGCAGTGGGGACATTAATGAGCCGATGATGATGATGACAGTAAAATCTTACGAATAAGATGGTTTATTCATAAAACTGTACAACTCTGACCTTTAATATATTCCAAGAACCAGCTGTTATGTGATGTGATGGTTATAGCATACGGTGAGTCATAGTTTGAGCCGTTCATTAACGGCTCATTAGCGGTATGGTCATAGCTCTAATATTAATCGTGACCCAGCCGACCCTTGCGACGACTGACCCAGAAAAGAGTTGACTTACATTGTATGATTTATTAAAGAACTAATGTAAAAATAAAACACAAAAAGATCTCGCGCCTTTTTATATGCCGAGTGCCTCACTACCAATTCAGCTATAATGGTGGCAAAATTCTATTATATTAATACGTGAAGCGAAAACTTCGTGACCGTTTTGCGCGCACGGAGCAGAGTAGTGTGAGATTGGGCACAGTTTCATGTGGAGGTGAGCAGAGATACAATTTATGTTTAAAGTGTTACATTACATTGTATAAACATTGTACATTTTGTAAATTTCCGTCGAATTTGACCACTTGTAAAAATTATGAACTAAATGAAATCCTTTTTCGAAATGAATAGAAAGATAAAAGGCATGTGCAAATTGTTTTCTTATGTATACAGAACACGCCTGATCGGTAAATAGTTGAGAATATAAATATGGGAGAAATTACTTTTAAAATAAAACAACATATCAGTGTTTCTGGTTTTTCTGCAAAGAGTTTGTTGATCGCCACAGACGGCATTCTTAGCGTCAGGACTTTAAACTCTTTCGTGATCCTGTGACCTTGCTAAGGGCTCGTCAAAAATAAACAAAAACCTTATGAAAAATAAACGCAACCTACACAAACATTTCAGTGTATTGTTTGACTGCGTCATACATAATACATCATAATTCGATTGTCCTTTCTGAACCATATACAAGAAACATAAAAACATAATAGATAACTTTAAAAAAAAAACTATTTCCGTGCAAAATGTTATTGTACAGTTTACGTGCTAAATTATATCTCATTCCGCTCCGCGGCTGCCGTATCTGTGGGAAAAACTGCAGCATTGTGATTTGCGGACGTGCCCGCTGTCAAAAGTGGCAGGTGTGCAACAATGGCTGCCTCCCCCCCTCACCCCCCCTACTGCGCGGGCGCAGCACGTGCGCCGTGCGGCGGCCGGTGAGTCAGCGCACGCGCACGCTGCAAACGTGACCTCTGATGGTGTGGTGACCAGTACATGGATTGACAGTTATAACACAATTATGGTTATACATACGTTTTATTTCCAACAAGGTGAACCGAGGATCTAGTAAAGGTTGCGGGGAAGCCGCTGGATGCGAGCAGCACAAAACCGGTCGTTTCCGGTTTGGTCCTTGGGGAGACAGACGTCCAGCAGTGGACGTCTTTCGGTTGAGATGATGATGATGACGATGATACGTTTTACATCTGCTGCATGCCGAACGAGATGTGGGAGCGGATCACAACGGAGTGGGTCCCGCATAATTCGAAAAGGCGACCAGGCAGACTAAGACGAAGGTGGTGGGATGACCTTGATAGGTTCATGAAAGAATGGCATGATGTTGTAGGGGACCGGAAGGCGTGGAAAAAGTGCCTAGGAGTTGGACAATTATGGCTGATATAATAAATAAAGAGAAACAAATCAAATATCTCGACTTAGCACACGAGTTTGTCGACATGTGGAATGTGGATTCGGCTGTCATCGTACCGTTTGTGGTTCCGGCCAACAGCCTGATGGCCAAGAGTTTCGATCAACATCTAATGAGGCTCTCGTTAGGCGGTTGGATCAAGGGCCTGATTCAGAAGGCAGTTCTCCTCGATACGGCACGCATTGTGAGGAGGTTCCTGTCTCTGGAGCCCTAACCACCGATAGCTTGGACCCTGGTCCCGATGCCGGCGGACCCCTATGTTATTATTTTTTTTAAATGTTTTATTTATTTTGTATTTAGAAAATATTTAAAAATGTAAATTTATATGAGAAAAAATAAATAAAGATAATAATAATAATACATTTTACGAGCAATTTGAAAATAATTTAATATGTGCGAGGAGCTCGATAGCGCAGTGGTTAACGCGTCCGGTCTGCGATTGCTGAGGTTAAGCAACCTTCACAAAGACCGGTCATCAGATGGGTGACCAAAAATCTTGAGCTCCTCCGTGCTTCGGATGCCACGTCAAGCTGTTGGTTCCGGCTGCATTAGCAGTCGTTAACAACTATCGCACCGCACTGGGCCCGCGTGGTTCTCCCTATCCATCCATAGTAGGCTCGTGCCCCAATGTAGGGACAAAATGAGCTGACGATGATGATGAAAAAGTGTTGTTAAATTCCAAGTGAGGGATTCGAACCCGCTCCTGGCTCCTTTGGCTTACAAGTAAGAGTAGATAGTTCATATTGTAATGATCAAATTGTAATTTGTTCGCAACAAAAACTTGCGTAAAATTAAACGTAAACTTACCCTATGTAGAACCCTACTAATATTATAACCGCGAAAGTTTGTAAGTATGGATGGATGTTTGTTACTCTTTCACGTAAAAACTACTGAATGGATTTTAATGAAACTTTCCTCATATACAGACCATGACCCAGACCAGCATATAGGATACTTTCTTTTTTTTTTTACTGTAGTCTTCGCGAACGAAGTCGCGGGCAACAACTTTTACTGATATACAAATCACAAAAGTTGTTAAGGTAGTTGATCATGTGACGGTTCACCTTCCACCACATCACGTACTAGATGGGTCAAAGCCAAGTGATTCCCTTATAAGAATTGAAAACAAAGACACAGTGTCTCTTCAAGTATTCTGGCAGTGCACAAAGGCACAAAATAAGGATACTGCAGAAGCTAATCTTCATACAGGACGCGCTCGAGCAACGCACGCGTAGGCAACCACTGACGGACACAGAATCTCGGAAAGTAGCGAGCTGTTCCAAGATTCGTGTCCGTGCAAGGTTTTTAGGCTCAATACGCCGCCGTACTCGTAGAACAATGGTACGACGAGCCGGTTCACACGCGCTCTATACCAGGTACAGACATGTACCTGGGCGTTTCTCCCCCACGACCCGGTCATACCGAGCCGAGGTCCTAGTTTAAGGTGGGTGGGTTGTTCCGCTCCAATCCGATCCTAACCCCTCGGAGTATCTAGTAGGGCACGGAGACACGCACTGGTACGTGGTGCCGTTCCCTCTAGAAAACTCTGACGGTACTTCGTTTCACACGGCTTGGGAAACCCTTTAAGTTTCCCGCCGCCCCAAAAAAGCCCGGTAAATCTGGAAATGCCCAGTGGCGATTAGCAAACTCTCTTAAAAAACCAAAAAAATCAATCGCGTCATGTATAAACCTTCTGCAGTCTTTTTATTTTATGGCAGAGGTACCTCGTAGTAATGAGTCGCCGGCGCATGCGCTGCTCGTGAGCAATGCGGGCGTGACGCCATGACTCATACAGCCTTAATGTCACACCACAGATTAACTACCTATTTCAGGTGTTCGTGCGAATGTAACCGTTACACTAACTATTACTTAATCGGTGCCGTTACGACAGTTTAGCGGTAGTCGTTGACGGTCTTGGAGTTATAAGACTTGTTAATTACAAAAAACACAAATGTTGAAAAAATTTCCACGAGCAGGATTTGAACCTGCACCCTTCTGACATACCGGGTCAGGTGCTCTTCCAATTGAGCTATCGTGATTCTAACCAGCCCGCCGAAATTAATCAACACTATTTACTTTTTTACTTTGAAAGCCAAAGGCACCCATTCAATGTCAACAACTACCGTCATTAACACCCAATTACTTGTTAATTACTTCTGTTATTAAAAAAAAATAAAAATGTCACAAAGATAAGGAATCAGAGTTTCCAGTCTGCTATGATAAACAGTCCATTATCGAGTACCAGTGCCCTGATTCTGATGTTTTAGACTATGAAGTCCTAATGTTGATATTAGGTCATTGAGACATGATACGACGAAAAAAGCAGAATCAAGACTCTGTGATTTAACGGTGTATCGCATTATAATCGTTAAAAGTCAAGTCAAAAGTGTTAAAAAAATATCCACGAGCGGGTGTGTAGGTTCGTACGCCGCCCGTGAAAAATCTTCAACGCTTTTTTAAATTGTAATTCGTTGGCAACAAAATTTGCGTACAATTAAATAAGTAAAGGTGCCAGAATTATAACTATACAAATGACTTTTGTAGCATTGTTGTGTTCCGGCAGCTAAAGATAAGATAGCCAGTGCCTCAGTAGTTGAGGATCCCGGGTGACGCTTCCACCTTCAGCCTTATAGTGAGATAAAGGCAATGTCATCATTATCATCATCATCAGCTCATTTTATGTCTCCAGTGCTGGAGCACGAGCCTTCCCTATGGATGGATAGGAACGACAAAGTGCTTAACCGTAAAAAAACAATGAAATTAAAAAAAAACATAATTCAATATAATTTATTCATGGCTATAAATAGCTCTTACACCACGTAATTGTGCCATCGGTTCGAGAAGAACCGGCAACAAACTCAGCAAGGCAGCTCTTTTCTCCCTTACAGCGTCAAAATATTGGAAATGCCCTCATATCATAAAAGGCCACTTTCCATCACAAAATATAAAGGACAACCACAACATGTTAAAAAGAATTGTAATAAATAATATAAGCTACAGCTCACTGCTATCAATGTCACCTTTGACTCAACTTATCCCCCTGAGTACTCGTGGCGTCTCGTGCAATCATTTCCATTCAGAATGTGAATGAGTGAGTTATTCAATAGTGATTCATCCCATCAGCGGTAATTGTATGTAGCGGCGTGTTTTGCTCTTGAGAATATCTATCTAACCTTTGTTCCAGGTATATAATTATATAATAGATAATTATGTTTACTCGTATATTTGTGTTTAGATTTCTTTCAGCTTAAAAAGGTAAGACAACACACAAGCGGTTCTCCATTGAAACATTTTTATAAGTAGGCACCAAAGTATACTTATTTCAATTATTATTTTCTATAAAACAAGTAAATGGAATAACGCAAATCTGGAAAATTATTTATTCAGAATGGAGTGTAGAACCGATCACTATTACTTTAGTTAGGGTATGGTTTACTGAAATAAAGAGTTTTGAATCAGTAGTGCGCGAGCGCATACCTACATTGCTCTAGTTGAATGTAGATCTATGAATCGAGAAGAATAATGCAAATCAAGCAATACTTATATGTCAGTATTGTTTGTTTGTTTATTTTATTGTAAATTACTTTATTCTCCGTTTCCCACGATAAAAACTTACAACTTCGTTAAATTATTTTGTATGTGTATGTCTTTTTATATGATTAAATCAGATCATAGACATCAATCCTAGCAGTAGTAGTACTCGTTGCTGCTAAAATGGGTGTCACATAAGTTCTTGTGGCATATCTCCAGAACCATAGAGTTAGGTTGTGATCGGGACTCCTTGCTACGGGCAGCTCTATGGTACACGACGTGACCTGAGTTTGAATGTGAAGATGAGAAAAAGTCTAGAAGTAAACAAGAGAAGATGGTGGATTTGGTGACAGCCCGCTAAGAAGCTGGGGCTGATTTGTAATTCGTTTCTTGAAAAAATACACAACTTAAGTATATATGTGCTATCATATTTACCCAGTTGCCACAGTACCTACTTGAAGATGCTAATTTAAAAAAATAGGAGTTACGATCAATGCTACACCAAATTCTAACCCGATCCGATCCGAATACCACGGAGAATCAGCAGGGAACGGGGACACGCACTAGTGCTCTCTAGGAAACACGGCCTTGAGGAGCCCTTTAAGTATCTTGCTGCCCCCAAAAAAGTCCGGTGACTCTGAAGGTGCCCTTTAAGGCAATCAGCAACCAGCAAACTCTCTTCAAAAAAAATAACTAAATACTAAACTAACACCGATTGTTTATTGTTCCTACTATTGTTATTACTATTAAATGATCAGGCAGACAGACTATATAAACAAAATTATAGTATATATTTTAAACTAGAAAAATAACAAATAGTTAGTTTTGCAATCATCCAAGATAAGAATAAATCCGCTCAGCATTTTATAATTGTGAGAAAATATCACGTTACTTATTTTCCGCATTGCGCTAGAAACACGTTCGACACGCGGTCCGCCATTGTTCAAAGGAGCCATTACATTGAGTCAGCGGCCATTTTGTAATTCGCATTGTTACTTTTACGGTTATCCAAATAAGTAGTGAGGTGACGAACGATTATAGAATTTAGATGTTGATGTTTTTTAGAACTATCCTAGTAATATTATAAACGCGAAAGTTTGTAAGTATGGATGGATGTTTGTTAATCTTTCATGTAAAAACTACTGAATGGATTTTAATGAAACTTTCGTCATATACAGACCATGATACAGACCAGCTGATAGGATACTTTAAATTTTTACTGTAGTCTTCGCGAACGAAGTCGCGGGCAACAACTAGTTTAAATATAAAATACAAATAAACACACAAAGTATAAAGGACAACATGTTTGCAAATTTACATCAGGGTACCACTTTCAATTTCCACAATATCATACAGTACCTACTAATATAATCAGTTTCTTATATTCGACAGAAAATATAGTATGTTATAGTTGCAAAGGCTTAGTTTAGAACTTTGCAAACGAACATCAACATACTCGTACCATCACATATAAAACGTCACATAGGCACCTATTAAAGTGACCCAATCATATTTCCCGCTTTCATCGTCGCCCTTACAAAGGTGTGAACGGCCATTGTAACATAATCAAGAGTCGGGCTAAAGTCATAGTGCAGCGGATAATTTGATAATATAATCCCACGTAATATACTGGCGGTAGGTTTTAATTTAAATAGATCGCCCGCTCGGGGAGGGAGGGAGCGAGGAAGAGGGCCCCGGGCCCCGGGGCACCGATTTTATTAGCGATACTTTTGTTTTTGAAGGCTAATGTTGATTGATATTGCTTTAAAAATTGGAGAAATATACTGATGGACTCGCTGAAGAATGTTATTTTAGTTTGTAATTTTTTAAATAATAAATTTTGTGTTATTTATTAGTAAATATTTTTGAAAAGAGAGACGACGGAAGGTTTCTAGACAATAAATTTAATATAGAGACCTAAAAAAATATAAAATATTACCTATAATAATTAACTTTTTATTTAGTTTTTGACTGTAAATAATCTTCAATAAACTGGAGCTAAGCTACCACAGAACAGGGTTGGATAGCAGAAATGTCCTGTATAGATATATGTTCACGAATGTACAGAGAATAACCGTCAGAATTAAAACATTATAATGTATCTGTTACAGTTAAATAATACACAGTCGTATACAAATTTCCACATAACGACATGACTCTCATTCTTCTAGTCATGATAATATTAGAACCAGGGCCGTAGACAAGGCGAAAGCGGGGCTCCGCGAGCCCCGCTCCTAAATACATCCAACAAACGCAAGGGTCGAGTGCACAGCATTATAAATCATCAAAAAACCCGCGATTAAGGGGTGGATAGAGCCACAAAGGCTGCGCGGGCTTACTCTAAGCCCGGCCCTGTTTAATTGACTCAGGCTCGCTTTTGAGGGCTTACTTTGCGCGGAGCTGTTGTGTTTTCCTTTCGAATACGCTCTTTTTTTAGCTTTTGATGTAATTAAAATGTTTTTAATGCGCTTTTTTAGAGTGGATTTGGAGGGGATGACATTTTGTCTCTTTTAATTGGATCTATTTAGTTGATTACTCGAGACTCGGTGAAGTGACTTTTGTCTTTTTTTTAAACTATTAAGAATTTTATGAAGGTTTTTTTTAAAAGGTAATTTTCTGTAGGTGTTTGCTAGATTTTGCTAAACTGACACAAGCTAAACTGCATGTATGTACCATGTCATATTGTATATATCGTTATGTTGGGTCACCTTTCTGGTGAATGACCTAGATGCGATACATCCTCACGCTCATAATATCAAATGAATAATTTCACTACCTAACTTTGGTGTTATTGTAATTCTATATTATCGCTTAGCAAACCGCTAACCAACACCAGCATTGTATTAACTTATCGAATGGCCTACAGTTCGATTGTGTTGCATTATTTTCTGCTCAGCAGTTACCTACAGCGCTGACACACTCGCACGTAACGATTGATTACTCATTACAAACAAAGGAACATCTGTTTGACAATTGTAATTGCGTACACACAATTGATTAGGGCTACTGTCCACTGGTTTACGCTGGAGATATGCTTAGCTATACATAAGATATAAAGTGTTAAGTAACTTTAATAATGCCAGGTTCTAAGTTGTATGACCAAATTGAAATATCTTGACATTAAAGCACGTTTTAAGGTATAACCCAAACAACCACTCACCTTTGTGAGGGCGGTAAGGGCAGAGGTGGTCGCTCTTTATCCGGCGGAACCCTCAACTACTGAGGCACTGGTTATCTTATCTCTAGCTGCCGGAACAATACAATGCTAACCAGCATTGACATTATTGCGATTTGCAACATATTTAGATAAGATGGTGGTAGCTAGCCAGGCAGAGAAACCAGCCATACCACCAACCAAATCGAGTACACAAACAGTTCCGCCCCGATGGGACTCGAACCAGGGACCTCTGGATCTGAGGCCAGGACTTGACCACAGAGGCGGTTAAATTATTGCGCTAGCGTGGTGAGTTGGGGCCCAGTATTATAGGCTTTTGTCCAGCAGTGGACGTCTTTTGGCTGAGATGATGATGATGATGATTCATTGCATTCTATTATTCATGTGGGGACTGACCTTACCAAAGGGTCTCATATGTCATCAAAGAGGCTGATGATACGTAAGTATTGTTACGTATTCAGTAAACTGCCAAAAGATTCTGGCTTATTAGCGGTCTGCTGTCAAAGGGGGTCCTCAAATGAAACAAACGATACAGGAACAAAACTCAAATCTTTACTTAAATGCTGTCAATCTATACTATTACTCCATATTAATGAACAAAGTGTAAGCTTGGAGTAGTTACTTCGTGTTTTGTTCCCGTCATGTAAACTTTATTTCCTATTAGAGTAAAAGAGACAAAACACGGAGTAACTACTCCAATCTTACACTTTGTTTATTAATAAGCCTCTTAGCGCCTTACAAATAAACAAAAAATAAGGTCGGGATAGTTATTCCGTGTTTTGTCTCTTTAACTCTAATTTGAAATGACGTTTACATGACAGAAACATAACACGGAATAACTATCCCGACCTTATTTTTATTTTTTTTTGTTATGCACCTAAAAGAGGTTAAGTTTGTGGCTTTGTTTGTTTGTGGACGGTAATTCTAGAAGTACTGGGCCAATTCCATAAAATATTTTATATATAGAATGCTACATACCTTGCGGGTAACATAAGCTTTTTTATCAATATAAAATATAGCTCAAATAAGCTATATTTTCTTTATTAAGTACGATAAAAAAAGGTTTTTTTAATAATCTCATCTCTTAGTCACTCGAAGCCGCGTTTAAAATGAATATGTTAATCATCTTTAAAAGTAAGTGTGAGTGCCAATGGATTTATCATAAAATATTGGCTACCTAAGTAAATGGCAAAGACCAAGCTATAGCGCAATACAGGAAGGAATTAATCAACGCCATCTAGTTTGTAAAATGAGAACTAACATTGAAAATTACACAAACCACTTATAAAATGCAGATATATTATAGGACAATCGCAATCGCAACAATTTACAGTGTATAGCTACCAAAACACATAATTGTATTACGGTACGTAGAAAACGCTGCGATAGCGCCACGACTGGCACGAGCGAGCGATTGACGAACTAAAAGTGCATGACGGCCACTGACGGCGCTCCAAAATAAACCGACGGATTGTAGCAACCGCTACTATTAGTAGCAGTCGCGTTGCCATTGTGCAATTAGCAACTGGTTGCATTTTCGGTAATAATAAGCTTGCCGGAAGCTATTCAAAGCTGTAAACGAGCCACTGGCTGGACATCATTCCTAACAGTACAATAGTGTTTACGCTAATTAACAGTAGCTGCTGACGTAAAATTCATTCAAGTTCTTGGTTTCTCGATAAATTGTGGTTTTCATTACGCAAAACAACAGACAACGTACTCACTTAAAAATAAACAAGAATACAAAAACTAACCCCCCTATTCATAAAAACTATTTAAGCATTATTTAGTTAATCATTGTTTTGTCTCTTTTTCTTAAATTCAAATTGACGTTTGTGTGACGTTGACAAAATAATATATAACATAATAATGGGCTTCTTGGCGGGAAAGTGAAGAGTCATGTCTGTGGTTTTGTTTTATTTTCTAAAATTTGTGTTGGTACTATGTCGAATATTAATGTCAAATAATGGTGGATTATTAACCGTTAAGTGTTCGTGAGTGTGCATGAGTGTTGGCAAATGAAACAAAACAGTGCAACGTCACTTTTTAAATTCTCTCTAGAAGTCTGCCCGAGGACTTAGTATAAAGCCCCACATCTTTACTGAGATACTCGAGGGGTTGGAGGGTATATCATTTCTCACTTCCCATTTCTATTATCATTCATCATCATCATATAGGAAGAAAATATTGTTTTCACTTCAGTAGCTCAAACATGTAGGTTTTGCTGCCTGAAACCAGTGAGCAAAATGCGATTTTGCTCACTGAGTGGGACCAAATAACTTTTTAATATTTTTTTTTCAGAAAGCCGCGAATATGTTATTCAACCTTGGGTTAATCATACAATTCGAAACATTCACACTCTATCTCTTTCCCGCCATTAGAAAGAGAGAGAGAGACAAAGACCAGCCCTTTCGAAGATCCAATTTCGAATTCGACCTCAAAGATTAACATGTTCGGAATCTCGAATTTAGTTAGTAAAGAAATAATGCAAAAAGATAATATGTCTTTTAATGTAATTTATTGAATGTTTAACTTACTGTTGTATTTAAACGAAAATAAGTATTTACTGCAAATAAAACTGATATTTAACCTGTAAATATTTATTTCTAGTTTCAATAATGTTACGTAATATATTTTGAATAATAAAATATCATGGGTGCTATTTCCGAATACGCCTTAATTTAAATACAAGAGCGGGAATAAAATTTCGTGACTGTCGTAAAGAGTTGAATTAGTTAAATAATATTAAAATAATCGTAAAATATGAGTGAAACTATCGACGAAAACAGTATTTTAACACTGTATATTTGTTGCTTCTTCACGCTGCAAGCAACGGATGGATGGATTTGGATGGAAATCGGCACACATATAGTTTATAACCTGGATTATTACATGGGACAGTTTTTATCCCGGTAACAGGTTCCTGTGGGATAGTGTGGTCTTTGCGAACGAAGTCGCGGGCAACAACTAGTTTGCTAATATATGTAGCTGCAATGAAATATTCGTCGCTTGGTGTAGTCGCCAGTGTGTGACGGCCATGGCAGTGACAATTATGCGCATCGTCACATACAAAGCTTGTATGAGCTTCCAGTCCGTTCACCGAGGTTCCGGTGTGGTGTTGCGCCGTTGGCTTTGTGTTATGCAAATGCTATCGAACGCTGACAGTTCGTGCTAAATATAGACGTATACTAGAGACCTAATTTGACCATGAAACGTATATATATATGGCGTAATCGAGAAGAGTTATTTAAAGGTTGTTGTCGGACGCCTAAATTGAAAGAGCCCTTATTCTTCAGTCTCTCTGTGACTACAGTAGGAGGTTTGCCACGTCAGGAGCAGGATAAAATCAAATGAAAAGAATTTAAGTCCAGTAGATCCATAAAACTTGTTCATAAAAAAATGAGCTGGTGATGATGATGACGATGATGATGAGTAGAGCTTGTTAAAGTCAGTCTGGCGTTACAATAATTTTATTATGATATATCACCCTGCGTGACATTAATTCAGTCATATCATTATAATAGGATAAAATAATATGAAAAGTTGAACGCGAGTTAATTCGAAAATGTGTTTCATATCAGAAAAGAAAGAAAAAAAAATTTTTTTTAAATGTGTTTCATATCAATGTGTAGTGTTCTAATTTTAGATAAGAACAGTCGGTTAATTTACAATTAACTACATTTACATTTACATACTACTATATACTATATACTATATACTATATACTACTATTTACATTTACAATTACTTAATTAATTAACTTAATTGTAAAGTAAGTAGTTAAAGCAACCAGTATTAACCAATGATAGTGCAACCAGATTATAAGGCAACGTGACTCAATCAATTAACATTCCTTATTCGCATAGACGCTTGCGCTGTGTGATTCAGAATATTCATTTAATAACTGTTCGTTTGTGTTTGTATATCTTATTAAAGTATCGTTGCATATAAGGTAACAGTCCTGCTGACCGCATATTGGCACATAAGGTAAGGTATATATAGGTACTACACACAAACCCAAGAGGTTTAACTAGTACCCCATATCATAAAAATAATGTATGCTTTGATTCCGATAATAAATAAATAAATAAAAATAAACTATTGTTTAAAGGTGCGCCAACCAAAAAATGCCAAAAATGCAAGCACGGTTAAGTTGATATAATTGAAAATTGTAATTTGTTTCGCAACAAAATTTGCGTTAAAATTATATAAACAAAACAAAAACATTTTATAAATAGCGTGCCTACTTCTTAACTGATCGTCATATCTTCGTATTTGTAAAAATATTATGATCGGATGTTAATGACGGTAGTTGTTGACATTGAATGGGTGCCTTTGGCTTTCAAAGTAAAAAGTAAATAGTGTTGAATAATTTCGATAGCTCAATTGGAAGAGCACCTGGCCCGGTATGTCAGAAGGGTGCAGGTTCAAATCCTGCTCGTGGAAATTTTTTCAACATTTGTGTTTTTGTAATATCATTTAAAGTTGGGCAAAAATCATAAAAACGAGTGGCGGCGTTTAGTTGATTTCTTAAAGTTAATCTAAATTATTGTACCTACCTCTGATTTTGTCTAAACAATCACCAATGGCTAAACTATAAATGGGTAATCTACATTTTCGATTTATCGAGCGGTTTATTTAAGGGAAATATTTATTTGTATTACAAATACGAAGTCACGAAAGGGAGGAGCGGCATAAGTCTGCTTGTTCAGAATGATATAAGTTGCAGTTTAATTTAGAAATACTTGCTGCCCAAATAGCTTTTTTGCTGCTCAACTAGCATTTTTTTGCTAACAAAAATACGAATACTTTGCTGACCGTTTAGGCGCTTTGCAGACGGCGGGGCGGGTCAGGCCGGTTAATTTAACCGCGAGTGATAGCGCTAAGGGAATCCTATACTACCAACGCACATAGAGGGCAAAAATGGGCCCGCCATGGATCACACAAACCTCGTCTCGTCTATGACTACCTCTTGGGAAGGCATGTATAAGCTGGAAACCTTGTCGTTAAGGTAATCAAGTACTGGTCGTATTTTACAAAGTCTAGTCGTATCCTGTATAGTCTCACTCTCCACGAACCTGCCCGATTGTATAATTCTGCTGACCAAATAATAATTTTGCTGACCAAATATTTATTTTGTAATACAAATAAATAATTTCCAAGTTTATATAATTTAAATATACAAAAAAACATTTCTTCAAATGGTTTTTTGCGATTTGAAAATATCCGTATAGACTAATTTAGTGATAGAAACTCGTTATTTTGTTTTCTATATTATTATTTTTATCTTTATTAGGTATATATATATATAAATCTTCTGTGCGTGATGTAATTGAACTCCTTCTAAACGGCAGGACCAATTTGGATGATTTTTTTGTGTGTGTTCAATTGGATTCGAGAATGGTTTAAAGATTTACAATTGGACCTGGTAGGTGGCGCTGCTATAGGGGTCCATCATGAGATACGGGTGTTCATAAGCGGACGAAGAACACATAATCACATTATTGAACCACTAAGGTAGGTCTCACATACCTACGTGTAATAACTACTCCATATAAAAAGTAATTATATAATACAAAGTTACCATTAAGGAAATGGGTAAGTGAACTACGTTTAGGTACGTACGACACATTTTTTAAGATTATCAAAAATTAATCTTTGTAGTTATATAGAGAGTATAATGGCGTTAAAGTAGGTAAGTAGGTTAACGTACGTTAATTTAAATTCTAGTGTAATGTTAAGTAAATGTATAAAGGGTAACAATTTTTTGTAATTCCTGGCATTTGAAAGTTTTCAATTGTAAATGTATTAAATTATTTAATTATTATTATTATTATTATTATTATTATTTTAATTATGTATTAGCCGTTTGGGGTTGAAACCCTCGGGCCATGGGGTCCAAGTGCTCATGTTTTATTTACTGACATCTCCAAACGGCTGGTTGACACTACCCATGACCCAAGGGCTGGCTTTTACCTTGGCCAGAGGCTAAGCATTGCCATACAACGTGGCAATGCCGCCAGTCTCTTGGGTACATTACCAGTCGACAGCGACGCGGAGGAATTTTTTGACGCCATTTTTTAGTTTCGTAATAGTTTTAGTTAAGGTTAATTGTACTAAATTTTATTTACCTATAAAATCTGTCTCTTGTCAAATATTAATATATTATTCTTTAGAATCAAAGTAAAATAATAATATAAACGCGAGTTAATTATAAATTGTATATCGACATATTTTTTTTTGTAAATGTCGTCACTTCTATTAAAGCTGTGGAGTTTCTTGCGCCCATTCTTCCCCACAGCTAAAAAAAAGTAAAAAAATGTTTGGACGATTCAAAAACACTCTTCTTGAGTTTATTTGAATATTTTTTTTTCGATTTTGACTTTGACTATATGTATATATAATACATATGTATTATTTTTTAAATGCGTGCCCAAAAAGGTCCAAATTTGGTCTAATATTTTGTTCCCATCGATATAATATACATTATGTATTTGCTATAAATATATCTCTAAATTTCCCAAAAGTATAGAAAGTGTCATTAATATACGCTTATTGGTCCAGTCACTTATTGGTCCAGGAATGAGAATAATAAGCTGAATTTTCGTATAGGTATATCTTTAATAAGGTCTAAAAATATCTCGGTTTGTATGGCTCCAATGATGCTAACGTTTATTATAAAAATTGAATAGCACAAAATTTACGACCAATTTTACTTGAAACATTTTTTTATGCGCCCAACCGTTTCTGAGTTAGAGGGCGGTGAGCGTAGCGCTCAGCCACGTCCCCGATCCGATCCGAACCCTCGGAGAATCTAGTAGGGCACGGGGACACGCACTAGTGCGTGATGCCGTTCCCTCTAGAAAACCTCCGAAGGTGATTCGTTTCACACGGCTTGAGGAACGTGCTTTGAGTTTCTCGCCGCCCCCAAACAAGCCCGGTGAAGCTGAAAATGTCGTTTAAAGCAATCAGCAAACTCTCCAAAAAAAACCGCTAAGCCATACACTAATAGTCTACGTGACTATATTAGTTTGAAAGGAATACCTACCAACCATACCAACATGAAGCAATAAACATATAAAGCTATGACTTTATCTGAACTTTAAGTTCGTCCAGTATAAAGAAAATAAAATGACAAAATGTAAAATGACTCATAAGTACTTACATAATAATTGATCGTCTGAATAAATGAATTTTATTCGAGTAATTGGACAGTGAACAGGAGTTTCCCGCGATAAACATATTATTTAGTAAACATTTGTCTTTCTTTTGTTAAAATCACCTCATATGAAACAAAACAATACACTACCTGTGACGTGTCATGTTATTATTTTCCTATGACGTTCATTGCGTAATATAAAAGGATTCCATTTTGTTTTTCTTGTGGTCATTATACTCGATACGAACTGTATAGTAAACAAAAGTTGATTAAGGTACCTACCAAAGTTATGAATGGGTTTTACCTTACTATAGTAGATTTGTCAATGATGGAGGACGTCATGTTTATTAGATTAAAGAAATTCCCTTGTTTTTCCCTTTAGTGTAATACTAGTTGTAGTATTGTTTGTTAAGGTAATTAAGCTAATTTGTTTGGTTACTATGAGTAGGGTTTCCCGCGTAGCAAGATGTCTTCCCGCTTTTACAGAAACGAGGTAGGTATACCAAACTTTTTTGATGTGTAACATCTTTCCGCTTGCCATCTATATAGACAATTTGTGTGTGAGTGATTTGGTAGAAATGTGACGGAAGTAGGTCCGTAACAGTGTGACAGGAAGTCGGGGAAGCGCGCAAGCGCGCGCCATTCTGTGAAATTAAAATCGATATTATGAACAAGACATATTCTTATTATATGTGACATATTGTGTCATCATTTTGATGTGTCAAATGTCTTCTAATGAGTATTTACTGTATTCTCTTTATGATTTGTAAAAAGCAAGAGCGCGCCATTTTGTAAATTTAAAATCGATATTATGAACAAGACATATCTAATACCTTTAAACCCAGATGTTACTGAAACTATTTTTTGTTTCCGATCTTGGTGATATTCGGATATTATAGTTAAAACGACTCATAAGAACTGGGAAAAATAGTAAAATGAAATACATGTTTCCGGAAAAGCTAGAAAAAGGTGGGTTTTAAAAAGTCCCGTCATAATATGGGGGTTGTTTACATGTATGTGGCGGTCTAATAATAAAACAAATTGATATAATATAGCAGTTTTTAATTATTAAACGGGCCTTTAAAATTAAGGAGTGACAAAACAGTGAAAAATACCATTTCTTGCTACGAATAGAAGTCCGATACAACCCTATGTTTAGATCTGATCTATCGACCCATCCCATATTTTCATTGTATTGTCTTTTAACCGACGAAAACGGGGTTACCAACACCAAAAAAAAGAAAACTTTAAATTAACCGTGCAAGGCCTACGCTTGGGAGCGCTACTACAACATGTTAACCATAAATCGCGTCGAATGAAGCTGTTCACATAATTATGATCGAACTTCACTTGTAAAGTACGTTTGATCTCCAATAATACAGGCAAACTTCTTGTTCGCATGTGGTTGTCAAAAGTGTTACAAATTTTATAATTACAAAATTTATACAAATTTATTAAAAATTAATATTTATTTTTGTATAGTAAAGTAAACAGCCTATAACTGTCCCACTGCTGGGCAAAGGCCTCCAACACTGAAATCAAGTCGTCACTATAACCAATGGATAATGGCTTTATCACCACGCTTGTCGAATGGGAGTTGGTGATCACAAGCGAGGGGTTTTCCAGTTGGCCACCGAGGCGTTTCATTAGCTTTTGTGTGACTATACATGTTTTCTTCTTCTTTTATAGTAACAGATAGGAGGATACAAAATTAATAATAATAATGAATTTATTTGTCATTAAACATATTTTCCAAAATCAACATTAAGTAGTGTTTTATCTTTTTCTGAGTTAAGGATGATTAATTGACTGCTAATCAATTTAAGGGTCACAAGTTTAAAAGTCATAAAAGACGTTGTTAGATCTGTAAGGCTTTGTCTAGACTAGAATATCGAACGAATTACAAGCATACTGAAATATTTGTTTGAGCGAAGTAGCAACATAAAATTTGTTATTTTAATTTACTTACTTACCTAATCTTAATTGAGTGTGTAATTATTACTTTTTACTTTTTTATTTTTTAGTGCTAATTGCTGCACTGTAGCTGAATTAAATATTTATAAAATACAGTGAAAGAATTATAACATATATTTTATGATTATAACTTGACATCAAAAACATTAATTTGATGAGATATTTTGACAAGAAAGTTAATAAAAAGTTACCATTCACCATTCGAAGACGGAATGTCATAATTTCGTAATTGCGTTTTGTCTTACCACAAGTTCGTCGGTCGCTTTGCAAGTTTTGATTGCGGTCCGTGTACCGTGAACAAAACGGAGCTTTGTTTTAGCGAAAACACATTAATTGTTACGAATTGATAATTAGTAGATCTCTTTGTCAAAAGTTTTCGTTTTGAGATAAAATTTGGTACCTATTCGTTTCTCGTTTTATGTCAAACATTTTTTATAATTAAATTTGTTTTATTGTGCCTGTACTTAAATTAATTTACAATACTTACCTTTAATTTACCTTGTTACCCACTATTTTTGAGAATTAAGAATTTTACCATTTTCTTGACAACTCTACTTTTACTTATTTATTAATAAGGGGCAAACAGAACCATTTAATATTTTCAAGGGGCGAACAGGTCCATTTATGGTATGAGGGGCGAACGGGTCCGAGACCATCAGTTCATTCTTGCTGCCGCTTTTTTCTTCTATGTTTATGGACAGTCTACCTAGAGTGAATGTACAGGCATTTCTTGCTTAGCTAAACATCCGTGTCCTACAGAGTTGTTAACTTCAAACTATACTTTTTTAAAAATTGTAACTAGCAATAAGAATATAGTTATATACACATATATATAATTTTACGCAAATTTTGTTGCGAACAAATTACAATTTGAAAAAGACGGTGTTGGATTCGAACACGCACCCCATGACATGCCGGTTTAGGTGCAGTCCCAACTATGCTATCGTCATCGTCGAGCTCAATCCAACCCGCCGAAATTAATTAACACTATCTTCTCTTGCTCTGCACCCTCATTCTTAATTGATCTTTAATATTTGTAAAGATATAAGACTGGATGTTGATGACGTAGCGCTCGACATTGAATAGGCTCCTTTGGCTTACAGAGTAACAGTAGATATTGTGGTAAACACTTTGTCTTCTTTTTTTTCCAATAATAAGAATTGTAAGCTTTGTGGAGATAAATATTTTTTTTGCTTTTTATTTTTATTTTTGAGTGCCAGTCAGCGATGTCCATCAATTGTAATTTTTTAATTTTTCAACCATTTATTTTAATAATAAATAAATGTAGTTTATACGTATCGTTGGCTTTATGTCAATCACAAACGATAATCATTATATTCGGTTTCTCGCCAGCAAGCAAGGGTATCCTCGTTGAAATGGAACAACTTTGACAGGTCTACTCGCGTTTATTTTACACATTACTTTTAATTAATGTTTATCCTGACGTTTCGAACCCTTTGCAGGGTCCGTGGTCACAGGGAGACTCCTCGTTCCGTACTACATTTTTCAAGGGGTTCGGATCGGATCGGATTTTTCATCCTAACTCAATATCCCAACGTCTGATAGAAAGTGATCACTGCGCAGCCCATGGACACTTGGGACACTGCATGCTTAGCCGACCTTGAAATTTCAGTTCTTATATCTCTATGCCCTTCACTGTCAATGGGTTTAATACCCTTTGCACTGGAACACAGCTATGCATAGCAAGGCTGCTGTGCGGCATTACGCGTGATCGTCGCCCAGACGGATTACGGGCAGAAATATTTTTGTTAAATTTTTGTTTTTCAAATTGTACTTTGACACTTTTAAATTATATTCTGTTTTTGTTATGTTATCCGTTTAAGCGACTTTATATTTAAAAATTGTTTTAAAAAGTAGGGATCTGTAGTTGGTTTTAGGATAAGCATACAATGTAATAACTAAATTTATAAAGTGCTGTTGATCCCATGATAAAAAAAAAAAATTGCTTACGGGTTTTATTAAACGGCTTTCATCTCACCTGATGTTAAGTGATGATAAGAGGTGGTAGCGCACTTCACCCGTAATTTAGATTTACTAAAGCACTGGCTATCATATCAAAATGAATATGAATATGAATATGAATATGAATATGAATATGAATATGAATATGAATATGAATATGAATATGAATATGAATATGAATATGAATATGAATATGAATATGAATATGAATATGAATATGAATATGAATATGAATATGAATATGAAAATGAATATGAATATCAGTAGCTGCCGGAACAACAATGCTACAATCATTTTTTATGTTGTTGTATTTCACGTGTAATCTTTAATTAATGTTATTGGTATTTTTGATACCATTTTAAGTTAAGTAAAAAAAAATATCGCAGGTTTGAGTCGAATATCATAAACAAAGAGAGGCCAATACCCAACAGTGGGTCGAGAGGGACTGATGATAATGATGATGATGTTGAAAAAAAGTTATAGTGACATCTTTAGAAAATATGGTGGTAGCTAGCCAGGCGGACAAACAAGCCTTACCAACAACCAAACTATTATATTATACCACATGTCTTAAATAACTTCTTATTGGTTTTAACAAATTAAATTATTTAGAAGAGGCATTTGCTTGGCAATGGCGCATGTATATAAACAAAAATTGCCAATTCAATGACGTCAACAGAAAATATCAACATAATTAATTTACGTCAAAAACGCACAGCTCAAGCCGTGACGTTCATGTTCATCTCATGTTGTTTCAGGATTCTTTTAAATATTTATATATATATATATATTAATAGCGTAAACCGATTTTTGTCAAAGTGAGTATGGGACGATAGCTGCACATAACAAATCGGTTATGGTCTCATTTTGAAGAGCTCCAGCCGTAGATGTGCAGAAAAATAAAGGAACCTGTCATTGGTTTTCAAATTCCTAAAAAATCTGTTGAATAAACGCGAAGTTTTGCAGGCGACCCACTAGTAAACAAATAAATAAATGTTTTTGTTTTGTTTATATAAATTAACCGCAAATTTTGTTGCGCAACAAATTACAAAAACACAAATGTTGAAAAAATTTCCACGAGCAGGATTTGAACCTGCACCCTTCTGACATACCGGGTTAGGTGCTCTTCCAATTGAGCTATCGTGGTTCTAACCAGCCCGTCGAAATTATTCAACACTATTTACTTTTTATATTGTTTTTGTTTCTAATTAATTAATTTGTAATAAATATTTAATGTAATTAACTTTTTTTTTGTTTTTATCTAAGTTTAATTGGTAATTAATTATATTTGCATGCCAGTTGTAACTTGGTGAAACATGTTTGTACTCATAATGAATATTATTGTCATCTTATTTACCATGTTTGAAGCAAATAAAGAATTTATTTATTTATTTATTTATTTATTTACTTTGAAATCCAAAGGCGCCAATTCATGTCAGAAGGGTGCAGGTTCAAATCCTGCTCGTGGAAATATTTTCAACATTAGTGTAATTTGTTTCGCAACAAAATTTGCGTTAAAATTATATAAACAAAACAAAAACATTTTATAAATAGCTTGCCTACTTCTTAACTGATCTTTAGTATTTGTAAAAATATTATGATCAGATGTTAATGACGGTAATTGTTGACATTGAATTGGTGCCTTAGGATTTCAAAGTAAAAAGTAAATAGTGTTGAATAATTTCGGCGGGCTGGTTAGAACCACGATAGCTCAATTGGAAGAGCACCTGACCCGGTATGTCAGAAGGGTGCAGGTTCAAATCCTGCTCGTGGAAATTTTTTCAACATTGTGTTTTTGTAGTTATGTTATGTTTTTTTTGCTAAGTATATAGGATGTTTTTGAACATAACACACTGCGTAATTTGTAACTGTCAGCTACATCCTTGCTTTATAATAAAATAAATGACACAATCTTTTCCTAAAATCTCTGTATGTATTTTAAATTTTGAAGGAAGAAATATTTTTACTGGTATAATTTCCTTTTTCTTTTTCTTGAGCTTTAATGCATTTAAGTTTTTTAATATACGTATATGAATAATGAAAAATAACAGCGGGAAGCGACTTTGTTTTATACTACGTAGTGATTTAATAATTCAGGTCAAATCTTTTTATTCGCCCCACCCTCAACACAAGGATGGCTAAATCCTATAAAATATTGATTCGTAGAACCGTATAGAATAGATATTCAAACAATGATTTTCCGTAACCCATTTGATATCCATTCACATCTAGCACAGACAATGAGAGTAATGATTGTTAATCACGGAAAAAACATGCAGTCAAACTAGTTCTCTATGTGAGAAGCAATGACTAGCTTCGCGTAAAAACTGCGGTGGAAATAATAAGGAAAAAGAGGTTGAAATCAAGTTATAATCGCCTCTGTGGTCATCAGATCACCACCACCACCGGTGATCTTAATCATTAGGGTTCGATTCCCAGCGGGGGAATCTTTCATATTTGTGTACTCGGTTTGGTTGGTGGTAGGGCTTGTTGCCCGCCTGGCTAGCACCACCATCTTATCTAAATATGTCGCCATAACATCAATGTTTGTTTAGCATTGTTGTGTTCCGGCAGATAGAGATAAGATATTAGCCAGTGCCACAGTAGTTGCGGAATCCGGGTGAAGTGCGCAAGAAATCATGGTGCACGAGCCTTCCCTATGGATGGATAGGGAGAACGGGCCATAAACCAGCACCCGGGCCCAGTGCTTTGCGGAGGTTGTTAACGACTGCTAATGCAGCCGGGACCAACGGCTGCGACGTGCCTTCCGAAGCACGGAGGAGCTCGAGATGATAAATCTTTGGGCACCCAACCGATGACCGGCCTTTGCCAAAATTGCTTAACCTTAGCGATCGCAAACTGGGCGCGCTAACCAATGCGTCATCGAGCTCCTCTGTCCTCATACAAAAGCGCACCCTTAGAAGTGATCTAACTAAAAAAAGATTTATTATGGGAAATTAGCTAACAAATATTAGAAAAGTTATTTGTGAAAATAATTATACTTTTCTTATAATTGACTTTATGTACGAACTAGTTATTAATCAACTGTATTATTTTAATTTTTTTTTTAATTATAGTCAAAAAAATATGTAGTAAAATAGTTTTATTACCGACAGATCAATTTTATTACTGTCTGAGTCGCACATCGGACAAACGGGTATTGAGCTGATTTTATATGATTTGATATGTACTTATGGAAATCTCATACAATTTAAGTTAAATATTGAATGAGAACAGCCGAAGATCGGGCTCAGTGGCATGCATTGGGAGCGGCCGATGTCCAGCAGTGGACTGATGTGGGCTGATGATAATTACTTTTGCTAACACATCGTTAATCACGGTATAGTTGTCAGCATACGTTTTCGCTAATACTATGAGTATATCCACACTAACATCAGAAAATGATAAGAATCAGCCGAGACAAAGGCCCAAGGCCCCGCAGAGGTGTGCTCAATGGCTATACATAGGTTTTTGTATCTATGGTGACGTGACGTATGGTCGCAAAATAAGGACACTGCAGAAGGTAAGCTTCATACAAACTTCCGAGATTCCGTATCCGTGAGAAAGAATGGAAAAGAAAGAAAGAAAAGACATTGAAGCACACAATTTAATATACAACGTGTGTTGTAAGATGTCGGATTGGGTTTTAATTTAATCTTACCTTAGTTGTTTTCAAATGAATTTACTGGGATATCTCCATTAACAATAACGAGTATTATAAAGTTAATCTCTTTTTTTATATAAAATGATGAACTAGTGTGCTCGTATGTTTGTTTATATCACTGTTCTTTTAATTTATTTATGTAAACAATATTATGTACAGTGTGACGCCGCGCACATTCACACAAAACTGGGGTCTCCAGTTCTCCACATAAGTTTATACTGTGTTCTAATAAATATATTTCATTTTTTTTTCAACATGTAACAAAAATAATAAAAAATAATAACAAATAACATTGCGCCCTGTTATGTGATGCCAAGACTGTGCACAGCTCAGTATACGCAGCAAGCGGGGCCTGCTGATCTGGTATTCTGCTGTACACAATAGTGACATTATGGTACGAAATAGGAAAAAAAACAAATCTGTATTAATAGTAACTTACCTAAAATAAAAACACTAATATAAAATAACACGAATAATATTAACAACAAAACTAGTATACTATAACACAAACAAACATCAATAAAAAAACGGCGAGGAGCAAAACTGACTGACAGTGACAGCAGCAGTAAAAATAAAATGTTAATTCATTTTACCAAAAGCAACCGTTGTTTTTTTAAGCTTTCAATGCGGTTCTAAAAATGGATCGAAATGTTTCACAATACTGAGAGAAGATCTACGTGTGAAGGTGTATGTGCGTTGCTCACGGTATGTAGGTACGCATTAAGCTGGCCTTCTGGGGGTGTCTTTTTTGTGTGGCATGGAGTTCCTTTACGTGATAAAATAGAACTCTATGTGTATGGAATAACAGTTAACAAAATATACTCTTAATATATTTGAACGACACATAACAATGCGATTGTTCATTGCAAGAGGTTTAACTATTGTGATTAAAACTTATTGACATTCTTTGCGTTGACACTGTATAAATATTTGGTCACAAAAACTACTTAATGGATCGAAAAGCCCAATCAAAATAGATAAAAATAATATCGGATTCAACAAAGTGGAAAACTGTTAAACAGCACATAAAAAGACGACTGTACGTATAATTAAAAAAAATAACTTACTTTAGTTGGTATTCAAACCGACCTTGATATATATTTAAATTATCATCAACTTCTTTAACATCATTAACTTGTAATGATAATCGATTTTTTTTAATTTGGTCCATTTGGTGACCCAGACATTGCGAAAGTTAATTGCAACTCTAAGACGCTGTTAAATACAAGTAATATATTTTTTAAATTCTACTAGATAAAATCAACCTGCCTCAGGAAGCTAGAGTGGGAATCGAACCCACGACCTTTGGATAACCGGTCCAACGCTGTGACCGCTGAGCCACCGAGGCCCCAGAAGACTCGTTGAATTTTTCTAGTAGTTTGTGATTTTAGCGGTATTACGTCACTGTAAAGTTACCCTCACAGTGAAAAGAACAATTTTGCAAAAATTGAAAGTAATTTCTTATTTTGTAACGTTGTTAGTTGTTTTATTGCTTTTTAAATAGCAATTTAAGTTTTATTAGTTCATTACCTATGTTATAGTAATAAAGTGAGCAAAACAAACTATTTATTTATTCGAGCCTTTCAATAACAAAGATATTTGCTTTTAAAATGTTAAAAGACGCAGATGTACACCGCCAGCCCGTGTTTATCTAGAAGCACCACAAACAGGAAGTGGCAAGATCGACCCGAAGTACTCTCAGCCCGATCGGATGCGTAAAACCATGAGTCACGTCTGCTTCTTAGAAAAACCTCCGTTCTAGTCAGTATTTTACTACGAAGTGACTCAATATTTTATTTATGAATGAATAGTTTTTTTTAATCTTAGTCATAGGAGAATTTATCTCTCATTCATATATGGAGGAGTGTAGTAAGTAGCTGTTAGTAGTGTGTGCGTAGAGATACTACGTTCGTTGACATTGACATTGAAAATTATATCAAACAAGCTGTTCTATGAATTGCTTATTTTTATTTTTCTACCTACTTAAGGTAATTAACAGCTCTGCTTGAGGGACTCATCAAAAATGTTTGTATGAAATAATGTGTTGATTTTTATTTTTTCTATTGCCCCCTTTTTAAGAATAATACAAAATATGCATTTACATTATTTTTTAAATTTAAATAAAGAATACCTACAGAATATATGTTAAAACAAGACTCGGCCCTGATCCAGCTATTTAAAGGCGCCAACCAAACAAAACGACTAAATCAAGATCAGGAATAGAGAAAAAAAAAAAAAAAATCTATTAAGAAAAACGAAGGCCTTTGATAACCTAAAGTTTATTCGCAAAAGTAATTGAACAGGGTGAGTTTAAATCTCACTGGTGATATCGAAATAAAAGTTGACATGAAGTAGGTACACTATGAAATATTATATTTTTTGCATTATTTACAATTTTATTAGACGTTCTTGTACCGATCCGATCCGAACCCTTCGGAGAATCTAGTAGGGCACCGTATGCCGTTCCCTTTAGAAAACCTCCGAAGGTGATTCGTTTCACACGGCTTGAAGTTTCTCGCCGCCCCCAAACAAGCCCGGTGAAGCTGAAAATACCGTCTGAGGCAATCAGCATATATAAAAAAAAAGTTCTTGTAAATAATACGGATGTTGACATTTTTTCTTCATTATATCAATTTTCAAACAAAAAATTGGATGAAAAATTATATTTAATAGACAACATCACAACAACAACAATAATAATAGATAACAACAATAGACAAGTAAAGGAACTGATATTTATTGTTTTTGTTTTTTATTTTGGATAGGCGTTAAGGTCCATTGTGCAAACTCAAACGTTCTGGTATGTATGTAAATTGTTTTGAAAATTTTATTATTGTGTGTATGTTCCCCTGAATAAATTAATAAAATAAAATATGAAAGATACATCTCGCTCGAGAATTATTGGCGTCAAATATTTGTTACCAGTGACCTTGAATTAGAGTGAGAAATAGTTACAACCGTTATTCATATCATAGCATCAGTCACCGGTTTAAAAATCGCGGTTTAGAGGAGCTCGATGGCGCAGTGGTTAAATCGCCCGGTCTGCGAGTGCTGAGGTTAAGCAACTTTCGCAAAGGCCTGTCATCGGATGGGTTACCAAAAAATGTATCATCTCGAGCTCATTCGTGCTTCGGAAGGTACGTTAAGACGTCGGGCCCGGCTGCATTAGCAGTCGTTAACAACCACCAATTCGCACTGGGCCTGCGTGGTGGTTTTGGCCCGTTCTTCCTATCCATCCATAGGGATGGCTCGTGCCCCAGCATTGGGGACATAAAATGAGCTGATGATGATGTTTAAAAATCGCTCCCAAGGGATGTTGACTTATTTTCTTAAATATTATCCATTCAAATCACCTCTACCGATGTATATGAAATCGTTAAGTTATTCATTGCTAACAATACTTCACGCTCAAGCATTTGAATGTTATACTCGTTTCGAATACAGTGATGACGTGTCGCACCAGTACGAAACATGAGTCATCATTAATCATTAGGTTTGATTTCAATCAATTGGCATCAGTTCCGATTAATATTTGAAATATTAAATTTAAGAGATGTAATTTTTGTATACTGTTATTTATGTACCTATTTTACATTAAGTTAACGATTTGTTATTAAAATAAAGATATAAGTTTTGACTAGTTAATTTAGAAGAATATATATTTTTTAATTTTACAAAAAAAAAACAACCAGTCTCAGAGTGGGAATCGAACCACGACCTTTGGATAACCGGTCCAATGCTACCGAGCTACCAAAAACCCAACTGAAATTTTTTTTTTCTCGGTCGGTCTAATTTGATCTTTTAAATTATTTAATTTCTTACCTATATAGGTAAGTATCATCGTCATCGTCATCATCTCAGCCAAAAGACGTCCACTGCTGGACAAAGGCCTCCCAAGGATCTCTCCTCCAAGGATCTCCACGACGACCGGTTTTGTTCTGCTAATAATTAAAATAGAATCAAAATATACTTACATGTCTCTCTCTACATTGCGCACAAAGTTTAACCATAGGTACCTCACAGGTAACACACACCTGTTCATCAGCCTACCACAAACTGTCATATTTCCTCAATAGACTGTGAACTTTAATTCTAAGTTAGATGGTTAAAAATTTGACAGTTTTGGATGGGTTGATGTGCAGGCAGTACGACCATCCACCATCCACCCACATTTGCTCACCATTGTCTTTTCATGAGCTATTGTGCTATAAATAATATTTTATAGGTTTCTTGTTTTTACGTGTACTGATAGTAGTAAAAATTCACGATATATTGTGATATAACAACGCGTTCATAACTCACAAATTCCTCTATCAATTAGCATACGTCTTAGACGCTGCTGAAATGATGTCAGTATCATTCGCTTGTGTACATCCTAACCATGTTGAGGTAGCAACACACTGAGCCGTCTTAATCTGGCTTTAGCACCAATTTTCTACTGCGTATGTAGTCTGTATATACCTAGTCTACGTATGTGTGTACCTAGGGTAGTGGCACATGTTCGACAGGAACCAGTTATTGACATCTTTGCGGGGGGGTCAGCAACTGATTTTAGTCTTTAGCAACAATTGAATACTGACCACCTGCTCCCCGATCCGATCCGAACCCCTCGGAGAATCTAGTAAAGCACGGGGACACGCACTAGTGCGTGATGCCGCTCCCTCTAGAAAATCTCCGAAAGTGAGTCGTTCACTTGAGTTCGTTCGGCCTTTAAGTTTTTCGCCGCCCCCAAAAAAGCCCGGTGAAGCTGGAAACGCCGTCTGAGACAATCGGCATACTCTCTCCAAAAAAAACCACCTGCCATCCCGTAACATGTCAATGAAAATCTATATTATATTTTTGCGACGAAACCACTACGATACTTACATTAATAGCCTTGTGTTAAGCGAGGTACTGTAAATTTTCATTTTTTAATTTTTTTTTATTTTGTTTTTTACATGTTGTGGTTGTCTTGTCTTGACATGTTTGCGTGATGACGGTCCTTTGTAAATTTCCGGGGATTTTCGGAGGCTACGGCTTAATGAAACCTATAAACCCGGTTTCACTTTATAGGCCATAGGCGGTAAACAACACAATATTACGATGGGTGCTCAAACTTCCTTACAGCACTGAAGTTACTAATATTTAATATTTATAGTAAGTACATTGTTTGCACTCATATCAAAAGCACAATATCATGCTGAAAAGGGACGTGAAAATAGTCAAACATTTTTTTTATTCATATAAACTTAAGAAAAGTGTTTTTGTATCGTCCATAAATTTTTTTTACTTACTACCGAATGGGTTTTTAAAAGACGTTTATTTTTTAAGCTGTGCAGAAGAATGGGCGCAAGAAACTACAGATCTTTAATAGAGTAACGACATTTACAAAAATAAATGTATATTAGTTAGAACTCTTTCATCATCATCTCACATAAAGCATTAAACCATTAATGCTCTAAGTCATCTCATGATGTTAACCCTCAATTGGGCGCGTCTAGAAGTTACATGAAGTGTCGCGTGGGTGTGCTAACAACCCATTTTATTTAAGGTTAGCGGCCCGTTCCTGCTTCGCACGGGTGGACTTTTTTTTAATATGTTACTCAGCTCTAATGTAGCATTCTAATGGTGAAAGAATTTTTGAAATCGGTTGAGTTTATTCGTTACAAACATACATACATACATACAAAAATACAAAGGTTTCCTCTTTATAATATTAGTATAGATTAGTATAGACTATGATGTCAAGAATTTGTCGGACCCAATGATTTATGTCTCCGCTCCACCTGATGTTGAGCTGAAGCGGAGTCCAGGGTGCCTAGTGTGAATATTGTTTACTATCCGATTACGCATACAAAAACGAAAATTAGTATGGCATTGAAGCAGCGCCGCCTGGCGACATACGAGACGATTTAAAATTTTGCTGCACAAATTTTCGTTTTCGCTAACGATATCGAATGGCGAAAGAAACTCGCACTTGGCACCCCAGATGCGAAGAAAGCTGGTGGAGCAGAATTCCTCACTAGCCGCCCTAACCTTGCCGACCCGAAAGTGGCATCGCTCCTCCAACGTCCAAGGGTCATAAAAGAACCCAGTAGTAGACCATTAAAAGGCTTATTATAAAAGAGTGTAACAACAAAACGAGCTCTAATTACCGCCACATCGCTCGAACTGGACCAATTGTGGTAATCTCTACAATTGAAGCGACCTTGCGCCGGAGTTCCGCGTCGGTCACTATTTTTAGGATTACTGAATGAAAGGTCGGCGCGCAACCTCTTAGAAGCGGTTAATCAGGAAATTAGCTAATTGTTATTAGCTTGTCCATCCCGTGAGGAGTATGGCGGATTGGCAGATCTAGGAATGGTAACCATTTCAAAAGTCTTGGAGAATCTAATAGGGGAGGCGGATATGTTTGCGTGAGGCGGATATCTTGAGTGTGTCATGCTCTCTTTATTGTCTCTGCGGTGGTGGCGTGTGCGTCGGGTCGTTACGTTCCCTAAAATATGGTTGAGCGAAGCGATGGCTGATTCATATGTCATACTCGTGAACGGGTGCCGCCTGTGGAGGCTGGTCTGCTCTTGCATACTTATCTTATTTTTAATATTACTTACTATAATTTGACTTTGTTTTTCTTAAACAATTTTTGACTTTTATTAGAGTAGGTACTGTAGTGGTACTGTATGACATTGTGGAAATTGGAACTTTTACCTGAGGTAAATTTGTTAATTTAGATTTTTAATTTTGTTTTTTTTACATGTGGTCTTCTATATATTTTTTATTTTTATGTGTTTATTTGTGATGGAAAGTGTCCTGCTAAAATAGGGCATTTTCCAATATTTTTGACGCTGTAAGGGAAAAAAGAGCTGGACACTTGCTGAGTTTCTTGCCGGTTCTTCTCAGTACAAGATCTCCCGCCCAGAGTAGACTTACGAACCGATGGCATAGTGACATTCATAAGAGCTACTTGTAGCCTAAACTGAATAAATGATTTTTGAATCATCTAGATGATCAATCTCCTCTGTGGTCTAGTGGTTAAGACAACGGCTTAGACTCTGAGTACATGTTTGTGTACTCGGTTTGGTTGGTGGTAGGACTTGTTTACCTGCCTGACTAGCTACCACCTATCTAAATATGTCGCTATAAGATCAATGTTTGTAGCATTGTTGTGTTCCGACAGCTAGAGATAAGATAGCCAGTGCCTCAGTAGTTGAGGATTCCGGCTGAAGTGCGCTTCCACCTTCGGCCTTATCATCACTTATCATCACATCAGGTGAGACGAAGGCCAAGTGCTTACCCGTAAGATGTAAAAAAGAAGATACTCTCTGAGGATGTTCGATCACCATGGCTTGATAAACCTTTGGTTTCTCGCCACATACAAAAGTCCGGTAACACTGTAAAAGCCATCAGAAGCCAACAGCAAAGTCTTTTCTAGAGGATTAATTAGGAATAGTTGCAAGGAAGAAGGCGTTCAAGCGTCTTGGACAAAATGGCCGAAGATATTGCTTTGGGTGCCTATTATTGAGACTTTTATTTCCTATTCGATTATAAAAACGGGAAACCAAAATTCTTCCTTACAAATTTATTTATTTATTTATTTGATAGGTACAAAAACAGATAACAAACTGTAACATTCAATTGGTCATACATATAGATTTTGAGTTCTTTCCAAATTTGTTAACCTAAATATTGTACACGGCATTAAAAGTAAAAAATAAAGCACATGATCAACAGCATTCGATACAATGTTTTAGTTAAAAGTAATTTTAAACAAGTTATTCCTAAAGCAATTAGCACTCTGATGAAAAATATCGAGCTCAGTGCACACACTGTTATAGACTTCGCACATACGATAAAGTGGGTTGTTTTGAGAAACGTTATTGTTGGA
Organism: Eudonia truncicolella; assembly: GCA_949315975.1. NCBI lineage: Eukaryota > Metazoa > Arthropoda > Insecta > Lepidoptera > Crambidae > Eudonia > Eudonia truncicolella. The sequence continues at coordinate 11,033,922 of OX438850.1, forward strand.
TAGTGGAACGTTGAACAAACGAGGGTTGCGAAACATACGTTTAGGGGTGCTTATATTCAAATATTGGAGCAACTCATCACTCAAAGAACCATTTGCGATTTTATGTAATAAGCAGAGATCCCGGATTTTACGTCTATTCTCTAAACTATAAAATTTAAAATGCTGAAGGCGATCGAGATAATCTGGAGCTTACGCCTCAAGCCGAACTTACAACACATTTGTCTCAAGAACTGCATTTGTACAGACTCAATTATGTTGGTATCTTTTTTATAAATTGGTGCCCACACAGATGAACAGTATTCTAATTGCGTACGAACTAAAGAATTGAAAATAATAATTAAAGATTTCTGTTCTCTAAAAGGTTTGGTGGTACGCATGATAAAACCAAGCATTCGTTTGGCCTTACGAACGACAGTCTCATATTGAAATTTAAAATTTACCGTGGGATCATACCATACTCCCAAATCCTTCACCAATGTTACCTGGGTTAAGGCCGTCCCGTCGACAGAATATGGAAAAGTGATACACGTTTTCTTTCTTGTGAATGTGATGTAATGACATTTACTGATATTCAAGGACATACAATTAGTTCTACACCATTCACTGAGTACATCCAAATTATGCTGAAGAAGAGCGCAGTCCTCGATACAAGACACTTCATTAAAAAGCTTTATATCATCAGCATAGGCAAGACATTCACAAGTCATCATATCAAGGAGGTCATTTATAAAAATTATAAATAACAGAGGACCCAAGTTCGAACCTTGCGGCACACCAGAAGGTGGTATAAATGGGGTCGATTCGTAACCATACAGAGCAACTAGCTGAGTACGATTTAATATATAAGAATGGAGCCAACGAAGAAGGCTTCCGTGAATACCAATATGTTGCAGCTTTGCAAGAAGTATAGTATGATTAACGCGGTCAAATGCCTTGGCGAAGTCAGTGTAAACTGAATCTACCTGTAATTTTTTATTGAATGTTCTGCATAGATAACTTGTGTATGTCAAGAGATTAGAGTCCGTAGATTTACCACTAACAAACCCGTGCTGACACCTACTGATCATATGTTTAAAATGGCTGTAAAGATGGTCATAAATTAAGCTTTCGAAGAGCTTAGCAAAACAGTTCAATAAACTAATAGGTCTGTAATTGGACACATTGTTTTTATCACCGGTCTTGTAAATAGGCATTATTCTGGCAATTTTCCATAAATTAGGGAAAACTCCTTCATTTAAAGATTTATTAAAAATAATCGTCAATGGCTTAACTAGCGCAGAGGCACACATTCGAACAAAAACTGGGGGAACATCATCTGGTCCTGATCCCTTCTTTATATCCAGTTTAGTTTAGTTTAGCTTTACGTGATTCATAAGTTATTGATTTTGGGATATCATTAGTTATGCGTTTAGTTTTAGTATACCTCCAAAAAGCTTTAATGTTGCCAGTAAGGTTAGTTTCAATTTTGGAAATAAAAGCCTTGAAACACCGTCTCAATGACAACTTAGCGCGACTTCTCAGATAAGAGTATGTATCGTAATCACGTGGATTATGATATCTTTTGAAGCGGTGATGGTATTTGTTCTGCTCTTTCAAAGTTCCAATTAGGGCTCTGGAAAACCACGGAGGATAGCGATTACCCTTCCTACTAGAAGATGGCGTATAGTTATTAATAACATTCCAAAGCTGATTGTAAAAAAAATTAAGAAAATCATTACTATTTAGTGCATTTGCGTGATGTGACCATGGAATTTCATTAAGATCTGATATGCATTTTTCATAATTTGTCTTCCTAAAGTCTAACCTTGGTATCAAGGTGTTTTCTTTAAGCACTCCACAATCCAATTTGATTAGAATTTGTAGGGACGGATGGTAAACGTCTTCAGGACTGATAGGAAAAGCGCGTTCAACCTCACAAGGACCAAAATCAGTAAGAACAAGATCCAACACATTCCGAGCACTATTTAAAATAAAGTTATATTGTCCAAAACCCGTTGAATCTATAAAATTGCAGACAAAAGAGTGCTTTAAACTACTATAAGTGGTTGCGTTAATACATGAATTTTCCCATTGCACGTTGGGTATGTTAAAGTATGTATGTATAAAGTGTGTTAAATGTATGGTTTTGCTAACGCGATCGTAAGCCAAATAAAATTCGAGGCAGCCTGATTTAATAGGACTCGTCCAGTTTATTTGATAGATATTTTTTTTAATAAAATATAAGAAATCTTTTTACTTTCACATGCAAAACAATCAACATGCTCACCTGGCAATACACTATCAGCACATTCATCATTATCACATCACCAGCTAATTTTATGTCCCCACTGCTGGGCACGAGTCATGCCACGCAGGCCCCGTACGGATTAGTGATAGTCAACGAATGCTAATGCAGCCGGGACCAACGGCTGCGACGTGCCTGCCTATAAATTTTTGGTCACCCATCCGATGACCGGCCTTTCGAAAGTGGCTTAACATTAAAAATCGCAGACCGTGCGCGTTAACCACTGCGCTATCGAGCTCCAACCGCACATTCCGTACGAATAATTAACCATATATTTTGGCTATGGACATACACGGCCGCAAAAGACGTACGAGTCACTACGACGTGCCGCTGCGCAGGCGCAGGTGAATACAGTACGTACGCGACAAGGGAAAAGTATGTAGTAACTTATTGTTAAAATGATTCGAAGGGAAATTGTGGGTTTTAGCATCGTCGTGTATTTACCTAGGTAGTAATTGTGAATTGACTGTTTCATTCATACTTATCAGAGATAAGGAATAAACAAATAATTTAACGGTATTTTAAGAAAACTTTTGCTAGCGTAAAAAGAAAAAAAGAAAAATTAAAAACCAAGTATCTACCTGAACACACACACACACACCACATACATACACACACATACACATCCATTCAATCTTATGTTTGTAAGATAAAAGTTATTTTAGACATCAAGAAAGGGAAGGATCTGTCTCCTAGAATACAGGTCTTCCTAACCTAGCTAGAAGGCAGAGTCTATTAACTTGAGAGAGTTTATTAACTTTATATTACTGAAATGAAACAACTTTTACGGATCTACTCGCGTTTATTTTACACATTAGTTTTAATTAATGTTTATCCTGACGTTTCGAACCCTTTGCAGGGTATATTACTGTATAAATTTACTATTAATAATAGTATTTATCTATAGTGGTCGATATTCCAGCGTAATTCATATAATATACAATGTTTATATAATGTAATGCAAATGTTAATAGGTACAATATAACGCGACACATATAGCTTGACTGTCCTAGGGGCTAAGACCTTCATTATTGAAATCAAGTCATCACTGCAATTGATGGGTAATGGCTTACGTTTGCCAAATGCGGGTTGGTGATCACAAACCCGGGTTACGCATCGAAAAAATCCGAACACACACTCTGCCCGAACTGGAAATTGAACCCGGGACCTTTGGGTATCGGGCCGAGCGCTTTGCCACTCAGCCACCAAGGCGTTCTTTTAATGAACTTAAACTATCCGTGCAGTCCTTAAAAAACGTATAGAATTTTTTCTTCATCGTATATGAACATAAATATAGGACGAGTGTTTAACGCGCCCGGTCGCAATTGCCAAGGATAAGCAATTAAAAAAAAAAATACTTTGACTTTGAATTTGAGATTTATAGCATACAACTACTTTATAGTTAAAGTTAACATATCAAAGCGTAACAACAATGACTCCGAACCTCACTCGCACAGTTTAACGTCAGAGATTACCAGAACGCCGCTGAATCACTATGCCCATCGGCCATTTATAAATGACCACATGACGCAATGACCAATCATTGAATAGCGGGCGTCCTTACCGACCGGTCACTCACAATTCACCATGGCGAACGCATACAAGTCGATTTCTGCCATCCTAAATATAATACAAAGTATATTCGGTATCGCTCTCGCCGGCGTGTCCATATGGTTCTTCATAGAGCTCAAAGGTCTGACAGACCTCCGAAACCGGGACAAATATCTCCTAGACTTCACCGTATACTGGCCTCAAGTGATTCCGTGGATGTATCTCGTCATCAGTGTGTTAGTGATCTGTGTTTCTCTTTGCGGTATCTACGGAGTGTGTTCCGGCAAAAAGGCAGCTGTAATTACTTATCTAACGTTCTTAACTGTGGTGACATTGGCAGCGTTCGGTGCCGGCATCATTGGCCTCGTCTGCGGAGACACTGAAGCTACTGACGAGTTTGTGTCGGAGACTGTCAGAGACGCGTATTCCCAGATGCAAGTGCGAAAAGAAATCGTGACAATGTTCGGTAATATCGAAAGTAGATTGAGGTGCTGCGGTATGACTGGATCGTCGGACTATACGCACCTCCCCATTCCCGAGTCCTGCTGTGACAAAGATGAGTTGGTGGACTGCAAGAATTCTGCGAGCAGGCGTCTGGGGTGTGTGGAAGTGGTCGTCCCGTACACGAGGATGTTTGTGAAGTACACGTCAATTGGTGCTATTATCACCGCCGTTGCTTGTCTAGCTAGTTTGATCGTTGCTGTCCTGTTAGTGCGCTCTAACCGAAGTAAAAAGGACAGATTAAAGTCTGAAGCTGAAAAGGAACCCCTAAAACTGCCATTGTAAATTGTTTTCGACAATAACTTGCTATGTTGTACTATCGTGTTGCATTAGAGTTTAACACTTAGAGCCTAGCGTTCGACACAGCTTTCGCCGCCAAAAATAATATGGAATTTATTTTAAATTTTACTGGTTCACAACTAGGAGACAGGTGGTGTGACCCCTATTTCTAATGATAAAAGGGGAAAAGGGTCGATCATTGGATACTGTCGAAAACTGGTGTCACTCCTTACGCTCTAATTATTATTTAATTAAGTGTACGTATCAACGTGTTGTACATATTGTAAATAGTAGTGTGTTTGCGTTGTAATAGTTGTTATATTGAGAATACTGGGTTATATTTGTGAAATATCTGAACAGTTGTATTGATGAAATTAGGGCATTTCTCAAATGTGTGCAAGTTAATGTTTACTGTTTGTAAATATTAATGTTGCAATCTCGGTTCGATGTTAACGTTGTATATTACAGCGTTTTTTCGACATTTATGTTTTATTACCAAAAAGTATTTTAATAATTTAGTGAATAGATTGTAATGCATAATTATGTTAAGTTGCATTTTTGTGATTAAAATACAGATGCTAGCAGCGGACGATGAATTGTGGAACTTTAGTATTATTTTGTAGCAAAGCTTTAATTAAAATGTGCACTCAGGATAATACATTTTGATACTTATAATATTGAATAATTGTAATAGTCGTGTCGAGTAATTTATTTAATAGATATAAAACAAAAATATATGAAATAACACAATAAACAAATAAACACCAATCAATAATGTTTTGTTGATTTATTTACCCACATTAGTAAACATTTTAACTATATATTGCAGTAAGTACCTAATATTTTTAATAGGTATCTAGTTACCATGTAAAAAATGTATTTTTAAAATATTACCTTCAAAAGTTAAAAAACGAGTTTACGACGTTATACAAGTAGGTGTATGGCCAGCACAAAGGGATCCAAACGTCAGAAATATATAGTAAGTATATAAAAACGCAAGTAGATCCGAATGAAGTGTTTCATTTAAATAAGTTTATCTATTAATGCAATCGGACGAACGTTTTAATAGCATGTACGTACCAGCTGAGTTAGCCAGCGGACGTGGCATGATGTCATAATTATTTTCCATTTGTTTTGAAACAGCTCTAAAGGTGAAATTAATAAATGTTCAGCTACAAACAAGCGTAAGTAGTTGAACATTTGTTAATTACTACTTAACTTGTAGCCTTTAAATTTATTTAATTCTTCATATACATAATACATTAATACAATTACTTGTTTTATATGAAACATAACATAACCAACTACATTAAAGAAAAAAAATAATTAAGATAACTAAAGACAAAATAAAACCTATAAATAATAACTACTTAACAGTTTTTGGCATAACCCTTTTTTTGGCTAACTTATACCAGAAGTCAATTAAAAAGATACTGATATTAATATTTTGTTTTTTGAAGAAAAATACCATACCATATAAATAATACCATAAAAATAATGAACATGTATTTTTAGATGTGTATTGGAATTTAGTTTTACTGATCTGTTAAGAGAGGACAGAGGAGCTCGATGGCGCAGTGGCAACGAGCACCGTCTGCGATTGCTGAAGTTAAGCAACCTTGTAACTTTCACAAAGGCCGGTCACCGGATAGGTGGCCAAGAATTTATCATCTCGAGCTCCTCCGTGCTTCGGAAGGCACGTACAGCCGTTGGTCCCGGCTGCAATAGCAGTCGTTAACAACCACCAATCCGCACTGGGCCCGCGTGGTGGTTTATGGATCGTTCGTGCCCCCAGCAGTGGTAACATCAAATGAGGTAATTATGATAAAAATGGGCATTGGGCACAATCAAAATAATAACCGAATCCATGTCTGTTTAGATGTGTATTGGAATATGGTTTAACTGATCTGTTACGCTAGTAAGCCTTCTTGTTAAAGTACCTACACACGCAAAACTGTCAAATTTCTTTAATACAATGTCAACCATATGACTTACTTAGGCATAAAGTTCAAAGTCTATTGAGGAAATTTGACAGTTTGTGGTAGGTTGTTGTGCAGGCGTGTGTACGCTGATTTGTTAAGGCTCATTGGTTGGGACCGTGAAATTAGTTTGGATACACAATGAGATAACATTCGTTATACACGTTGTATCCGAGTTGCGATCTTGTATGTGAAGCGGCTATCGCCATGATGCCGGTGGGATGGGTAAGCATGTGGTAAGTAATATAACTCGAGTTCCTTCGTACCTCGGAAGGCATCTTAAGCTATACCGTTTATTTTTGTAAGATAGCTAGCTTTCGTTTAAACACTTTATACATAATTGGGCAATAATAGGTGACGATTTAATACTAACATTAATTATTATTTTAAGTCTACTTACAAATCTGGGTCATTGTTGTATGTTTATTAATAAAATAAAATAATAGTTTTAATAAATAGCTTAATCTCTAGTAGAACTTATAAGATGATGACGATAACAATAAGACATCTTAAGATGATGAAATAGTCTACCAGTCTACCAGCACATGTTTTCCCTCTTCCCTATGATATGGGGTCCTTCAAACGAGGCGTGAAGAAGCACCTTGTGGGCTGGCAGAGTGAAGTTGACTGATGCTGCGTTGTTTTCACGCTGCACCAGTTGTCTTCGCGTCTGGACTCCATTTCCACTTAACATCAGGTGGTGTGGAGTCATTTGCCGTGCTAAGTATAAAAAAAAAAATTCTTTGATAAAGATATGGTGTTTCCCTCTGTGTCACTGTACCCCATCCTCCTCCTTTGAACACAACATGCTATAAACATTGGTGTGATAGCGACATATTTAGTAGCTAGCCAGGCGGACAAACAAGCCTACCACCAACCAAACAGACATGTACCCCCCGCTGGGAATCGAACCCGGGACCTCTGAGTCTCGTAGGTCTTAATTTCTAGACCGCAGAGGCGGTTAATTCCCTTATATGCTGCTGTGAGCCCAGCTGTGGGACGATGGGCTAATAATTGTTCTCCCAACTGCTTCAACATTCCTAGTTTTAAAAAACATACAATACTAGCGTTAGCTGAATGAAAAGCCGTTATTCCTATTGTGGTTGTAGTACTTACGCAGTTTTTGTTTCACGTTGAAACAATGGGATAACACGAGTACAGTCAAGGGCAAAAACATGTTGACACTTTCGAAGTTTTAGCTTTATCCTCAATGTAATAAGAGTGACGAATTGCAGGAAGCATACGTATATGTAAATTCTGACAGTTATACTATAGTAAATTGTATTAACGTTTGTTAAAAATTTAGAATAATATGCCGCTGACTTCATTTCAATGATGAAGGCCTTTGTCCCGCCGCCGTGGGGACAGCAGGTGTCCCACCAAAACCATTTTCATGTAAAATTTTGCCAAGACGAGTTCAAAATGGCTCGCACTGTCACAAAGTTTTCAGATCTCACGAAGAGCCAAGCTTCTAACTCTTCACACCCCAACTTCGCAAACTTACCTTAGTCAGCTTGGCCGTTTCGTTACTACAACTTGTAACTTTACAATTTGTAGTAACGAAACGGATGGATGGATAGGGAGAACGGGCCATAAACCAGCACGCGGCGGGCCCAGTGCGGCGCGGTGGTGTTAAGCCGGGACCAACGGCTTTACTTGCCTTCCGAATCACGGAAGAGCTCGAGGAGATGATATATTTTTGGTCACCCATCCGATGACCGGCCTTTGCGAAAGTTGCTTAACCTTAGCAATCGCGTTAACCACTGCGCCATCGAGCTCCTGAACTTAGACATAATAATTTATATGTCATACTATATACATCTACTTCTGTCCTGTCTCTTCCGTCCTTCAAGGAAAATGATGATCTTTCCCTTAATACTTTGATGATACTGACGATTGTGTGATGACAGATGATGATTCAGCTTCTCAGGCAGATGATGTTGTGGCCAAGTACTAAGAGCATAACAGTCTGACGCATCAGACACGAGTGCGTCATTCGTCAAGGATAAATGAAATAAACCTGCCGTAATATACTATGAACTATGTCGAATTATAAAAGGAGTACTTACTTATGGAAATAACTATATGTGTCTAGCAAGATAAGGTTTGAAATGCGTATGGAGGTGTAAAACCTTTTGCCAATAACAAAACCGAGATGTACCATCTACCAGTAATACCTCATGAGTTTGATTTACGGTAGTATTCTTTTTTCCTTAAGGATAAGCGATATGCCGGTGCCGCCGGTGGCGGCAGGCTCCGCCAGAATACCAGCGCTGTTGCGACACGCTTCGTTCGCAACAACATAAGCTGAGGCGGGGTCCTGATTGACCTATTGTTGTAGTTTGTTTTTATTTTGATGTATATTAGTGTGTGTGGTCAATAAATGTTTCTCTCTCTATTTCTCTCTTTCTCTCTCTCTCATATGCCTTCATCTCACCTGATGTTAAGTGACGATAAGGCCGAAGGTGGAAGTGCACCTCACCCAGGATTTCTTATTTTTTTATTTATTTATAAACATTGAATCTGCAGCGCTTTATAAACTAAGTTATTACATTGTGCACTTAACCTACTGCCAATTACAGAAATCTACTTTGTAAAAACATATTTTTGATGTGTCGCTTTTATGCGAATTAGAAAATAAAAGAAATAAATTAAAAGATTAGGATTAGCGTTAATGACGGTAGTTGTTGACATTGAATTGGCGCCTTTGGCTTTCAAAGTAAAAAAGTAAATAGTGTTGAATAATTACGGCGGGCTGGTTAGAACCATGATAGCTCAATTGGAAGAGCACCTGACCCGGTATGTCAGAAGGGTGCAGGTTCAAATCCTGCTCGTGGAAATTTTTTCAACATTTGTGAGAGTAGGATTCAATACAAAAAAAAAAAAAAAATAATAATAATATAACCTGGTGGTGGATTCTCAACTACTTAGGTACTGGCTATCTTATCTCTAACTGTAGGAACGCAATTATGCTACGACATTGATGTTATGGCAACATATTTAGATAAGATAGTGGTAGCTAGCCAGGCGAATTTAAAACAAGCCCTACCACCAACCAAACCGAGTCATAGTAGTCCAAACTGAAATATGTTGAATTAAAAAAAAACCCATGTTGGTCTGTTGGACGTGAAAATAATGTACCAACTGCCTAGCATCCGTGCTTATCGTAAGAGCCAACTAAGGGTCAAGGGTTCCAAGATGCTCGCACATCAGGCAATCGGCTACCACCCCAAGACAGAGCCTTACAGCTCCGAGGTGGAATAGATAACATAATCGATCATAATGGATAGCATAATCAAAGTGGTTTGATTATGCTAAACATTGTTGTGTTCCGGCAGCTAGAGATAAGATAGCCAGTGCCTCAGTAAAATGAGGATTCCGAGTGAAGTGCGCTTCCACCATTGGCCTTTCATCACTTAACATCAGATGAGATCGAGGAACTATAAGAAATGTAATAAATGTAAGAAATGTAAAATGAAAAAAAAAAAGAAAAAATAAAATAGAGAGCTCATAAAGCTCAAGATATTAAAATCCCAAAAAATAAGAAAAAAAGAAAGATTAAAAATGAAAATAAAGACCTGCCAAAAAGCGGGGAGCAGTGTATAAAAAAAAAAAACCATCAGATAAGATCGAGGAACTGTGCTTACCCGTACAATATTTTTATAAATATCTTTTATAATAATCACAATATTACGTACGTATGTGTGTACATGTAAAGTGAAGTAAAGTAAATACTAGCCTAGAGCTGTCCCACTGCTGGACAGAGGCCTCCATCATTGAAGTCAAGTCACCACTACAATTGATGGGTAAAGGCTTAATCCCCACGCTTGCCAAACGCGGGTTGATCGCAAACCTATGATATGTGCTATTGCACACTTTGCCTGACCTGGGAATTGAATCCGGGACCTTCGAGCGCTTCACCACTCGAACACCGAGGTGTTAAACGTTAACGCGAACATATGTATTTAAAAAATCTTTAGCTATATATAATTTGCCGATATAGCACGTGGATCGTGCAGTCTGCTCAATATTTTTCATGGTACAGCAGGAAGTCTGTCGTTAATTGGTCGCCGGCAACACGCGGCCATCTTGGCGACCTTCATTGCAGATCTTGCTCCGTCTATTAACGTAGTTGTTTTGATGCGACAATTCGGTAATTCAGTTAGAATCTCAATCACAATCGTGAAGTAAATTTAAACTATATAAAATATAAACCATTTTGTTAAAAAATTATAAACAAAGTACGTTAAATGAACATGCCAAGCCAAGATTAACAAAATCTTATGTTTTTGTAAGGTTGAAGTCCTTGTTCCGAATAGAATATCTACTCGTAGAATGGGTATTGAAATTAAATTAAATGAACATTCTTTTATTAAATTAAGGCAAATAAATTGCACATACGAACTTAATAGTTTTATGTTTAAGATAAAATAAGATTAGTTTTTTACTATTATACCCTTGTGTACGTGAGTGTAACGCCTCGGTGGCCGAGTGGCACGCGCTCGGCCCGATACCCGAAGGTCCTGGGTTCAATTCCCAGGTCGGACAAAGTGTTATTCAGATTTTTCAAAACATATCACTAACTCATATTAATTTGGCAAGTGTAATGATTAAGCCTGTACCCATCATTTGTAGCAATGACTTGATTGATGATGATGATGAACTAGAAGATAAATATCATTGTTTGCCAATTGCTGCACTGAAGCTGAATTAAATATTTATAAAATAATATTTATGAAACAAGACCCAGGTTCGATGCCTAGCTGGGTCGGGTAGGCATTTAATTTTTTCACTGTATTTTATAAATAGTTAACTCAGCTTCAGTGCAGCAATTATCACTTAAAAATAAAGAGTAAAATTTACCATACCGTTTGTTGTGGTATTTCATCTATAAAGATGAATCTGCAATCCATTGCCATCGGTTGCAATAACCATTGGATAGACGGCACTGTGCCGCTAAATGCACTCAAAAATTAAAAAGCAGTGTAAAAGTTCAGTGCTTACGTCAGCCTTCCCGGTAGCTTAATGGACAGTTCAGCCGCCCGGATTGTGGAAGACCAAGGTTCGATTCCGGGCTGGGTCGGGTAGGCATTTAATTTTTTCACTGTATTTTATTTCATTCAATTGTTTGAAATTAGTTTGATAAGCGTTGAATAACGTACTCTTACAGTTTGTTTAAAGTGCCGACACGGTGTAGAGTCGCCGCATTCTAAACATTGTTGTATAATAAACGACGAGTCGAGCCCGGGCTTTATTGACTCTTGCGGTACCTTATTTGTTTCGATATAGGTAAAAGTAATGATTTTAAATATTGTATCGGTGATCTTTATTATTTTACATACGTACACGTCCTTGACTGATCCATCAGGATTTAAATAATTATAAAATATAGTGAAAAAATTAAATACCCACCCAACCCAGCCAGGAAACGAACCTGGGTCTTCCGAAATCCGAGCGGCTGCACTGACCATTATGCTACCGGAAAGGCTGACGTAAGAACTGTATTTTTTCACAACTTTGATTTTTGACTGATTTTTAACGGCAGCAGCGCCATCTATCCAACGGCTATAGCAACTGAATAACTATGCAGATTCACCTTTGCAGATGAAATACCAAAAATTTGATAACACAACGCTATAGTAAATTTAATTTTTAATTTTTATGTGCTAATTGTACACTAAAGCGGAATTCAATAATTATAAAATATATTGAAAAAGTTAAATGCCCACCCGACCCAGCCAGGAAGCCCATATTCCCATATGCATATTGTTTAAGACATCTGTAACCACAAACGTACTTTATTTTGTGCCAGCACAAACAGGTGAGCAGAACCAATTCCTCATAAGTCAAGAATCTAATGTAAGGGGGAAAGAAGTCGATCATCTCACGTGACTAAGCTTCTCAGCTTCGAAGCCGGGAATCCCTAGTTTACTGCCGACCATTTTCCCACTGGCGCCGGCGCCGGCGCCGTTAAATTTCTGTTACACAATATGTTTATAGTACGGCACACGAACCGGTAACCTATGTGTGCGATAGTTTTATGTTTGTTAAGATAAATATACTTTATTGTACACCAAATATTTAAAACATTTTGACTTGAAATCTACATAAAAAATATACGTACAAAGGCGGTCTTATCACTTAGAATGATCTTCACCAGACAACCTATGGATGGACAAATTTTTTTTTCGCAGCATAGGTAAGTTTGTGTTAATATCTATTGTAACTCGGTTTAAACTATTTATCCCCGCCCGATCCTCGAAATGCCACTACACATTCACACTAAACATGCACACTCGCATAGGCCCAAGACACCGCACTCATAGAACGAGAGTACGAACACCCGGTTCACACGCGCTCTATACCAGGTACAGACAGTACCTGGGCGCTTCTCCCCACCACCACGGCCCGGTCAACCCGAGCCGAGGTCCGAGGTCCGTCCGAGATCCGAACCAAACCCCTCGGAGAATCTAGTTAGGAACGTGGACACTCTTCCGTGATGCCATTCCATTTAGAAACCCTTGAGGAACCCTTTAAGTTTCTCGCCGCCAGCCTCTGAAAAGGCCGTTTGGGGCCATCAGCAAATTCTCTCCAAAAATAAATCTGTCCCAATTATTAGTTAACAAGACATAACCTAACGTTTGTACACGCCTTGAGGAACCCTTTAAGTTTCTCGCCGCCCGCCCCTGAAAAGGCCGTTTGAGGCCATCAGCAAATACTCTCCAAAAACAAGACATAACCTAACGTTTGTACATTTTATTTGTCTAGTTGTCAATTAACCTCATTAGCATTCGTTATAATTACATTGTTAGTTTTTAATCATAGACAAATATGAATTTAATCACGTTAGGGTAAAGCCACCAAAATTCACACGGGGCTACTAATTGATGATATCATATATACGTTAACAACGCACTTGTCTGTCAGTTGCTGATAGCTTGACTTGAATTTTACATTTCGGTAAGCTACCATACAAACTTCATAGTTCTAATTTTATTCAAACTAATAAAACAATTTTAATAAACCTTTCGATGCTTAAGAAAAAAAAGTTTTTTTTAATTAGATTTTTTTTTAATTATAGTTTGTAAAAAACAAACACATTATTACTAACTTATTTTAAGATACTTAAGCCAATTAGGGAATTCCACTGAAATGTTTGGTTGTCCCACCAAAAGGAGATAGCGCACTTCAGGTGGAATCTTCAAGAAGTGAGGAACTGGCTATCTTATCTCTAGCTGCCGGAACACAATAATGCAACTAACATTGATGCTTTGGCAAGATCTTTAGATCAAATGGTGGCAGCTAGCCAGGCGGACTTAAAAGCCCTGCCACCAAACCGAGTACACAAACATTTACCCTACGCTGGGAATCTAACCCGGTACTCTGAGTCTGAGACCGATGGTTTTAACCACTAGACTACAAAGGCGGTTTAAATCCAGGCTGAAGCTTAGAAATCTTTGCAACAGTAAAAAAAAAAAGGTACTTAATTTAGTGTATAAAAGTAAATTCCTCTTCAAACCACTTGACTATGTTATTATGTCAATCTTAGATAACCTCCACCATCGATATTGCTTGCAATAATTAAAGCATAGATACACGAGCATGACTCGCTGCATCGTTATGCAATGAGAAAGCACAATAGGAGCTCTTACAGTTTCTTAGATTAATTGCATAACAAGAATCATTAATGCAAACTCTGTCATTCCTTAATTCCTTTAAACTGAAATAGCCGAAGTTATAACACAGTTATGACTTTGACCTGAGATGACTTTGTTACTCAAAATGTTTCACTAAATGAATCATCTCCCAACTTAAAGGGGCTTCTGATGATTTAACTAAATACACAATTCGATTCTCGCGACTACAAGTTGCCGACCAACTGTTTACTTAATAGTGCGTAGTCTAATTACTCGTGGGGTGACAAAACTAACGCACGCGAACCACCGAAACTATCTAAGACAAACATGGAAGTTTAATTCTGATCGTCATTTAGTTGGAAATCCAAATTCGTGATTCACGCAAGGAAGTCTTCATAACCTTGATCACAGTCGGCCGTAATATAGTCGAAGTGGCTACGGCGCAACGCCATTCGATTCTCAACGCCGCTGCGAACGCACGCGCCGCCGCCCGCCGCCATGTCTCCGAAACCTTGCGCATACGCCGTGAACGTCATCCTCGCCGTGTTGGGGCTCGCCCTCGCCTCTGGAGGACTATGGCTCTTCATCGAGGTCAACGGGATCACCAGCCTGCGGAACAGCAACCACTACCTGCTCGACTACAATCTGTACTGGCCCCAAGTGATACCCTGGATGTTTATACTCATCGGAGTACTTGTGATGTTCGTGTCATGCTGTGGTGTGCTCGGTGCTAACAAGAGGAGCAAAACTCTGGTGTTCGTCCACGTTATATTCATATCTTTCACCATTTTCTTGAGCCTCACCGTCGCTATCGTCGCTTTGGTCTTCGCGAACAGTAAGTCCACAGAAAACTTTATTAAAGACACCGTTTGGGACGTTTACTTCCAATCGAAGACTGATACGGATGTCGCTGATGCCTTTGGGAGGATAGAGAAGAGGATGCAGTGTTGTGGCGCTGAAGGCCCCAGGGATTATGTCAATTGGATGAATGATTTCCCCCAGTCCTGCTGCGACACGTATTACCACGGGTGGCTGGAGCCGTACACCGTGGACTGCGAGATCACCAACAAGCGAGCGAACGAGAGGCACGGCTGCTCCATAGTGGCTGCGCAGTACGCCCGAATTGCTATCTACGTTATGTCAGGCGTCGCGATCCTCATATCACTGATCGGTGTCGCCGTTCTGACCACTTCGATAAAGATCTCGAAGGCTTTGAGGCAAAAACCGAGAGAGATGACCGCCAAGTATGAATCGGAGAGCAAAAAAGTGTTATTGTAAGCCTTTAGCCGAGGCTGCGTCGCCTCTTTGTGTGTGTTTTATGTGAAACCGCTGTTTGTAGGTCAAACGTTACTGACTGCCCTGAGCGCAGGGCTCGGTTTGTGTGTGCGAAGTTTTACTTTTCTAGTAAGTTAGAAAGAGATAACTTCGGTTATGTAAGGAGCGATTGTCACAAGTTTCTATTGACTGATTTGCGTGTGTTAGGCAGTAAGGGCATTTGTGAAAACGTTACGACATTCCCTTGCTTGAGTGAAATGTATTTATTTGTCTACAATGTTGCGTTTAGTCTAAAGTCTTGTGTATTTTAAGTCATTCGAAATAAAGTCTGGTGATTACACAATTCCTATTAGGTTTTGCACAATTTAGGTAGGAATAATAAATTGAATATGGAAAATCTCATAATTTATTTTGTATAACTATCGCAACTTTTGTATACGGAAAAGTATTGTAAATTACTATAATAATATAATTATTACATTTAAATCACACGAACGATGCTTATTCGTTCTAGTATCAACCAAAATGCTTTATGTAATAAATAAAATGTATTTATAAGTTAATTGTACACCAGTATTTGTAATGTAAATTTTGAATTGACGCATCGAATAACATAACTTTTTATTATTGCATTTGAATATGTTATTATTGGTGTGTTAAATGTACAAATATATTTAAGTAGGTATTAGAGGAGATGTGTCTCAATATGTATCTAATTTTTGTTTTTTGTAATAATCAGGGTAATTTTTGTATCGATTCTAACAATGAATTAATTCATCTTTATGATAATTTATGCATTCCAATGACAACATTACAGATTTCTATGTATAACACTGTACAGTATATAGCATTTAAGAAAATGAATGACGTAATCCTAAGTCATAATATCCCGCCTTTGAACAAGAAAAAAATGGAAAATAAAGAAAAGGAATAAGCTAAAATTTCAATCATTTTTATTTAAGAGAAACGTTCCATGTGAATTGGTGACGAGGGCAAAGTAAAAAAACTGTGACTCATCGGTCACTTTACGGTCAAATGTGAACCTTTAGTTTAAACACAAACACACACACAAACACATTTGAGTCATAAAATTGAAATATCTGTGGTCACAAATCAAGAAATACTCTCATGTCATGTGTGACGCACACATTTTAAATCTTGTCACCGTACATAACAGTCTTATGTACTTCTTATAACCTGTTCCGAGTGATTGTGTGTGAGTCACAAGCACTTAATTTGTGTACTAAATGACTCATGAATTACGGACAAAGCAACTATAATTTGCTACTGTAGTTTAATTCGTTTTGAACGACTTTATGCATTGCGCACACCTACCTACTTGGGGACGCAGGAAACATTCTGTTAAAAGCAATTGAATATTTCGTCTGCGCGTTAAAAAGACGTTGAAAAGACTTTCCATTGATTCATAAAGACTGGATGTATTTTACTTTAACGACTGCCAAAGAGGGTCAATTACATAAAGATCATTGTTTGAGAGTTAACGACAAAGAAATGTTTTGTTTAGTGAAACGGTCAAATCGCTGTCTGTGGAACAGTATTTAGCTTTGAATTGTGCTAAAGGCATATTTTGTGTGAGTACTGTTATAATCGGAAGTCGATGACCACTTAAGTACTATGTCATAGTAGCTTTAGTTGAAGTTGCCAAGCGCCTGTTATATTATTTAGTTGGTTTGACAAAGCGATAGTGTTCAGCGAGTTTTATGATGATTATTGTACGAATCGTGCTCGAATCGGTAATTAGAGGTTGTTAATTAAAATGAATATATATTAATTTATAACTGTGTAATATAAACGCTCACGATCGGCTATATATAAGTTTTTTTTTTTCAAATAAAATAAAACATACATTTAAAAAACCTTTTTGCTTTGATTAATGGTTAATTTTTAATCGTATCTATGCACTTATTTATTTATTGCACTTATTATTAATTATACAGTTACCATTTTCATACAGTAATACTCGTTTTATACTTATATCTATGACTGCCTAGAGTTCTTAGAACTTCCTCTAGTCTAGTGATATAATAAAAAAAACTATGTAGATTTAAGGGTTGACTAAGGGACTTAAAGACAATACCATCATTTATTTATTTGCTTTATTAAGAAAACCAACTGAAAGAAAGAAAGAAGATAAAGAAGGTAAAGCTAATTACAGTTTCCCGTAACATGATTAATTGCATAAGCCGTGACACAAAAAAAAATACGTTAATACATAAATTCATCACTACATACATATATATATATCATCATCTCATCTCATCTCAGCCAAAAAGAAGTCCACTGCTGGACAAAGGCCTCCCTCAAGGATAAATCATTTTGAGGGAAATTTGCCATAATCGCCTCGCTTGGCAGGCGGGTTGGCGATCGCAGTAAGGTGGAAACAATCACAGAGAGACGCTGTTGCCCATCCTCTGGAATGGTCCCATAGTCGCCTTCTACGACACCCACGGGAAGAGATGGGGTGGTGCAATTCTTTATCCCCGGCACCACACGGGTAATATATATATATACACTAAATCCATAAATATAATAAATATATACACCATCATCACCTGTTACGTTTTGTGTTCTGGATATATGGGAAGCAGAGCCCTTGTGAGCAGTAAGTACTTATATATAGAGGACTTTACAATATTGTTATAAAATTGAATGTAAGCTCTCTTTAGGGATATTGGCGTGAGCATGTATGTATGTTTAACAGAAAAAAAACCGGATCCATATATGTAAGAGGTCATTGACATGTACTATGTAGCTAGCTATGTACAAAAAAAATTATGTACACATTGGTACGCATTCTCAACACCGAATAGATTATTATATACTGATAAAGATAGGTGTTTAATTTGACAAATTTTGGTTTTTCTACTGCATAAACAATATTTTTATTAAACTTATATGCATAAATAAAAGACATAAAAATCAAACAAAATAATTTAAATAACATTAATAGGCGAATAAAAATTATGTGTGAAAATCTGTGCTAAATTGTTAAGCGATATTCTTGAAAAAATAATATCTTGTTTAGTAGTTTGTTTTCAAAATGGCCGGCGTTGTCTGTTGTCGCTAGATGGCGCTCGTAACCACTCACTCACTAACCTAAATGCCAGTGCGACTTTAATTTGCCATTCGTTATTGTTATCCAGAACGAAAATTAGAATGACATTTAAAATTATAAATGGTGAGGATAGCTTAATTGACAGTTTTCAAATACCCCTTATAAATAAAGAATTACAACTTTTCTAATTTATAAACTATGGAACTCGTTGTCGCAGTGGTTAACGCGCCCGGTCAGCGATTGCTGATGTTAAGCAACTTCTGCAAAGGACGTTTATCGGATGGGTGACCAACAAATTAACATCATGAGCACCTCCGTGCTTAGGAAGGCACGTAAAGTCGTTGGTCCCGGCTGCATTAGCAAACGTTAACAAGCTCGTTCTCTCTGGTGTTTCCATCCATGGGGAAGGCTCGTGCCCCAGCAGTGGGGACATAAAATGAGTTGGTGATGTATGATGTAGGCGCCCTGATTATTTGAGTTGTAACCCCAGCTTGTAATCGAGTGGGTGCACCCAGGGTTAATCAGAGCAGGCCTGAGCCAGTGCAATAAATATCGTAGTAGTACCAATGTTCGACAAAAGTAGTTATCGTCGCCAAAAAATAACAGAATTTCATTTAATTATTACTGTATGGCAGCCGGAAGCTAATCTAATGATTAAAGGACAAAATGTCGATCATTGGTTCCTGACGAACATTGGTGCCACTCCTTTAGGTTGATGATGAGAATCTTAGGTGGTATATTATTACGCGCCTCATCATCAGCTCATTTATTATATGTCCCCACTGCTGGGGCACGAGCATTCCCTATGGATGGATAGGGAGAACGGGCCATAAACCACCACGCGGGCCCAGTGCGTATTGGTGGTTGTTAACTGACTGCTATTGCAGCCGGGACCAACGGCTTTACGTGTTGACGCGACGATGCACAGAAGGGCGAGAGATGATACATTTTTGGTCACCTATCCGATGACTGGCCTTTGCGAAAGATGCTTAACAATCGCAGACCGGGCTGTTGCCACTGCGCCGTCGAGCTCTTCAAGCGCCTGCACCTTAATATTTAAGTTGTAGACTATTTGAGTTGCGTAACGAACTAGTTGGAGCTTTTCTCACTAGTCGCAAACAGTCATGACACACTTTTACTCTCGATGCGAGCCAAAAAATACACTTCCTCAGTACTTAATCTAGAGCTAAACAGTAGTTTAGCTCCAATGCTCTTTCGGTAATAATCGATTTGGTATTATGTAAATGGTCACCGAAATGTAATAAGACAAGTAAAAAACTCATAAACAGTTAAAAACAATATTATTTAAAATAGAAAAAAATATTTTGAAAAAAATACCAAAATCGTAAAATTTTGTACAAAGGTTTTTACAAAACCATAGCGCGGTCACTAAAACGTACCTACAGCGTATCAATTAACAATGCCCAATTAGATATACAACGATGAGTGTTCCTACACAAGAGCGTAACGTAAATTAAGTTATAACCTATTCATAATACACGCATTATTGAATTGAAGAAATTATAATAAGTATACTGTGATAAATATTATTTTTCTTTCACGTCCGCAGAGCTGTCGCGTCGCAAGCGCAATATTATTGCCTAATAAAAACAACTCGCGCGCGCCGCTCGCATCTCATTCCGTTGTCGACGACACCGTCGCGCGCACGTCACCATGGCTAAGGAAGACATGATGAAAGCTGGCCTCTACTGCGTGAACGTGGTCTTCGCCGTGTTCGGCCTCGTCACCGCCGCAACAAGCATCTGGTTCTTCGTGCAACTCGCCGAGTTCGTCAGCCTGAGAAACAGCAACCATTACTTGCTGGACTACCGCGTATACTGGCCCCAAGTCGCGCCATGGCTCTTCATCCTACTTGGAGTACTCATCATGATAGTCGCCTTCTGTGGATGGTGCGGTGCTAACAAGGAGAACAGGGGACTGTTAGGTATCTACAGTGTTGTGATGCTGATAATAGTGCTGCTCCAAATCATATCAGCTGTTCTCATCTTTGTGTTCGTCGATGGAGAGTACACGGACAGATTTATCAAAGATACTGTGTATGATGGGTATTACAACTCCCAGTCTAACCCTGATGTGTACAGGCAGTTCGGGAGGATCGAGAGGAAGCTGAAGTGTTGTGGCGCCAACGACGCTAGAGACTACAGGAGTTGGAGAAACGACTTGCCCTTGACGTGCTGTGCTGACAGCTACTACAGGGCGACTTGCGAGTTTACGGACAAGGAAGCTAACGAACGGCTCGGTTGTGCTAAAGTGGCTGCCGTTTACACGAAGATCATCAGCTCGTCCATCGCTGGGGCGTCGTTGTTAATAGCTATAGTGGAAATTACTGGTATTGTGATCGCGTGGAAGCTGTTCCATTCTTTGAGGGAGGTGGAACATTACATCACAGAGCGGAAAGAAGGCGAGACCGAGTGCTAGGCCGTAAGTCAACCAGTATTATTATCGTCACAATTAATGTTCGGTGCCCTGCCATACGATACGAAACGATATTGCCTGAAGTAACTTTGCTTAAGTTCAATACTGTCCTTTATGGCGTTCACTCGCCTGCGACTAAAGTTTTTTATTTCATTTGGAAATGTAAACTTTATCACGATCGTAATTAAGACTTAAGACATTCCTTTGTTCACCTGTTGTCACTGAGCGATGTTAAATTATGTCTAACCTTTAGAAAATCCCATCGTATAGTAATTTAGATTTAAGATTCAGTTTAGTGAGAACAGGTATTTCTTAATTAGAAACATTCTCGATTAATTTAAGTTGAGTCTCAATGTTATCTCAGAATTCTTGACGTACAATAAGAGCGTTATAATAAGATAGCTATAAAAGCAGAATGTGAAATTCTTTGATAGCAATAATATAATGATAACAGATTGTATTCAGCATTCCTTTATTCTGCGGTAGCTTGGAGCTGGTGCGACTCATGATGTGTGTTCATTGTACATGTAATTGACAGATATCAGCCACACCCTGGGTCACGATCTAAGAAGGATTTGAGTGGGTTCAATCACTCGCTTCCTTCTTAGATCGTGAGCAACCTGATCTTAATGAGGCCCAATTGGCCCCACCGAGTTAGAAGGTCTCGCGTAGTTACGTATACATCGACTGCTGGTTTCGTCATATAGAGAGTCGTTTGCGCAAACGAGAAGCTATGAATGTCGATTAAGCGATGTTTTCGACATCGCTAGAGAGGGATAGTAGCTGGTTTTGAGTGGCGGCTTGAATAGATCGAGGCCGTAAAAGCAAATATTTAATTATTGATTTCGAAAAATATTGTATTGAATCATCATTAAGCTATTTATCACGCTTGGAATCATTCGAAATTTTTTGTGGTAAATAGCGATGACGACATGTTGTTTTGCTATTGTAAAAATATATGTTTAACCAAAACTAAACATCACGTTTTACATCACTTCCAGAACAAGAGAGATATATAGAGAAAAAGAGAGAAAGTGGAGTGAATCCTTTGCATTTGATATTAAAAATTAAAAAAAAAAATTAAATTAAATTAATTCACTTTTATTACATTGTTAAATAATGATGTATCATCAAAGTATACATAACAGGTGCTATATAGTTAGAAGTCAAGCTAAAAAAGCTGCACAAGCCACAGCTCCCATGCAGTGTCCCAACTATGAAAGGTCTGAGAAAAATATGACCTCAAATTCGGTACTCTGCGCGCGCGCAGTACCTTTTTGAGGTCACGTTAGGTAACCACTCCGCACCATGCCATGGTTGGGCAATTCTCTGTTTTGTTACGGCCGATTGGTACATCTATATGTTAATTTTTACGTAACACATACTCCGATCGTTTTGACATACTTAATGTTTTTATTATATAACTTGAAAGACTTTAAAAAGCTGAATAGGCAAGTCTGTTGGAAATTTCCGTGTTGATATTAAAAAAATTGTTGTTTTTTTCTCTCTGTGTATATTTGAGTTTTCTTATTTGTAAATGTGTGTTTAAGTAACAAGATGTTTATTTCCGTCCTTTACTATAATAAAAGCCATATTATATTATACATCAATAATATAATTAAGTAGATTATTAATTTGTGACTATGTCTTTGCAACAGTGTGTTTTTTTTTACATGCCAAAGAGAAATGTAGTAGTACAAACCAACTTTTTTTATATAATATACCTACATTTTTAAAAGATATATTTTTGCATGCAAAATATATATAACCATTTTAGCCTTAGCGAATCACACTACTGATGTAATAATTATTTTTAGATTTTAAGTTATTTTTTTTACGAATAATTTAATATATTATTATCGTAAGACGAAACTAGTCGTAAGTCGTTTCGTTTATAATAAAAAAAGTTTATAAACAAGTTTGTGGTTTCAATTATTACGTCATCCTTTTGTTTCGTACTGTACCTAAAATAATGCTAAGATGTTTTGGGTTCGATGTCTGACGTAATCAGAAATGAAATTAAAATATATCTAAAGGTAAAATTATAAAGTTTTTACCTTTAGATAAATTCCCCCCTATTATACATATATTACGATATCCTTATTGTTTTAAAGATATATGTCTAAAAAATACTTTTGAAATTTTTTTAAACTAGATTTTATCAAAGTACATATAAAACTTTTTTCATGTTACAAACTCAAATGTAAATTCGTTAAATCTAGAACCAGAAAAAGACATTTCACATTATTATCAGGTCAAATAACCTTTAAGCTATCATAAAGACGAACTAAATGCTGTCATAGAAATGTTTTCTCCAATACCGAAAACATGTTTTTTAGCATTTTTTTAAAACCAGTCTGACATCAACAACTGCCAAATGCAAATTAAAAAACAGATTAAGAGGTTCTGGTTCTAAAAATGACGTAATCATTGTATAACGGCCATTTTGACATACAAAGTAAGTGTATATTGTTGGTCACTGGTCAGGTGTGTAATCACGATAGCCTAAAATAGTAGCATGGCCTAATTTCCAAAAGCAGCGGGATCAAACCACAGCCGTAGATTTTTTTAAACACCAATTCTGAATTACAGAGTCAAATTTAAAAAAAACTTTGCTTTTCACTTTATTGTGATATTTTTATAATATTGATATTTTTAGTACACACGGCAGCAGATCAACCTATCCAAAACTTTCAAATTTCTACAATCAATTTTGAACTTTATTGTTTGGTTATGAGGATCAATATTCATTGGAGAAATTTGTCAGGTTTGGGTAGGTTGATCTGCCGCCGTGTGTACAATGTCTTTTCAGTGTTCCAATTTTTTTATTATTATTATTTTATTCATACAAGGTACTACAAGATTTATTATTAGTCTCGAAGAGGATGCTAAGTGCCTATAAATAAATTAAAGGTCAAAAGGTTGTTTCTGTTCAGTTATTATGCAAAATAATTGCAACGCAAGGCAAAAAACTGGCAGGATTAGTCACATCGATAGTGCTAAAATAAAAATGTTTTAGTATTTTTAGTAGAAAACATTCTATGCACTACGAGACGTAGACGCAATGTAAATGTTTTAAAAAATACAAAAAAATCCATTCCTACCTGTTACCACTTTATATTCTGTATAAAGTGCTCGGACCGATGTCCAGAGGTCCTGGGTTCACCTCTCAAGTCGGGTAAGTGTACAGTTTGTGATCACCAACCAGCATTTGGCAAGCGAGGTGCTTACCAATTACAGCGATGACTTGATAATAATGATGGATGCCATTTTTCCCTTTCTTCTACAGCAACAGAGATATCAGAAGTTTCCTTCTACAATTCAATAACTAAAAAATAACAAATCAATATACAATATATTTTGCAAATGTACATCAAAACTAATAAACATTGTCGTATGTACAGCACATTTTTTATATATATCGCAATCTCGTATGTCGCGCCGTTTCTTAGCTCTATGGCTCGATAGATTGAAGCTTAATAATTGCGTCATCGCTCGAACATGCTACAGATCATAGATAACTGAGCCGAGATAGGCTGCATCGCTGGCTGTACGTGATTTGAAGGTTGCTGAAGTGCCTCTCGTAGCCTGAAGGTCAGTAGCGTTTCGCAAGCGATCGCGCGTCGCTAACAAACAGTTACAAGCTTTTGTTTGTGATTGTGTATGCATTGGTTTGTTTGTGTATGATGGATTGATGTTTTTAATGTGAAGGCAAAGGAGGCATGTTTTAGGCATCAAAAAAATAACACGAAAAGTACACCATACTACAATTTTATACACAACAATAACAAGCATAACTTTAATTCAGTCAAAAAAATTCAGTGCTTACCGGTAGCATAATGGTCAGTTCGATTCCTGTCTGGGTCGGGTGGGCATTTAATTTTTTCATTGTATTTTATAAATATTTAAATACCTATAAATAAAAATTACACCCAAAAAACATTATTAAAATGTGTTTTGTTAAATGTTCTTGTAAGCTCGTATGACAAGGTTATTAATAAAATCGGCATTGATTAATTTTTGTCGTGACAAAAGCCAGTATTTGTAACGATATGTGCTATGGGTACTTTTTTATTAAAACGTGGGATGATTGGTGGTCGATAATTATTAATTATTACATACATACATACATAAAATCACGCCTCTTTCCTGTAGGGGTAGGCAGAGACCACTTCTTTCCACTTGCTACGATCCTTACATACTTATTAATTATTAACCGTATTTAATTGTTTTTTTTTTCTTTATTTGCCTTTAAAACGAGGTAATCCACTTTGAGCACCCGCCTAAATAGCACCTGCACGAATAGCACCTGGCCTAGTCCACATTCAGCACCTATTGATATTTTTGCCAGGTGCTATTAGTGCATTAAAATCTTTGCGAGTAGGGCTCTTTTTTCCTGACAGTTGACTATATAGTAGTAGTAGTTATATCAAATAAGTATACCTATAAGTAGTTAGAGTTTTTGTATGTTGAAAAAAAAATCTCGATCGGGATTCGAACCCGCAGCCCATCACATACATACCGGGTCAGGTGAACTACCTTTATGCTACCGTGGTTCTCTCCAACATGCCGAAATTTATCAGCACAACCTACAATGATTTTATATGTATTTAGATTTATAACGAAATAAAATAACGACAACGAATATTCGGCTATCATTTCTAAAAACAAATATAATTGTTGTTTAGGATAACACATCTTACCGAAGGTTCCTTGACTTTTGCGATCACAAACGCATTCCGCGCGCCAGCAAATCCTTTTGTTCTTTACACCAATATCTGCGCGGGCGTCGTTGTGCGTGGGAAACATTGCATAGAGCAATAATTAGTCGTGGATTCATTCCATAACATTATTAAGTTAACTACACTTTCATGGTTTATAGCGATATCACAAGGGATTTTTAAAAAGGGAAAGAATTTTAGCTTGTTTTGTAATTAAAATGGATACCCAGACGAAAAACATTTCATCGTCATCAGTCATCATGAGCATCATGAGCATCAGCTTCCCCACTGCTGGGACACGAGCCTTCGCTATGAATGGACTCATGCGTCAACTGGCATGTGTGGAAGTGGCGAGTGCGCGCGAGTTGGCATCTCTCGATTTTACCTATTTTTTGTCGTCAACTCGGATAGGGAGAACGGGCCATAAACCACCACGCGGGCCCAGTGCGGATTGGTGGTTGTTAACGACTGCTAATGCAGCCGGGACCAACGGCAATACGTGCCTTCCGAACATTTAATTAATTAAATTGTTTTATTAGTTTTATAGTGAATTGAAGTTTTTATGACAAATTAATTTAAACACAATGTTTTGTCATAAAAGTTTATCTACCCTTACCGGAATTTATTATACCTAGGTATTTTTTTAAACGGTAAAGCCGTCTTCTCATCTGATAGTATATGACAATACGGGCGCAGAAAGCGCACTGCAACCGTAATCTCTATAATATATTTTTTAATCTTATTATTCATTTTGAAAAATGACAAAGTGTTGAAATAATTCCACGAGCGGGTTTCGAACCGGCACCCCATGACATGCCGGGTCAGGTGCACTACCAACTATGCTATCGTGGCTCAATCCAACTCGCCGAAATTAATCAACACTATCTACTCTACTGTGTAAGCTAAAGGAGCCCTATTCAATGTCGGCAACTACGGCATCAACATCAAGTTATCAAAATGATCAAACTATATTTTGTTTGTATAGCTTCGATTTTTTTTGTATTTTACCAATACTTTATCATATATAGTTAATGGAAAGAAAATCGTAGCAATAGTAGAAGTAAGTAAACTGGTTAAAAAAATCGCAAACCCCGAGGTTGCATTTTTTGTAAATTTAAATTTACTTGAAGGTACGAATCATAAACTCCAATTAAATAATTAAGTTATTTTTATAACAAAATATGTTTTGTATGTACGTGCTTTCTCCAAACAGATAAAGAGACATGCGATAGACGTGATTAAATGTGTAATGTACCGTTTGTTTATTATCTAAGTACTAGCTGACCGGCGAACTTCGTACCGCCTAACAGACAATAAATGTCGTGTTACAAATTAGCTGGAAATTATCTTAAATTTTAACGTTATTTTATATGCCCATATTATTTTACTGTCCCACAGCTGGGCAAAGGCCTCCATTATTGAAATCAAGCACCACCATCGCTACCACCACGGGGAAAACGGGCCGGAAACCACTACGCGGGCCCAGTGCGGTGTGGTGTTTGTCAACGACTGCTAATGCAGCCGGGACTAACGGGTTTACGTGCCTTCCGAAGCACGTGGGAGCTCGAGATGAAACATTTCATAGTCACCCATCCGACGACCGGGTTTTTGCGAAAGGTGTTTCACTTCAGCAATCGCAGATCGGGCGCGTTAACCACTGCGCCATCGAACTGCATATATATTATGTGTCGTCCATAATATAGTTTTTATCGCATGCATACTTGTTTAATTACAAACCAAGATATATACCTCCCGCGTACACACTGACGCATGACGTGGTACGTGCCTCTAACGAGCATTTAGCCGGCGCAGGCGCAGGCATGTCCCACTAAATAATGACTAATTACTAATGATTAGCGTTCGTCATTTTCGCGTGTGAATCTTCATTGTTAACTCCCAGATAAGGGTTTTATTGTTCATCTTGCAAGCATGTGTTGCAGTATTTCCTGTCGTTTGATTCATAAACACTTTTAGATTTTATGATTATTTTTTTGTGCGCTATTTTATTGTTTATTTTTAAGATTTATCAACTGAAATACATAGTAAACGTTTTTTTTACATACATTTATTCTCGTATCTCGTATTACATTATGGTGTTAAGTATTTTTTTTAAATTTTATTTATATTATTTTAAAGATATTATCTTAATCATCATCATCATCATAATCTCAGCTGAAAGACGTCCACTGCTGGACAAATTCCTCCCCCTAGGATCTCCACAACATCCGGTTTTATCCTTAGATTACTTATCTTACATGGAAAAACATTGTGAAAAAAAAATCTTGTATTTACAATAAAACTATTGAAAACGCTCTATTCTATAATAAAAAATAAAAAAAAAAGAATAAAAAAAAATAAACACAACTGCCATGACAAAAATGACAAAAACAAGAAAAAAACCGGACAAGTGCGAGTCGGTCTCGCCCACCGAGGGTTCCGTACAAATTTATGGGTACAAGAGGGAAAAAGTATTTATTTTTTTATTCTTCGTCATAAATCGAAAACTATACATCATAAAAAAAAATTAAAAATCTATTTAAGCTTGTGTAAATGAAGCCATTTCATACGATAACTCAAATGACACGGTTAACTTACTTAAAAATTTAGACCCCCGTTCCTTGCATAAAGACCCTGTTTCTTTTTAATTTATTTACAAATGTATAGTTTTCAGACTTTTCCCTGTACTTGTAGTATTAGACGATATTACTTTACTTATTTTATCTTATCTTTTTTTATCGTTAACTTAGAAGAGTTTGATGTTTTCACAGCTTCAAGGGACCGCAGAGTTGAGTATATGGTTTTAATTTTAACTCGGTACCTCCACGAGTTCCCGAGTTAAAGGGTCTTGATAGACAGTCTGTCTATCAAAACCCTTTAAATTTGCACAGGACATTTTAAATTTGCAACCACGATATATCTAAATCGGTTCAGGCGTTTAGAAGTTATGTGGAATAAAGAAAGATCGCATACATACATGAACCCTTGAAGTTGGTTATAGCCTTCCCGGTAGCATAGCGGTCAGTGCAGCCGCCCGGATTGCGGAAGACCCAGGCTCGATTCCTGGTTAATAAGTTGCCCTAAAACTAGACACTGGCTAAATCGTAGCGAGAGCCATTTTACAAGAAATTGAATTGAATTAACTAGGTAACCATAGTAGACTAGATAATAAAAGTATACTATTCCGCTGCTAGGCTTTGTTTGCCTTCGGTTTTAACGTCACTTATCATCAGTTGCGATGACAGGCAATAGATTTTGCCTTGCGTAATAAAATAAATAGTAAACAATATGGACGCAAGGCAGAAGGTTTAGTTCCAGTTACTGAGTTGCGTCATTCTTGTGTGAATGCGGTATTGTTTAGCAAAGCCCTTAACCTACTATATATTCGTAGTAGAACATACTACCTGTACATCCTTGCTGTGGACTCTTAAACTGTCTAACCACTAAGACACCGAGGTGGATAAAACATTTATTATAATATTAATAATTGTTTTTTTTATATCTTTGCTTATAATTTTTTTTACTAAGGTTAGTACGAGTTGTATAGTAGTTTTAACCGCCTCTTTGGTTAAGTGATTAATACCACCGATCTCAAATCTATGGGTCCTGAGTTTGATTCCCAGCGAGAGTACATGTTTGTGCATTCGGTTTGGTTGGTGGTATGGCTTGTTTGTCTGCCTGGCTGCCACCAGCCTAAATATGTCGCCATAGCATCAATGTTTGTAGCATTGTTGTGTTCCAGCCAGTGCCTCAGTCGTTTAGGATTCCGGGTGAAGTTTGCATCCACCTTCGGCCTCATCAGCACTTAACACCAGGTGAGACGAAGGCCAAGTGCTTACCGGGCCAGCTGCGAAACAGCAATAAATAAAATCAGTAACATGAAATCGGTTAGCAGTTGCGTCAATCGTGCATCTAACGCGCGCACTACGTATTGTTTGGGGCTGCGCGCGCGCTGATCCAGATGTGCGCCGGCGCGTCCATGGCGCATGGCGTGCCATCGCGGCGTGCCCATGACATCTCTGTTACGGTAATGGAGCGTGAAAATGGTTTTTGCGAGCGAGATACTTGTATTACAGAAACACTCGATGTGTATAAGTAAAATGTAATTTGAGATGGTGACAGCTAACAAATACAACGACGCTATGTGTATACAGAACAAAAATGCAAAAAATGCCACGATTTTTTTAAATGATTTTTTTTAAAACCCCTGGGGTTCGCCTTTGGCCTTTAAAAGGGCCTTGAAGGCTATCGGAACGCACGCCCCCCGGAGGCCGGGAGGCGCGGTTGGCGTTACTCAGATAGAGTCCGCCGTTAAAAGAGTGACGCGGCGCGCCCACTCGTGGCACTCGGCGCGCCCACTTGTGGGACGCACTTTATACTGCAGTGAAGCTGTCTATGTCCGCACAAATACTCATTTTTTAAGGGAAATAATTTATTTGTATTACAAAATAAATGTTTGGTCAGCAAAATTATTATTTGGTCTGCAGAATTATACAATCGGTCAGCATAAGAAATCCTTACTGTTGGTTAGGTTAAGTTAAACATTTTTTCCCGAGCAAAGCGCAGCGTAGCGAGGGCCAGTCACGGAAGGAAGGAGCGGCATAAGACTGCTGTTCAGAATGATATAAGTTGCAGACTGATTTAGAAATATTTGCTGACCATAAGTTGCTGCCCAACTAGCTTTTTTGCTGCCCAACTAGCATTTTTTTGCTAACAAAAATACGAATACTTTGCTAACCGTGTAAATAACACCCATTTTTTATTTCAACTTTATTAATTTTAATGTATTTTCAAAATAATCAAAAGGGATAACAAGCAGAATTAAAGCAATCAGAACAAAAAATATCTACAGCTGTGGTTTGTTATTGGCATTTTTCTAACGAAATTTAAATATACATGATGGGATTTTGTAACCTGTACTGTCAACTGGCTCAGTTGTCTGTCTCTATCTTCGAGAGGGACTGAGTGAGGCCCAAACCTGTTTTACTTACCTATACAGATTGACTATTTCATCAACTTTTACTAGTTAGGGAGTTGGTCCAATTGTAAGAGTGGTTCGTTTGTATCACGGGAGTCATCTAAGAAGGTTTAGACGGTGATGAAAAAGTCAACCTGTATATATCGTGTGTAGGCTGATGATATAAAATCCATCAGTTGTAGCGATGACTTGATTTCAATGATAGTTGCCTTTGCCCAGCAGTGGGCCAGAATATAGGCTACTTACTATTATTACTTTATAATATCATTGTAGCAAGGTAGATGGTCAAGCAAACATATAGGATAAACATACCATCTGCCTACACCCTACCACTTATCGATACCGCAACTGTTTTATATTTAGGGTGCCAACATTTGGCATGCACGTTATATGGAAAGCTATTAGATTAGATATTTATAAAATGTTATAAAATACAGTGAAAAAATTAAACGCCGACCCGACCCAGCCAGAAAACGAAACCTGGGTCTTCCGCAATCCTCACTCACCGCTATGCTACCGAGAAGGCTAGGCAATCAGCACTTGAAAATAAAAAGTTAAAATTTACTATTAGATTAGACTAAAAAACTTAAACGAGTCCAATCCTTTTTAAGACAAGGTCGTCACTACATTTAAAAGACTCAAGTCAAAGCTACATTGGAATAAAGTTACAGTGAAGATTTGTGTAATTTAACACAACTCATGTATTTAGATGAAATTACTTAAAATAACTTCAGTACTTTTTTAACTTTCTTTGTATTGTTTCTTTTGTTTTTTTTTTCTTTATTAATAGTATAGATATATGATTTATTGCATAGAATAAGTAAACAATGTGATAAATGTTATCACTCTATTACATTAATAATACCTAAATCAACACAGGAAGTCTTTCAATGAAAATATTTGATTTGTTCACTTTGATTATTTTTTATAAACATCAAAGAGGAAAACCAAAAATATTACACAAATAATA
Source organism: Eudonia truncicolella (assembly GCA_949315975.1). Lineage (NCBI taxonomy): Eukaryota > Metazoa > Arthropoda > Insecta > Lepidoptera > Crambidae > Eudonia > Eudonia truncicolella. The sequence goes on from OX438850.1 coordinate 11,065,606, forward strand.
TGTTGTACATTCATGAATTATCTATGATTAAATGGTTTTGTTTATGTATTTATTGTTAGTGTGGAAGAAATTCATTCCATAAAAAAACAGCAAATTCAAGGTAGCTGACTCATCTAATACACTACGCAACTTTTCATTCAATACCATTATCACCAGCTCATTTGATGTCCCCGCTGCTGGGGCACGAGCCTTCCCTATAGATGGACAGGGAGATAAACCACCACGAGGGCTCAGTGCGAACTGGTGGTAATGCAGCCGGGGCCAACGGCTTTACGTGCCACCCGGAGCACTGAGGCGCTGAGGAACACAACTTTAAAACATCATTACTAACTCCTTACAGCTCAAGAGCCTCGAAGCGAGTCTAATATTCTTGTGTTGCAAAATAACAAGAGGCTGCTTGCCAAGGAAACCACTTCAAGACAGCCTTGACGTAATGAAGGCAATTCAATTAACTTCCATACCTTTATAGCATGTCGCGTGGAAGCAAGTTCATAATAAATCTGAAGTTACTACTCGTGTAAGGGTGAGTACTACTTGCCTGTTAACTTAACTGAAAAATATTTGAATTTACCGGTTTTAGGGATGGATAAAATCATCATCGTCTGGCTGGTAGAGAATGCTACGACGACATTAAGTCAGCCTTTTGTACTTTTGTTTAAATAAATAAATCATCATTGCCTTCTTCATACTGAAGTTCGGAGATCTGGGGGGCAACTTTTGAATCTTTCCAGTGACCTCAAAATTAAAGTGCCACGAAATACACTATAAAATGTAATTATTTTTGCATTGTTTACAATTTAATTATTAAGATACACACTGTTCGACAATATACGGTATCATGAATAAGTTACCAGTGGCTTTGAATAAGAGAAAAATGAGCATACGTAATTGATATCATAGCGTGACAATTAGTCACTGGTTCAAATAATAATAAAAATAATAACAAAATAAAGCCCTCTAACACTAGCTATCCGCAAGGGCTAAAAGGACTATTATGTCTTGTATTAATAAATAATTACAAAAACACAAATGTTGAAAAAATTCCCACGAGCAGGATTTGAACCTGCATCCTTCTGACATACCGGGTCAGGTGCTCTTTCAATTGAGCTATCGTGGTACCACGATAATTGAAAGAGCACCTGGTACGTGGTAATTGAAAGAGCACCTTACCCGGTATGTCAGAAGGATGCAGGTTCAAATCCTGCTCGTGGAAATTTTTTCAACATTTGTAATTGTGTGTAATTTGTTTCGCAACAAAATTTGCGTTAAAAATTATATAAACAAAACAAAAACATTTTAATAAATAATCTTTGATCGCCAATATCGAAGCCATGGTTTTGTTTTATTCATAAAACAAACCAAATAAAGTCGATTAATAAGTCGATTAATGAGAAGTTAACGCAAAAATTCTAATTTAATTAAGTGGCATTGTTTTTTGACATTTTAATTTCAAATTGAATTTGTTTCACATTACATTTTGCTGCATTTACTTAAAGACTTTACTTGAGTTAATAGAAAAAAATAAATGATGTTACGATATACCTACCTACATAATATTAGAAAACACCATAAACAAAACGATGTGTGCGTAAACAGCTTAGTGCAGTGACCCCTACACGCAAGTATTATATGAACAATGCCAAATTTGCCGCAACGGAGACGACACACGTCGAAACACTACAATCGACAATCACCACACTTCTACCTCCATTCACCTGTGGGAACGGATCACGCCAATGTTGCTTGGAACAAAAACAGCAATGTACGACGACTCTGCTTCAATGTCGTTATTGAAGTTACGGGCGGATGAGTAGCTAAGTACGTTGAAGTGGGTCAAACGTAGAAACGACCTCGCGGCAACCAGGTTTTTTGTTGACAATTTTAGTTGAACTACGAAAAATACTATTTAAGGTCTTTTAACTGTATACGGTGGGTAGTTGTATTGAATGGTAAAAGTTTTAATTATAATTATACATGACCTATTATCACCAGCTCATTTTACGTCCCCACTGCTGGGGCACGAGCCTTTCATAGGGAGAACGGGCCGTAAACCACCACGCGGGTCCAGTGCGGTGGTTGTTAACGACTACTAATGCAGCCGGGACCAACGGCTGCGACGTGCCTTCCGAAGCATGGAGCTGTAAATTTTTTGATCACCCATCCAAAGACCGGCCTATGCAAAAGTTGCTTAACAACAGCAATCGCAGACCGCGCGTCAACCACTGCGCCATCGAGCTTCTTCATATACACGTAAGGTAAGAAAGACGTAACGGTGTTTTTATATACTTAGTGGACCTAGACAACGCATTAAGTCGGATAAGAAAAATTACAAATACGTTGATAGATAGAAAGAAACAAAAATTCAAAACACACTTCCTGATCTTGGAAATTGAATCCAGGACCTTCAGATATCGGGTCGAGTTCTTTTCCACTCGACAACTATGAAACAAAGATCTCTGTCGATCTGCATAGAAGCAAAAGAGATGCAAATAGTGTGTGATCCACTGGATTCAAATCGTAATTTATTTAAAATTATAATTAAGTTTAAATAATTATATTGAAAAGCTACACTTAATTTTTTTTTACAAAAACAATAATTAATATAACATTTACAAAATTAACAATATCATTTAGTTAAATTTCAAATATGTTTTAAATAGTAATTAAAGGAAATTGACCATTTATGAAATCGCTTTGTATTAAAATCTAAATATTATAGATTTTTTTTCAGAAATGACCATTTTTTTTCGTACTTGATCCTTTTTAGAGTTAAGTCTTAACTTCGAGGGAAAAAAAACAAATTAATAATGATTCGTTCCATCCCAGAATCAACCATCTTTGATACTATCTTTCAATGTTGCCGGTATTTAAAACCCTATATCGATTGATAATCTACTAATCAATAAATGAATTGACCCACTGCGCCATCGAGCTTCTTATCAATTATAAAATAATAAGGAATAATTACAATTTGATTGCATAGATATACCTACACAATGCTGAAGTATAGTGATAGCCATTAACAAGCAAGACCGCATAAATATTTGTGCCCATAGCCATATGCCGTCGTACGACGTTGCCCTCCTTTGACTATTTGATTTTAACTTGATTTCCATGAAACTACTTATAATAAGTAATGTTTTGACACTGGAATTGGAAGAAGATAAGTAAAATCGAAAAACGTTGTTTTCGATGCAAAAAATACCTATAATTTGATGAACTTCATAGGTCTATTTCTCGTGATTCCGGCGAACTAGAGAATTGAGGTTTTTTTTAACTTAATGTTAAGATAAAACTCTACAAGACGAGGGTAGGTTTAATAGGGGTACATAATCGTACAATGTGTAACCAAAGTCCATACTTCATTGGTCAATCTCCTTTGCAGACAATAAATTCATTGATTCTATAAAAACATATTATTATCTCGCTCATTAACTTATACAACGAACATTTAAATAAGTGAAGCGTACGTAGGTGTCGGCGCCTTAAAGCCAGTGGATAATTTCAAAAAGTACCGGCCGCACCTAAAGAGTTTCCTAACCGTAGCGTAGGTGCAGTTGCCCGGTCTATGTGTGTAGTATTGCGGAAACCTTACTTCCTCTGCAAGTAACTTGTTTGCAGCAAACATACATACATACAAGTAAAATTTATCTCACGGATCTCAGAGGTGAAAACTTCTAAGATTGATGAAGCAATGTTGACTAAAAAACATAAGCATCAAGCACTGAAAAATTTCGACGGGTGAAAGCCAGACCTCGGTAGCCAAGTGGTTAAGGCAGCCGCCCGGAATGCGGAAGGTGCGTGGTTCGATTCCCGCCTGAGGTTGTCGTCTTTTTTCAGTGTTTAAATTTTACTTAAATATATTTAAGCGTTAATAAAACGCTAAAATATATAAAAAACACTTATACATACATACATACATACAAACATACATGCATACATACACACACAAACATACATACGTATATACATACGGAAGAAAGTGTTGTGATTGTTGTCTCCTTTCAGCAATAGGTTTAAAGGATAACTTTAACATCATAAAAGTTATGTTAGTTATTTTTATTGAAGGAAAGGAAGGAAATAGTCTATAACTGTCCCACTGGTCCTGCTGGTCAAAAGTCTCTATCGTTAAAATGAAGTCATCACTACAATTGAATAGGTAATGGCTTAATCACCACGCTTGCAAAATGCGGGTTGGTGGTCACAACCCCGGGCTATACATCAAAAGAACTGAATCACACTTTGCCCACTGTCGCTGCCATGGTACAGACAGTTGTTATAAAGTAAAATAACAACAGGGAAGTATAAGAAATATAAAAACATTACAAAGGCTACTTTCAGAAACAGCTTTGCTTACAAAGGTAAGTCCACATTAAGTTACATGTTATATAACTATGTCAAAGTCAAAAGTCACAGTCAAAGTCAACATATATTTTTTTAAATAAACTGGAGAAAAGTGTTTTTGAATCTTCCATATTTTTTATTTATTTTTACCTTCCTACTGCCCATTTAGTACGTCTATTTTTTAGCTGTGGAGAAGAATGGGCGCATGGAACTCCACAAATATTATATGTAACTATTAAATAACAATGTTACAAATATTAAATATAAGAAGTTTTTTCAACATTTGTGTTTTGCAACAAATTTGCGTTAAAAATTATATAAACATTTTATTAAATATAAGATTGTTTTATTGACACTAATAGTCCACACTAATTAAACACTCTAAATAACTATGCTATATATAACAAGTTTTGTCATATAGTCTGGACGCACAAAGCAGCGTTTTAAAATTCATTCATAACATGTATGTTATTGCAAACTAGGCGAAGGTCGTCCGTGCTTAAAGCTGCATACCGCAGTCGAAGTACCTGCGCCTGCGCTCAACCGGTTCTGAACTAATCGCGGGAACACTGTACTACAATAATAACTAAATTGTTACTCTGCTGCCTCCTACCACAAAATAAGGACACTGCAGAAGGGAAGCTTCATACAAACGCGCTCGAGCAACGCACGCATAGACAACCTCACACGGGCACGGAATGTCGCAACAGCTTCGCGCGGACTGTTCCGAGACACATGTCCGTGCGAGGTCTGCGTGTGCGTTGCTCGAGTGCGGTATGTGTTAAGCTTACCTTCTGGATCCTCCTTGTTTTGTGTTCTTACTAAAAAACACATCCAAGTTGTACGATTTATTTGGTTCTTTTTTTTGATAATTTAGTTTGTCAACGCTTGAGGAGCTCGATGGCGCAGCGGTAAACGCACTCGGTCTGCGACTGCTGAAGTTAAGCAACTTAACTTCAGCAAGGATGGGTGACTAAACATATATCAGCCCAAACTCCTCCGCGCTTTGGAAGGCACGTAAAGCCGTTGGTTTTTTTTTCTAACATTTGTGTTATGTCGAATATTTATGTTTTTTTTTTTATACTTAGTACGGCAAATGACTCCACACCACCTGATGCTAAGTGGAAATGGAGTTCAGACGCGAAGACAACTGGCGCAGCGTGAAAACAACGCAGCATCAGTCAACTTCACTCTGCCGGCCCACAAGGTGCTTCTTCACGCCTCGTTTGAAGGACCCCATATCATAGGAAAGAGGGAAAACATGTGCTGGTAGACTATTCCATCTTTTGGAGGTGTGGCAAAGAAACGAGTAATGAAGTAATGGTGGATTATTATCCGTTATGTGTTCGTGAGCCTGCGTGAGTGTTGGCAAATGAAACAAAACAGTGCAACGTCACTTTTCAAATCCTCTCGAGAATTCCGCGTGGCGCCTTGGTAATGCCCCACATCTTTACTGAGATACTCAAGGGGTTGGGGGGTATATCATTTTTCACTTCTCATTTGTATTATTATTCATTCATCGTTATCGTACAGAAACGAAATATCGTTTATTTATATGTATAACTTGTAAGAAAAATTACTTTGACACTGGCTAAATGGTTAATCGCACGAAGCCATCAACTAAAGAAAAGAAAAAAAGATTGAGAGAATAGTGCCAGAGCTAAGCATCAGTGATTTCCCCTCAAGATGTAGTTGGCAATTGTTATTTAAAGAAAACAATGTTCGCTAATAGATCGGAGAAAGGTATAAAATAAATAAATAACAAAACTAAAATACAAATTTATTATTTATTTATTTATTAAGGAACAAACAGTTACAATGAACACATTGTATACAAAAAAAAAATACTTAAAAACCTATAGTTCCATAAATCGGTACATATATGAGATACATAGTTTAGCGAATATACGTAGGCACATAATATGATAAGTTTTTTTTTATTCCCTTTTTTAATAAGATATATTATGATAATTACAAACTAATATTAATTACATTAGTGCGATGACACAGTGGACAAAATTTTTAATGATTTTTTTTTGAGAGAGATTGCTGATTGCCTCTACGGCGTTTTCAGCTTCACCGCGCTTGTTTGGGGGCGGCGAGGAACGTAAAGGGTCCCTCAAGCCGTGTGAAACGAATCACCTTCGGAGGTTATCTAGAGGGAACGGCATCGCGCACTAGTGCGCGTCCCCTTGCCCTACTAGATTCTCCGAAGGGTTCGGATCGGATCGGGTTTTTAATGATTATTTCTTAAATGTTCTTATATTCAAGCTAAAGATATCAAGCTCATGCAGCTTATCGTCATAAGTTTTGCAAGAACGTCTAAGGAAAGTGTTGTTCCCGCAACAAGATTTTGCAACCGGAAAAGAACCGGATTTTGCAATAAGAAAAGAACAAATAAAAATATCAGTTATTATTATAACATTATATTATAATTATTGAGGTTTAATAAACATATTTATTTACAATAAGACAATTTACTAATACAAAGAACCTAAAACTAAAAACCTTAAAAAATATAATATATTAACTAAAATATATTATTAAGAATTACATGTTTTGCAAAATAAGATGGCTGTTTAAGAGTGTTTGAGTGCAGTGGGTATAGGTTTTTACTCTAATATAATTTTTACTACAAGAAGATAGAACTAACCTTGCGTACTAATACTGACTGCAGCCAGTGACAATCACCGATAATTGGAAAGATACGCTATTCAGATAGTGTTAATGAGAAGTTAATCACTTGCGGTGGTTCGCAGCCATTGTGGTGGGCGCGATAATTGGGGAAATGTTCATATTCACAAAACAATACGCAAATACATACCTACTTACTGAGCATAATATAATAAAGATGTGAAATTTTTCATCTTTTGCGTTGCATTGTAATTAAAGAAATTTATAGTAGTTACAGTGAACGTCGGGTGTAAAAGGTATGCATATGATACCTATACTAATTAGCTGTATATCTCATATTATTTTAAAATCCATGTAATAAGTTCTTACTAATTATTTTTTGACGTCAAATCTAAGACATGACTCCGTAAACCCTCTGGTGCAGACCTTGCACCAAGAAATGTTTAGCTTTCGTTTACTATCAAAGTGTTTTCCGAAGCACGGATGAAACTCGAGTCGAAAAATTAGTCACCCATCCAATGACCGGCCTCTGCGAGAGTAGCCTAATTACAGCAATCGCAGATCGAGCCCGTTCACTACTGCGACATCGAGCTCCTCAAGAGTAAATACCGCCACTGTGGTCTAGTGGCTAAGACCATTTGTCTCAAAGCCAGAAGTCCAGAGTTCTCGGTTTGGTTGGTGGTAAGGCTTTTATCCGCTTGGCTAGCTACCACCATCTATTGTGGCAGCTATATAGAGATAAGATAGCCAATGCCTCAGTAGTTGAGGACTCCGGATGAAGTGCGCTTCTACCTTCGGCCTTATCATCACTTATCATCAAGTGAGTGACATGAAAGCCCAGTGCTCATCAGTAAGATATAAAAAAAAAACTCAATCAATTCAAATAGCTGTAGAAATCGTGTTAAAGGTCAAAATCGATTGTTAAGATGGAACCATTTTACTTATTGGCCACGCTAAGATTGGACCGTTGGCGCTCGTGTCAAGGAAAACGAGTGGAACAGGTAAAACTATGAGTTATTTAGAATACTATGTATACATAATATACATAAGAACGCTGTCTGTCATTACGTCACCTCGCGAGAACACCGGTACGTACGGACAAGCATTCCTTAGCATGTATACATAGCGATGACCAACAACACATACTAAACTTAGTGTACTTGTGCGCTGAGTTTCTTGCTGGTTCTTCTCAGTACAAGATCTCCCGCCTTTCCTCGTAAAAACCGTCAAAGTTAAGACAAGCTAACAGTGTTTCTTGTAGGTTCTTTTGAGCTCAAGGTCTGTCGTAGAATGGCGAACCGATAATAGTAATTTGTGCTTGTGGACAAAGATGTAACAACGTTGTCAATACATACACCATTATGTACACACATGTATGCTTTGCAATAAATTATAAATGGCATTATTAATAGGACTGTCTTATACATATCATACAAACTATTTGGTACTTACTCTAATCATATCCTACTAATATTATAAACGCGAAAGTTTGTAAGTATGGATGGATGTTTGTTACTCTTTCACGTAAAAACTACTGAATGGATTTTAATGAAACTTTCCTCATATACAGACCATGACCCAGACCAGCATATAGGATACTTTTTTTTCCGTTTTTTACTGTAGTCTTCTTCGCGAACGAAGTCGCGGGCAACAACTTGTGATAAATAATTGGTTTCCAATTTTGTAGTTTCTTTCTTTACCATCATCATAAGCACCAGTTCATTTTATTGTCCCTCCGTTGGGGCACGAGCCGTCCCTATGGATGGAAACACCACAGGGAGAACGGGCCGTAAACCACCACGCGGGCTTAGTACGGGCGGTGGTTTAACGACTGCTAATATAATGCAGCCGGGACCATAGGCTGCGACGTGCCATCCAAGACAGTGCGTTTGTATCTTGATTTTTATTTTTTTTTTATCTAAATCTAGATGTAAACAAAATGGTTTCCGAGATAATAAATTGGTTTGGCATGTTTCCTTGTATTTCTTACTCCTTCACCAAGCGCATAATTATGTTCGTTTGCTTGTTTCATTCTTCTTGCTTTGAAAAACTAATAGAATAGCGGATTCAACACTTATATTTATAACATAGATTGATTGAGACCCTCCCACACATCCTCTCCGAGTGCCCTGTACACGCTCTGGAGAGGCTAAACATAGAGATACAAACAGGAGTGGCAATAAAACCGAAAAATTTCGCTGACCTCATAGCAGGCAAATATAGAGATGTATTTATAAAATATTGTGTCAAAATAGTAAATATTGTTAAATTAAGAAATAAGTAATAGAAAATAAGAAATAGTTTAATAAATAAAAAATAACATACATACCTGCGAGTATGTATGTTTATCCAAATAAATATAAATAAGAAGAAAATAAAATTTTATTGTATTACAATATTAGTAGATGTAAGTTTTTAAAATGTAAAAGAAAACAAAGCCACCCTCAAAATGGGAAAATTGTAGTACCTAACATAAGGTAGATATAAGAAAATTTTGTAAAATAAACTGTGTTCCGCTTTTAGGTACCCGAATAAAACCTAAACTGAAAAACTTATTACCCCAAGAAAATTAAATAAAAACATAAATAATAAAAGTAGCTAGTTGAGAATAGAGACATAAAAGAAGGACACTCACTGCTAGGAATGAAAGATGACGGATGGATGTGCATTATGCGGAATGAAAGTACCAGAAGCATAAAAGATAGAACTGGCAAGAAAGAGAATTGAAATAATAAAGTCTCCAATAATGTTGGAGGAAGAAGTAATAAAAAAAAATTTTTTTTTATAGAATTTGACACTTCGACCGTTGGATAGATGGCGCTCGGTGCCGCTATTAGCACTCAAAACATTAAAAAACAGTGAGAAAATTCAGCGCTTACTTCAGCCTTCCCGGTAGCATAGCGGTCAGTGCAGCCGCCCGGATTGCGGAAGACCCAGGTTCGATTCCTGGCTGGGTCGGGTGGGCGTTTAATTTTTTCACTGTATTTTATAGATCTTATAAATATTTAATTTAGCTTCAGTGCAGCAATTGCACATGAAAATAAAAAGTAAAAATTAATAAAAAAAATTGATGGAGACCTTGCTCAGCAGCGGCATAGCTATTCACTTTACTATGCGCGTAGTAGCTGCATGTTTGTGAGTTCAACAATCTCCATGAGTCTTTGGTTTGGAGTCAATTACTCAATTAGGCTTATTGCGAGCATAATTGTGGACACTGATTGTTAGGTAGAGGCCACTGTGTGACGACCATTATCGCTGCATTAAAAAAAACTGTCATAAAAGGTTTTTATCATTATTTCTGTAATAAACCTTCCTGTTTAAAAAAAAACACGAGCGGGATTCGAACCCGCATCCCATGACATGCCGGGTCAGGTGCACTACCAACATGCTATCGTGGCGCATCAAATTGTAATTTGTTCGCAACAAAATTCGCGTAGAATTATATATATACCTTAATCTTCTTGTGTAAATAAATCTTGTGGTTTATTTATACAAGGAAGAATCATCTGATAAAAAATTAACTAGAAAAAATCAACCAGTCTCATTCAGCTCGAGTGTGTAACTAGACAATCTGTCCGGGGAAGCAAAGCCCGGTGAAGCTGAAAATGCCGCAGCGGCAATCAGCAATCTCTCTCCAAAAAAAAAAAAAAAAAAAGTCCGGGGAAGTAGTGATCAAACTTTAAGAGCGTGATCTATCGATAATTTTATCGATTAAAATACCTCAAATCAAGGGGTGTGACCCGCCTCTCACCTTTAAGTTATTTTGCGATAAAAATGCGACGGCATGGGCACCTTGACACTGATAAGCAAATATTTGGTATCATTCGATAGCTAACAATATTACCTATTAGTAAAAGTAGCAAACACACACGGGCCCCATACATTTTGAGAGAGTAAGGATTGATTTAAGTAAAAAAAACGGAGAAAAGAAAAGAACGAGGGTAAATTTATTACTCAGTGAGAACCCTGATTTGAGGTATTCTTATCGATAAAATTGCTCATAGATCACGCTCTTAAAGATTAATTACTACTTCCCCGGACAGATTGAGTAGAGCACTGTGAATGCTAAACTCAAAATAAAATAAACTAAACTCAATAAAAAAATATTCGTCTGTTAAACTTGCGAACCAGATATAAATAAACCCGATTTCTATCTCTTGAATTTGTATTTTTTACCAACTATAGACTGTTTAAAAATACATATTATGCTTACATCTTAACTTAAAAATATGACAAAAGGTGATTCTAACAGGATTATACAGATTGATATAGGTACAAACGCCTGCACGTCAGATTACCACAAACTGGCAAATTTCCTAAGAAGACTTTAAATTTTATATTTATGGCAATTATGAATAATTATTGAAGAAATTTGGCAGTCTGTAATTATATTATCATATACGCTAATAACTATAAAGTCTGCGCTGTATATACCAGTGCGCGAAAATTGTAAGAATGCCAATTCATGCATCTTTGTCATTAACAACAAGTTACTCTGTAAAAGACCTTTTTTAGGGTTCCGTAGTCAACAAGGAACCCTTATAGTTTCGCCATGTCCGTCTGTCTGTCTGACCCCAGTCTAGACTGGAAAGATTTAATTTGGCATGGATATACATATTAATCACGCCGACAAAGTGGTAAAGAAAAATTTTGAAAAATATTTTTCTTTAGGTTACCTCCCCTACACGTGAAGTGGGGATGTAAATTTTTTTCTTGTTTACCCCTAAGTGTGGAGTGTCGTTGGATAGCAATTTTAAAAATATAGCGGGTTTGTGAAAACAGTTTTTTGATTAAGGCATCCGTTTGTGAGCTATTAAGCTTTAAAGTGAAAATTTTTGTTAGAGTCAAGTGTCCCCCCCACTGCCAGCCAAATGGTTGTTTTTAGATACGTGAAAAAATTCACGGTAGTTGTATATATGACGAAGTTAAAAGGAAAACCATCACAGCTAAGTAGGCTTTACAAGCCCTCTTCTCAGAGTCCGCATTATTGAGATGGGCTACGGAACCCTACACTGCGCGTGGCCCGGCACGCACTTCGCCGGTTTTTTAATCAGTCCATGTCATGTGCTCTAAAGTCGCAGGGGAAATATATAAGAAGAAGTCTATACAAGAAAAGCAATCTTTTTTGTTTCTCTAAAAGACAAATCTCTTAGCTAGCTAATTGGGCCTGTCATCAGGTACACATCTCCGTTACTATTAAATGTTCATCAGCGAGTCGAGTTTTATTGTATTGTTTGTAGCTGTGGTGGCGTGACGACGTATGTACTGTTGTGTCATCATCATTAGCCTACAACCATTCTACTGCACCCCGTGGTGAGTTAAAGGCCAGATTCCCTCTATCCCTTTAGATTTTGAGCTTATTTTTCCTTCAGTAAGAGTTTCTATGGGCTACTTATGGCCTTAACAGCGTAACCGGATTTAAGGGGCGGCGGCGGGGCGCAGTGGGTAACGCGCCCGGTCTGCTGCGATTGCTAAGGTTAAGCAACTTTCTTAAAGGCTGGTCATCGGATGGGTGACCAAAAATATACCATATCGAGCTCCTCCGTGCTACGAAAGGCACGTTAAGCCGTGGGTCCCGGCTGAATTAGCAGTCGTGAACCACCAATCCGCACTGGGCCCGCGTGGTGACTTATGGCTCTTTCTCCCAATCCATCCATAGGGAAAGATCGTGCACCAGCAGTGGGGACAAAAAATGGTGTTCATGATGACGAGAAATATGAGGTTTATCCAGCCGTAGTGATCGAACATTCACAGACAGTTTCTAGAAGGTATGGCATTACATTAAACCACGATTTTTCACATTCAATTCGAGCATCTATCCGTTCGACTAGGTACCTACCGTCGCTTCTATATTTATATTCTATATACTTTATGTACACACAAACAGTTAACATACATACATACACACATATAATCACGCCTCTTTCCCGTTGGGGTAGGCAGAGACCACTTCTTTCCACTTGCTACTATCCTTACATACTTGTTTCGCTTCGTCCACTTTCATTATTCCCTTCATACATGCTCTTCGGTTTAGGGTACTCATGACCTGGCCTTTTTTCAAGACGTCCCTGATTTGGTCTCGAAACGTCCGCCTAGGTCTACCCCTACCAACACTTTCATTCACACTCGCCTTAACAGTTAACATAGTCAAAATATATACTAAAAAACATGGACAAACGAGGCGTGAAGAGGTACCTTGTGGGTGAGGGTGACTGATGCTGCGTTGTTTTCACTATGCACCAGTGGTCTTCATGACTGGACTCCATTTCCACTTCAAGTGGAGTAGTCATTCGCCATGCTTTTATTTATATATAAAAATACCTTATTTTTGTAATTATAAATTTTAACTTTTATGTTTCATCGCTTCTCCTATCAACATAGCACTATACTGCACCATTGATCTCAAGCACAAAGCAAGTGCAAAGCCCTTATCTTATAGGCATCGCAATGAGGACGATATTAATCTCTAAATTTCAATCCTGGGTCAAGGTTCAATCCCGGCTGGCGTCGGCAGTTGCGACACTCAAGTGGCATTTACGAGGTACAGTCTAACTAAGCATTATCATGTAAGTGTAACTCTTAATGTAATGGAATAAGAGCCATAACTAGTCAAAAGTGTATACATTTTAATGCTCGTGAATGTACCTACTCGCGAGTACACGTCTTTGCATTAGCAACAGAAAGTATGTACAATTGCTATTACATAATTAATTTAATAATTATACAGGTCGAATATCAGTTAATTACCAGCTCATTTTATGTCCCCACTGCTGGGGCACGAGCCTTCCCTATGGATGGAAACATCACACGGAAAACGGGCCGTAAACCGCCACGCGGGCCCAGCGCGGGCAACAGGCTATGCAGGTAGTTGTTAACGACTGCTAATGCAGCCGGGATCGACGGCTTTACGCGCTTCCTGAAACACGGAGAAGCTAGTAATGATATTTTTTTGAAGGATGACCGGCCATTGCGAAAGGATGTTTTAACCTTAGCTATCGCAGATTTATCACTACCAAGCTCTGGGTCCCGGCTGCATTAGCAGTCGTTAGCAACCACCAATCCGCACTGGGCCCGCGTGGTGGTTTATAGCGCGTTCTCCCTTTGGTGTCTCCATCCATAGGGAAGGCTCGTGGACCAGCAGTGCGGACGTAAATTGAGCTGACGATGATGGTCATGATGATATATTTTATTTATTTACATATTATTTGCATTAGCTTATCATTAGCAAGACCTTGGTACTTTCATTTCGAGAAGCGGCCCAACCAATTCGGCTGCCATTCAAATCTCGTTTGCCATTACCATTTGAATGGCTGAATGGATGTTTTGCATGTTTTAAATTATGTTTTGAATACAACCTTCCTTATGTAAGCATAGTAGAATCTATGCAGTTTTACTACGCATTAGGAACTGGCTATTCGATATCAGTAACTATGTAGGGATGCTGACGTATTGAAAAATATATAGATAATATTTAAATGCAACTCTGTTACATCAACATTAAACGATTAGAATAATTACAAGTTGGATGTAATATACGATAAGATAATTACGATCTTATCTTTGGTGAGCTTCAAAGCGATCGTTTCCAGGCAACCAGTCGGATGAAGACAGCTTATACACTCTAAAATCAAAGGTAAGTAAGTAATGCTGGGCAATGACCTCCATCATTGAAATCAAGTCATCATTACAATTGATGGGTAATAGCTTAATCACCACGCTTGCCAAATGCGGGTTGGTGTTCACAAATCCCGGCTATGCATCGTAAAATCCGAAACACATGCCCGACTTCGGAATTGAACCCAGGAAAGACCTTCGGGTATCAGACCAAGCACTTTGCCACCGGCCACCGAGCCGAGTTGGTTAGACAATCAAAGGTGCAAACATTTAATTGAATAATATCAAACATATATTGGGAAATAGGAGAAACGTTACCTACCTTTTTACTCAATAAGTGCGCTACTTAAACTTTATAATGGCGTAACTACCACCAGAAATCTAAAAAAAGAGAGGTACCGCTAAAATAGGTAACTACTTTAAAATGTATGAAATCGTGTCACTCATACACACACAGTGCCACGACCGCGCTAATGCCGCCAGAACACTTGTACAAACGCAAATTGCCACATTCCCAAGCAAAGCCTAATGTTGAATCGAGAACGCGACAGTTACTTTCAAATAGATAAATAATTGGTACACCACACATTAGTTTACTGAATACGCAGCTAGTAAATATTTTAGTAGTTATTTTATCATATATAGGGTGGAGGCTTCCAGGCTGCTTGCCGATGCTTGCAGGATGCTTGCCGTCGGATTCCAAAGCCTTCTTTGGCAGAGAAAGAATAATACTAAAGTTTTAAGTGGGCAGAACTTCCCTCTCCCTCTTGAGCTTATCATGGCTAGGTAGGGGGGGGGGGGGGGGGGGGAAATAGTCCCACATAACCCGGAGTCACACGTAAACAAAGGGAATACTTTGATTCCGTTCCTGGACTCCATTAGACGAAGTATAGTCAGCAGTTTCCTTTAATATAAAAATGTTGTCTTTGCGTTTGGACTCACTCTATATAAGGTTGAGTTGTGTTATTTACCTTCAATGATATTTAAAATATATTTAGTTTTCATAGTTGAATTAACATGTTACAATGCAAATAAGTAATTATGCGATTTGTCATCAAAAAGCAATGACAGATCCACACAAGTAAGTTAAGGAAGTAAATAATTTATTCGCCTTCAAGACACAAAGAAATACTTAGTAGATAATATAGTATCATAAATGTTGAGCAAACTGAATACAATATTTATTTATTTCATTATTTACTTAACACCAATACAGTATTAAATAAAATACACACATAGAACGAATCAAATCAAATGCCACTACAAAAGGTGTGGAATGCTAGCAATAAATAACACGCTTTTATTTAAAAAAACAGAAATGTTTTGTTTCGCAACAAAATTTGCGTTAAAGTTATATACTTAAACAAAAACATTATACGCTTTTATTTATTAAAAAGTTGGGTCTGTGACAAAAATGTAAAGATTTTTTAAATCAAATTATTTTGAACTTTTTTGTTTTTTTTTTATTAACAAATAATAAAAGCTTGTTTTCTAAAAGTTCTTTTCTTTTAATTTTATTTTTAACTTTTAAGTATTTTTGAATGACATGTTTCTACACCCTCATATCATTCAGCCGTCGGCACGTGCTCACCTTCGCATTGGGTCATCCATCTAATCCGTCTAATCAAAGACAGAATCCACATTCATAACAAACGGAACGAACGAACGAACGAACTTATTTTCCTATGGCCGTCGTCTGACCCTAGTTAACATATACCACCAAAATACTCGTCAAGACGGATCAAACAAGTCCAAACTCGATGGGGCCGTGTCGTTTAACTACCGAGTTCCTATGGCCACCTTCCGGTTCCACCATCAAATCAGCTCCATGTCATAATAATTTTGCATTGTCATCCGATTTACACATGCATGCAAAATTTCAGCTCAATCCGTCAACAGGAAGGGGGTCAAATTTCAATTACTAGATTTGACCCAAACAAACAAACAAATAAATTTGTTATATAGCAGAACAGAACAATATAACTTATTTAGCCAGGATCCAACTGCGATTGAACAGTGTAAACAGTTATTAGTAACTAAGCACATTTATTACATTGATAAAATATGGCATGATGGTGTGAAATTGAGCGACGACGGGATAAAAAAATATGAGATAAGGGACAGAATGTGGTTTGGACTTAAAGCATCAAACCAACTAATGCTCTAAGAGTTTGGAAGAAAGTAGTGACACATTGAGAAAGGATTGCTCAGATGGTTTGGTCATGTAGACAAAATGGGTGAGGTACCTTTGAGGTTAGTCGCCTCTGTGGTCTAGTGGTTAAAACCAACGGTTTAGACCGAGAGGTCTCGGGTTCGATTCCCAGCGGGGGCTACATGTTTGGGTACTCGGTTTCTTTGGTGGTAGGGCTTGTTTGGTCTGGCGAGCTACCATCATCTTATCAAATATGTCGCCATAACATCAATATTTGTAGCATTGTTGTGTTCCGGCAGCTAGAGATAAGATAGTTAGTGCCTCAGTAGTTGAGGATTCCGGGTGAAGTGCGCTCCACCTCCGGCCTTATCATCACTTAACACCAGGTGACATGAAGGCCAAGTGCTTACCCGTAAGATGTAAAAAAACAAAGAAAAAGAGGTGGGATTGAAAAAGAGGTATATTGAAACGAATGTGATGGGGACATCCCCATCCCATATGGGATGTTTCTAGACAAAATTGAGGACATTATAACGAAAGGCCAGGTCAAGAGTAGGCATGTTAAACCTGTGGTATGAAGATTAATGAGAGTAGTTGTACCGATAAGGGTATAAAAGAAGCGTAGCAAGTGGCAGGAAGTGGCCCCTGCCTAGCCTTGTGGGAGACAGGCGTGATTGTATGTGTACCTATGTATCTATGTATTATTATACACAATATAGTCACACGCTTGTTTCCCAGAATAGTAGGCAGAGACGACAGCCTTCAAACCGCACGTCGCTCACATCCATCGGCCCTTTTCCTTTATCTTTTTTTCTGTTAAAAAAAAGTTTACCAATGGTTAAGTGAGGTAGCTACACGTCGTCATCACGGTGGACCGCCTACTTTCTCTGTGGACTAATCACCGTGGATAATTCCTGTGGCTTTGAGAGAGGAGCCACAAAATAAGGAGGCTACCAGAAGGTAAGCTTTATACAAACGCGCTCGAGCAACGCACGCATAGACAACCTCTCACGGACACGCATTTTGAGATTCCGTATCTGTGAGAGGTTGTTTAAGTGTTTGTTTGTTTTTTTGAGAGTTTGCTAATTGCCTCAAACGGCATTTTCAGCTTCACCGGGCTTTTTTGGGGGCAGCGAAAAACTTAAAGGGTTCCTCAAGCCGTGTGAAACGAAGCACCGTTAGAGGTTGTTTAGATCGGATCGGGGAGGGGAACAGCCCGAGGGCGCGTCTAAAGGTTCGGACCTCGGCTCGGGTTGACCGGGCCGTGGTGGTGGGAAGAAGCGCCCAGGTATATGTCTGTACCTGGTACAGAGCGCGTGTGAACCGGCTTGACGTACCCTTGTTCTACGAGTACGGTGTTTTGGGCCTAAACTGGTGTGCATGTTTAGTGTATTCTGTAAATGTGTAGTGGCATTTAGAGGATCGGGCGTGGGAAGTGTTCGTTGCTCGAGCGCGTTCGTGTGAAGCTACCTGCCTACCTTCTGCAATACCTTTGCTTTGTGGACGAGCGGACGATGCGGTCAGTGTGTATCCTCACTAATTTTAGCTAAACGTAACATTTCACAGTTCATTTGTTGTTTCAAAGGTACTTAGCGGCCTAATGATTCTCTTTATGAGAACGAAAGTTTCTTCATGCTTCTTTATTTATATTAAACACTTGATAAAGAGAACATTAAAAGTAAGTAAGTAATAGCCTGCATATGTTTACTGTCCCACTGCTGGACAAAAGCCTCATTGAAATCAACTCGTCGCTACAATTTATGGGTATTTATTAGTGTAATCACCACGCGTGTCAAATGCGGATTGGTGATTACAAACAAACCCCGGGCTATGAATCAATAAATTTGATACATACTTTGTCCGACGTAGGAATTGAACCCTGGACGCTTGATTTTATAGGGCAACCCCAGACACTCAGCCATCTAGGCCTGCAGTTTAAATATCAACTTTCTTTTCACTCATGACTAAGATGTTAATCTTCACAAAATTAATTTGTAACGTGCTATTAATAGGTGTGACCCGTTTCATTTAATTAGCTTACCTAGTACTTACAGTATTGTTTGGCCTTGCGGCGTGGTATTGGGACAGGACTTTTAAAACGAACTCATTAAAATAGTAAATAAATAAACAATAAGTCATGTGAAGTTTTTAAAATGTTACATAGTTTTTTTTTTTGAGAGAGATTGCAGATTGCCTCTACGGCGTTTTCAGCTTCACCGGGCTTTTTTGGGGGCGGCGAGGAACGTTAAGGGTCCCTCAAGCCGTGTGAAACGAATCACCTTCGGAGGTTATCTAGAGGGAACGGCATCGCGCACTAGTGCGCGTCCCCGTGCCCTACTAGATTCTCCGAAGGGTTCCGATCGGATCGGGGAGTTACATAGATGGTAATGCTACCTTCTATCAACTATCGTTAAGGCGCTGACAACTATGAGAAAGCACTCACTTTCTATACCTATTATTATGCAAACAAGCAAAAGAGGTGCAATCAGGACATTTCAAAGCGCTATTTATGTAAAATCTAAATATTTATTAGAAAAATAAAACATCAGAGTTTTTCTAATACACATACTTGAAAAATTACATCGACTTACTTTAAATTAATAAAAAAAATATCATGTCAATAGATTCTGTTTAGGGGTGACTTTGGATGTTCGTTCTATCGAGGAATTTTCATAATTCTGCATTATGAAAACAATAACATTGTAGCAAATAACTAGTCTATTCTAACACATACTTTTCTTGGCGTTGTAGTATGTTGTATGTCTAACCTTTACATAAAACATGCATTACTGAATCGCATTTCATAGTTGTCAGCGCCTTAAAACTTATTAAAACAAATAAATAAAACTAAAGGTCACCCATCTTCTGAATACCTTACATAAGTTACATACAAGAAACTAAAAGCATGTTCCGTTTGCCATTTACGGCTGAATGTGTTACTGTTTTGGCTAGCGAGGCTAAAACTATAGTTACATGTAATTATGTAAGTCTGTTTGTCACTTGGCTACTACTTAAATTGTCAAGGGCAACAAACTCCGGACAAAATGGCAAGAAGCAAAAAATGAATACAACCTGAATCACATGTTTGTACGGTTCTGTATGTGACTCAGTGTTTTCTGTATTTATGTATGTGTAAAAGCGAAATGCTACACGCTAACTGAATGACTAATCGCGAAATTTTAGGAAGTGCAACTAGAAATTGTGAAGGTGGAGGTCGTAGACATTTGTGTTACAAAGGTTTTTTCTTAATCCCTTCGGTTTCACGGGATAATTTGAGGTAAATTTGTTAACTTAGATTTTTTATTTTGTTTTTTTTACATGTGGTTGTCTTCTATTTTTTTTTTCGTGTTTATTTGTAATGGAAAGTGTCCTGCTATATATAGGGCATTTTCCAATATTTTTGACGCTGTAAGGGAGAAAAGAACTTGCTGAGTTTCTTGCCGGTTCTTCTCAGTACAAGATCTCCCGCCCAGTAGACTTACGAACCGATGGCATAGTGACATTCACAGGTGGTACTTGTAGCCTAAACTGAATAAATGATTTTGAATTTGAATAACATTTTATATTTTATCTGTAGAAATTATGAAATCTTATAAAGGTTGTTTAATCCCTTCGGGTCCACTGGATAACAAAAAAGTATGTATTACCTAGCTATGTTATAGCGACTGTTGATTATTTATACTTACTAATACTTAATATGCATTGCCTATATAATAATTACGCCAAATTTACTTTTTGGTAACAAAATGCTTTACAAATGACAATCATTGCAATCTAACGTTTAGTTAGTTATCTACAAAGGGTATGTGAGGACTGCCAATAAGGCTATCGTGACTGTATCCGACCAGTGACAAATTTAGTTAACACTATCTCTTGCTTTCCATGCCAAAGCGAGCCTTTTACTTGTCAACAACTACGTCTTCGACATCCGATCGTAACCAATTTATGAATATCACGGATTTCTAAAGAATAGGCAAGCTGTTTATAGGAACAGCCATAGAGATAGGCTAGGAGGAGATAAGATAGCCTAGCAGCTATGTTATTATATAGCTAGGATGTTGATGACGTAGTTGTCGACATTGAATAGGACTCCTTTGGCTTACATAGTAAGAGCAGATTAATTTCGGGAAGTTGGATTGAGCCACGATAGCATAGTTGGTATTGCACCTGACCCGGCATCGGCACGGGTCCGAATTCCACTCGTGGATTCTTTTCAACATTTTATCTTCGGAAGGCACGTAAAGCCGTCGGTCCCGGCTGCATTAGCAGTCGTTAAAAACCACCGCACCGCGCTGGGCCCGCGTGGTGGTTTATGGCCCGTGCTCTCTGTGATATTTCCATCTATAGGGGGGAAGGCTCGTGCCCCAGCAGTGGGGACATAAAATGAGCTGGTTATAGTGATTTACAGAAAATATCATTAGTTATGTATTTGTAATGGAAACTGGCCTTCTATGGTAGGGCATTATATTTTTTAAAAGAAAGGAAAAAAAAGAAATGTTCTTGCCGAGTTTTTTGCCGGTTCTTTTCAGTACAAAGTCTCCAGCTGTAAAATTATGAAATTATGAGCTCATTGTAGCCTAATCTGATTAAAACATGTGTAATTTTTGTGTTTTTAGTTTTTTTTTTAAACTTAAAAATAGGGAAACGCATTTTTATGTATAAATATTTCTATGGATCCCTAAAAACGTTTCGTTATCACAACGAACAAAAGCTAATGCCGTGAGAATACTTCATGGATTGAAGGTTTGACAATTTGCATATGTTTATGACTATGCGAGGTATGTAGGCAGTACATATGTAGGTATGCGTGTACATAAACCATAAACAATCTTGTTTAGTTGTCGACATCAACTGTGACAAAGTGTCAAAATATGAGGACCTATTATTCACACAAGTGGTTGCCCAGTTGTCAAAATTCAAACGATTTTTTTTTTAACTTTAAACGTTATTGAAGATATATACTTAAGATTAATTGCATTTGTAATACTTACCCATTACCTATAATTATGATGTAATGAGTCACACTAGCATTTAATGCTAAAAATATATTTTTTTGAGAGTTTGCTGATTGCGTCATACGGCATTTTCAGCTTTATCGGGCTTTTTTAGGGGCAGCGAGAAACTTAAAGGGTGCCTCAAGCCGTGTGAAACGAATCACCTTCGGAGGTTTTCTAGAGGGAACGGCATCAGGCACTAGTGCGCGTCCCCGTGCCCTACTAGATCCTCCGAGGGGTTCGGGTCGGATCGGGGCTAAACAGATGCACTCAGACTGTTTCCAGCTGTTCACAGTTCCGTGTCCGTGAGAAGGTGTATGTGTGCGTTGTTCGAGCGCGGTGTGTATTAATATTAGCTTATTAGCTTCTCGGTCTCCTTATTGTGAAATAGCGAAACCCGTATAAAGTGTTTCTCTGCGCGCGCCATCTATGAGACGAGACTGCAAACGGTAAGAATTAATCGTAATCGAGTTACCAAGGTGGATCCGGTCAGGTCAGTAGCGATAGCTTTCACCGTCTGGCCTGAGAACCACTATTTAAGGTGACGCCATTACGTAACCCGTTGATGGTTCATACAAAACAAAATGGATGCGGAATTTTGTCATGCGACTTAAAATATCTTCATGTAGGTTCTGCGCAAGTTCAAAGTTTTAACATCATCAAGATTTTAAAATTAAAACTTCGATGTAGGGTAATGGCGCCAGTGGTTGACACTTTAATAATAATAAATAATAAATAAATAAATCTTTTATTTCACACCATTGTCTATTGATTTAGTAACAATGACACTTAAAAAACTATGTTAGTATCAAACAATAGAGTATATTATATGTTTTATTAATTCATATACCTGAGACGCCCCTCTGAACCACTAGTACATGAGCACGCACATACACCCAGTGTCTCTGGACGGCACACTCAGGTTTATGACCAATCACATTGAGGCTTATATTGTTGGCGCTCCCACGAACCCTGTCCCCGCATCAGTGACGCGATTCTTCTGCGTATTATTGTGTGGAAGTCGTCCACACGAGCATCGGCGAACATACCTGAGGCATTGCAGTAGCGTGGGAGCCCCGACAACATTCTAAATGCATTATTATATTTAAGAGCAGCGTTTGACAGAGTTTTCGTCGCCAAAAATACTACCTAACCTAGATTTTCATTGAAATATTACGGGAGGACAGCGAGTAAGCAGGTGGTCCAAAGTGTATTATCTCGCGCTCCTCTGTGCTTCGGAAGGCACGTAAAGCCGTTGGTCCCGGCTGCGTTATCAATCGTTAAAACCGCCAATCCGCACCGGGCCCGCGTGGTGGTTTATGACCCGTTCCATCCATCCATAGGGAAGGCTCGTGCCCCAGCAGTGTGACATATATGAGCAGGTGATGATGATGATGATGATAGACTAGAATCAGTTGTAGACCTATTTTTAATGATCAAAGGGCAAATGTTGATCATGGTTCCTGTTGAACAGTGGGGCCACTGCCCTAGTTACTCAATAATTTACACAAATCTGTGCTATCTCAGAGGGTTAGTGTGTTAGGCCCTTAGTGTGTGACGCCCCCGTGGTGGAGGCCCCCGATTTCGTTTTAGTGCGATAAAATTAATTAGTTGAATATATCTCAGATATATGGTGGCTGCTTCGGAAAAAATTCACAGTTCAAACCGCCAATCACACGATTACCAGCATAAACAATTTTATGTCCCCAATGCTGGGGCACGAGCTTTTCCTACAGAATATCCAATTCAACAAATATTACTAGGGCCACCCGGCCCCACTTATATTTCTCGTAATTGAGAATTGAAACCAGCACATCGACTTGTTTTGAACACTAATCTAATTTAAATAGTAAGTATTTTGTTATGAGGTCTAGAGGCAAATATGCTAAAAGAAATAGTTTTTGTTCACGGCGTTTATCATTAGCAGTATTTTACCATTAAGGTAGGTCCCTACTTGCACTTTTAAAGGCGCGCGGGCGCCGGTTGCAGCATACAAACCCACTTTCTATTTGGTGACGCAACCGATGGTCTCATTAGTATGCCGGCCGGGCCCTACGGTGCGTAGTAGGACGACAACAGACCTTCGGCCGTGCCAAATATGAGAGCAGAAGCTCAAGTATGATAGTTAAGCCGGCAACCGAGTATGGCACCTAGGATTTGATTTAGCTATTTAAAATTGCGTGTCTCAGTGGCCTAAAAATAAATAAATAATAATAAATAATTATAATAATAATAATTCTCTTGACCGATTTCGGCCACAGCGACTGTATGCACTGGATAGGCATATCTCCTTAGTGTGGGCTTCGCTGCTCCCCCCTTGACTGTGCTCTTAAGTGGCAATTTGTTGAACAAGGTGCGAGCGCATTTTGGCATGTCAGAACCCCGCCAACGTAATGGTAGGTGATGGCCGCAGGTGGTCTGGCCTTCAAATCATCCCGCTTCCTGTCCAGGTCTTTGCAACGCTCGGTTTCAAAGTTATTCACCTGTTGGTGAATGAGTCGATAAATAAATCATTATGACTAATTTATAACAGTTGCCCCTTAGTTCTAAGACAGGAAATCATAAATAGATTTCCTGTCTAGGGTAAAAATTTGTACCAAAAATCAATAACAAAATATTTAATTTTGACATGCGTCGCTGTTTTCCAATATCGGGGTTAAGTTTTTAGTTTAATTAAATAAAAAAATACCTATCTAATATTTATTCTATCTAGAAATAAAGCTAGGGCTTATCACGCATTATAGACAACCTACTGTTTAGAATTTGACTGCGTCGGTCTCTGCGACCGTTATGCTAAACAATGGAGGGTTTGCGAGCAATTTATCGTGGGTTATGATGTTGGATGTTACCGGGCCTTTTGGACCGACGACTGCGGGAACAACAGTTTATTGTTGTTATTACACAATTTGTTTTTACTTGAGATAGCTTCTTTTTAAAAATAGACATGAATAGAATTATTCGTCCTGTGACATAAATAATTTTAAACCTTGCCTGGCCTTACCTATGGATAATAATCATAAATAATCAAAAAGAAAAAAGGGAGAAAACGAACTTAACAATTTGTGCCTCGACTTCTTGGCGGAAAGGTGAAGAGTCATGTCAAAGAGGTTTTGTTTTATTTTCTAAAATTGGTTTTATGTCGAATATTAATGTGAAATAATGGTGGATTATTAATGGTGGATTATCAGTGAACCGACCAATGTTTTATTTTAATTTTAATGTAATATTTTATTATTGTTACTAACATAGTTTTTAAGTTTCAATTGTTACTAACCAATGGATCTAATGGTCTGAATTAAATGATTTATTATTATTAACCGTTAAGTGTTCGTGAGCGTGCTTGAGTTTTGGCAAACTTTGGCAACACAGTGCAACGTCACTTTCCAAATTCTCTCAACAAGTCCGCGTGAGTTCTCAGTAAAGTCCCACATCTTTACTGAGAAGGTTGGGGGGTAACTATATTATTTCTCATATCATCAGTCATCACACAGGGAGGAAAATATTGTTTATTTATACGAATAACTTGTAAGATGAAATACTTTGACAATGGTTAAATATGCTAATCGCACGAAGCCAGTTGATGGCTGACAGGGAAACAAAATTTGCCTCCTGTTGGGAATCGAACTCTGGGATTGAGACTGGTGGTTGTACCACTAGACCACAGAAAAGTAATAACTAATTAATTACACTTAATTAAGTATAAGTAACAAAAACCATAAATACTACACATTGAATTTATGTTCCTAAAAATATCACAAAAATAGGTACGGCGACACGTCACAAATGTATAATTAAAAAGTAGAAATAATTATAGACAGGCAGTAAAACTACAAGCTAAATTTAGGTAAACAAATCCATTGTATAGCTATTACTAAGTATATATCCTTGAACAACATCATGTCAAGAGCTTTAACAAGTTTTAGCGTAAAAATCTTGGTTATCGCAATCAGAACTCGACGAGTTGTTCCCGCTCACGAGTGCGAGCGGGAATAACTTAACAAAGTTATAACACAATCTCGGAGACCTACAATAACAAAAATAAATCTCTGCAAATTCTTGTTATCATAAAAACAAAATGGCCGCTAAAGATTTACGCGCGAACGCTTGACACGTAATGGCGCCAGTAAAAATGAAATGGAGGGAAACTATGCGACTTAGCTAAAGTGTGATGAGACCTACGGTTCGAGCAGATGAAAAGGTGAAAACTAATTCAGATTATTTTAATTGTAATTCTAATTGTGCCTATATTATATACAACGTATAACAGAAAGGTGAACTAAAATTGAAAAGATCCAAAGCGTATCCGATCTAGGATTTAGGGTAAACATACCTACCGGTATGCGACCACTTAAGCGACTTCTTGACTTCAGTGTTGATTTTTGTTATAT
The DNA here is from genome assembly GCA_949315975.1 of Eudonia truncicolella. Classification (NCBI taxonomy): domain Eukaryota; kingdom Metazoa; phylum Arthropoda; class Insecta; order Lepidoptera; family Crambidae; genus Eudonia; species Eudonia truncicolella. The sequence continues at coordinate 11,091,732 of OX438850.1, forward strand.
TACTGTAATACCAATAATTTGCAAAAATGTCTTATGTCTTCTTACAATAGTCTAGTTTTATAAAATCTAACGTCTATAGACGTATCATTAGACCATAATTTACAAAAAATGTATAATCGTCAAAATAGCGAAAACACCGGTTTCCGGCTACTAGTTATCGACTACCGTGCACCGGTTATCGGTCACACTGTTCACTGGAGGAAAATGGCTCTTATCAGAGAGAGATAAAGGTTGATAATAGAAATGGTGATTCTGACAGGGAAACCCAAACTAAATATTGAAAATGCAACTCTTTAGTTTAGAAATGTGTCTGCCAGAAACAATATGTAAGTAAAACAATTAATTAATCACAACAATCGATTTAACAGCATTAAAATCAGTTGGTGCTTAGGTTGTTAGTAGGAATTCCGCATTTGGCCAACTAAATTATTAACAAAACAATTAACAATGGTTAATATAGGGTATGGGCCGATTTTTTCCTATGTTCAGCAACACGCTAGGGCGTTATTTTATTAGGACCTAACCTAAAATAAAATGTACCACAAATAACGGAATAATTAAGTGTATCAATGATGAGAAAAAAGTATAAAAACTACCAAATAGGTTCTATTCCCAACATTCTGATAAAATATTACTAGTTATCGGCTGTCTAAAAAATCGATATTTCTACAGGTCAACATTTTTAAAAATATAAGTCATATTGGCGGCGGCCGCACTCTGATTGAAATTTCACAAAAATCTATTTGTTCACAAATACAATGGGACCTATGTTGATGAATTTAAGTTTTCCGAAATAATGGCAAAGAGAAATGCGATTAATAAAAACAGTTTGCGCTTGCCAAATGCGTGTTGGTGATCACATACCCGGGCTATGCGCCGAAAAATCCGAATCACACTTTGCCCGACCTGGGAATTGAAATCTGGACCTTCGGGTATCGAGCCGAGCGCTTTGCCACTTTTGCCACTTTTGCCGAAGCGTTGTACTAGTTAAAAAAGTAAAGTCTATATGATGTCCTTCTGCTAGGCGAAGCACCCATCATTGCACTCAATGAAGTCATTGTTACGATTGATAGCTTGCCAAAAGCGGAGGAAAATTCAAAGCTGGGCTGTGCATCGATAAATCTGAAATACCCTTTTTCGACCAGGAAACTTAACCAGACTGTTGGGTATCGGACTGCGTCCGTTGCCACTCGGGCACCGAGGCGTCAATAATAATAATGGAGGATAGTAACAAATCAAATATAAAACCAGTTTTAAATCATGCTGCTGCTTCACTGTCTCAAACATTAAATCGTGCACAAATAAATTTGGTGACTCATTTTTTGTCGCAACACAAAACTATGGAATAGTCTACCAGCACACGTTTTCCCTCCTTCCTATGACTTGGGGTCCTTCAAACGAGACGTGAAGAAGCACCCAGGCTGAGGGTGACTGATGCTGCGTTGTTTTGACGCTGCGTCTGGCCTCCAATTCCACGGAGTAGAGTCATTTATCGTGCTAAATATTAAGAAAAAGCGGCTAAGCGTAAGAACGCCTGATTTACATTATATCGATAGTTGAAACAGAAAATATCAAAAAGATTGGTGCGTTAGAATAGGTCACCAACAAATAATTTGAGGTGTTTATCTAGTAAGAGTACTTCACCATTACGGTAGGTCCCTGCTTGCACTTTTAAAGACGCGCGTGCGCCGCGCCGGTTGCAGCACACAAACCCTACGCGTCTTCGCGTCTGGACTCCATTTCCACTTAACATCAGGCGGAGTGAAGTCATTTGCCGCATCAGTAAACATAGTGCGCGTACTACGCACTACCACAAAATGAGGACTGCAGGAGGTCAGCTTCATACAAACATACTCGAGCAACGCACACATAGACAACCTCTCACGGACACGGAATCTCGCAACACCTGCGCTCGGCAGTCTTATCACCGATCTTTAAGTGACAACAACTTGCAATTTCTCGCTACCAAAACACATGTTTTGTATTACGGAACGTAAAACGCTACAATATCGCCACAAGCGAGCGATTGACGAACTAAAAGTGCATGACGGCGCTATAGAATAAACCTACCGATTGTAGGAAACGCAACTAGTAGCAGTCGCGTTGCCATTGTGCGATAAGCAACTGGTTGCTTGTTTCGGTAATAAACCTGGGGACTGTTGTGAGCTGTTTCAAGTTCCGTGTCCAGGGGGTCAATGTGTGCGTGGCTCAAACGCGGTGTGTATCAAGCTTACCTTATTGGTCTTCAGTTGTGGTACTACGAAGTGTCGTATGGTGGTACGCTTCGCAAGTACGTCGCATCGGGCACGTCCGAGTCGTAGTTAGTCGTAAAACATGGCCGTTAACTCCTACGTGCGGTGACTGATTACGCGGCCCTGTAAATGTCATTCGAGGCGGCTTGTTCATTGATCAAACCGACAATTAGTTTGTGTGTAAATTGTTTTTTAACAAATTATTTTTTTAAATAGAAATAATGAATCAGCTGATTAACTTCCTGTGCATGTCGTAGTATCCGACTGAGGGAGGGTTCCACAAGATCCCCTACCTCCACCTGGGAACCCTAATTTGTTTATGCTAAATGTGGCGTCGGGTCACTAACGGCGAGTCTACTCAAAGTTGGTGACGATTCGATGCTGTGTTCTGTCTTATTGGGATTTACCTACTTTGTTTGCTATTCTTGTTGTACACAAAGTTCAAACATGAACGGGCAATGTAAATATCCAAAAAATATTTATTACTGGTTTTTACGTCTTTACCTTCATACTAATAACCAATCACACAAAATTAGCCATTTTCAAAATAAGTCCTACAGCGAGTAATAATAACACTTCACTGTGCCAAGTATTACGTAACTACTTTGATATAGGGTATATTATTTATGTATAATAATAAAGGGAAAATCAATTTGACTTCGGCTAGTCTACAAATTACAAAAACACAAATGTTGAAAAAATTTCCACGAGCAGGATTTGAACCTGCACTTTTCTGACATACCGGGTCAGGTGCTCTTCCAATTGAGCTATCGTGGTTCTAACCCATTCAATGTCAACAACTACCGTCATTAACACCCGATCATAATATTTTTACAAATACTAAAGATCAGTTAAGAAGTAGGCAAGCTATTTATAAAATGTTTTTGTTTTGTTAGAAGGGTGCAGGTTCAAATCCTGCTCGTGGAAATTTTTTCAACATTTGTGTTTTTGTAATTTGTTTCGCAACAAAATTTGCGTTAAAATTATATAAACAAAACAAAACCATTTTAGTCTACAAATGTTATTTTTATTTAGACGTTAATATTGGGGAAACTACTGCACGAAAATGCATATTGTTTATGTTGAGGTATTTTGTCGTAGTATAATTGCGAAAATCTTAGAATGATTGCAAATGATCGGATAATTTGACTTAGGGGTGGATTTCACCAACATCCAATTTATACGAGAATAGCTATCCCAGTATAACTTTACCCTTATGATTTGATCTACGGCTAACTTTGGTTTCATTTCACCAGATTAATCTATGGGTAAGTTACTCTCGCATAGTTACTCCGTGATTATGAACGAATGAAACGAACGAAATTATTAACCACCAAGCATAAAAGTACATTCATACCATGCTTGATGCGCAAGGGCGCTGCGTATTTTTATTTGACTAGGGTAATAATATGTCTGCTTCACGTTTGAATAACTTCAAATATTCTGTTGTGTTGATTGTTTGTTGACAGAGAATATTGTAAAATACAACTCACCTACCTATGTGTATGCGCTCGTTGTATTTACGTGCTGGTATTTATTAAAGAATTACACTGTTCATGATTTCTTATTTTTACAATATTCTCTGTCAACAAACAATCAACACAACAGAATATTTGAAGTTATTCAAACGACAAGCAGACATATTGTTACCCTAGTTAAATAAAAATACATACTCCAGACAATGCTCAATTTTTGTCAGCAAATTATACACCGACGCTTTTGCCAAACGGAATCTTATAAAGCGAAGTCGTAGTCGTCGTGATCTTCAAAGTGCTATGTCCTTTCTTTAAACCATGTTGGGTAGGGCCAAAATAACCTTCATCGTCATTAGTCAATCAATTAATTCATAACGACATTTTGTTAGGTTACTTATCTATATTTGACCGTGACAGTTATTGTGACTCAGCTAAATCTACGAACAACAGCTTGCTCGGCCGAAATCGGCGGTATAAGAAGTTACTGTAATATAGTAAATTTATCCTTGGGTTAAACGTTGGTGAAATGAAAAGTTCGTTTACTCTCGAGTAATTAGCGATTTACTTTCGGAATAACACTTTTACTACATTGGTCTTGGTCTTTTGGCCTTTTACTACCTACCCTAAGACAGATAGTTGCAGTCGTCCCAAGATGCTAAATGTCATATTTTAGACATTCATGTGACTCTTATTCCATTGTATTAAGAGTGGCAGTTACAGAAAGATAAGCATTTATATACACACACACACACACACGATTTACAATACAACCACATACATCACACTACCACAAAGTAAATAAAAGAGAACAGCATCGTTCACATGTAAATGCTAGTGAGTGTACAATCGCTGACGTCACATGCCTTCCATTCAATTAGCCCTGAACGACCGCTCCACCGGGCGCCATTGCCCGGGATGTTATTGTGGCTAGAAGCTGATTACATCTATCCATCTCATAAATGGATAGTTTGCTTGAACCATGCTTGAACTGGCAAACTGGAAATACATACCTACTACTCTACCTACATAAATAAACAGAATATAAGCTGGGAATTGACTTTCCGTGTTTTGTTTCCTTATTTTCAAATTAGTAGAGCGAAAGAGGCTAATTGCGGAATAAATATAAAGATACTTTTCATCCCCCCATCTCGGAGAGAGTATTTTTGCTCTTCGATATCTGAGTGCAAAAGCCGTTTTTATCCGCTAGAGAATAAAGTAAATTGAATTTAGAACATCGTGTGCACTAAGTTCGTGAATTCAAAACATCATTAAACCTATTCACTTTTACCTACATGGTGACGAATTTATCATACAACCTTTTTTAATTTGTTAAAAACTCAGACTCGGACCCTTCTTGGTGTACTTTCTTTTTTATTTGCTTTGCGCGCGCCATTTTCTTTTCACGTCATTCTTTTCACGTCTTTTCACGTTCGAAACTTAAAAACAAGTGAAAAACCTAAAATGAGTGATTCTAGCGACGAGGAAGTTTATTTGACGCCAACAGAATTGACTGAAACTGTTAATAATGCGCAAATGAGCTTTCACCCTTAACAATCACGCGAGAAGTATTTGAAACAGTACGATACGTTTAACACGTTGCGACTAGCTCAAGGAGCGAGCCAAAACTTTCTCAGAAAACGTTTTACTGACATATTTTATTGAATTATCCGAGACCAAGAAATCAAGCACTCTATGGAGTACGTATTCAATGCTAAATGCAACAATAAAGATGAAAAAAGACTTACATAAATTAGTGGCATTTTTAAAAAGAGCCTCATCTGCTCATCAAACAAAAAAAATCGAAGGTTTTCACAGCATCTGAAATTGAAAAGTTTCTTAACGAAGCGCCTGATTTCGTATAGTTGGCGGGAGTTTCACCCGAGTTCTTGCTGTAATAACACGTGTTGTGAGACTCCATTTTAATTTCTATCTACCGTACTCTTATTACTAATAATAATAAAAATACTTGAAATTAGCTAAATGCTAAACGCGAAGCCATTAATTAAGATAATTAATTATATTTGGCGGCAAAAGTAAGTCAGTTGCACATTCAGTAACTACTTAAATATGTTAATCAACTACTTAACATAATCTAATACGTACTTAGTAGATGTTGATAGGCATAATTATGCATGCATATCAATTTTATTAATTTATCTACTACAATACTCTTTACGATACAGGTTGCTCTTATTATTGGTATAGACGGAGCATGTCGAACTAATGAACTAACACAACTAAATGTCAAAAACATCGAGAGACATTAAGATGACTTACTATTAATTAATTAACCTAATACAAAGACAAAGAGAAACCGCAACTTCGTCATTCGCAAGGAATACGTAACAATTGTTGAGAAATATCAAGCCTTACGCCCGCCTTACACTCCAATCAATCGATTTTTCCTACAACATCGCAACGGAAAGTGTGTCTGACAGCCTATGGGTGCTAATAAAATTAGCAGTATCCCACGAGAAATAGCAACATTTCGTGAACTTCCAGAACCCATGTTGTACACGGGTCATTGTTTCCGACGAACTTCAGTGACACTTTTGGCCGATTCAGGAGCTGATCTCCTGTCCCTTAAGCGCCATGGAGGCTGGAAGTCCAATGCGGTTGTAAGGGATACATAGAGGATTCCATCCAAAATAAGTCTAAAATATGTAAAGGCATCGTAGGAGCCATTACACTGAAAGAGCCCCAGTCAGATCCTTGGACTGGCCCTTCTACATCAAAAATGAGCCGTTACGAAACACCTAACCATCGCTTTCTCTCGCCAACATTTACGCCTAGGGAAACCGATGAATCGGTACAACTATTAAGTATAACAGATAGTTTACCGAAAAATAGTACACAAGTCACTAACACCAACATTACTGTAGCAACGTTACTTTAAATTTTTCTTAATTACACCTAAGTATTATTTGTTATAATTTAAAGATTATTCTGTAATACTTACCTATCATAATGTAGTAGTTAATACCTAAACTGAAATAAAAGTACATGTTTTTTTTTTACATTTAGTCATTTCCTCGCTGAGGTGGGATGAAAAGTTACGTATTGTACTCGAGTGCAAAGATTTTTCAGCTCGTGCTCTTTTGATTCCCTTGCTAACGCTCAGGATACTATTTTTGAATCACTCGCTGAATCCTTCGCTTGCTCGGTCATCAAAATTGAGCACGCGGTTAAAAAGCAACTTTGCACTCAACTTAACAAATAACTATCATTTACTTGCACACGTGTAAAAAAAGACATTATAATTAATTTTAGATTCCATACTATAAACGGTGTACAAATTAAGATACAAATTAAAATATAAATCCATGCTTATTAATAAGATCAAAATTATAACTACATTTCAAACAATATTAAATTAAAATGTTTTTGTTTTGTTTATATAATTTTAACACAAATTTTGTTGCTTTGCTTTTTGTGACTTTCAAAGTAAAAAAGTAAATAGTGTTGAATAATTTCGGCGGGCTGGTTAGAACCACGATAGCTCAATTGGAAGAGCACCTGACCCGGTATGTCAGAAGGGTGCAGGTTCAAATCCTGCTCGTGGAAATTTTGTCAACATTTGTGTTTTTGTAATTTGTTGTTTTTAAAATTATATAAATAAAACAAAAAAAAATAAAATTTAGTTCCTTGAGCTTCACAGGTAATTTGTTGTAAATTCTAGGGGCCATACAAAATATGCTTTTGCTCATTAAAGTTGTTTTTGCCCGAGGCATACAAAGGCGACTGTTGCCACGAACGGTTGCGTTCCACAATATCCATAGATTCGATTTGACAAAAAGAATACCAAAATATACATTGACGGAAGCGTTAGAATTTTGCTTTAAAAAATATGTTTTGCAACTTTCTGTGGTTTTGTGGGCTTAAAAAAGCCCAAACATAATATTTTTAAGATTATTGTTACCAATTATGAAACTATTCTTATTATGTAATTTTAGTTTATAAGTTATTTAAGTACCAAAAAGAAAATATCAAATATAAATGGAATAGTTTATACCAGCACACGTTTTCCCTCCTTCCTATGATATGGGGTCCTTCAAAAGAGGTGTGAAGAAGCACCTTGTGGGCCGGCAGAGTGAGGTTAACTGATGCTACGTTTGTTTTCACGCTGCACCAGTTATCTTCGCGTCAGGGGTGGTAGCCAGAGTAACATTAAGAAAACGATAGCGAAGTTCGAAAAGAATAAAATGTATGGGATAGCGAAAGATTGACCACGTGATTTAGCGCGGCTTAGTCAATCCCATACATTTTATTATTTTCGAACTTCGCTATCGTTTTTTATAATGTTACTTTGGCTAAGCCTACTGGACTCCATTTCCATTTAACATCAGTTGGGGCGGAGTCATATGCCAAGCTATCTATAAAAAAAAAATAAAAAAAAAAACAAAAGTAAAATATAGCCTCGATACTATTCGACTGCAAAACAAAGGCCTCCACCCTTGAAATCAAGTTTAAAACCATTACCTCTGAATAACTGACCATGGTGCTTAACCATTCGGTCACCACGGCGTGTCAGACAGTGGACAAAGTAAAATTTGTTTGTTTGTGTTTAGGGGACTCCCTAAACACAAACCCAGACTAACCTGGACTAAGACTGGGTTGACTAACCCAGGGACAGTTCTATAACTCCGTGGTTCAATGTCCCAGTGAACAGAGTGCTGTTCTCAGTACTCTCTCTGTTCCTTTGGTCCGGGGCTCTAAAATGCCAGCTTGACCCTCTAGAATCTTTGCAGCGACGCACAATTCGATTGGTCAACGATCCCAAGCTCACAGACCGGTTAGAACCCTTAGCCTTGAGACGTGACATCGGCTCGTTGTGTGTGTTCTACCGCCTGGAGAAACTTTTTAATTTGGTGCCCACCTCCTCCTTCTACCATCGCACCGCTCGCCATCGGAACAGGGCACACGCACACTTCCTGGAGCCGCTAGTTCTCTCGAACGGTTCGCTTCCAGAGTAGCTTTATTCCACGTACCATCAAACTGTGGAATGAGCTGCCATCCGAGGTTTTCCCATTAAGCTACGATATGGACTCTTTCAAAAGGGGTGTAAAGAGGTTTTATTCAAGTCGGCAACACAAAAGCAACATCTGTGATGTTGCTGATGTCCATGGGCGGCGGTGACCGCTCACCATCAGGTGGCCCGCCTGCTCATTTGGAGACAGTAAGTATATAAAAAAATAACAGGTCCCGCGGTCTCCACTGTATTCGGAGTTTGGTCCCCCCAGAGGTTAGTAGGTATCCCCCTCCGTTTCTCCTTCCCAGTCTTGGGCTTCTCCATTGACAGCTGACTGGAGACAATCGCGTCTCTGGATAGTCGGTGGGTTGTGGAGAGGCGGACGGGCGACTCCCACATAACCGTCAGGCCTCCTCAAGGTCGGGTACTCTTAACGAGTACCTCGGGAGCAAAACAGCTCTTAAAAAAAGCGTAAAAGATAATCCATAGGGTACGGTAACCGCTTACCATCAGGCCTTATACCTGATTACCTTAAAAATATACAACAGTAATTCCATAACTAAGTACTTAAGTAAAAGTAAGTAAGTAACATATATAACTGTCCCACTGCTGGGCAAAGGCCTCCATCATTGTAATCAAGTCATCGCTACAATTGATGGGTATTGGCTTAATCACCACGCTTGCCAAATGCGGGTTGGTGATGATCACAAACCTGGGCTATGCTAATCCGAAACTCACTTTGCCCGACCCGTGGATTGAACCCGCTTTGCCAATTGGCCACTTCAATCCATTGTGTAAACAGTACTAGATTCCCGATGAGCGTTTTAAAGACGGTAAGCGACATTCGGGCCACGGAGCCACAATGACGTTTGTGGCGAAGATAGTAAATAGGTATTAAATATAAATTCTGTGCACCTTAATTTAATCTCTATTTTTAATGTTTAAGGTCATAGTATGCTGAAGATGTTGATGCTATCCAATTTTTTTTTTAGATTTTGTTATTCGAAATTTAAATGTATAGGTATGATCAAACAGGACCACAGTTTCGAGATGCATTTTTGTTCCGGATCCTTTAACTATTTACATAATTGAAGGAGTCCCGAAATATAAAATTTATGTATGATATCTGTGTATACACATTACAATAACATGATAATAACACAATAACATTGACAATCATTGTATAAACATTGTGTATTTTGTGAACTATACTATACGGTCGAATTTCGATCACTGTAGAAATTAAAATGAAAATGGGAAACTGTTTTAGGAACTTAAAAGCTGACTACAGAAGCCGGGGAAAGGTTAAATAAACCGAACTGAAAATTAGAATGAAAGGACTAGGACAGCAAAAAGGAAAACAGTATTTCCCCACGTTGCGTCGTCGCGACTGGAGCTGTCCATAATTCCACGCAAACGTTTGTCAAAAAAATCACATCGCAAAGATTCGTTAGCAAAATGCAAACTCTTCCAATGACATGAATAAAAAGTTTGTGTGGCCGCCGCCCTAACTAAAAATCGCAACATTTTTGGCGCGAAACGTTATTCGCCATTCACGATTAATCTCCCGGACAAGTCGCGAAAAAAACAGCGTCAACCGATGCCAATACCTTTGATAGGTAGTCTCTTTTGTCCAAAACGCATTCGCCATTTTGGCCGACGAGCAATAACTGAACGCAACCCTGTTTTTAGCGGGAAACGGTTGACAGTTCCCGAACGAGCCGCCTCCATTTTAGAATCGAAACGTCCCATTAATAAAGTTGGTTACGATTCTAAACGCAACTCTATTGTAAACCGCAAACAGTTGACATTGACAATAAAAGTTTGGAAAGTTTAAAAACGATTCGAAATTTGGATTTGCGGAACGATTTACTTCTTTTCTAAACCGGCGCGTGTCCAGCCAGCGGCAGCGCCCGTTTAGATTTGTTGTTTTTTTCTAATCAAAAAGCTTGGACTGGAGCTTTGTCCAAGAGTTTTATTAAAAAAAATACAGGGCTTCGATTCTTCTAATAATAAAACGTTCAAAATACGGTGTCTGTCGGTGATTTTGATAATTGTTGAAAATTTTTGATGGCAAAATTGTCAAAATCACCGACAGCCTGATATTTATGTTAGGACTATGGAGTCCATTAGTAGATATCTGACAAACCTACGATTGAGACGTTACTGTATGAACATAGGTACTTGAATGAAAACACGTCAAGATCACTTCTACGAGTAAAAAACTGAACAAAAGTAACATACTATTGCATTTAGTCATATTTCGACATAGAATAAACAAGTAATTATTTCGATAGAAAAACAAGTAACTATTATTTTAATTGCATTTTTATTTTTTTTTAATTTTTCTCGATATAAGACAACATAATATCGATAAAGGTAAACACATTGACTAGTCAAAACGTTTATATGAGAGATATTTATTTTTTATTCCACTTTTATAAAAATACAACTCAATATAAAGATTCCGAAGATGTCGTGTATTATATACAACAGTATCATGTTATGTACTGGCGGTTTGATCCCCGCCCGAGGCCGCGACCCACTTCACACTATAACCAGCCGCTTAATATTCTGATCGTGCGACACTTTCAGAGTTCTTTAGACTAGGTAGGTACTTTTTTTACTTCTATAAAAATATAAACAAAGGCAATTAACGCGATTTATTCGAAAGTGTACGCCTCAGTGGCCGAGCGGCAAATCGATCGCAAATACCCAAATTCAAATTCGAATAGAGAACCCTATCCCTATTTTGTTAGTAAGATAAAAATTTAGACTGAACAATTACTTATAAATAACTGTATAATTGCAGCAATTACCAATTTAAATTAAATTTTAAATGTCAATATACAAAAATCATAATCACATAAAATTATACTTTACTTTTTTATATTAATGGGTAAGCACAGTGCCTTGATCTCACCTGATGTTAAGTGATGATAAGGCCAATTATGGAAGCGCACTTCACCCGGGATCCTCAACTAGTGAGGTACTGGCTATCTTATCTCTAGCTGCCGGAACACAACAATGCTACAAACATTGATGTTATGGCGACATATTTAGATAAGATGATGGTAGCTAGCCAGGCGGACAAACAAGCCCTACTACCAACCAAACCGAGTACACAAACATGTACCCCCCGCTGGGAATCGAACCCGGGACCTCTGGGTCTAAACCGGTGGTCTTAGCCACTAGACCACAGAGGCGGTTAAACTAAAACGAAATAATTATTATTATCTCCTCAATTAATCTTGAATATAACAAAGGCTCCGGTGAGTTCGGAGTGTGTTTCGGATATTTCGATGCATAGCCCGGGTTTGTGATCATCACCGACCCATATTTGGCAAGCGTGGTGATTAGATTAAGCCATAACCCATCAATTGTAGTGATGAATCAATTTCAATGATTTATTTATTTATGGATAGAGGCCTCTGTCCAGCAGTGGGACCTTTATAGACTATCTACTTACTTACTTATTTAAAAGTATTTTTTTTATATTACGAGTATTCGCTACGCCTTTAAAGTGTATAGTGCAAATTTTTATTTGCCTTTCAATAACGTTACCGAAAACTAGAATTTGTGTGAATTTGTTGCCGTTTTGTCACAGCGCGTCCCGTGACATACGAGGTGATTGAGTGACAATGTAGTCACACAATTTTGTCACACAACTTTGTCATACAATTTTGTTTTCGTTAACGTGAACGATGGCGCAGTGGTTAACGCGCCCGGTCTGCGATTGCTAAGGTTAAGCCACTTTCGCAAAAGCCGGTCGTAGGATAGGTGACCAAAAGTTTATCATCTCGAGCTGCGTGATTCGGACAGCACGTAAAGCCGTTAATCCCGGCAGCATTAGCAGTCGTTAACAACCACTGCACCGCACTGGGTCCGCGTGGTGGTGTATGACCTGTCCTCCCTATCCATCCATAGGGAAGGTTCGTGCGTCAGCAGTGGGAACATAAAATTAGCTGGTAGCGGTAGTGGAGAAAATACATCTCGCACTAGTCACCCATATGACAGTAAATGACTATAGGGAAGGTGGAAGCGCACTTATAGAATAGAATAGAATAGAAAAACGTTTATTGGGTACCAGTACAGTCACCCGGTATTTTTAACCATTCTGGAACTGGCTTTTATCTTTCGTTTTCATCATTTCAGCTAAAAGAAAGTCTGCCTCCCCCAAGGGTCTCCAAAACGACCGGTTATGTGCTGCTCGCATCCAGCGGCTACCCGCGACCTTCACCAGATCGTCGGTCCACCTTGTTGGAGGCCTGCCCACACTGCACTTTCCGGTACACGGTCGCCACTCGAGCCGCCCCAGCGGCCATCAGGCCTGCGAGCGATGTGCCCTGCCCACTGCCACTTGAGCTTAGCAACTCTTCGGGCTATGTCGGTAACCTTTGTTCTCCTGTGGACTTCCTCATTTCTGATCGTTCATTGGTGAAGCATGTAAATAGCTAGCACCTGAGACACGTAAATTAGGGAATGATAAAACACAGAGCAAGAAGGCACGCTTACACAAACAACTCAAGAAGTTCAAGCAACAACTCACCCCATGCTTTCCAGGGCTCGGCTTCCAAGCCATGTCCAGGGTTCCTGGCTATTTTCGGTCGGCACGTCCTGCAGCACCTCTGATAAAGTGTCTCTTGCACAAGGGTCTAACAAAGTATATATTAAGTTAATTTTAATGTTTTTTTACCGCGGGTTATAAAGTGTTATTTTAATTATTTATTATATTACATACATAGATTGCTAGATTTAAAAGTCTTACTGCGGAAATCGAACGTCAATATTATTTCAAGTTACCACGCGCAATGTTTATTTGCTTACGTTTTTTTAGTGACGGCCGGGGTCACGAACTCATGGCATTGGAGATGTGCATATTAGCCATCCGCGATGCCGTTCTCTCTAGAAAAACTCTGACGTTGTTACGTTTCAGACGGCTTGAGGTACCTTTTAAGTTTCTCACTGCCATCAGAGTCCGGTAATGCTGAAAATGCCGTAAAAAGATATCAGCAAACTCTCCAAAAAAAAAACGGAGTAGCTCGATACATCTTTGGGCACCGATGATTGGCCTTCGCTAATGTTACCTAACTTCAGCAATTGCAGACCGAGTGCGTTTACCACTGAGCCATCAAGCGCCTCACTCGTGAACAATGCGAAAGAGTGCAATATTATTAAAACTATTTTTTTTCTAAAAGCCTTTTTTTTATTGTGCGGAACCTTCTTTCGCTACGTGACTTGGCGCTCTTCTGCCGTCAGCCCCCACCAAGGTTCCTTTTTACTCGATTACGTCGACAAATGGGATGTAATGTCACAGTAATATGACAAGCAAAGATTATAAAGCGGACGTGAGAATAGGGCGGCTTTATTTCTTGGAACACTGAACACGTTATTTCTCATGTACAGGGAGTAGCATAGGTACTGAATTGCAGATTAATTATAAATAGGAATACCCATTAGCCCAAAAAAAGTGAAAAAATATAAGTTTTTGTTGTGTGTTTGTGTAAATAGTAAAAAAAACCCAACTTGAAATTTTTCTTTTCCAACACTTTTCGAATTATTGTTTGTTTGTAACAAAATTTTTAATTTTAAACTATTATTTACATGGTTATTAGTAAAGTCATGATAAGTATTAATGCAGTTTAAAATAATATTTTGATAGAAAAAAAAAATACACCAATAAAGGTATGTAGATAATTAATAAGTTTTTATTACAATCACCAGATTGTAAAATATTTCTTATAACAATAATTATTTTTATTTAATTTAATGTAATATTTTAACGTGATCAATTTTGCATTTACTTTAATGGCGAAACATACTGGAATTCCAATAAAACCGCAAAAACACGTAAAGTACAAATATATATTGAATACTGAATACTTAAGAAAAATCATAGTTTTATTAATTACAATTATCTTACACAAAAAATAACTTGCTTTTAGTACTCCCAGCAAGAAAAAAGAAATTATAACAATTTTAATAAAATGTTCCAAAATAAACAAAACGACAACAATAAACTTTTTAAACTAACATAGTACTTATTTTTATATTTTTTTATTTTTATTTTTCTCAAATAACGTTACCACAAAATAAACAACGATTCATGATTAAATCAGATACCTAATATGATGCAACTCTTCCGCTCACATTAATTTCACATTTAACGGCATAGAAAAACCTCCAATCGTAGAGAAAAAATACTTAGCACATCTCAAACTACATTTATCTGGTAATCTAATAATAGTAACACACGATACGTACCTTAATAAACACGAAAGCGATCACAAAACTACTATAATATTAAAAAGTCTCCGCAAGCTACAAAAACACGTTTTAAATTTTCACTGCCAAACAAACTAGCGATGATGCAAAATACTTGTGATTGACCTCTCGCATTATGTGACCACCGATGAACGCATTGATGTTTCGTTCGATTTTGAAAGATGGTTCAACTCTCCACTCGGGCAAGTCTCCTGGTTTTTTCCTAAATTTTTTTGTTTGGTCTTTCCCTCCGTGGCTTGGAAATATGCAGCATATTTTATGTCATAGAAAAAATCATTTGAATCGACCGCGTTGACTCACAGAGGTATGTTATACCGTAACGCTAATAACTAATTCTAAACGAGTTTGTTTTTAATTTCATTCGTCACGTAACACATAAATTATAGAAAAAAAAACAATACCGCTGACATGAACTCTTTACTTTCCCACCAAGCAGACCGAACTTCATTTAAAGATGCTATTATTCGGGAGGGCGTAGGCATAGACTATAAACAGGCCGCGATCAGGAGCGCCGCTCGGGTCGTGCGTTTGACAGCTGTCAAGTGGTTGCCATTGCGCCGAATGGGGCGCTGATTGGGCGGGAAGAGCGACGCCGCGCCGCCGCCGACGCCCTCTGCGGCGTGTCGGCAAATTATGAATAACACAACAAAGCAAAATTAAAACATATCCTGAGAATAGTTTGTTAGAAATCGGTTACAGGGTGCCTGGTGCGAGTTTCATTTGCCATTCGATCACGTTAACGAAAACAAAAATTTTACGGCAAAATAATAACTCTTCTCGTATATCGCCCGGAGGCGCTGCTTCAACAGCTGCTTTATCTTAGGAAGCCATCCATTGGGAAGGCTCGTGCCCCAGCAGTGGGAACGTATAGAAGCTGGTGATGAATGATACCAGTTCCTCATTAATTAAATTAACACCCCAAAACAGACAGACAAAGGCTTCATACCTTTAACACCACTCTTCCCGTAAGGTTTCAATAATAAAACAACATGACGCGTAACAAACTCGTAAATACCACAAATAGCTGTAGGTAGTCCTCAATAAATGCTCCTTGGTATCTGGCCGCGAGTGCGGGCGCCCGTTTCCCGCCCAATTTGCTCGCTCGGCCGCCATGACAGTTGTTTTGACAGCTGTCGTTCGCACGCTTCGCCGCCGCCCGCCGCGCGATACGTGATGTGGCGTCGACTAATTTATCCGTTTTTATAACCACAAGTTGCCAGCAAAACACGATGGATTGCAGTAATTTTAAAACAAGGTTGGTTTAAGCCCGCTTTTCTAGCCATCACCTTCTTATATGTTGCCATAATATCAGTTTTTGTAGCATTGTTGTGTTTCGGTTAGAAGTAGCCAGTAGCCAGTTGAGGATTCCAGGTGAAGTACGCTTCTATCTTCGGCCGTATTATCATCACTTAACATTAAGTGAGATGAAGTGCGTACCTGCAACGGATTTTATAAAGAATAAAAAAAAATAAAACACCGTGGCCTAGTGGGTAGGCTCGGCCCGATTACCGGAGGTCATGTGTTCAACTCCCAGGTTAGGTAAACGTATTTCTGTTTTTCCGATGCAAAGCTTCGTGATCAGCACTTACCCGCATTTAATTTTGGCAAATTCTATTGATGACTCGATTTCAAAGATGGAGGCCTTTGTTCAGCAGTGACACAATAGGCTATTTACTTTTGTAACTTTTAATGACCTAAAACTATTTTTCCTACAAGCTTCCTTTAGACTTTAGCAACAAATAAATACCGCGACCATCTGCTTCCTAACTGTCATCCCGTAACAATGTTTTTTTTTCGCAATGAAAAATAGAAATAGTTTAGAAATAATCTAAACTAACATACTATTTGCCAAGTGAGTAACATAGATAATGGGTTTACAAGAAAAAGAGTATACGAGAGAAAAAAAATTGCCAGCGGTTTATACACTATTAGGACGAGCCTGACTTGTGGCAAACCCAGCGTAAGCATTATACGAAAAAAAAAGAAAGTAAAATGTGTCTAACAATGGTCTTCTAATACTGGAGCCTTTTTTTTTTGAGAGAGATTTCTGATTGCCGCTACGGCATTTTCAGCTTCACTGGGCTTTTTTGGGGGCGGCGAGGAACGTAAAGGGTCCCTCAAGCCGTGTGAAACGAATCACCTTCAGAGGTTATCAAGAGGGAACGGCATCGCGCACTAGTGCGCGTCCCCGTGCCCTACTAGATTCTCCGAAGGGTTCGGATCGGATCGGGGAGCGGAGCAACCCGAGGGCGCCTCTAAAGGCACGGACTTCGGCTCGGGTTGACCGGGCCGTGGAGGAGGGTACTGGAGCCATTACCCTAGCTTAGAATATATTCGGTTGGAGAAAAGGCTTATTTCCACTGCTTGTCTGACGGATGACAGAAACAGAACACCTTACGTTTACAACCGGAACGAAACGCTTAAGGACACACTATAAGGATACTACAGAAGGTAATCTTCATACGCACTCAAACAACGCACACACGGACACCTCTCTCTGACACTCAGACTGTCTCGAGCTGTTCCGAGCTCCGCGTCCGTGCAAGGGGTCGATGTGTGCGTTGCTCTAGCGCGGTATTTTGTGTTAAGGACGAGCGAGCTTAACAACGACGTAACGACCTTATTATTGTAATCTGCTCGTTCGCCAAATTGAAAAGCCGCGGTCGGGTGTGATAAGCGATGCTGTAAATCAGCGCTATCACCCCGGACTATCTAGATTCGTTTCTGGGGCGAGATGTGCAGTCGGACAAACACGTGAATAATAACGAACGAAGTGGCGGCTGTTGGGTGCCTGTCCGAGTTTCAAACACAATTCAATTTATCTTTTTGGTTATCTTTATTTTGTTTTGTGGTGTTAGAGAAACAAATTCAAATTCATTTATTGCATGGTCTCATAGTTAATATCACAAGATGACAACGATACCATAATGTGAGCATGAGACACCCTGCAAGGGTGTTTGCAATTTATGGCGCTAAAATAACTTACGCTTACTTATAATCTATGTGATATGAACAAATAATTATACGCTCTGAAAAAAGACAAAGTGTTAAAAATTCCACGAGCGGGATTCGAATCCGCACCCCATGACATGCCGGGTCAAGTCAGGTATATTATATAGTATAACCATAATCATAATTATTCGCTCCCTTTTTTTTGCTACAAAATAATTAGGGATGTTCCCTGTGCATCATTTTGCAAAACCCTTTTTTTTTTACCAATTTGGAATCGTTATAAAACTATGGCACAGCTGTTTTTTTTTCATACATTTTAATTAGTTTGTTAAACTCAATTTTCTATTTCATTTAAGTATTTCAAACAATTTTTATTGTGTTGAATCAAACATCTAAAATACATACAAATTGCTAAAACTATAATCAGATTATCGAAGTTATAATGAAAATAAATATATTCTGACCATTGAATTACATTAAATTAAAAAAATATATTAAATATATAAATAGCAATAACAAGAAGGAACACAAATAGACAACTACAGTGAATTGTTATCAAATCTGTGGATTGTTCCTTTGTCTTTTATTTCAAACCACAATTTAATAAGTGTTCTGCATGATAATTATTTTTTGTTTTAATTCAAGCATTTTCTGAGCCTATAACGCGCATGAGACTGTCCAAGCATCCATAGGTTGTAGTGGCTACTTTCCATAACTCCATGCGTACTCATTCGCCGGTTTAATAACGTTAAAAAAATCACCAGAGCCCCAAGAACATGGCATTTGACCCTAAAGATTCTAAGAAAGACCATTGCACAAAAATCTTGTCGTAAGTCGTAATTGCACCTACCAATGTAATCTCTGGTAGAGAATGCCTTAAGTCCGCTATGAAATATATGTTGCAAAGTTTAAATAACGTCAATTGTTAACAATGAGGGCAACATATCGACTCTGTTTAACATTCTGAACTGTTGTTCGTGATTCACTGCACAATTACGTTCACAACGTTACTCATACGATCTACAGTCGCAATGAGCACAACATCAGAAGGTAAACTTCATACAAACGCGCTCAAGCAACTGTTTGTTTTTCTTTTTTGAGATAGTTTGCTGATTGCCTAGGACGGCATTTTCAGCTTCACCGGGCTTTTTGGGGGCGGCGAGAAACTTAAAGGGTCCCTCAAGCCGTGTGAAACGAATCACCTTCGGAGGTTGTCTAGAGGGAACGGCATCACGCACTAGTGCGTGCGTAGTTCTCCGAGGGATTCGGATAAGATCGGGAGCTCAAGCAACGCACACAATAACAGCAACAACAGAAAACCTTTTAATTTATAAACCAAGATTTTTTTAATTTTAATTTAATTCTGTCACTTTTTAATTTTAATGTAATGTTATTTCTTTCCTTTTTTTGTTATTGACAACTATTTTGGTAAATGTTGTGCACAATTCTAATTGGGCACAGGCATGCACTTTTATTTTTTTAATATTATAAAAAGGAAACCTTTTTATTTTTGTAAGTATGTATGTTTGTAACGAATAAACTCGAGGTATTCCTCGAAGCGCTCCCAACGAAGCGGCCCAAAACTATTCCTCGAAGCGCTCCAAAAACTACTTTTTTCACCATTAGAATGCTACATTAGCGCTGAGTAACATAGGCTATATTAAAAAAAAAGAAATGAAAAAAAGTCCACCCGTGCGAAGCAGGGCCGCTAGTGAATAAGTGCTGTTCCGAGACCCGTGTCCGTGCGAGGTCGAGCGCGGTATGTGTTAAGCTTACCTTCTGGATCCTCCTTATTTTGTGCAATAAGTTTCGAAACTGCATTGTAGTTACCTTATGTTATATGTGCAGTTAAAAACTAGTCTTAAAACCTTAAAGATAGAGTGTCAATTCTCTTGTAGGTTTTCATAACAGTTTAATGTACAGGGTGACGAATTCAAATATTATAATATTTATATTTTATATACGTGTTGTGCTTGTGGTTAGATAAATTATGTTTTAATGTAACCACAGCTTACAGGTGCATAACTGCGGTATCCTTAATTAAGCAAACCTCGTCTGGACTTCCCCGATATCTCAAAAGAAAAAAAAAACAGTTTTTTTAAAACTTGATTTAAATATATTTTTTAAGTATTTCCGGAAATTCGAACAGGCTATAGGAACACCGTATTGAGTTTTATAAAAAAATTTAATAACTAATAATGTAAAATTAAGCTACAATGCACAGTCAAGCTATGCGAGTTAACTATGTTTTAAAGATGATACCTATTTTGTCATGCACTAAACCAAAAAAAAACTAGTAATACTACTTTTGTCATGGAAAGACCAAAGCTATTTAATATCTGTGATAATTAAAGAAATAAATATGTAAAATGTTTTTGTTTTCTTTATATAATTTTAACGCAAATTTTGCTGCGAAACAAATTACAAAAACACAAATGTTTAAAAAATTTCCACGATCAGGATTTGAACCTGCACCCTTCTGACATACCGGGTCAGGTGCTCTTCAGGTATACCAGATTCACCCTTTGATGTACCCTTGATGTATGAGATACGATGTACCCTTCAGATTTACCCTTTGATGTACCCTACTTTATTTGTGCTGGGTATGTACCCCTATGTAATACCCTACTATTATCAACTAAGAGTGCGGCGTGAGTATGCGCTGGCATTGTACGTGGCTCGGGTGCTGCGCGGGCTGGCGCACCACCCGGAGCTGCTGAGCCGCCTGCTACTGAGTGTACCTGACTGGTACGTTTGGCGGCGGCGGCGCCCGGCCCTGCTGGCCGTGCCCGTGGCCAGAAACAACCTGCTGGCAAAGACGCCCCTTGTCCGCGCAACAGGCTTAATTAACAAGGTCCATGACAAAGTCGACATTTTTGCATGTTCTCTGAGGTAATTTGCGATAAATACCTTATATTTTATTACTTATAATAAGTAATAATAATAATATGTAATAATATAATTATACTAACTAGTATATACTCGTAGTTGTGAGTAAATTTACTGTAGTTATAAGAATTCTAATTTAAAACTGTCTCTTCTGTCGGATTAGGTTAGAACCTGTAAGGATAGATATAAGATTTTGATAAATAAATAAATACTGACAGTATAACGGAAAACGTAAGACGTAAAGAGGTTATACATAATACGATTAGAGTCAAACACCTTAAAACAGCTACATCACACTTTATAATTGTCAAATTGACATCATTAAAACACCTACACAACTACAAAAGTGATTTCGAAAGATAGTACACTCTGTGTCATTAACATAAGGTTGGTTTGAAGATCAGATGTGCTCGACTGTACCGGGATATTGGCCGATGATGCGATGCCGGAAGTAAGGTGTGTTCCAATGGATATTGTCTTTTTAAGGTGCGGATTCGCTATGCGAGCTGTTAGCGAATATATAAAAGAATAGAATAAAATAAAAACAATTTGCAGGTAAAAAGAAAATGAAAAATATTTTATTTAGTGTCACACTCATGAAGGATATTGTACTAAGGATATTTGACAGTTTGTGGTAGGTTGATGTGCAGGCGTGTGTACATATTGCATGATTAGTATAGCACCTAAAAGGACTCCACTCAGCAAATTACGTCAGGGCATTACAGAAACACCTTGACGTTGGTCTAGAGTCTAGACCAATAACTCGTTTATTAGACCAATAACTGATAGATTAATATCAATAAAACATTCTATTTAAAAGACGCTTGTAAATAAGATTTTAAATTTTTAGAAAAAATTACAACTATTATCTTGAACGTTTCTATATTAATATACTGATATACTAATATATTAATATATCCAAATCAGCTGGACCTGAATCCCTCCCCGCCCGGTTCCTAATTAGGTGCGCGAAAACCTTGACTATTCCTATCTCATTACTGTTCAGAAGATCATTAGATATTGGTATAGTGCCCAATATATGGAAGCGTGCCTATATCACTCCAGTACATAAAAAGGGCTCTAAGACAGATGTGGTCAATCACCGTCCAATATCTAAGCTTTGTATTATTTCTAAGGTGTTAGAAATAATTGTTTATAATTGAGTTTATCGGGCTATTCAACATTCTTTTAGCATGATGCAACATGGATTCCTGAAGGGGCGCTCTACTGTAACCAACCTTTGTAGTATTCAATAACTTACTTACTGAAGCTATGGATAGTGGCTCTCAAGTTGACGTTATCTATACGGACTACAGTAAAGCGTTTGACAGGATCCAGCATGACTTGCTTTTGTCTAAACTGAAGGACATTGGTATAAGCGGTGACTTATCGGAGAACCATCTAATGGTTCTCATCGTGCATAGACAAACCCACCAACCACCCAGCCTGACTCAACCATCAGGTTATATAGGCCGAAGCGCGGGAGATGCGCGCGGAATGGACTCCACCGCACCTCAAGTAAGAGTATATAGTGTTGATTAATTTCGGTGAGTTGGATTGAGCCACGATAGCATAGTTGGTAGTGCACCTGACATTGCATGTCATGGGGTGAGGGTTCGAATCCCACTCGCGGAATTTTTTCGACACTGTCTTTTTTTAAATTAAAATTTGTTTGCAACAAAATTTTGTGTAAAATTATGTAGAACGATAACCATGAAAATAAATAGGGAAAACTCAATCAAAAAAAAAAACCTAACGTCTTGACAGCGAAACTCCCCTTTAATAGGGCATCGGTATTAGTTTTTGTGCCCGAGTGTATACAATGGTTTTCGCATAATCAGCTCGTCGCTAGAAAATTCACGGATTTGCTTCCTACATCTAGCGCGCTGATATAAGAGGAAGCAGAAGGTCATTGTCTGTTTTGATATTGGCTTCCTACGGCTTTTACAGCCTAACCGGGTTTATGAGCGTCTGTTGAGAACTTAAGGTTCGTTAAACCCATTTAGTCCGACCAGGCGTTTGTGTGTTGTTGTTTTAAATGAACCTCTTAAAGTATTCTATTAGTATACATATTATATAATATTTTTAAAGGGCCAAATGGGTGTAAAGCCCAACGGCTACACTATATTGAGTAGTAACTGATCTGTCACATGAGATTTTTTAGGGACTGCTGGTAGGCTTCACGTATCCCAATTCTAATCCGACATTTCTCTCTCCGGAGAAGAGAAGAGTTTTGAGAACCTCTGACGGCGATTCGTTTCACACGGCTTGAGAAACCCTTTAAGTTTCTCGCCGCCCCTAAAAAATATGTTTAACATTAATAAATCATTTTTCAATTAAATGTTTCAGACATACCTTCTTATCTTCAGATTTGCGTTGTGCAGATATAATTCCAATGTCGCTGACGCGACGCTCCGGGCCAAACAAGCGTTTTCTAGCTCACCTGGTTATCTCCAAAAATACTAGAAAATTACTATAATATGTGATAATGTCTCTGAGGAGGCCGGGGTGCTTAATACGGTTTTTTGCACCATCCAACCGAGTTAGTAAACTAGGAATTGTATAACAGCGAAGCTGTTGAAAGTTCCACAAATTCATCTTTTGATCCCATAGACATTATAATTACTTATTCAAATAGTGAAAAAAATGGAGCAAGGCATTTTCTTTTGTAATTTGCATTTTTTTATATTGACCCGTGGCCCGTCCCGGCTCCGTTGCACGCCGGACTTTGGGCGGCGCTAACTCTGAGGTTCCGGGTCCGATTCCCGGTCGGGTCAATGTCGAAAACGAACTTTTCGGTATTGAGACGGGTCTGGGTGATAGTGGTACCGTTGTCGTCGTCTCTGATTTTCATAAAACCTTAGGATCAGAACAATGTATGACATGTTGTCTAATATTATCTTTAAATATATAAATCTTCTGTGCGTGTGTATGTCACTGAACTCCTTCTAAACGGCTGGACCGATTTGGATGAAATTTTCTGTGTGTTCAAGTGGATTCGAGAATGGTTTAGATTTATAATTGGACCAGGTTGGTGGTGCTGCTATAGGGGTCCATCATGGGATACGGGTGATTTGTTTGTTTTGTTGTCATGGAAACTGTCAAAGCGGTAAGATGTCCGCCGGTCAGCTAGCACTATATATTATTATATTTTACATTTAAAAATTTCTATGTATTTTACATTGGATTTTTTGTATAGAGCATTTGTACAAATATTGTCTTCTAAAGTTCACGCGAAATCGTTCTGCCGCGAACGCGAAACAGTTCCCGATACGATCCGAACCCCTCGGAGAATCTAGTAGGGAACGGGGACACGCACTAGTGCGTGACGCAGTTACCTCTATTAAACCTCTGACGGTGTTTCGATCAACACAGCTTGAAGTTTCTTGCCGCTGAAAATGCCGCCCGAAGCAATTTTGCAAAAGCTTAACATTTCACGCAAAAAAATAGCACACAAACTATATAAAAATGGATACAGCAAGCAAAACCGTTACTTTAGACCAGTGTTAGGCAAGACGAAATAACACAACGACGACGGTGAAACTATGAAAAAACTTTTTTACAAAAGAGCAAAACGAGCAAAGCCGCTGATTTAAGCCAGCGTTGGTCAAAAGAGCCCGGACGGCCGCCCGTCCCTCACGCCGGTATTAAACGCATAAATTCACGGGTTTTTTTGTCCCCCAATACTCAACTGTCCGATGGACGAGTGGGGGCGGGAAAATGCCGCTTCGGTACCACATGAGTAAATACCTCGTACTATATATGAGCTGTGATTTTTCACAGTCACTGTGCGGGTTTGAAAAATGTGATAACAGATAAATATCATCGCCGTAGAACGAAAAGCCTGACCGGGCAATGTCATCAAAACACCGAATTTTTGTGCAGATTTCTGTCTTACGTTTGTGCATAGGTATCCTAAGCATAAATAAGTAGTTTTTATTTTAGGAAGTGCGAAAAAGTAAAACATTTTAATTCAAAAATAATCAACTTACTTTTCAGCTTAGTTCGCAAAGGCCGGTCATCGGATGGGTGACCAAAAATTTATGTAGGCGCTTGAGCAACGCACACATAGTTCCTCTCACGGTCACGGACGGAATCTCAGACCATTTCAGACCAGTCCGAGCGCAGCTGTTGCCTATTAAATATTGTTAGACAACATTCACATACGTTGTTCTGATCCCAAAGTAAGTCCGCAACCGCAACCACCCAGACCCGACCGAAAAGTTTGTTTTCGACATTGACCCGACTGGGAATCGAGCTCCCGGGCTCGATTCCTCAGAGTTGTGCTACAGAGGTAGTCGAAGTCGAGTCGTCTATGCGCACGTTGCTCGAGTGCGTTTGTATGAAGCTACCTTCCGTAGTCTCCTTATCATGAGCTTGAACTGTGTATGTAGCTCATGGAAACAGTTTATAACCACTACACACCGTATAGTTTAATTGGTTATTTTCTCTTAAGCAGTTGATAGTATTCATTAATAGAAACCACTCTTTGGAATGGACAAACTCAAAAATCTTTAAAAAAAAATTAATAAAATAATAAAATAATCTATATAATCATCAGCTGTTAAATCTCCTTAAATTAAAAAAAATACGATAAAAAACCTGTAACTCACAACCCTTGTAGTATGGTCATTCGCAATCCAGTCAAAAATACAATCTAGATTTCCAGATCTCCACATCATACCATTAGAACATAACGTAACCAACTTAGCTAATTCCAAAATGTCTGGCGTAACAGCCGCGAATGCATTACGCCTCGCCTGTGCAGCGGAATGCAATTAAAGAGCACCCTGTATGCGGGTCTGACAGTGGCCGGTGCACAACATAAGGAGACGCAGAAGGCAAGCTCAATACATACCGCGCATACACACATAGACCCTCGCGCGGACACGGCAGGCTTACCACCGATCTTTATGTGACAGTTGCAATCGCAACAATTTGCAATTTATCGCTACCAAAACACATACCTATTTCGTATTAAGGAACGTAGAACGCTACGATGGCGCCACAAGCGAGCGATTGTCGTACTAAAAGTGCATGTCAGCGCTCTAAACCACAGCGTCGCGAACCAAAAAAAGGGGGATAACACTAATACCCCACTGAGGGTTAAGATAACAGCAGCCTCTAACGACAGCTTCGTTACCCAGAGTTCTGAGTCGAACTGCCCCGCATCTACTAGATGTTCTTGTCTGTCGGCGAAAGATTTATGAGATATTATTATATCCCTTCCCTTATTAGGGAGGAGATTCACAGCGCTTTTGTGGGTATAATTAATCCAAAAATTACTGAATTGCAAAATATGATTGCTAACTTCGAGCCATCTTTATCGACGAGGCCAAAGTTTGTTAAAGTTAATTATTTTGTTTATAATAATATTATTATTATTATTTTAATTTTATTTTAAAAGGAGGCAAACGAGCAGGCGGGTCACCTGATGGAAAGTAATCACCGCTGCCCATGGACACCCGTAAAACCAAACCATCACCAGCCTTTAGTAACGTGAAACTTAAAGGGTTCGTTTGACCCAGTGGTTCCGATTTCGATTCCCAGCAATGGGAAGGAAACATGTTCGTGTTACATTTAAAAAATATTAGACAACATCGCACACATTTGTCGAGTAGCTCGACAAAATAAAAAAAAAAATACATAGCTCTGACTCCAAAGACAGTAGCTTAAGCACTTGTGTTATGGAAATCAGGGACAACGACGGTACCACAACCACCCAGCCCCTAAAAAATTGGAAAAAAAGTTCGTTTTTCAAACATTCACCCGACCGGGAATCGAACCCTCCGAGGGGGTTAGTAGCATTATCACCCAGTTGCAGTTTTACCCGAAAAATAAATATTTTACGTAGTTGCGATTTCACCCGAAAAAAAGAGAGTTACCGGCAATGAAACAAGTGTTTCAGATTTAAATCAGTAAAGGGAATTGATCAGTTTGTTAGGGTGCTTTGGCCTGGCGTGGACATTAACTTTAATAGTGAATGGATTCCTATTTAAATATTTCATACCTAAAAGAAATTAAATAACACAACAAAGTTGCAGCAAGTTGTAAAAAACATACCAAATATAGCATGCGTAATATTGTGATTAGTTACTAAAACTCATAAAAAATTGTTATCTCTTTATAAAATAAGTTAAGTATTATTCTTTACTTTAAAGATATTTACTTATTTATGCGTTATGGTATAGAATATTATAAGTAGGTGTAATTTTAAGGGTGTCTAAGAAAAAAAATAATCTTAATACTATGTCAGGGAGTGTAATATTAGCGGATAAAATAAAACAATATTATTTCGTATAATGGTTTTATTCAGAATGATATGTAATCAAAATATTGTCTAGAAACTGGACAGGTGGTGTAATATTATTTTCATGCCTTGCCCAGCTTAAATACCTCATTATTGTCATAACGTGAGCACAGCAACCCATCGGCCTACCATGCAATTGCAACAATATTGATGAATTGCTTATCTGCCTTGTTGATTATTATTAAATAAGATATAAACAAAACATATTTTTCGGCTTATGAGCTGATTCTGTCAGTGTTGCCAGGTAATTAAAAATAAAAAGTTTTCTAATTGAAGTACCAGAAATTGATTATTCATTTATAAAACGAATGTTATCGTATTAGCGTTCATGTGGTAGGTAACCCAAAATTGAGCCTGCAAGGCTGCAACTAAAAAATGGCGGTGTTTTGTTCATGCAATCGGCGAGAATACTTATTTTTACAACTATTTTTACGGAACACTTTCTTGCGATGAGTGTTGCATCAATAATTATTAACGAATTAATTATATTTATTCGTAACAATACTTTTTACTGAGCAACATGTTCAAACCGGGCCGAAATTGGCGATTCCCTTTTTACTTTTTTTGTTTTTCAAGTGCTAATTGCTGCACTGAAGCTAAATTAAATATTCATAAAATTTTATAAAATACAGTGAAAAAATTAAACGCCCACCCGACCCAGCCAGGGTCGGTAAATATTTAAATCAGTCTTTATTAAGGTTTTTTCAATACACTAAATCACAGAATTGAGCCAATGAATTACAGTTTGTTTTATAGATTCAAAATCACACGTTATTTTTTTTTTATACTTAGCACGGCAAATGACTCCTGACCACACCACCTGATGTTAAGTAGAAATGGAGTCCAGACGCGAAGACAACTGGTGCAGCGTGAAAACAACGCAGCATCAGTCAACTTCACTCTGCCGGCCCACAAGGTGCTTCTTCACGCCTCGTTTGAAGGACCCCATATCATAGGAAAGAGGGAAAAACGTTATAAAGTAATACATATAGTAATAACTAGCTTTTGCTCGCGGCTTCGCTCTCGTAGGCTACACGACGTGTGATTGTTTGTAATAAAAGCAAAACTTATTAAAGGTACGTTCATGTTAGTCAGTCCGTGGATTAAACTTTAAAAATTACAGATTTCCATACAAACTTTCCACCCCTATTTCACCTCCGTAGAGGAGGTTTTTCGAAAAATGCTAAAACACGGCATTCTTTATTTTTGTTGAAAAATCTAAAGATCGATTAAAATATTCATTTTGATAGTTATTACTTTAAAAATAACGATTTCCCCAAAAAAACCTTAATCCCTTTTTTACTAATTTAAAGAAAAAAAAAACAAAATTCCTGAGACAAGTCTTTCTTTCATTCATTCATTTTATTTATTTCAGGCATCGATGGCTCATTTGGGTTAGTTACAATAAATACCTTATCCTATGTTAGTAAAATTAACAAATTCAATTAATTATTTTAATTCTTTTCGTCATAATAGGTAACAATGTTAGTGGTATTGTTGTGTTCCGTCAGTTACAGATAAGATAGCCAGGATTCCGGGTGAAGTGCGCTTTCACCTTCGGTTTTATCATTACAAATTCAGGTTCATCATCATCATCATCATCATCAGTTTGTACTAGTCCACTGCTGAACATAGGCCTCTCCAAGTACCAAATGCTTACCAGAGGAATATAAAAAACTCGATTTAAATAAAAGAGATTGGAGGCCTTTGTCTGTCAGTTTATATGTAGACTAAATACTGTTACATGAGGTAAGTTTTTCGTTAATTTTCTTAAGTTTATTTCACTTTTATCAGTACTGTACAAGGTAGTTCCAGTGCCTACTTTAAAAAAGAAGTTGAATTGAACAGAACAGGACAGAGGAATGTAATTAAAATTGCGGAAACACTCCCGCGTTCCATCGCTTTATTCATTTATCTACTTCCGGGACATGTTCTTGTTTTCAAATTGTTTTTAGCATTCGCTATGCAATACACTTTTAGGAAAATGTCGTGAAAGTTAGGTTTGTCATTAATTCATAGTAATAATATTAAAAGTAAATAGCCAATAACGTAAATACTGTCCCACTGCTGGGCTAAGGTCTCCCGTCATTGAAATAAAGTCATCGCTACGTTGATGGGTGGTTGGTTTAATCACTATGTTTGCCAAATGCTAGTTACTGATCACAGACTCGGGGTGTAAAAATTAGTAAAAAAATTTTTTAAAGTTATCATAATTTTTTTCAAGTTTTTAGTTTTTAATTGTTCATTTTATTTTCATAAAAAAACTATTCTACTAATCAAGCCCTTTCATTTGATACCCATATTGAGGATAAAATATGTAACCCGCCATTATGTAGCGGCAGCCATCTTCGATTTACAATGATACCGAATGTATTGAATTATATTGTCATCAGAACTAAAGGTGTGTACCAAATTTCAGATCAATCCGTCAACAGGAAGAGGGTCAAATTTCAATTACTAGATTTAACCCAACGTTATAGGGCAAGCTAAATAAAACCGCTTCCTAAAAGCCTTCCCGGTAGCATAGCGGTCAGTGCAGCCGCCCGGATTGCGGAAGACCCAGGTTCGATTCCTGACTGGGTCGGGTGGGCGTTTAATTTTTTTCACTGTATTTTATAAAATTTTATAAATATTTAATTTAGCTTCAGTGCAGCAATTAGCACTTGAAAATAAAAAGTAAAATTTAAATAAAACCGTTTAATAAAAACACAAATAAGTATTATGTCGGCGACATGGCGCTAGCATCGCTTAGAAAGGACAAGTATAGTCTATACTTAGTGTGGTCTCCGCAGCCTATGTTCTATAGTGCGCGAAACGTCAACGTCAGTTGGCTTGGCGCGACTACGGACTGGACACATTTGAACGGGAGCGGTCGAACGGAGAAAACGCACGCGCAGAACTCATTTCGTTCCTAAAATCCATTTGCATCGGGCAACTGTTTCTAAATAATTTAACTGTGATGTAAAAATAACATTGAAGTGACTGTAAGGAATACGACTGCGTCTTTATTTTGAAGATCCAAGATGAACTGTGTTATCGACGAATCAGAGTTTGCTCGACCGTCCTACCTACACAAATAAACCTCTCTGCCGCCGACATATACAATATATATTTTTATTATTTTGAATTTGCAATTACAGTTTAAGCTTCCTGAGACTGTTGTTTATTTTTTAGTTAAATTTTATCTTGCAGGTGTACTATAGATGTTTTTTACATAATACTTTTTACAAAAACACAAATGTTGAAAAAATTTCCACGAGCAGGATTTGAACCTGCACCCTTCTGACATACCGGGTCAGGTGCTCTTCCAATTGAGCTATCTTGGTTCTAACCAGCCCGCCGAAATTATTCAACACTATTTACTTTTTACTTTGAAAGCCAAAGGCACCCATTCAATGTCAACAACTACCGTCATTAACACCCGATATAATATTTTTACAAACACTAAAGGTCAGTTAAGAAGTAGGCAAGCTATTTATAAAATGTTTTTGTTTTGTTTATATAATTTTAACGCAAATTTTGTTGCGAAACAAATTACAAAAACACAAATGTTGAAAAAATTTCCACGAGCAGGATTTGAACCTGCACCCTTCTGACATACCGGGTCAGGTGCTCTTCCAATTGGGCTATCTTGTTTCGCAACAAAATTTCCGTTAAAATTATATAAACAAAACAAAAACATTTTATAATACTTTTTTTTATATTATATTGTTTTCCTATTATCTTTACACTAATAAATAAAATAAGTTAGCTCACCTTTCAACAATAACACCCATTTTATAATCGTAGACGTCCACAGACAAGGGATCCGCAATAAAATGGCTCGTAACCAAGATAATCAATCCCATAAAACATGAGATATAAATCGATGCATTGTCAGCGCAGCGGCTAATTATCCGATTTGGGGAGATACCCCCTCGACCCGGTTAGGGTTGCCAATCGCTGCTGGGGTGAATTCCGGTGATTGCTTACGGCGGGCGGCTCCTTTGGAGATGGAGATTACTTTATACAATCGCAAGCCGGGCGCGTTAACCACTGCGTCATCGAGCTCCTTAGCACTGTTATGCGTCCTCTTTTCGCCGAACAAAATATAGCTACGAGAGAGGGAGGGGTATACCCACTAAACCTGGATTAATGAGAAGAAGTACATAAGTATTAGTGAGGTGCCTTTCTTTCAACCATCTGCGTCTAAGATTGTTGCCAGGCGTTCGGAAGACATGATAATTAGACTTTTTGAACGCTTGTCCTGTGAAACGAAATAGTATTCGGCCTGAGAAAGATTTTGGCGGGCTCTTTTTTAATACTATGCTGTGGTAGTTATAGTTATAGAATCAAAATTAAAAACTGTAGTTATGTATATTTTAAATTAAGACTAAATTTTGTTACAGCGTCAGTCCGGAGTTTTGACACAGACGTCCGGTTAAATTATGCGGCCATTCCGGTTTTACAAGCTGGCAACCCTGGCCCCGGCCCGCCCTGTCCCCGGGGGTAGTTTATCAAGTTTCTGCTTGTGTGCACTCGCCTTTACTCGTATAAATGTTGCAATGACATATATATTAATGTTATCTCATAGGTACAGTCAGACGTTACATTTTTCTGGTTTAATTTATCTTGTACTGGTTGGGAAAAGGGTGTAACGTCACGAAAGGGAAGGGAATAATCAATCAATGTTAGAAATCGAGACAAAAATATTTTTGAAATAACTTGTAGTAAAGTAAACAGCCCACTGTGGTTCCACTGCTGGGCAAAGGGCTCGATCATTGAAATCAAGTCATGGCTTAAACAACGATTGTTTTAATAACTTGTTTAAATATAACACCCGGGTAGTGAGGTGCAGTCTAGAATCTGACTGAATGGCACTCACCCTGATCACTATTTTTGCCGCTAAGCAGCATTATTGAAAATTGCTGCGTTCCTTTTTGAATGGCAACACATTTTGTTCTTATGTACATCTATATCTATATTTAAATGCATAAATATACAAATAATAAAGATTGATTGTATGCCGGGGCTAATCTCTGTCTCTACTGGTCCAATTCCAAAAACTATTTCACTGATAGATAGGTACCTTGTGGGTAACATCATGAATGTATGTATTTTAATAAAAATTTCTATTAAAAATAATTTTTGCAAAAATCTCGAAATCGACGCGGACAAACTGCTAGTTTTCTAAACAACAACAAATACCTATTTAGTATTAGATAATGTAGTTTATCGAAGGTTTATGTGAGTGTTTATCTTATATTATTCATGCCAAAGTTACCATTTAAAACTTCCGCAATTTTATTTCAACCGAAAATCTTCACGTACCAGATATTCATAAGCAATCTCGATTTTTGTGGAAACTTTTCACAGCTATCTTTCGGTACATTCAGAAACTAGGAAACTGCTGCCTGAAACCATTTCATTTTCTTTCACTATGTCTCACATACATTGCTGGATATCAGTTAACGTTGATAGAAGTGTAGCTACAAAAAGCAGTAATGGATGGGGTATATAGCGTTGTGTTGTCGTGCAAGGTAAAATAAATTGCGGTTTTATTCAGGGTTCGCTGAATGGATTTCGGTCGATATGAAAGTTTTGATTGCTGTTGGACCGACAGACAGGTGAATTTTATTTTTATAGCTTCCCATTGGTGTTCGCACAGTCGATTTATGTCCAACGTGGAACGGTATAAAATGTCTAGTCGCAGATATTTTATACGTTTGTCAAAACAATTAAGTTTTCATTACGATATATTTGTTTGGAAATCACAAAGAAATCAAGATGCTAATGTGATTTTGTGACGATGTGTACGAGATAATACATTTAAATCATCCAAAAAAAATTAAAAAACACGACTGCCATGACAAAAAAATAAATAAAAGGCAAAAAATTGAACTAAAAGGCAAAAAACAAAATGTCGTGTATTCATTTATCTGTAAAGTGATTCATCATTTCTTTAAAGTGATTTATTAATGATAATAATGTTGATTATTCTTAAGTTAAAATCCAATATATCTTTGATCTTAAAAGATCACCACACATTCCTTTTCTAAGCTGGTGGACGCCAAATGGTCCACGGGTGGACGCAATTTGGCTTTTGTGGACGCAAAGTGGGTAAAACGCCTAATTAAAGTTTGTCTATTAAAAGGGTACCTATCTGTATGGGTTACTTTACGATACACAGTGTGACTCAAACTATGGTCCGGATTCCTGATGATTAAAGTATCCAAGAAAGCTAGCTTACTGTCTGCCTCCAACTCCATTGTGAATTGTATTTTTGGATGTATGGAGTTAAGATGATCTAGAAAAGCAGATACTTTATCAGTTAGTAAGATAGTAAAGATACCATCTACATACCGCTTGTAGAACCTAGGGGTTACCGGTGCTGTGTTCAGGGCCTTCTCCTCGAAGTCTTCCATAAAGATATCGGCGACGACGGGCGAAACAGGGGACCCCATGGCGACACCCTACTTGCAGGTAGTAAATGTCATCCCACAAAAGGTAGCCAGACCAAAAAATACTTTAAGCTCTTTCTGCGTAAAACGGAACGCACCTGATTAAATTTTAATGAGGGTATACAAGCTACTAACTAATTATGAGACGACCAACACCTCAGTCTCCCTGTGACCACGGACCCTGCAAAGGGTTCGAAACGTCGGGATAAACATTAATTAAAACTAATTTCAATGTGTAGTGTTCGCGTAAACTTTAGAAAACAATATGTTACATAACTTTTTAATTGAAATTAGTGCTGGGACATTTTTATTTTCTCCTTAAAACTTGCCAACTGCACTAAATGGACGCGAACAGTCAATCAAACTCAATCGGTCCAGGCGTTTCGAAGTTATGGTGGAATAAAGAAACAACATACAAAATGCATGAACGCTGAAAACATAACAACACTTTTAAACCTTTATAACACCTTTTTTTGGCAGTTGTGTAAAAAGGATTTCATAATCTATATTTTGTTTGAAATCGAATACCTAGAAAAGCCAGCATAATGCAGGGTCGGGTCCGTTTTGGGACAACATTATTAACTCTTGCCTTAACAAGTCTTGAAATAACAAGCCATCTACTAACCCCGTTAGTACATAGCTAGTTATTTTGTTAAATTATAAATGAATAAAATGAAAGGAAATTAATGAATAATATAATTTTCCCGACGACACATAGATATTATTATCAATAATTATTATACTAGAGCCGTGGTTATATTATTCGAAGGCAACCAGAAGCACCCATGCATGCACATGCTGCTTAAGTTCCTGTCGTAAGAGCCGACTAAGGGACAAAGGCTCCAAGATACTCGCACATCAGGCGATCAGCTAGCATTCCACCGCGATGTTATCTATTTCACCTCGGAGCCCTACTTGATGATGCTAAATGAGGCGTTGATGTCACTACCGGCAAGTTTAATCAAAATTGGTGGTTTAAGTGCCATGTCTATCCCTTTTTGGGAGAAGGTCGTGAGAGTTTGTACGACATTTTAATATTATTATTTGGCTAATGCGTAGGCACTTATAAGCGCCTATTCTTACAAAAGAGCAATGTCGCAGAGCTGTGATAAAACGGCGGTAACGTATTTCAAGGCGTGGATCTCCCTC
Organism: Eudonia truncicolella; assembly: GCA_949315975.1. Classification (NCBI taxonomy): domain Eukaryota; kingdom Metazoa; phylum Arthropoda; class Insecta; order Lepidoptera; family Crambidae; genus Eudonia; species Eudonia truncicolella. The sequence goes on from OX438850.1 coordinate 11,126,453, forward strand.
GGGATTATTCGGATGTTCTTGCTTGATATATTGTTACTATAGATTTTTCAGTTTATGTTATACAAGCTTACTTTATTAAATAAGAAGGCGCAGTCTCAATAATGGTTAATGATTGTTGGCAACTCCAAGAAATTACATTAATATTTTTGTACTAGCAACTGTCTCTCTTTGTCACTGAGTCACTGAGGCCCGAGTTTGAGTTTGATTCCTAAATGTTTATGTACTCGGTTTTGTTAGAGGTAGGTTTTGTTTGTCCACCTGTCATCTTATCTAAATATGTAGCCATAACACCAATGTTTTTAGTATTGTGTTTCGGCAGAGAGATAAGATAGCCAGTGCCTAGTTGAGGATACCGGGTACAGCGCGTTCCCACCTTCGCCCTTATAATCACTCAACATACGGTGGGACAAACACCTCGGTGGCCGAGTGGCCGGGCTGACACCCGATACCCGAAGGTCCCGGGTCCCAGCACAGGGACATGCCAAGTGCTTACCCGTAAGAAACACAAAAAAAAGGTTTTTTTTAAACCCCGCTCGGGTCGCTAGTTAGTTTATAAAGCACAGTGACAAGTGACGTCACTTCATCTCACCCCCAGCAGCCAATGTGAGTCGCAATCGGCCAGACCCGTGGCACCTAGCGGCGGAGGCTTCTGCGCTACGTCATTTCCTGACAGCAGTCTTCATTTCCGGTTCCTGTGACCGTGACACCCGGGAGGTCTTGTAAATTATTTTTAATGCTTATAAAAATGAGTTATGAATATTTATTTAATACCTACTCGTAGTAACACCAATTCTCAGACTTGCCAAGTGGCACAAGGCGGCACAACCCGCACAACGCTTATAGAATCACACTATATGTATATAATATCACACTAATATTATAAATGCGAAAGTGTGTGTATGTGTGTATATTTGTTGCTTCTTCACGCTGCAACGGATGGATGGATTTGGATGAAATTATATATTATATATTATATAATTTCATCCAAATAGTTTATAACCTGGATTAATACATAGGATACTTTTTATCCCGATATTCCCACGGGAACGGAAACCACGCTGGTGAAACCGCGGGCGGCCGCTAATAGAAAATAAATAGAATTATTATTGTACGGGATTGACATAAGCGACCTAAGTTATATGGTAGAAAATGTATTGAAGAAATTTGACAGTTTTGGATAGGTTGACGTGCAGACGTCTGTACTTAATTGGTTAATTAAAGTAAAAACAAATATGATGTTGGTTTTTGGAGAGCGTTTGCTGTTAGCCTTAGACGGCTTTTACCTTTGGAGAGGTTTCTTTATGGAATGGCACCACGCAAGCGTCCCCGTTCCCTACTAGATTCTCCGAAGGGTTCGGTACTCTAAAGAAAAGGACGTTGTCAAAGAAACACAAATACCTAAATAAAGTTGCATCGACTACATCAGCCATGTTGGTTTGTTTCACAAGACATTTTCGTTCCGAAACTTCGTCTATCGTCTGCCCTCCCGCGAGGAGTGATGTCCCGAACGCACCCACTGCCATGTTCACTTCTCAAACTTACAAACTTGTGTTACTTTAAACCTTTTTCTGTGTGCATTGGTCTGCAGCACGAGGTTGCGATGGAATATGAACTTTGTGATGTTTTATTTGAAGGTTGAGTTTCGTTTGATGCGACGTGGTGTAGGAAATGCCACAGTGTAAGGTTTTGTTAGTAGCATTAAGTCGTTGTAAGGTCAGTTAGGTACATTCATTATGAGCATTATGAGCTTGGAATGCGAAGAATAGCCGGAAAGTCACTTTTGTCAAATGTAGGTGTTTACCAAACACCTCTATACAGGATCTTTGGTAATAGAAATACAACTCCGAAACATAGCCATGCAACCAAATAAAAATGATAGTAATAATATACAAAACAATACTTACGAAGATTTACTAGATAAAATTCCAATGTATAAAACCTACCCATTGGAATTGGAGCTACCGAGACTCAGCGATCAGAGGATTGGACCGGTAATCCACGACCCTTGGGTTCGATTCCCACTCGAGGCTCCTGAGACTGGTTGATTTTTTCTAGTAAAGTTTTTTTCAAAATTCAATATTCAAAATTCAAAATCATTTATTCAGTTTAGGCTCCAAGTAGCTCTTGTGAATGTCACTATGCCATCGGTTCGTAAGTCTAAGTGAGGGCAAGTAAGGGCGGGAGATCTTGTACTGAGAAGAATCGACAAGAAACTCAGCAAGTGTCCAGCTCTTGTCTCCCTTACAGCGTCAAAAATATTGGAAAATACCATATCATAGCAGGACACTTTCCATTACAAATAAACACAAAAAAATATAGAAGACAACCACAACATGTAAAAAAACACACAAAATAAAAAAAACTAAGAATTCAAAAAGTAAAATAATAAGAAAATATAAGGAATTTTATTTAAAAGGCCGATACTTTCCAGGCCTGATCATTTTTTCGGGGTTTTATGCCATATTCTGGTTATACAGGTGTTACCAAACACCCTCTTTAACTTTACTATACCTTCCTTTACGTTACATTTCAATTGACATTACACACTTCAATTATATACACAACGGTGGGCGCATAATGTATTTTCATTCAAATTAATCAATCACTAAAACACAAAACTTTATAGTTAATAAAATAAACAACACGTTACCCGTTTTGCTGATACCGAGAAGCTACTGAAAAGACTAGAGCTACCTAGGTATCGATCTGAAAATACGAATAAAGTTGAATTACTGAACCTTTTCTATACTTTGGGTATCAGTACGAAAAATCTTGCATATAAAAATAAAAATGCACTGTGTAGTGTCTGAATTAGAGCTTAATTTTCCACGAGAAGTAAAATCTTCAGTCTTCTACAATGCAAGTTTGCTAGCACTATGAAACACTGTAAGCGACATCCTACAGTTAATTAAATATCGCTTTTTTCTCACTTAAAATAGGGTTGAGTTTTGTTGCTGCTTGGATGTGTGGTAGTTGCAATATGTCGTTGGGTTGGAATGAAAGTTTTAACGTTGCTAAAAAGACAACAATAATAAAATGTCCAAGTGCCTCACGTCCGAAGATAAATGTAGTTCTCAGCTTGCCATATCTTTCGCTATTCGCTAGTAAGGCTAACATTGAATATTATTTCCACATTCTACATACACTTAATAGAAGGTTCTAGTGTGAGCGCTCTGGCTGACTTAACTACTAATAGAGTAAAAATACAAAATCGTTTGTTCAGTTTAATATTAATCCCTACTATATTAATATTATTAATATATTAATATATTAGCCCCTTTCCATCTGCATGGAACCAACAATAGAGCTGGTGCGGCTTGTGAAGCGGCTGAAAAAGCTAAAACATGTAAATACGGGGTCTAGGCTCCGAATATGATTTTATCCCATTCGGTGTCGAGACCCTTGGTCCGTGGGGTCCTAGCGCTATAAAGCTTTTTAAAGAAATAGCAAAAAGGTTAGTCTACATCACAGGAGACCGAAGAGCTGGCAGCTACCTCGGACAAAGAATTAGTCTAGCTATTCAAAGGGGGAACGCTGCCAGTATCTTCGGAACCTTGCCTAAAGGGACTCCTTTTAAAAATATATTTTAGATAGTTATTATATTATATTTTTGTTAAGAAATAGCTTATTAGATTCAATTTAATTTTAATGAGTCATATTAATAAAGTTAAATATTAATATTATTTAATATTATAAAAATGTGAATGTGAGTTTGTTTGTCACGCTTTCACGCAGCAACTACTCAACCGATCATCATGAAACTTTGTACACATATTCTCAAAGGTGTTGGGAAGGATATGGGTAGGATACTGTTTATAAGCTTTTATTTAACTTGCAATGTACTTTCCTATGTAATTTGTTCGGGTGGAATCTTGCAACTCAATTTTGAAGTTATCTTCAACCGGTTGAGCTGAAATTTTGTATACATGTTCAGTTCGGAGCACAATGCGTGGTTAGTTAATTGTGTGACGTCATTCTAAATCCAAGATGGCGGACTAATTATTTTTAATGCATTCCTACAATATGGGTATCAAATGAAAAAGCTTGCTGAGAATAACTCGAGAAATAAAGTGACGTCACTCTAAATCCAATATGGTGGACTTCAAAAGCTTGAAACTCAATTTTGAAGCCGATATCTTTGTGGCAGCACAGCAGTTGTACCAATGTCCATACTAAGACGCGGGCCAATCACAGCGCAGTACAACACGATCTCTGTATATATAGGTATAAGATGTTTGTATTACTTTAGCTTGTAAGTTTCATATTGTTTGTTATAGCGCTAGTTGCCATATCATGTTTTAGTACTTTAGTAAGTTAAGTTTTGTAAATAAATATTCTTCTTCTCTACACTAACCACGTGTATCATTACTGAACCTAAGCAAGACCCTCAGTAATATTGGTGACCTGCGACAGAAAAATAGAAGAACACAATGTCTGAAGAACAAAAAGCCACTCAAGAGCCAACTCCAGAAGTAGCTACGGTGTCCCTTCAAGCCCGTATTCCACAGTTTTGGCGAGAAAATCCACGATTATGGTTCGCTCAATTTGAAGCCGTCGTCTCTGCGCATAAGCTTGGTGAAGAACAGAAATACAACCTGGTGATACCGGTACTGGAACGAGTGGACATCGAACAAATTAGCGACATCATAATCAAGCCACCATCGACTGGAAAATTTACAGTACTGAAGAACAGACTCATCTCCGTGTACCAAGAATCTGAGAACCGTCAAATACAGAAGCTGCTCAGCGGCCTAGAGCTCGGTGACCAGAAGCCAACGCAGTTGCTGAGGAAGATGCGAGACCTCGGCGGCACCATGTTCCAAGACGACGCGCTCAAGGTCATGTGGATGGGTCATCTCCCCGCCCAAGCCCGCGCCGTGCTATCCGTCAACAACGAATCATCTCTCGACGGCCTCGCGGCGATGGCAGACAAGATGATGGAGCACACAGAGAGCACGATAGCTGTCGTCTCAGCCACAAAGAACATTGATTCAACGATGGCAAGCCCTCAATTTGACTTTTTAACGAAACAAATTGAAAAGCTGTCACTCGAAATCGCCGAACTACGCTCAAGTCGCACGCCGTATCGCCGTCCCTTTCACTCGCAACATCGTCGCTTCCGCTCTCGCTCGAAGACACCGGCCGACATAAAACGCAAGCCGGGTGACGCAAACTGGGAATGCTACTACCACCATCGCTACGGTGACAAAGCGAGACGATGCACATCACCATGCTCAAGAAAGAAATCGGAAAACTAGAAGAAACATCGACAATGGCGGGCGTCGGTGTTCCCAATATAACAAGCAACCGCCTATGCGTTTTCGACATCAACACTAGAGAGCGATTCCTCGTGGATACCGGAGCAGATTTATCCGTTTTGGCGGCCAGAGACAAGAGAAAACACGTCCCATCTAAGTATAATTTGTACGCGGCGAACGGCACACCGATAAGTACCTACGGCGAGCGAACACTACAACTCAACCTAGGACTTCGACGGAACTTTCGCTGGACATTCATCATCGCTGATGTCAAGACATCGATACTTGGAGCCGACTTCCTTCATCACCACAAACTACTAGTAGACTTGCACCACAGAAGACTCATCGATAACGTCACTCAACTCTCCGTCAACGCGATTGAAGTGACTACATCGCAGCCGACTGTACGCGTGTTACACCAACAACAAAGTTACTCTGACATCTTATCTCGCTATCCAGATGTACTTCGACCGATGTCACTGAAAACCCCACCGAAACACGACGTCATTCATCACATTGAGACGACCGGACCGCCACTTGCCGCGCGCGCACGCCCTCTACCGCCCGACAAGTACAAAGCAGCGAAGGAAGAATTTGAACGCATGATGGAGATGGGCATCTGTAAGCCATCCAATAGCCCGTGGGCGAGTCCATTACACGTCGTTAAGAAGAAAAATGGCTCACTACATGTCTGCGGCGATTACAGACGACTTAACGCCGTCACTGTTCCAGACCGCTACCCGATACCGCGCATACAAGACTTCACTTATTTACTCCATGGCAAGAAAATATTTTCGAAGCTTGATATCAAAATGGCTTACTTCTGGATACCAATAAAAGAAGATGCACCGAAGACAGCAATAATAACGCCCTTCGGGCTCTTCGAATTTAACTGCATGACGTTTGGCTTACGCAACTCCGGCCAGACGTTTCAGAGATTTATGCACGAAGTACTTCGAGGCCTAGATGACATCGTATTCTGTTTCGTCGACGATCTGCTAATCCACTCAAGCTGCGAAGAAAGCCACAAGAAACACTTAGAACAAGTACTGCAACGCCTAAACTCGTATGGTGTCACTTTAAATATCGATAAGTGCGAGTTCGGCAAAGACACGATTCAATTCCTCGGCTACGAAGTTTCGCAAGATGGAATCAAACCTACACAAGAACGAACAGAAGCCATTTCGAATTATCCAAAGCCACAAACAGTACAAGACCTAAGAAGATTTCTCGGTATGATTAACTTCTATCGTGACTGCCTACCGCATCAAGCCGAACATCAACATGAATTAAACAAGTATTTGCATAACACAAAGAAAAACGACAAGACTACTATTCAATGGACACCTGAAGCAGAAGCCGCATTTGAGGAGTGCCGACAAAGCATTCTCGAAGCAACCACGCTCACGCATCCAGTTCCGAACGCTCCGCTATGCTTGATGACCGACGCTTCGGACCGCAGCCTCGGCGCCGTACTTCATCAGAAAATCGACAACGCTTGGAGACCACTCGCTTTCTTCTCAAAAACAATGAGCGAGACGCAACGCCGCTACAGTGTTTACGATCGCGAGTTACTAGCGATGTATGCAGCTGTCAAACATCTTCGTCGACTCATCGAAGGCAGCAACGTCACGATATGCACAGATCACAAGCCATTGTCTTTCGCGCTAACTCGACCGTCCAACAGCAGCGACACACCGCGGAGAGAACGCCAACTACATTTCATAAGCCAATTTTGTACTAACATTCAGTACATTCACGGCGAAGACAATCAAGTGGCCGACGCGCTGTCAAGAATCGAAGAAATACATCAACATACGTCGATAATAGATTACAACAAATTAGCACAAGACCAAGGCTCTGACGAAGAACTAAAAACACTGAAAACGAAAAAGCATCTCAAGTTCGCATCTATTACGATGCCCGACGCAGAACAACCAATCACATGCGAGATAAATACGCCGCATATTCGTCCATACCTACCGCAAGCTTATCGCTACGCTGCATTCAAAGCGCAACACGAACTAAGCCATCCGGGAGTCAGAACAACAAGAAAAATTATGAAGACGAAATTCTTTTTGCCTGCAATCAACAAAGATGTTGGAAACTGGACAAGATCGTGCGTCGGGTGTCAACGCGCAAAAGTACACCGACACGTTATCAGCCCTCTCGGCGAGTTTCCGCAATCAAAGAGATTCGAGCACATCCACATCGATATCGTTGGTCCGTTACCGCCATCGCATGACTACCGATACCTAGTGACAATAATCGACCGTTGCTCGAAGTGGCCAGAAGCTATACCTACTCGCGACATATCAGCGGAAACAGTCGCGAAGGTGATCTACGAAGGCTGGATTACGAGATTCGGATGCCCACTACGCGTCACGACAGATCAAGGACGCCAGTTCGAGTCTTCGCTATTCAACTCACTCATGAAGATGTGTGGTGTCTCTCGCATAAGAACTACTGCATTTCACCCGCAAGCAAACGGGCAAGTTGAGAGATGGCACCGCACTCTTAAAGCCGCGCTTATGGCTAAGAGCGCGCGGGCAAACTGGAGCGAAGAACTACCTACTGTATTACTCGGGCTTCGAACAGCTATACGCGAAGACAGTAACGTGAGCCCAGCGCTGATGACGTACGGAGCAACGATCCGAGTTCCGTCAGATTTTTTCGTACCTACAAAGTCGAAAATTGAAGACGCCGAATTTGTTCGCCGACTCACTGAAACAATGTCAACGATAACACCTGTCAAGAAATCGCACACGTCGAGTCAACGCACGTTCATATATAAGGACTTAGCAACGTGCAGCCATGTTTTTGTGCGCAACGATACCGTCCGAGGCTCGCTAGTACCTCCATACGACGGTCCATTTGAAGTACTTCACCGTGCGGACAAGCATTTCAAGCTACAACTACCACTGCGCACGGCGACGGTGTCAATCGACCGACTGAAGCCGGCGCATCTGTACAACGAAACCACAACGGCAGAGCCTCATAGCAACACTCCGCCTACGGTACCAGCTCCACCTCCATCTTCACCTCCGGTTGCGAGCAAGACATACACCACAAGATCTGGACGCACAATCAAGCCAAGCGTACGCTTTGCTTAAGGGGGAGTACTGTGGCAGCACAGCAGTTGTACCAATGTCCATACTAAGACGCGGGCCAATCACAGCGCAGTACAACACGATCTCTGTATATATAGGTATAAGATGTTTGTATTACTTTAGCTTGTAAGTTTCATATTGTTTGTTATAGCGCTAGTTGCCATATCATGTTTTAGTACTTTAGTAAGTTAAGTTTTGTAAATAAATATTCTTCTTCTCTACACTAACCACGTGTATCATTACTGAACCTAAGCAAGACCCTCAGTAATATCTTCAACCGATTTTGCTGAAACTTTGTATACACAGTAAAATCCCTTTTTAAAAAACAAGCTTTTATTTAAATGTGCTATAGAGAAAGAAAAAAACTTTTACTTTGAAACTTTTACTATTAACTTATAACGATACTTTGGGAATCGTTTTTTGGCTAAACATTAGTAATACTATAGTTTTTTTTATATAGTTAGCCTTTTTTTAAATGGCTTTGCACAAGCACTTAGCCAAAGGAAAAGTATTTTTTATTAAAAGTAATACACATAAATAAACAATATTTCCTTCCTATATGATGATGATGTATGTTAATAGAAATGGGAAGTGAGAAATGATTTACCCCCCAACCCGTCGAGTATCTCAGTAAAGATGTGGGGCTTCACTAAGTCCTCACGCTAAGCCTTCTTGAGAGAATTTGAAAAGTGTCGTTGCACTGCTTTGTTTCATTTGCCAACACTCATGCACACTCACGAAGACTTAACGGTTAATAATCGACCATTATTTCACATTAATGTTCCACATAACACAAATTGTAGAAAAACAAAACCGCGGACATGACTCTTCACTTTCCCTTTAAGAAGCCATAGTTAGCCTTAGCGGAATCATATACGTGAGCGGAACAACCCGAGGGCGCCTCTAAAGGCCAGGAGTTCGGGTTGCCCGCTCGTGTGGGTGGGGAGTCAAAGCAACTAGTTTTCACGATCCCATCGCGAGCTTCTCTAAATCATTCAGTCGAGACGTTAATCACCCTAATCATTCCCCGAAAACGAACCCCCACCACCCTATTACTCTCGCATCCGCCATTAGGCTTCGTAAACAAAATAAATTAGTATTTTGGCTAATTACCCGCAAAACGGCATAATAATTGCGCTTAGATAACTTCCGGATCATAAGTTTATAATAGATTCGGGCCGCTCTCCACAAGATAAGGACACCGTAGAAGGTAAGCTTTCATACAAAACGGCTAGAGCAGCGCACACATACACCCTTGCACGGATATCGATCTCGGAACAGCTCACAACAGTCAGAGTGCAGCTGTTCCGAGATTCCGTGTCCGTGAGAGGTTGTCTCATCATCATCATCAGCTCATAATATGTCCCCACTGCTGGGGCACGAGCTTTCCCTATGGTTGGACAGGGAGAACAGGTCATAAACCACCACGCAGGCCCAATGAGGTAATAAAATAAAATTGTGTTTTATTTATGGAAAAGTAAATCCAAGTAAATATGAATTTGCATGTTATCACATTATTCTATGTACTTGGTTGCATAGCTATGTTTCGGAAATATACACCTATTACCAAACATCCTGTATAAGTTTAAGGTTACCTTCTGGGTCTCCTCATTTTGTAGCTTGACCGACATTTTGTTTATGAAACGTACTTGTATACGGATGAGCATTATTTATAATTAACTTTGGCCTGCTGCTTTGCCCGTGTGTTACCCGGCTTAGATGCTCGAGCGGAATGCGAGAAAGCGAGTGGTTTAAGTGGTCCAATCCCCTTAGCTCCGTTACATACTGGTGGTAACCCATATTTTTTTGTACAATGGAAAGCTTAACGTCCTAATACCACCGCACCAAGGAAAGCGCGATGGTTATGTGGGGTTCTTCCCTCCAGCTCCCGCCTCCCTGCCCAGGCTCGAGGGTTTTGACTAGTATTCGAGAGTAGGAGGGGCCTACCCACTAACACTCAATGTAGGTCCCCATCACGAGAGAGAACGTGAACCCATACCTAACACATAGCAGGACTGCTATTCTGCCCACATAATTTTTCAATTACGAGGGCAAGATGGCTGAAGTAACTATGCTTTCCACGGTAACTTCAGTTCAGGCACAAAATAAAAAGACTACACTACACAAGTAAGCTTCATAGAAACGCGCTCAAGCAACGCACACATAGACAAACTCTCACGGGGTATATCATGCCGGGGTATATGTGTGCGTTGCTCGAGCACAGTATGTCTTAAGCTTGCCTTCTGTATTCTATTTATTTTGTTGTTCAGGGCAGTTTTTGTGTTATTTGAAGTATATTATAATCAGTAATATCTTCTTTTGGCGCAAAATCTCCGTTTCTTCCATAGCAGTCCGTTCTTCTACAGTCACTCCCTGAAAATTGACCTTCGTGACTGTTTAACTTCTATAACACCTAAATTATTTACGATCTCTTTCAATTCATTGGTTAATGACAATTACTAGTATAGGATAACCAAATAGAAAGGACTTTCCAAAGACAGATAATCGATCTTCAGAAAGGTTTCTTCGCATCATTAGACGGGACAAAGTCTGTCTTTTATTGGTTGTGTCCTGAGCAATTGCAAGTGCTTAGTATGTAAGTAAGTCAGTAAATTTACTAGACTTTACGATTCAGTTATACGGAGTCAGTGATGTGGATTAAATTCGGGATTCAGGAGCGGAGGGGGCCGATGGCTGTGGTTAACGCGCCTGGTCTGCGATTGCTAAGGTTAAGCAACATTCGCAGAACCGGTCATTGGATTGGTGACCAAAAATTATTTTTTCCTCTGAGCTTCGGAAGACACGTAAAGCCGTTGGTCCCGGCTGCATTAGCAGTCGTTAACAACCACCAATCCGCACTAAGCCCGATATTATGGCCATTTATCCCAACCCATCCATAGGGAAGGCGTGCTCCAGCAGAGGGGACATAAAATGATGTTAAACAGTTCAAACCTTTTACTGCTATGGTCTAATGCTGAAACCACCAGGCCCGAGTTCGATTCTCAGCGGGGCATACATATTATTGCGCTCGGCTTGGTTAGTGGTATAGCTTGTTTTAAGTCTGTCTGGCAAGTCCAACAGTGTTAGTAGTATTGGTGTTTCAACAGTAAGTTAAGTCTTCAGTATAGAAGTCTGTTAGGTCAGTTAGTATCAGTGAGGATTCCGGGTGTGGTGCCTTTCCACCTTCAGCTTATCATCAAACCATCAGATGAGATGAAGGATAAGCACATCTCCAATGGAGAAATAAAATACCCAAAACCTGGCACTTAAGCACTTTATTTAAAAAGGTTATATTTGTTTCAAAGACTCTTTTAACGGACAGATTTTTTTCCCTCGAGCGCAACGCTAGGTAGAGCCATAAGTGTATTGACACCGTGTCGCTAAATATAAGTGTAGAGCAGCCTATCGCTCAGCCAGTGCGGGCGTAAATACGTTATCAATGTCGCCTGTATCGCGCCACGCTGAGTGGAGTGAGCTGGTTCTGACAGCTCGGGGTAGGGCTCCACTGATAGCGGGGATAAGAGCGAAGGCAAACGAGCGTACAGGGTGCCTAGTTTAAGTTTTGTTTACTATCCGTATTCATTCGATTACGTTTACGATAACAAAAACTAGTATGGCATTTTAGCAGCGCCTCCTGGCGACAAACGAGAAGAGTTAAAATTTGCCACACAAATTCTCGTTTTCGTTAACGTGATCGAATGTCAAAAATAACTCACACTGGACCCTCAGTGCCCTAAATTACGTAAACTCGTAACGATATTGTAGCGAATTAGTCCTGCTCTTATGGCTCGAGTTGACCGTGTCGTGGAGAAGGGGGACAAGCGACCAGATACGGTGAGAAGGTACTTGGTTGGCGCATGTGAGGTCTTCGTACAGGTCTTCGTACTCATCGGTAACGAGTATGGTGTCTTGGGTATATACTACACTCGCGAGCAATAAACCGGAATCACTTCATCGCGGATTGCTTAAGACAAGTTTTTCACAAAGCCTTCACGTTCAGGGAGCTGTCTGAAAACCAGCGCTTCTGTGGCTTTCTGTGTATTGCCACGAATGCATTGCTAAGACAGCTACCCGTTGGCCTTGCAAATCACAGTTATTTTTATTATTTTTTATCTTTTTTTTTTGTGATCGTGTTCGTTGTTTTATGATGTTTTTTGTTATTTTAATTTTCATTTTATTTTTTCTCATTTGTTTGTATTTGTTTTTGTGTAGGTCAATAAATGTGTCTTATCTTATCTTATCTTTGAAATCATATACCACAACGTGTAGCTCATTGCATAGAAACTGTAAAAAATAGTCTAGAAAATCCGCGGTAAAGCGATTCCGAGTTGTTGCTCGCGAGTGTAGTATGCAGTGTGTTTTACCACCAGGTTGTGTACCAGTACGGACTCGTGGTCACACCAGACGTACTTGAGTAAAAACAGCACTCAATTTTATGCTGTTACAAGCGCAGTAGCAAAAACCAAAACCATCATCGGATCGGACCTTTATAAGTCCATATAGCATTCAAAAATTGTGTTCTGGAATTATTTAAGCTACCCTTACCTTGCTGACCCACAAGTTGCTTCTTTACACCTAGTTGATAGGACTACATGTTGTCGGATCCTTCCTAAAAATAAATATGTGTGTGCTAGGATAACATTCAATTTTATGATGAACAAAGAAATGATAAAGACAACCCAACTCTTGTACACAACGCACGCACTGGAGCTGCACCTCACTAAAAGCACTCTCGCCGAATGTCAGACGCACCATCACAGCGTTTGAAGAGCGCAGAGTTCTAGCGGCAACTCGAAAAAAACAGCCCACACTCAGCCTTAGTCAAGTCTGGATTTGAAACCTGATTCTAGACGAATAAGACTAAGCTTAAGCAGCAGATTATTATATAGAGAATTCTCCGCGTTACCGTCTTAGCGAACACTTGTGTGACGATCAACTGAGCTAATTTATAGTTACCCCCGAAAATTTAAAAATGGTGATAAAGAAATGTTTGAAATGTAATAGCAATATTACCAAAAAAGCCCCTGGTCTGGAATGTAGCAGGTGTGGAAAGGTGGTTCACGCAACAAACGACTGCGCAAAGTTATCCATAAAGCAGTTAGCAGCTCTTCGAGCATCAGAAGGGCTGGAATGGAGTTGCGAAGAATGCCTTCATAGCGCTAGCAGACGTTCATCTTTTTTTATCCCAGATGATACCGAAGAAGCTATATCTACGATACCATTCGATATGAACAAGTTTATGAGGAGCATCACCGCTGAAATTAAGAAGACCATCAAAGAAGAGCTCGAGAATTTCCAAGAGTCACTAGAATTTATCGGAGATCAGGTAGCGAACATAGAGGAGACACTTAAAAATCAGAACAATAAAATCAAGCAACTTGAAAATAAAAACACTGAACTTGTAAACGCAAAAAAAAATATGGAACTACGTCTCTGTGCCATGGAACAACGCTTGGAAGAAGCAGATCAGAAAAGCCTAAGCTCCTTCGTTGAAATTGCTGGGTTACCGAATATAACTAACACTGATCTCAAGGAAGTGACAAAATCTATAGCAATTAAATTGAATATCGAAGCTGATGCCGTTTATGACGTTCGTCAAGTTACAGGACGCACTGAGACGTCTGGTTATCTACTGGTGGAGCTTAACAACAAATCTGCTCGTGACAAATGGCTCTCCGCTGCAAGATCAAAGGAAGTGACAGTGGGTGAACTTTCGCTCCCTGTACCTATCGAAAGAGCAATAAATAAGGTCTATGTAAGGGAGGCACTAACTCGGGGCAAGAAAACGCTGTTGTATCAAGCTAAGCAGCGCCTAAAAGCACCCAACGGTCTGTTCAAGTATGTATGGTGTAAGGAGGGTAAAATTTATGTAAAAAAGTCAGATAATAGTAAGAAAGTCCAAATTATTCGCTCAATGGGCGATATTGAGATGTTGCTTGCTTCTCCAAATGTAATCCAAAATTAACCTTTAAATTGAAAAGGTATCTTATCTGTACGTGTCTAACTTTTAACTTATAAAAGGCAAACCTATTAATTATGATTTACCAAACTCCGAACTATACGATTGTCTCAATATAAATTCATTTTTTAGTAATATAGAAACTAACAATATTCAGCTATCATGCCTTCATGTAAATATAAGATCGATGCTCAAAAACTTTTCTAAAGTTACACAAATAATTAATTGCTCATTAAAAACTATCGACTTGGTTATTTTGACAGAAGTGGGTATCTCTGACATAATTTCTAATTTATTTAAGCTTCCTGGATATAGAATGTACACACAGCTTCGCACTCATCAAAAAGGAGGTGGGATAATAATTTATGTTAAAACATGTCTTAAATTTACTCCTAAAATCACTAGCACTCGTACGTTTGAATATCTTGAAGGCACTTTAAAAACATATAATAATGACACGATAGTTGTGTGTGCAATCTATAGACCACCATCATCTAACAAAACGCTATTCATTCGGGAACTTAGCAATATACTGAGTAATAATTTATCAAGCACTACAGTAATTATAGGTGACATGAACATCGATCTTAAATCACAAACATCCATCAAAAATATGTATTTGGAGATGCTGTCCGCGTGTGGCTTAACGTGTGGAATATCGGACTACACAAGAATCGAAATGCGAAATAATCAAATAACTAAGTCGTGCATTGATCACATTTTTATACGCTCACACACGTTAACACCGTACACGGCGGCACTCGACACTGTTCTGGCAGATCATCGCGCGACTATGTTTTGTTTGACCGGCAGCTCGTCCGATCGCCGTGCTATACGGGATGTGCCAATTACTAAAAGCATTTACGATAAAAAAATTATGTATAACGTGCTTAATGACATCAATTGGGAAGAATCTAATAGCCTCGATACCTCACATGCTATTCATGAGTACATAATAAATGCTTTTAACAGTGCACTAGAAAAGTCAAAACGCACGATATGTATTAATAAAAAAAACAGGAAAAATCTTCCGTGGATAAGTAACGACATTATTAAACTGTGTGATTTAAGAGATGAGAGCTTCAATCACTGGAAAAAAGATCCTTATAATAAAGTATTAAGGCTAAAATATAACAGGTTGCGTAATAAAGTACATAAAACAATAGAATATTATAGAAATAAATACAACCAAAATCAAATTAAAGCCAACTATAGTAACCCAAAAAAATTATGGAATATTATAAACGCAATCTGTGGTAGAATAACAAAAAGTATTGACAATCTTATCATTGACGCGTTTAGTTCTCAAAATTTATCACCCCCTGAAATATCGAATCAGTTTGCCAATGGTTTTGATAGCTCCGTAAAAAAAATCCTACCTAACTGTTCAATGCCTCTACTGGCTAGTCATACTAATAGTCCAGCAAATGTCAGTATTAGATTTCAGAAGGCTACTCCAAAAAAAATACAGAAGCTGATTAGGTCTCTGAATAATAATAAGGCGCCGGGCCTGGACAATATTAGAATGATCGACATTCAAGCTATTAGCAACAAAATCGCGTCAACAATTGCCAACCTTATAAACGTAAGCATAAACACAGGACTGTACCCCAATGACTTGAAACTAGGATGTGTGAGACCAGTGTTCAAAAAAGGTAAAAAAAATGATGTATCTAACTACCGTCCAATTACGCTACTATCATCAATAGATAAAATTATCGAAAAGTTTGTTTGCAATCAAATTTACGACTTTTATGGCAAAAATCTAATTATTAGTGAGTCACAATATGGTTTTCAGCCGAACAAAAGCACCACTTCACTTCTTTCAAAATTTACAGACCACATAAATACCGCACTTAATGACAAAAAACATGTTCTTACCCTGTTCATCGACTTCTCGCGAGCTTTCGACACATTAGATCATAATAAACTTATTAATAAGCTTGACGATTCAGGCCTGAGGGGCCCTATCCACAGCTGGTGTGTCGACTATCTAAGGAATAGAAAATATAAAGTTAAAATTGCCAACAGCCTCAGTGACACAGTTTCCGTTACCTACGGAACAGCACAAGGATCTGTATGTGGGCCTTTGCATTTTCTGTCTTATGTGAATGATATGGACACAATATTCCGTAGCTGTAAGTCATACCAGTTTGCTGATGACACATGCCTGCTAATCACAGGCGATGACTTAAAAGAAATCAGCACCCTGCTACAAAATGACTTTGATAGGTTGAACATGTGGTGTCACGATATGGGTCTAGTGCTGAACGCCCAAAAAACTAAGTTAATGCACATAAAATCTCCGTATTTAAAATGCAGCACACGAGTGTCGGATCTATTAGCCCACACTCACTTTTGCCTACACAATAATATAACCAATTGTGACCTTAAATGTCCTACTATTGAACAGGTTGACACACATATGTATTTAGGACTACTCATAGATAGTAAATTTAACTGGGGTCCACATATCGTGCGAGTATGTGATAAGCTACGTGCGATCTTGGCAAAATTTTATATTATTAAAAACCGCTTACCGTTTAAAACAAGACTCCTACTGTACAATGCTCTCTTTGACTCAGTAGTGTCCTACGGGATTTCCAGCTATGGCCGTACTTTCAAGACCTATCTCGAGTCAATATATAGATTGCAACATAGAATACTTAAGCTTATAATATCTCCAAATTTAAAATCAGCCTTTAAAAATGAGAACGATCTTTTTAAATATTGCAAAACCTTACCAGTTTATGATAAAGTTAAGATCTGCCTTTTAAAAGAACAATTTTTTAATGGGCAGATACAATTTAAAATAAATCACCCTATATATACGCGTCAAACCGCTCAACATAAACTCGTTACCGTATCGGCAAACAACTACTACGGGGAACGGACGAGCGCATTCCAAATTCCACGTCTGATTAATTCTTTACCTACCTCCACGCGTAATGCAATTACTAAACACAATATTAAATACAAATTAAAAAGTTATTTTTTGTCAGTTTTAAAATAATAATTCTGTGTTGTGTTCGGAAATGTGATCGTACTGTCAGAACATTGTCGATTCTTAGAATTATAATATTATTAATGTATTTGGTTACTTTATCTATGATAACGTGGATGAATACTATTGTTAGGTACTACACACAAACCCAAGAGGTTTAACTAGTACCCCATATCATAAAAATAATGTATGCTTTGATTCCGATAATAAATAAATAAAAAATAAATAAAGATATTTATAATATCTACCGCCGATAGTGATCAGTGGTGAGCACTTGGGTCTTGGAGAGGCTTATGTCCAGCAGTGGACTAATGATGAAGGATAATGAAGGATGATGATGAAGTATTATTGCTATTATTATTATTATTATTATTATTATTATACTCTTTATTTATTTTCTTTCTTAAAACTAGATTTTTACAATATTTTAATAAAAAAAAAAAAAAAAAAAAACAATAAAACATTATAAAAAACTAATTCTAGAGTACCACCAGCAGCGGGGCAGGGCCCAAGCTACCGGTGGTCAGGGCTGCAGAGTGAGGAACCTCCTGACAATACGTGCCGTGTCAAGGAGTACTGCCTTCTGAATCTGACCCTTGATCCAACCATCAAGCGAGAGCCTCTTAAGATGTTGGTCGAGGCTCTTCGCTATCAGACCGTTCGCTGAAACGACTATCGGGACAATAATGGTTGAATCAACATCCCACATGGCGGTCACCTCGTGAGCTAAGTCAAGGTACTTACTGAGCTTGTCCTTCTCGGCTTTCACGAGGTTCTCATCATGAGGTATGGTGATATCAACCAGTATTGCCCGGCGCTGGGATCGGTCAACCACCACGATATCAGGCTTATTGGCGACAATAGTCCTGTCCGTAATGATAGAGCGATCCCAGTAGAGCGTTGCATGACCATTTTCGAGTACTGGCGCAGGTGCATATTTATAGTACGGCACCTCCGATTCAACAAGGCCATATCCAAGAGCAAGTTGCTGGTGAATTATTCTGGCTACTTGGTTGTGTCTGTGCAAATACTCTCCGTTAGCAAGATGAGAACAACCAGAAATAATATGTCGGAGTGATTCTCCTGGACGGCGGCATGCCCGACAGATGTCGACCGTACCGTCCCTCATAATATATTTCCGGTAGTTATTCGTCTTGATAACTTCATCTTCAATGGCACAGACAAAACCTTCGGTTTCCCCAAAGATGTCACCGAAACGTAGCCAGTTCACCGAGACAGTTAAATCTACATCAGGCCCAGTTAGAGCCCGATAGTAGCGCCCGTGTAGCACCTTGCTCTTCCATATGTCCTTGCGATCGAGAGTGCTTAGCACCACTGGTTTGCGCCAGTTTTCTGTTGCCAAGGAGAGCGGCGTAAAGTGTCTATCAACTGCCACGACATCCAAATGCATCCCGCACTCACTGTTAAGTAAATAATCCCTGAGACTGCACACCTCACGGTTATGTAGGTCCTTGACATTTAAAAAGCCGCGACCCCCACATCTCCGCGGGATGTACAGCCTCATAACAGATGAGCGCGGGTGTAACATTCTGAAAGTCGTGAGCATTTGACGGACTCTCCTATCCAAGGCGTCCAATTCGGTCTGAGTCCATCTTAGTATGCCAAAGGAGTATGTGAGCAGAGGCATAACCCAGCCATTAAAGGCACGTGTCTTATTGCCACCCGATAAAAGACTGTTAAATACTTTTCTCAAGCGGCAAAAGAATCGCTCCCGTAATGACTGTTTTATGTCCCCGTCATCAACACCCAAAGACTGTGACATACCAAGATATTTATATGTTTCAACTTCAGAGAGAGATCTGAAGTCTATCGCATCGGAGAGTTGTAAATTGGTTGAATTTACTACTCTCCCATGCTGTACATGCATAACCGCACACTTATCCACCCCAAACTCCATCTTGATGGCACTGCTAAAAGTCTCATTAATTTTTAGCAGTTTTATCAAGTCTTGGCTGTTTGGTGCGAATAACTTGAGGTCATCCATGTACAACAAATGCGACAAAACTTCACCCCCTCTCCGCAGTCGACAGCCTAACCTTGAATTTCTTAATAAAGTACTAAGAGAATTCAAAGCTAGACAAAACCATAAAGGACTCAGACTGTCGCCCTGGAATATGCCACGCTCTATCCTTATTAAATCCTGCGTGGCAGAAACTCTATCTCGACATCCTGGTTGACACAAGACCGTGGTCCACTGCCGCATACATGACATCAAAAATGATTTTAGAGTTATATCAATTTTATATAACTCTAAAATCCTTACCAGCCATGAGTGCGGCACCGAATCATAGGCCTTCTTATAGTCAATCCAGGCTGTGGAGAGAGTCCCTCTGCCTCGCCGAATCTTCTGGCATATGGTCATGTCAATGAGGAGAAGCTCCTTAGTACCACGGGACCCAACCCTACATCCATTCTGAGTCATGTCCAAAATATTGTTTGCAACAATGTGCGAGTTAATTTTTGTTCTCAAAATGGATGTAAGGAGCTTATATAATGTTGGTAAGCACGTGATGGGTCTATAATTTTTCGGTTCCGTGGTACTACCTGATTTATGGAGCAGAAAAGTGACACCAGTAGTCAACAAACTTGGGAGTGAGCCGAGCTCTATGGCTTCTTGGAATTGTGTTGCCAGTAACTCGTGTGAACATCGAAACCACTTGATCCAAAAGTTGTGCAATCCGTCCGGTCCTGGGCATTTCCAATTTTGGGCCGTACGGATAGCACAACTTACGTCAGCTGTACTAATATGTATAGCCTGCATGGTCTCGATAGGTTCACACGCCTCCCTGACAACACTCATCCAATCACCTTCCGTGTGCTCGACGGGCACCGACCAAATGCTGCGCCAGAAATTAGTCATGGCATCAACATTTGGTAGCTGCCCGTCGCTCACACGTTGATCAGCTCCTTCCCAACGTCTGTATACTTTTCTTTGGTCACTTTGAAAGAGGCGATTTTGTTGGTATCGGTCCACACGCACTCTGTAGCGACGTATACGGTTTGCCCACGCATAGACTTTTTGCTTCAGAAAGTCAATACGTTCCGTCACACAAGCCATATAGTTTTCCGGACGAACATCAGTCCCGACAAAGGCTTGCGTGACGAATCGCATGACGCGAGGCCAATTATTACCATTTCTGAAACAAATTAGTTTTGCAATGAGTGTCCTGAACCTAACAATACGCCCCTCGATCCTCAATTGCCAAGCAGGGGCAGCCCCGGTTTGCCGCGGTACTCGGCCAGAATCCTGGAATTTGACACGAGCAACGCGACACACCGCGATGGCCCCACAATAAAGGATTGAGTGGGTATCAATTAAATTTTCACTGGTCCCAAGATAATGAACCAGTAAATCGTTCAAGGCACTCATTAACGCCAAATTATGCCTATTCGTGGGCAAACAAGGAATACGCGGCCTAGAGTTACGCGTGTCACGATACTGTAGAATGGCATCGTTCAAAGCGCTCCTCATTTGCTCATTCACCTGTGTACTTACATTCGTATTTATGAAATCTTCATCCTCGGGTATCGAATCTACTCGCGCCACCAAGACCGGCGTCACCGCCGGTAATTGTGGGGCAGGGCGATCCTGCACCGAAGAAGAAGCCGCACAAATACGTAGTGACTCCAGGCGTAGCCGATCAAGTATTGACTGATCCAGCAAGTTGTTACGCTGGATCACCCGCACTTGATCCGACAATCGTTGGGCAGACACGTCGATGGTCGGTTCAAGGGTCTGAAACAAAGACAGCAGTCGAACACGATACGCAGTAAGATTAGTTCCTCCCTCTGTTGCCCTGTAGTAGGCGCGCATGCAGTTCTCATTTATAGACTGAGTCCATCGCATGCGGCGCACTACACCACCAGTAGCGGGGGTCGTACGCGGGGCAGATTGTCCCACTGATCCCAAGCGTGCCGGCAGCGGTGGTCGTCCACGTCGCGCAGGTCGTTGTGGCGGCGGGGACGGCGATCGCCCGCTCGCGCTGCTCGACTCGTCTCTGATGTAATCATCAGACGAGGAGCTTACGGTCGGCGGAGCGGGCGATGATGGAGGGCGTGCGCTTCGTCTTGCTCTTCTTGTTATCATGTCATTTTCATTTTAAGTATGTATAAATCGGATGAATTTAATGTGACATTGCGTTGACATTGCACGTCACCATTGGTCAATTTCATTAATAATGTTGTTTTGCACTTTGTTTATAAATTTAGTGTAAATTTCCAGCTGATTTTTTTTGATAAAAATAATAAATGGTTATAATGTATCAAAAGATTTGTAACAAAATAAAATATAATACTTAAAAGAGAAAAGTGTGACATGTTATGACAAGAGCTTTTTTTTTTATTATTATTATTATTATGAAGTTTTATTAGTATTATTTGTGCCTCACTAGGCGTCCTCACCTCGCTGACCCGCAAGTTGCTTCTTCACAGTTCACACTTTGTTTAAATAAGGTACCCCATTTTGTAGGAAAGAGGGAAGGAATACGTGATGATAAAGAAATGTGTTACCAAAAGTTCTCAATATTGGGCCAACATTAACTCATTAACTAAAACTTCAATAACTTTGATGGCAGAGTGCTTTTGTCGTTGCCCGAACAGTTTAGTGCTCAAGTTCGTTAGTAAGCGTTCCCCGGGCCGCATAATAAGCCGTCAAGTGATGTTTACCAAGCCGGTTGGGGGTTATCGCCACTCGTTATTTTATTACTCGTAAATCAGAGCTCTTTAGGGCTGCCCCAAAAAGTTTAAACCACACTGCAAGATAAACAAATGATTGTACTGAGAGAATTAAGAAAAGGGACAAAGTAACCCAACATAGCGTCACGAATGTAATCTCCAAGGGAGTTAGCAGGGGTCTATTGTCTAACTTTAATACCTACCCTAATGAATAGAAGATGGTATCTACGGCTCCACTCCCATACGTGATCTATGTCGTTCTGTTCTGTTTAGAACCTCTGAAATTCCCAAACTCTACTTAAGGTCGTCTGCGAATAGTAGACACTTAGCATTCCGTACTGCATTAGGCAAATCATTCACAAATAGTAGAAACAAAGTAGGTCCTAAGGTAGGTAAAATATTCAGCAGATTTATAACATATTGACACCGATTTTTTAAGGTAACAGGGCATTAACTTCAGCAAGTCTGGTGTGAATCCGACAATGGCCAGTTTCCGCAGCAACATGTCATTATCGACTACATCAAAAGCCTTTTTGAAGTCGAAATAAGCGATGTCTTCTTGTCGACCTACATCCACTACGGAATGGACTTAATCCGCATGAGCCACTAGGTTTGTGGTGGTCGATCGAGCCTTCCGAGAGCCATGTTGGCTGTCGTGAATTTGGTAGCAAATCTGAACATTAAGCAAGGTTTCGTAGACTTTGGCAAACACCGAGAGCACAGCAATGGGTCTGAACGAAGTAACATCTGTTCCACCCTCACCATTTGGAGCTGGAGTGACTCGCGATAGCTTCCATCTTTTGGGATATGTCGCTTGACTAAGAGTGAGATTAAATATGTGCAACAACGGTGTGCTCATCATAACAGACAAACAGTCTATTACCAAAAAGCCCGGGACACTATCAGGCCCCCCTGCGGATCGCGGCTTGAGGCGCCTCACAGCTTGCTTAAGGTCGTCAATATTCACTGAGAACACCGAAATAGAAGAAGCGTCACACGTGTAAGCTGCACGAGCAGCCTCGACATGACCCAGTATTGGATTTTCAGCGTGAAATACATGCAAAGGAATCGGCCTGCACCTCAACACCATCGCAAATAAAAGTATCAACACCATGCCTCTCTTTTTTCTTTTCTTTTATAAAGTGCCAAAATTGTACAGGATCACCGATAATATTTTTTTTTGTATTTGCGTCAAATGTCACCGATACTCTATCCCGACACTCCCTATAATATTTAAAAAGCTCCTTATTGAATTCGTTGCCCTCTGTCTTGTTCCTCTTTAAATGATAATGTTTTTATTTGATATTACCTATTATTTCTGCTGTAAACCACCTTGGATGATTGTGTAGCCGATTAATCATAACGTGAACCTTTGTAGGAACAAAGTGTTTGATTCAGTCATACAACTTGTCATAAAAAAGCTCAACAGCGGAATCAACGCTCGCTTTAGTTAATAAATCAGCCAACGCCTCATAAAAACCTTGTAAATCGCCTTTATGCCAGTTAAATTCCGGGATGTAGTGCGATACACTGGAGGCGACAATGGCGCAGATGCCAGGTGACCCCGACGTGGAACACCGATCACCACCTCCAGCGCCGGGCGGTATTCATCAATGTGGACTAAAGGGTCATTGTCAATGGTACCTCTAATATCGTGGAGTTCCTGGTTGCCCAGCACAAGATCCAACATTCGACCTTTATTATTAAATACGACATTATGTTGCTGCAATGAACAGAAGTCATAGCCAAATTGCATTTTAACAGTAGTACTGCATGTGTTAGTCACTTAGAATTAAAATACTTGTAGAGTACTTACAAATCGCATCTTCAATACAGGTCAATACATTAAGGTACTGTTCATCATTATAATTAGGTGGTAGATACACGACACAACATAAAAAAAAACGACGGGTTGC
Organism: Eudonia truncicolella; assembly: GCA_949315975.1. NCBI lineage: Eukaryota > Metazoa > Arthropoda > Insecta > Lepidoptera > Crambidae > Eudonia > Eudonia truncicolella. The sequence goes on from OX438850.1 coordinate 11,150,395, forward strand.
ACTCCGGGAGTGCCGGCAGAAGTGAAAACTTGAATATTAACGTTGTGCATTTTTGATATTTTGGAATGGTTAGGTAATAATTTTGCACGAATTGCTTCAATTATCAGTATAAAAGTACTATCATGTATGTGGTAGAACACAATATTTATTTATTGCGCTATCGTACACAAACATGACAATTTATATTACATTAAAATGTTTATCTCTCAGAAAAACCAACACTGATGCACTTTGTTCAATTTCCATATTTTAAACACTTTATATACACGAATTTTACGAATACACAGCAGTATGGCCACTACACAGACGGTCGAGCCATCAGCTGTCACCATCTATGGATGCGCGTGGCACGCTGTAGCATAAAAACACACGAACACTCGCGCAAGCGCCCTGCGCCGCCTAAACGAAACAGCAGGCATACATTTTCGCCGCGCCGTAGAAAGAGAGGGGGAAACTTCCTCTCCTACGCCGCGCCGGCTGTCTACTCTCCATCCGTCTTACGAATTTTCGATCAGGTCACGTGTCCTGACGCGAATTTAACATTTTTTACCCATTACAAAAAAAGTGTACAACGCCGCTAAAGAAGTTTTCACTTCAAAAATATATTCTCATAGGTTATAATAGCCAAAATGAGTTCATTGTCAATGGTCAATGCTTCAATGTCTTTTGCAATAATTAATGAAAAAGAGTCGCGAACAGCCAATTATAGGCTTGCTTTCAGCGACCGGGTTTCGGGATCCCCAACAGTTACAGTCACAATTACCCCTGATCCAAGCGTGGTATGCTGCCTGCCTGATATCAACAGCGTTGGCACACTTGCGGTTGAACCATCGGTTGCGCCTGCCTTTGCTGATGACATAGGATTGCGGAATATAGTATTCCATCCCTAAAGCTAACTCATCAGCAACTGTAGTCGCGCTAGCTGATGGGCTGCTGGCTCCTTCCCACTGAAGCAGCGCTGCGTCTATGTTATTTTAGACCACGACTTTTTAAGCACAAATAAAAATGAGACTGACACTACAATTATACGGAAATTTAGATTTTTGAAAGTGTACGTTAACAGATTACATGAACAATTTATCGATTGTTGATGTTTTAATTAAGATTTGAAATAAATATATGACTGATGATCATGTAATAACATGTTTTCAATTAAAATATTTCAGACAAATAGAAAACTCCAATACCGGTATTAATACCGGGATCTCAGTATTGAACTAGATGGAATACCGAGATTGAAAATAAATACCGAGATAGCATGCCCTAGTAATACCTTTGAAAGGTATCGTTGTAGAGGTTGAAATGAGATAATAAGCCCCCAGAGTCCAAACAGCAGCGAGCCTCGGACCATGTCTAGCTAAAAAGTATGGGCCTCAGTGGAAAATTGTGAAAATAATAAAAAAAAACCATTTATTAAATAATCATTTTATAATTTAATAATTAAATACCAAACATACTAATAGACAAAAATAACACGACGATGTGCCTGAACTAAGATTATCCTGTTTTTCCTGATCCTGATCCTAGTTTGGCAAAAACAGAAACTAGTGCTAGGTAGCTAGCCCCATTGCCTACACAATCACTCAATACCCCATTAGTCGCCTTTCAACGACATGCTAGGGAAATAACACAGATGGCACATTCATTTATTTATAAGTTTCAGCCCAACTTGGAACCCTAGACCAACATGAGAGCCACAGAAACACAATTATGTGAGTATTTTTATTTATGAACTGTTTTTTACAAGAACATTAGCATTTAACAAAGAAATTCAATTTGTCCGCTTCAATTAAACTAATTGAAATGAAACAGCCTCCCAAAAAAACAGTATCGGCGCGTAAAGCTAGGCAACCATTAATAAATAAGACAGGCGAAGATGTATATGAGAACAAAATGAGAAACAGACTTAACCGGTTCTCAGACAAGCAGTACCGTGCTCGTTTAACAATAAAACCCTCTTCCAATATGGTTATAAAAGTAGTACACAACTATGTTATATTTTAATTTATTAAATAGAAATCAAAATGGTTGTTTGGATCGCTTGCCTCTCCATCTGACTGGTTGTCTTAAAGATATTATATTTATAAAGCGATATTTATTATTTGAAAGCCAAGTTACGACTTTGTTTTAATTATAATTACTATATATTATTTTTATTGTTTTATTTATTATTGCAATAAAGTTTTGGCAGCCCTTTTTAAAAACCGCCTCAGCTTTATACAAATCTCCTGGGATGTGCTCTTCGCTTTATTATGCAATAGTTATTTTATACGTAGCTTATTTACATAGTAGGTCATCCTTTCTAGTAAATATATAGCTCCTTTCTAGTAAGTACCTTATAAAAAATACGAGCATTATAATAATACCACTGTCTATTTCTTTACATCGTGGAAAAAATAACATTCAAATTACATAACTTTATTTGCTTTATAATAATGTATTATACAGTGAACCTTTAGAACATTTTTTTTTTATATAAGAAGATTTTAAACTAAGTCTGAATTTAAAAATGCTTTGTTTTGTTTTGTAAATCTTATCTACTCAAAGTCTAACACTAGCTATTCTAACTTTAACCTTATTGTATGGTAAGTGGTAAGTGTAGACATTAAATAATATTTACAATAAACATAACAGGGCTATGAAAATTAATAATAATAATAATAACAAAAGGTTGGGTCAAGGGTTGGCAAAAGGCAGTACTCCTTGACACGGCACGTATTGTCAGGAGGTTCCTCACTCTGCAGCCCTAACCACCGATAGCTTGGGTCTATCCCCGCTGCCGGTGGCAACCTAGGTTAAGTTTTTATAATATTTTATATTGTAAATATGTTTTTATATAAAATATTGTAAAAAACATATCTTAAGAAATATGTTTAATAAAGTGAATAATAAAAATATTTTTAAATTAACTTTTTAAGTTAAAAATACCGTAACAGTTATTATTAACACTCCCGAGACTCGAATCTACATTTAAACAAAGTACCTATTTTGTCCACAAATCCAGCTTATTGGCATATAACAGCCATTAAAGGAACACATCATTTGATGACACAGCAATTTCTAATCAACACAAACATCACTAACTTTTCTGTTCATTACATCATCAGCTTTAATGTTGCAAATACATTACTACCGAAACGCGCAATGGATATAAGACTTTGAAATACAATCGATTGAGTTTAGTTGTTCACCAGTAACATAGTGAAGGTATTATAAAAGTTAAGGCCGATGGAATGTTGAGATACATTTTTCTTGATCCATAGTGAATGGATGAAGCAGTATGTACAGTCAGCATCAATAATCGAAGCCTTCTAAATGATCAGCAATGTAGAGGATGAAAAAATATTGCCAATCCTATAGACGTGTTTTACGTTTACATAAAATATTTTCAAAATGTTTAGAAAATCTGGAATACTTTGGAACGCTTATACGCATGGTTTGATATTTAAGGGAGAGATAATTTTATCATTATATATAGAACTATGTGACTTAAAAAAACTTGTTCCTCTTCCAAATTTTGAAAATAATTTAAATGAATTGAAGTATTTTTCTAAATGATCCTCGCCTCGCGTCCTCCCTCGATTCTCGGGTCGGGCAAAGGGTGTTTCGGTCTTTTCGATGCGTAGCTTGAGTTTGTTATCACCAACCCGCATTTGACAAGCGTGATGATTAATCTAATTCCTATCAATTGCACCATATGACCAAGATATTGAAGTTTTTTGTTACTAAGTTAAATTGCAAAGTTACAATACAACCCTAGAGCCAGCTCATAGATTTCTTGGTCGGCAACCTCATGTCCAAACGAAACAGAAGTCGAAACAAGTCAGGGTTTATAAAAAAAGTAGTTTTAAAATAAATTTGAGTTTATTTGAGAAAAGTTAATCTTCGTAAATATGATTCTTTATAGTTGGTTGCGCGGTTATGTAGCGGGACTATACACCTATTACCAAACACCCTGTATATAGATTATTACTTGCTAACTTTTTTTCAAATACCCTGTACAAAAACATATATTATTAATTAATACATACAAATATATATTATAATTACGTAGTTCCTATACTGGTTGCACATTCACTATGGTAAGGAAAAACTACAGCGCGGGCCGTTCGCTATCTCGGCCGTTTTTTCTCAAGTTACGATGTAGATAAGTCTCGAAATTACACCGTAGAGAGGAAACTACAGTTTCCAACTGAAATCGATGCTTTCCTATTGTAATGAAGTTTGCGTACGAACGTTTGGTTCAGCAGTCAGACAAAACTGGGGTAAGAGCTTTTCGTTTAAATATACTAGTAACCTAATTATATAGGCAGTACGGTGAAACGTTTATGTACATTGATTTTTTGTTAACTTAGCGTTCTACTTTTTAGCTCAATACATACCGAACAGTCCATTACAGGCATTCGTATCAAACGGTTGTTTCACTTATCATCGAAATATCATATCAATTATCATATTTAAACAACCTTTAATCATTTTTATCATATATAAATAAGTGTGCTGGGAATTCATCCCACGTAGGCTTATTAGAGCCATTCTTTACTGAAGAAAACTGCCGAATGTTGCTGAACCATAGCAATCACAGACCGGGCGCGCCTTCGACCTCGTCCATAGCTGTCATTAAGTAAAATTTAAATGAAAATTATAATATTACATAGCCGGTGGCGCAGTGGATAACGCGCCCGGTCTATGAATGCTGAGGTTAAGCACTTTCGCAAAGGCCGACCATCGGATGGGTGACCAAAAATTTCTCATCTAGAGCTCCTCCGTGCTTAGGGAGGCACGTAAAGCCGTTGGCCGTTGGCCGTTGTAGTAGCAGGTGTAACAACCACCGCACCGCACTGGGCCCGCGTGGTGGTTTACGGCCCGTTCTCCCTGTGGTGTTTCCATCCATAGGAAAGGCTGGTCCCAGCAGTGGGCAGTAAAATGAGCTGGTGATGATGGTGGTGACTAATAAACACACCAGGCGCCTAGACAGACCGATACACTTTCATCTTTTGCCTTTATCTGACTTGCCGAAAAACATCTATCCTTTTATAAAAAAATAATAGTTTATCATCTAATAAATGAATTCGCATTACAAGCTATATACAAGCCTTTAGGGCTGATTTTTCAATCGTCTTCTTTGTCTTTTCTTTTATTTATGGCATGTTTTGTGTCTACAGCCGAACACAATTCCGCCAATATCACGTAGGTAGCCAATACACGGAAGGATTCGTATGGAATAAATTATAATTTTGCGTTTTTAAGCAAATTTACCAAGAACAAGGACAACACAACATGCTTCGGAATAATATATAATAAATATAATACACACACACAAGAGTTATTTATAACTTGATATTGTTTACTGATAAAAAATATATATATATTTTAAATAGTGGAGTATTTACCATTTAATATGCATATAAAATTAGTGGGACGGAGAATATTTTTAAGGAAAGAGAACTTAGAGGGAGGGCAAAATTTTGGACAGTTAAAAAATAAGTGGTCCGTTGAGCCTTCATCTGACCTACAATCACAAGGGAGCTGAGCTGTTCTGTACGGTTAGTTTATTCATTGAATAATTTTGATATATTGACAGATTCTCTATAGAAAATATGTTACAATGACAATGTTATTCGTTGGATAAAACGTAACTGAGGATTGCAAAATCGGCCCTTACTCTAGTGAGTCTTAAAAACAAGTCCTAGAACATCTTAATCTAGAAACCGCGGGGAATCATACTATGACCATCTATCCAGACTTCAATAACTAAGCCACGGAGGATCTTAGCAGTTCTATTATTAACTGAGCCCACCAACCAAGTTCCGGGCAACCCCAATATCCGATATATCCCCCTGTTATCAATATTACAGATGTTATAAACAAGTTCCTGATGCCTCCATTACCAACTCAGAATTAGTTTACGAACTTCCTTTGTTGAAAGAAAATTGGTTTATTCTGGTCTCGGCCTGTATTTTTTGGGCTACGTACTTGGGGGTGTCTCCAAGATATTCTCATAACATGCTGTAATGGAGATGGTGTTTTTACCCTATGGCAAGGTATATCAATGTTTTGTTGCGGGTTAGAATGTTATAATTATGTATTTGCATGAAATATAGTAAGAAGTATTTACAATTTTTAAATTGTATAACAGTACTAATCCCATTCATACTTTTACAATTGATAGTATGCAAATTAGCTATTAGTCAAATATAAATTAGTAAGTCTCACTAATACAGTGGAGGTCCTTGCGCCCATTCTTCTCCGCAGCTAAAAAATAGACGTCCTGAATGGGTAGTAGGGAAAAAATGTATGGACGATTCCAAAAGAACTTTTCGTAAGCTTATTTGAAGAAAAAAAATTGACTTTGACTTTAATGTAATTTGACATCTATGTGACTTGAAATATTTGATCATAAAAGTTAATTTATATTAGGTACTTATGTTTTCTTAAGCGACACTGTTCCCGGGGGAACACTATAAAAACTTTTTTAGGAGAGGGTTTCCTGGTAGCCTCAAACGGTCTATACAGCGTCACCGGACTTTTTTGGGGGCGGGCGGCGGGAAACTTACAGGGTTCTTCAAACCGTGTGATCGAAACACCATCAGAGGGACTCTAGGGCGAATGGCATCACGCAAGCGTCCCTGTTCCCTACTAAATAAACAGAATGTTTTTACTGATTCAATTTTTAAATACTCCTTCCATCTGCTGCTGCCTAGCCTACTCTAACTTTTTCGAAAACGAACTCAGCCAAAGTAAACGGAACTGTGTCTTCAATGTCGTGTAATCAACGTAGTTCGCAAGTCAAACGGCGGCGGCGCCACTTCCTACGCAACTCCTTAAACAAACGGGGCGGCGCGTGACCGCTCATCGCGCGCGGATATAAGCCGGCGGGTCGACTTTCCGAACTTCATTACGGACTTTAATGGGGAATATTGGAAGGCTCTGTTAAAGAGGTTTTTTTTTTATTAATTATAGGTACAACAAACCGCTACATTTAGAGCTTAGTAAACTAATTTTACAATGGCCGTGGTAATACAAATATAGCCAACCCCGTTGTACACAAATTGGTTATTAACATGAAATTAAGGGGCGGTACAAAATAATAATGAGTACTAACTGTTACAATTTGCTTATATATTATAAACGTTGACTTTCCGTCAAGTTTATTTAGTTCGAGCGTTATTAATGCTAAAAATTAAATATTACGAGTAAATTTAAATAATTAAAAAGAAAAAAAGTTTAACTTAAATTACAAACAACATTGCCCACTACGATGTAAGGCTTTTGAATACATTTTTACTAAACGTCGCGAGTGAGGTTGCAAATAACTCTATATTTACAAAGTTGACATTGTATTGCTTCATTAATCTGTGCTGTGTGTGAGTTGGTGCAAATAAATAATGTTTGCGAGTCTCTCGTTTGAAATGCGTTTTGTAAGGTATACGAATGTAAATCTGATTAGTCAGTTCATTACAATCAAATTTATTATGACATATAGTAAATAAAAGTTTTTGATCTAATAGCAACCTTCTCATTGCAAGAGTTGGGATTGAATATCTATTTAGAAGTACTTTATAGGAAGACTTAGAACGGAAACAGCGATAATTCATGGTCTTCAAATATTTACTCTGCACTCTCTCAAGCTGATTCTGATATTTAGTATAGCGATGATTCCAAACCGAAGAGGCGTATTCAAGTTGGGACCTTATTAGTGAGTTATAAAGCAGAAGATAAGAAGAGGGCTTCTTAAAAGGGACAGTTGTTCTCATTACATATCCGTACATTTTAAATGCTTTGTCTGTGATGTGATTGACATGAAATTCGAAATGAAGTTTTTTATCTGAGAATAGACCTAGGTCTCTTATAATTGATACCTTTTCTAGGGGAGTATTAGATATAGAATAGTCAAAGTTAACGATTATAATTTTTTTTGTAAAGGGAGATGGATTAGGATATATGTAGTTATGCACCAGGCGTTCGAGAACCTTCGACAAAGTGGACAGCAGAGATATGGGGCGATAGTTTGTGACGTCATTTTTATTTCCACTTTTATGAACCGGTGTAATATTAGCAAATTTCTATATTCGAGAGACCACGCCTTCACGCAAACTTCTGTTGTATAAAATATGTAGGGGAATTACTATGGACTCAGCAGTGTGAATAATTTCGGCGGGCTGGTTAGAACCACGATAGCTCAATTGGGAGAGCACCTGATCCGGCATGTCAGAAGGGTGCAGGTTCAAATCCTGCTCGTGGAATTTTTTTCAACATTCGTGTTTTTGGAATACAATTATATTTCCAAAAAATAAATACATTACAAAGCGTGCCTACAAACGTACTTAGAAACGTGCGTATATTTCAAAATGTAAGATCCAATGACGTTACGTATTTTAATAAGGTTAAAAAGAAGAAAACTTAAAGCGAGAAGTGTCTGGAGAAATAAGAAAGTAATACGACTTGGAATAGACAAGCAATATTTTGGAACAAAGTGTATCTGAAAGTTGGTGCCAAAAAGTGGAAAGAACATCGCGGCAGATACGAAGCAAACGAACGGAACACCCACAAATCACTAAAACCTACTATTTAGGGTTCCGTATAAAGAAAAACAATACAATTTCAATCGTACAAATAAGAAAAAACTTGTAATGCCTCTGTTCAGACTGCAAAAGGTTCTTGGCTCGTTCTTGGGGCTAGGTACAGACGCCTGCACATCAACCTACCACAAACTGTCAAATTTCCTCAATAGACTTTGAACTTTATGCCTAATATATACGGTTGACAATGTATTGAAGAAAATTGTCAGTTTTGGATAGGTTGATCTGCAGGCGTGTGTACTATAATAAAATTCCTAGTACTATACAAGATTTACCATTAAATAAGTTTAAACAGTCAAAGAATATTTAGATGACCTGTGACCTGTGACCTGTGACCTGTGACCTGTAAGGATAGATGTAAGATTTTGATAAATAAATAAATAAATGACAAAACAGCCTGGTTATAATAAAAAATCCACATTTTGTTTTATTCGGATCAATCATTATACCTGTGGAGGCTGGTCTGCTCTTGCTTACATAACATATTTTATTATTATTATACTCGTATACATTTGTTTTTCATAAATACGGTAATTTTGTCTTATATTAGTACTGTATGACATTGTAAAAATTGAAATTGGTAGGTGACCTGATCTAATTTATGCAAACTTAGATATTTTTTTATTTTGTTGTTATTATAATTGTCCATTGTTTTTTGTGTGTTTATTTATGATGGAAAGTGTACTTTTATGATAGGGCATTCTCCAATATTTTTGACGCTGTAAAGGAGAAAAGAGCTTGACACTTGCTGAATTTTATCCGGTTCTTCTCAGTACAAGGTCTCCCGCCCAGAGTAGACTTACGAACCGATTATAAAGGTCAGGTAGACAAATAATAACTTCAACCGTTGCTTATAGTTGTTTATTCCAGCACTAAATTCACAAAACTCCAGTATAATGTTTTGAATACTTTTCACTTCGAGAGTCAATCACCTAATGCCCACTTGACTCCATAATTAGTTATTACGAAGACGCGAGTGAGTTGAACGAGTCAATTGAGTGACAGATTCACGTGGCGGGGAAAATAATGTCATCTCACTAACAACTTATTATGGAGTCAATAGACAATCTTAAATTAATACAAATTAAAACATAGTAAGTTTATTATGCACGCTAACACGATGGCATAATGACGTTCATACGTTTGTAGCCTAAACTGAATAAATGATTTTAAATTCTGAATTTTGAATTTTGAAACGACATTTAAGAAGACACGAAGAATTAATTGAAACCATCATTTAAGGGTCTGGTGCTTTGGGAGGCACGTAAATCCATAGGTCCAGTGAACGCCTTGGTACTTTGGATAAAGTTACCTGCGAACGTGACAGTAGGAGCTTGTTAACATTTATTCAAGCTAATATGTGATGCTAGTGTCTGACATTGTTGAAGTTAAGCCATTTTTCGCAAAGGCCGGTCATTGGATAGGTGACCAAAAATGTATTACCTCTCGCTCCTTCGTGCTTCGGAAGGCACGTAAAGCTGTTGGTCCCGGCTGTATGACTGCGCGTGTGATGGTTTATGGCCCGTTCTCCCTATCCATTCATAGAACATAGAGAACACAGGAATTTTAGTTTTTCTATTGTTAAGCTTTGTGCAAATTCTTTTGTGAGAAATAAAGTTCTTTAACCTTAACCTTAAAAGTTCTCATTAAAAAAAACGTACTGTTTTAACGAGGAAAATTACTAATTTTGATCAAAGTGGAAGTCTTACTATTCAGTTTTCTATATTTCAACATAATACAATTTAGGTACCTACCTATACAAAATCTTTATTTTTTAAAGTACTTTAGTCAGATGCTTCGTTATTTATTTAGCAATCTAATAATCACTTGGGTTAGTGGCTAGTGTTCGACACAGTGTTCGTCGCTAAGAAATAACATAGATTTTCATAATTATATTTTTAACGAGATGACATCTACGCATTAGGTGGTCTGCATTCAATATTTGCTAAAGACTGACCCCTGACCGCTGACCCCTACTTTTAATGATTAAAGGAAAATAGGTCGATCATTGGTTCCTGTCGAACACTTTTTTATTTTTTATAATTCGATAGGCTTGCATTTGACTACTATCTTACCTGATGGTAAGTGATGTTGTAGCCTACGATGTAACATGATTGCCTGGAAGGTATCTAAACCAACTTACTTTATCAATAACAGTCCCATTAAAATATATATTCTCCGACACGACCAAAGTCGTTTCATCTAAAACATTTAAGCGGGGACTCGTAAAATGAGGTTAGATACCAAATAGTTAGTCTGGTAGCGCCTTATCTTGAGCACGTTCGCTACAAATCACTCTCGCTATGCATATTCGGTGGCTGATCATAGTTTATGGTCCTACCTTACAATGTTACGTGGTTCCAATATACTAAGTACATAGGCATATTACTACTAATAGTAACTATAAAATATATAATGCCGATATGTGTATTTCAGTTTAATGATACGCTATACAAATTATTTTTTAAACTATCATGGTCACTTGTATTAGAGTAATTATGAATGGGATTCTTACCATGTTTTTATTATTAAGTATTTAATATTTCAGCTCAGTTGCATACATAGGAATCCCGTTAATAACTAATATATACATATATTTTTTTTTAATACGTATCTCGACAAATGACTCCACTCCACCTGATCTTAAGTGGAAATGGAGTCCAGACGCAAGGACAACTGGTACAGCGTGAAAACAACGCAGCATCAGTCACTATCACCCTGCCGGCCCACAACGTGCCTCTTCACGCCTCATTTGAACGACCCCATGTCATAGGAAAGAGAGAAAACGTGTGCTGGTAGACTTTTCCATCTTTTGGAAGTGCGACAAAGAAACGAGTCACCAAATTTCTTTGTGCGCGATGGAATGTTCGAGACAGTACAGGGGTGACTCCGGAGAGCAGCACGCGTACTCCTATGGAGTAAGGGAGAAGGTGGGATAAGGTCAAAGATTACGTCAGAGCACTCGCCGTGGTATAAACGGTAGAAGACACTGAGTGACGCTATATCTCTCCGCAATTGCAGGGGCTCGAGAGCATCAGTGACCTCTGCATTGCCGATAATGCATATAGCGTGCCGCTGCAATCTGTCCAAGGCATCGAAAAGGGACTTTGCGAAACCGTCCCAAAGGTGCGAGCAATACTCCACGCAAGATCGCACCTGTGTCTTGTACAAAAGGCACAACTGATCCGGCGTGAAGAATCGCTTCACCCTGTTCAGGACACCGAGTTTACGTGACGCTGTTTTTATCACGGCTTCGATATAGTACTGTAGGAAGCCTGTGGTAGGATGGTGCGCCACAATGAGGAAAGACAAAGGGAAGATCTTCCTCCGAGCTGGGTGGTATAGCTCGGGGACCGAGGTCCGATGGATGTTAGTTGGAGGTGCTATATGTAGCGAAGGAGATGGTGAAACTTCACTACCGCGATGCAGGCTTTCCATACAATTTATCGTCGTAGTATGGCGACGTCGTTGGTATGCGTTTGTGGCGCCATCTGTTGACATGGTTGAGAAGGTGTTTGCTTCGTGTCGATTATGTGCGGCGTATGCGGTAGGTGACGCCGCCACATCACTCCCCCCCTGAGACCGGAGGTCGATGTCAGTGAGTGCGCTCAGCAGTCAGTGCGTCAGAGCTTGCAAGTGCCAGTGGAGAGTGCTGCTGCAGGATGCCCCAGTCTACGGTGAGTCGAGACGGGTGGGGTGTAGGCGCGTTGCCAGTGATGCAGTGTGCTGTTCCTGTCTGCGGTGAGTCGAGACAGGTGATGATGACGGTGGGTTCGAGCTGCTGGTGTGCAGGGCTGCCACGCCGGAGTGATGCGGCCGACATTGATGCACCGGTCGTGGACTGCGGAGACCAGGTCGGGATGATGCCGTCGAGTGTGCCGGAGGTCCAGGAAGCGTCGTCCAAGATGCTGCGGTGGAACCTTGTGGCTCGATTGCTGGCTTGCTGTGACTGCTGGCGAAGGTAGATGATGGATGAGGAGTGATGGATGGGTGCTGCTGCGACGATGTTGAAGGTGCTTCTGTGCTCCGTCGGGGTCACCACTGTAGGATGGTAGTAGTAGAGGGATCACGTCGGGGTCACCACTGTAGGAAGATTGTGGTAGGATGGTGCGCCACAATGAGGAAAGACAAAGGGAAGATCTTCCTCCGAGCTGGGTGGTATAGCTCGGGGACCGAGGTCCGATGGATGTTAGTTGGAGGTGCTATATGTAGCGAAGGAGATGGTGAAACTTCACTACCGCGATGCAGGCTTTCCATACAATTTATCGTCGTAGTATGGCGACGTCGTTGGTATGCGTTTGTGGCGCCATCTGTTGACATGGTTGAGAAGGTGTTTGCTTCGTGTCGATTATGTGCGGCGTATGCGGTAGGTGACGCCGCCACAGTACCTCTGGTTCAGATCGCAGCGAATCTCCACACCGAGCATGTTAATACTGCTCTGCAGGCCGAGTGATGTGCCTTGAAGAGAAGGAAGGGGTAGGAATGGCGACTTTTTTGCTGTGAACGCGCATACCTGTGTTTTTTGGAATTGAAATCAACCAGATTATTGGAGCCCCAATTAGATATGAGGTCCAATACCCGATTGAGCTCAATGACAAGATTCACTCGATACACTTCGGTTTCCGTATTGGCGATTGTGAATTAAGGGGTGTTCTTCTAGGTAGCGGATAAGTTGTTTGTTTAGAATCCGCTCCATGACTTTACACAAAACTGAAGTAACGGCTATTTGGCGGTAATTAGTCGGATCTGACCGATCTCCTTTTTTAGGAACCGGTTGCACATTAGCATCTCTCTAAGATTCCGGCACACAACCCGAAGAGAGCGAGAGACGGTAAAGACGAGTTAACACGGGGGACAACTCCGCTGCACACATTTTTAAAACTATTGCTGGGATGCCATCAGGGCCATTAGCTTTCCGAACATCGATTGACTGCAGCTCCGCACGTGGGAGAACTCTTTGATACAAGCCCGACTCGCACTTGACCAATTTTTTTCAAAATGGCGGCGACTCAAACCCTCCCTCCCTGGACGTTTGCCAGGCTTTAAGTAATTATCAATTAGCGACGCTACCTCCGCGCAAAATTAACTTTGCATCCTCAATGTTCATGGATATTGTCAAATTTTAGTACAATTAAGACCTTAGAATACTAATTAGTGTTATAGGAGATCAATGGCGCAGCCGCTTGCAAATCTAGGTGGCGATCTTGTATGTTAAGCAGTTCTCGCAATGCCAGGTCACCCGAAATCCTCACTCGCTAAGAAACTGGCTATCTTGTCTCTCTAATTGACTGAATACAATAAGGTTACTTACATTGGTATAGAAGTAATCAAACTATTCTGACTGCAAAAAAGATGCTTAAGAGTATTGGGGAATTTATCAGTTATGGATAGCTGCAAACCATACATCGATATATTTATTTAATATATTTACATTACCACCCCTGTACATCTATGCCACTTGTGAATTTGTTAGGAAGCACCTTTATTTCTTTCCGTATCACCGGACGTTGGTGAAAATCTGAGACCACAAAATAAATTAGCCCTATCTACCTGTAATTATGAAATATTTCGAAAAGGCCCCTTGTCAATGTGTGTGAAAATGTATAACTGGTTACCAAGTGAAATCAAAGACATAAAAGATTTAAATAAATTAAAATAATATTAAAAAAATATCTAAAAAAAAATGCTTTTATTCGCTGCAAGAGTTTTTTAATGAATAATTTATAAAATAATTGATAATATTTTTTATGGATTTATATTATAATTAAGAATTTGTTATAATAATGTTATATAAATTTCAATTAATATTAAGTACCGTAATTTTATATAATGTACTTGCTGTGCCCTTGCAGGGTCATGTTTGTTTCTTTTTTATCTTTTTTATTACCAGTATATGTACAACATGAATGCAATAAATAACTTCGAAATTTGCACTTTGTTTCTATGGCAACAGACTTAGATAAGCTGTCTGCATCTAGTCATTATCATCATCATCAGCTCATTTAAAGTCCCAACTGCTGGGGCAATTATGATTATGACTATGGATAGGGAGAACAGGCCATACACCACCACGCGCGGGCCCAGTGCGGATTGGTAGCTAATCAGGCGGACTTAAAACAGCCGTATCTTATGCGAGTCGGCAACGTGAGGATGACTAATGAGGCACAATTCAGCTCGACTTTGACCTCGCATCTAGCCTCTGCCACTGTTTCAGATCAAACAGAGCAGAGTAGTTTGCCAACATTACTATAAACAAAAAACAAACCAATCGAGTACAAAAATATGAGCCTGGGAGTCGAAACCGGATAATAACTGAATCTGAGATCGATATTTCAACTACCACTAGAGCGCAGAAGGCTATGGGGTTCATAAGTAGGTATAGGCATAGGATAATCAAAGAAAAACAAACAAAACACCAATAAATCATAAATAAACTTAGTATCACAAGCAGAAACCAAGATATCTTACGTAAAAATTTACTCAGTTTAAAATACAGATTCATTCCGCAATCCAAATTGGGGTCATTAAAAATTTTTCAGAATATTCCGTAGTAATTAGCGTTCAATTTATAACCACTGTTTCAGACGAGCCATTGTTAGCGTAACGACAAAAGACGGTTGCAAGATTTAAAAACGGAGCGCGTTTTTTGCAAACATGGCGGCCGTCATGGCGGCGCGTTTTGGCGGGAAGCCAGCCACTCCAGATTTGAAGCAATTAACAATTAGTGAGCGTCAACTATGCTTGATTGTGGCGCGGCGCGGGTGAATCCTTCGTGTGCATAGACTTTGTAGCGATATTGAAGAAATTATCAAAGTTACAACTGGTACAAATAGTTATTTTAAGTTTCGTAGCTAGTACTAGACAGTAGTACATTCCATAAGATATGGTTGAGTGAAGCGATAGCTGATTTATTATGTCATACTCGTGAACGGGTGCCGCCTATGGAGGCTGGTCTGCTCTTGCTTATTTATCTTATTGTTATTATTATTATACTCGTATACTTTAACTTTGTTTTTCTTAGACAATTTTTGACTTAGGTTTATTAGTACTGGTAGTACCTACCTGATGTTATTTTTGCAAACTTAGAAATATTTTTTATTTTGTTGTTTTTTTGTGTGTTTATTTGTGATGGAAAGTGTTCTTTTATGATAGGGCATTTTCCAATATTTTTAAGGCTGTAAGGGAGAAAAGAGCTTGACACTTGCTGAGTTTCGGTTCTTGTGTCGCCCAGAGTAGACTTACGAACCGATGGCATTATGACGTTCATAAGCCTATACTGAATAAGGGTGGGACGGGCTTTCGTATGGGATGCTACTTGTGTCGACACGTTTGCATCGTCATACATTCCAAGCACTTCTGTTAGCGCTGGCGCGGCTGCAAATCATGCATAGAATCTCAAACGAAATTATGGGAATCTCACTGGGGATCTCTTTTTTGAGCCGTTTGGGGTAGAGACATTAAGTTCATGGGGCCCGGGTGCTACAAATTCCTTAAAGATATTGTTCGACAAAAATATAACGTCAATCGGTTTAATTCATCTTAATCAGTGCTAACCCCTATTTTTAATGATTAAAGGAAAAATACGATCATTGGTCCCTGTCGAACATATAACCTATAGTCTTTATAGGCACTGTCTCACTGCTGGCCAAGGGCCTTAAACACTCAACTCAAGACAATGCTATATATGTATATTAATCTTCAATATTACTACGCTTATCAAATGCGGGTTGGAGAACACAAACAATACAAATTTAAGGCAATACCATTTTTCTTCATTTCATTCCGATTGCTAGCACTGAAATAGTAGGCGCTGTCCTAAACGTAGTGTAAAATAATTTTCCGGAATATTTCCATTTCTCCAACAAACAGCGCCAGAAACTCCAATCAGATTTCTAAACACACACACACACAAATCTTGAAACGGAAACAAAAAGATTAAACGATATTTGATTTCTTTTATCAAACATTGATGGTTTCAGTGACAATAGATTAACTTTTCCGTCTCAATCATAAAGGTTATTATTATTATTATTATCCATTTGCAATAAATCATCAGGTCACGTATAAATTTCACAAAATAATGATCTGGCATCACACTTGTTTGCTGTGTCGAGTGTTTCTTTAATTACTGCGACAGAAGGGTTTTGTGTTTTCAACGTTGTGCCTACGCTATAATTATACATAACTAAATGTATCTTTTATTTTTAGGGTTTCGTAGTCAACAAGGAACCCTTATAGTTTCGCCATGTCCGTCTGTCTGTCTGTCCCCAGTCTAGCTCAAAGACTCTTAGTACTATACAGCTATAATTTGGCATGGATATAAATATAAATAACACCGACAAAGTGGTGAAGTAAAATTTTAAAAAATATTTTTTTTTTAGGTTTCCCCTACACGTGAAGAGGGGATGTAATTTTTTTTAATGTCTATCCCATAGTGTGGGATGTCGTTGGATAGCAATTTCAAAAATATTGCGGGTTTGCGGAAACAGTTTTTTGATTGAGGCATCCGTTTGTGAACCATTAAGTTTTAAAGTGCAAAAAGAGTCAAGTGTCCCCCTCCCCCTTGCCAGCTAAATGGTTGTTTTTGGAAACGTGAAAAAAATCACGGCAGTTGTATATACGACGAAGTTAAAAAGAAAACTATCACAGCAGCCTACCAACTTATAAAATGTACTTGGCCCAGTACAAATTGCTCATTGGGAACTACTTTAATAACGTTGTCAGGTGTGCGAAACCGGTAGTAACTACATTTAAATATATGAGCCATCGTTAAATAAATGTTCATAAAAGCCCTTTTCTCAGAGTTTGCATTATTGAGATTGGCTACGGAACCCTACACTGCGCGTGGCCCAACACGCACTTGACCGGTTTCTGTAGTCTTTATATTTCGGATTTGTAACAAGCACTTGGTATAAAATGCTTGTTCTAAGTCCGCCTGATTAGTCCAAGGCACACTTAATAAAAAATATATATATCTTAATAAAAATAATATTTTACATTCTTCACAATCTTAATATTTTACAATATAATAATAAAATGTTTTTGTTTTGTTTATATAATTTTAACGCAAATTTTGTTGCGATACAAATTACAAAAACACAATGTTGAAAAAATTTCCACGAGCAGGGTTTGAACCTGCACCCTTCTGACATACCGGGTCAGGTGCTCTCTCTCAATGTTGAAAAACATTTTTTCAACATTGTGTTTTTGTAATTTGTATCGCAACAAAATTTGCGTTAAAATTATATAAACAAAACAAAAACATTTTATAAATAGCTTGCCTACTTCTTAACTGATCTTTAGTATTTGTAAAAATATTATGATCGAGTGTTAAATGACGGTAGTTTGTAACGGTCCATACGTCACCAGAACATTTTCTAAATAAATAAATAAAAATTATAAATATCTAGGATAGAATTAAGGCTAATTAGGTCTTTACTCTTTCTAGGTAGTTTCCAGGAACTTCCATTTTTTACACAGACTTGGCGTTATCAAAACAGTATTATTTAAATGAATATTTGTGATAAAGATTCATTTTAATTAATGAATATAATTAACTTTTTATGCTCACCACTAACCTAGGTAGACTATAAGGAGGTTATAATGCAATAGAAGTTTGTACTTTAATGTTACAGATTGCATTTCATAAATTATAAATAATTATTGCGTTTTCATGTAGTATTTACAGGTTTTTACATCGTTATACGAACGTAGGTTTAATTTCTTACATGAACCCGGATAGGATATGACAACATTACAATTTGTTTATTTAAAATGTATGAGTAAAAGCAGAGAGATACATCAATGAATATTAAATATGAACGTTGGCCTGTCACTATACAACGACTTTGGAACTCGCGTTTTTCTTTTGATGAATTTAAAGCTATCTCTCATGTTATTGATATTGTTGGCAAGTGATAATTGAGGGTGAAAACTTTCAACACAAGTATGTATTAATAAAACTTTGATTGAAATAGTGTTTATCGAGATAAACCCGAAACTAGGTGTAGCCAATCACGTTAAAGGAAATGAACTACGCAGCAAGTATAGGTACTGGAGGATATAAAAAGAGGTTGGAGGCTGAAAGGGGAGACAGTAGACAGTTGACGATAGTCAGTGAAGAGTAATAAGTTTGAGCAGTCGCGAATCAGTAAGTACCAAATATTGTGTGTATGTATGTGGTTGGCGAAACAAGAGAGAGGACGGCTCTGGACACTGTAAGTAGATACCTAAATCCAAACCTTATACCTTTTTCCTTCCTCCTACCACCTACCACCTACCCCTTGTTACCTTCGGTCTATTGGTAAGTATATTCTTGTTTTTTAATCTGTATTTATTAATGTGTATTTTCTAATTTGTGAATTTCATATTATGTTGACAGTGTTGTGTGTGTTTGTTTACAATTTCTTATTAATGTGATATCGTGAAATACGCAGGAAGAATAGGAATGTGATAGGGTGTTAGATTTTGCATAATGATTTAGTACGGTTTACATTATTAAAAGGGGAATTAGGTTGGTTAGGTATAAGTACATTATATTTTGTAAATAACTACGTTTTAAAAAAGTGAGCATAAAAGTGTAGTAGGTAGGTAAGAGAGTTTATTTTGTGAGCGGTATGTAGGTAGGTAAAATATGTTGCTATATACATGCAAGGTGTAATGTGGGAATCAGTAATACACATAGCTAAGTAGGTAGGTATGTAGGGACGGTAAATTCAACTGTTTAATTAAAATGCAACTTTGTAGGTATAGGTTATCTACAATACGTACATTTGGCACTTATTTAAGTGTGTTTATCAATTTACTTTAATAGGTAGGTACTTTGTATAGACTAGCTAGGCTAGACTAAGCGAAACGTTTTATCTGTTATTATAATATAAATAAGCAAGGTTGTCATAAAAAAAATAGTCGTTGCGTTGGAGTTAATAATAATATTTACGTTGCATGGTTGCATGGTAGATAATAAGTACCTATTTAATAAGTTGGTGGTGGTGTTTTTAGAATAAATAGGGTCAAGTTATGTGTGTTGATGGATGTGTGAAAACCGTGCTTAGTAGTTTATTAGGTTTATTTTATTCAGATGTCACTGAAATTAACTAGGTATTTACCTACTTAATTTACCTTGAGGAAATTAAGGTTTCCAGTTTTGTTATGCCGAAATGGCTTAGACATATAGTTGATGGTATCTTTGGTTGGACTAGAGGGCAAGCGACGCAGTCCCTGTAGAGATCTTCAAGGAGATGTACTACCATCGGAAGTCTGCAACGATTGCTACCACAACCTACATTTAAATAGTAAAATCTATATTTTGGTGATGTCGGATAATTTAGACATTTATTTTTAAGACTATCTCATTTATTAACTAATTATTTGATTTATTTCATTCTGTTGTCATTGAAATGAACATAACTGCCTACAAATGGTATATAACAATACAGACTGTATTTGAGGAAATCAAGGTTTCCGATTCTATGAGCGAAATGGCTTCGACACATTGTCGATATCTTTAGTTTGGCTAAGGGCAAGCAACGCAGTCCCTGTAGATCATCTTCAAGGAGATATGCTACCATCAAAGGCCATAAACAATTGATATCACAAACTACATTTAAATAGTAAAATCTATATTTTGATGACTATGGAGTGAGGTGAACATATAATTGGTTATTTACATATAATTTCACGTGGATTTGTTGTGAACAAATTACAATTCGAATGGGTTCGATTCCCGTTCGTGGAACTAGTGGGTTCGAGTCCTGCTTGTGGATTTTATGAAATAAAGTGAACATGTGATGTTACGAAAATTTGTTGTGAACAAATTACAATTCGAATGGGTTCGATTCCCGTTCGTGGAACTAGTGGGTTCGATTCCTGCTTGTGGATTTTATGAAATAAAGTGAACATGTGATGTTACGAAAATTTGTTGTTAACAAATTACAATTCGAATGGGTTCGATTCCCGCTCGTGGAACTAGTGGGTTCGATTCCTGCTTGTGGGTTTTAATGAAATAAAGTGAACATATGATTGTTCATATATATAATTTTACGTAAATTTGTTGCAAAGAAATTACATTTTCATGGGTTCAAATCCTGCTTGTGGAATTTCAGCTTTGTTTGTAAGACTAAGTAATAGATATATTATCTACTTACTTAATAAACCCTTGTTCAGCGCCTAATATATTTGAGTGGCTTTTGTTTATGTTTAGTACAAATACTCAATGTATAAGCATTAAATACCTATAACCAACGGTTTAAATAAAAGATTAAATCACGAGTTAAATATCCACTCTTATTATATGTCAGGCATTGTTCAGTGATTAGTTATAAGGGAATGCTAGATTTAAGCATCAATACCGAAACTATTATATGGTTCTTTCGTTGCTTATGTTTGGTCAAATACTCGAGTACCTACATGCATTAAATATAAGCAATGGTTTAATAAAATATTTGAATACCGAGAGGGTGTGGGTGGTTTTGGGGAAGGCAGGAGACCACTTAGCTTCATGATCATTTTGATCATTTATATAATACAAATAAGTTCGGTATTGTTCTGGTGAATGGTTCTATTTAAGTAAAGGCTTGTGGTTGTTCGGAGTAAAGCTAGGACAATATGAACACTGATAGTAGGTATTACGTGTTACAGTTGCCTCAATATAGTAAGTAGGTAGCTACCTTCCTATATACATATTAGTAGATTGTGTTAAACATGTGTTTAAGTATGATGTTTAGAAGCTCCTTAAGTTATATCTACCATGATAGAAAAGTGATTAGATTATTAAATGTTAAGTTGTTATTACATAGTTACATATTGGGATGGGTGACCATGATGTTGCTATGACTTTAGGTAGGTACTTATTTAAATTGTTAAATGTTAAGCTGTTATTAAATAGTTTCGTACGGGATGGGTGACCGTTATGTTGTTATGATTTTAGGTACTTACCTAATCTAGCTTGGCGCAGGTCTTTGCTTTCTTTGTTCGTTTATAATGATAGTAATAGTATAAAGGTGTGTTTTAATAAGGATCATGAATTCATTTACATTAAGAGACTGTATAGGTAGTTATAAATAGGTAGAATCTGTTAGGATTTGCCTTAAGTTCCTTAAAGTTCTTAGGTTATTGCGGACCTTCGTAGGTGCACTAGACGATCACTTGGCCAAAATGATCTTTTAGATGTGATTGAAATAAGTAGGTTATTCCCGGGTTTGTTATTTAATAATAATAATGGTTATATTAAATTAGGTAGGTTGATTTATGGTAATCTAGGTAGCTAATTACGTTCATTATGTAAGTTAATCTTATTTCGTTATATTTGGTGCCGTTAGGTAGGAAGGTTAGGTACAAATAGGTTAAAAACGTTTTATTTATTTGTCATAATTAATTAATTAGTTAGTTCAAAAAAAATAGGATTGAAGATCCTTTAGTTTAAGTTAGCTTTTAGATTTTGTTTAGTTTACTTTAGGTTGATTAGGATAGGATCCGTTACAGATTTTGGTGCCATGACCAGGATCGTTCGTTATACATATTTAGGTTAGGTAGGGTGCCATTACAATTTGGTGCCGTGACCAGGATTTTTTGTTACATCTTGGTGCGGTGCGAGTAGGATTTATTACAAGTTGTTGACATTGAATGGGTGCCTTTGGCTTTCAAAGTAAAAAGTAAATAGTGTTGAATAATTTCGGCGGGCTGGTTAGAACCACGATAGCTCAATTGGAAGAGCACCTGACCCGGTATGTCAGAAGGGTGCAGGTTCAAATCCTGCTCGTGGAATTTTTTTCAACATTGTGTTTTTGTAATATAATAATAATTACTGAGTACTAAATACTAATGGATAAAAATAAAACCATGTGCACGGTAAATATATATTCACCGAGCCACCATGTGCCTGAACTAGGATTATCCTTTTTTTCAGAGCACTAATAAAACGGGTCCGTGCCCACTTGACCCGCTTAGACTCGACCCGAAGAATGTATAGTCAGACAGATAATGTTAGGATAAATAAATCACTAATTAAACAAGTAAGTAGGTTTGTACTTATCCTTTATTAATATAGCAGCTTTGTACTTTGTTGTAAAAATCATAGATTAATTATTACAATTACAATCTAATTAGTGGGCACGGTATTGCATTAAATTCTGAACTTAGTAGATAAACAAATAACAACGAAATATTAATTATTAAACTTAACTATTAATTAAACAGACAAAATTGTGTTTTTGTAATATGTCAGAAAGGTGCAGGTTCAAATCCTGCTCGTGGAAATTATTTCAACATTTGTGTTTTTGTAATTTGTTTCGCAACAAAATTTGCGTTAAAATTATATAAACAAAACAAAAACATTAGACAAAATTATATGAAAGTTATTGCATGTTGAGAAGCGCTTCTTTATGTAAATTCTTAGTTTTATTATAACTATACTCAGTTTAGCGTTAAACCTATTGTAAAGAAGTGGTCCCAGGAACACGTCCAATCAAAAAAGAAAGCATGTCTTGTTCCTGTATTATGCGGGCAAACTATATCTTTCATGTTTTGTGAGTAATTTCAATGTCGAGATGGTGCGGTGTGCTGTTGAGGACTGTGTGAAGACTGTGCTCTATATAATTATAAGATTAGACACTCGAGAAGCCTAGATCGCTAGGGACACGTTAGCAGCTACTTACCACGTTTATATTAAATTGAATTTGCAATCACAATGCTTTAATAAATATCTTGTAACTATGACATGATAAAATTTTACTAGAAAGAAAATCCACCAGCCTCAGGAAGCCTGGGAATCGAACCCACGACCTTTGGATAAACGGTCCAAGGCTCTGACCGCTGAGCTACCAATGCCCCATTGTTTCTAGTAAAATTTTATCTACTTACTACGTCGTTATCAACATCACATTCGATTCGACAGTAACCCTTATTCACTATACCACTCGAATATTCATAATCAACCATCCCAGCGTCCACATAACAAGAAAATTATAAACAGATTTGGTCCGCGGCAAGTAACATCCCGCTCGCCAGGCGTCACCGGAGCGTGGTCCGAGGGCATCAATAATTTATGAGATGTAGGACGGAGGCTCGCATTCCATTACGGGGCGGGAGTAACAAGTTTAGCATGCCTATGGTAGCATCTGCATATGCGCACAAGTTAGATGGAAAGTGGAGAAAACTCATTTGTTTTATATTATAATTCAAACGTCTCTGTGGTGTGGCGGTTAGACTTCGAGCTGAGAACCAGAGGTCCTTGGTTCGATTGCCGGCGGGGGTTTGTGTTGGTTTTCAATTTGGTTGGTAGTGGGGCTTGTTTTGATTCCGCCTGACTAGAACCGTTCTTTTGACGTTCGTGATATATTTAGTTAAATGCCATTTCCTAGATATAAACAGTTCTGGATTTGACCACTTCTTAACTTTTTCAGTCTTGTGGTTATCATAATAACGCTATAACGTCAATGTTATAGTGGTAGTATATAAAATCCGAGTCAATTTGTAGTGTTTGTGTAAACTTCCGAAATCAATGTAGATTGCAATTATTTTATTTTTATATTAGAATATAAAAAAACGGCAGCTGTTAACAACAACAGCAGACAAAATAACAAAAAACATAAAAGGACAAAACAATAGTATTAAGGATCTACGTCACATAGTTTCCACGGTTCAACATTACAACCGAATCATTGCGATACCATAGAAAAAAACAATTCCAATATACATTTTCCGTTAGTCGTACGCGGCAAAAGTATCATAAACGCGCGCTATGCATGGGGGGCGACAGTGCGCGCCGTGTGCGAGTGACGCGCCATCTATCAGCGCGGTACAGTCCGCGACAGAGGCAGCTCAACACTAAGCAATCACAACAGGATTTTTAATGAAAAAATTGGGTAACGATACTTTTGTCAATCGAATAAAGCAAAGATAACTTTTACCTACATACCCCGCGGGAGCTGTCTGAAAACCGCTACCTGTTGGCCTTGCACTGCACATCGTAGTTATTTTTATTATTCTTTCTCTTTTTTTTTTGTTACTGTGTTAGTTGCTTTAAGATGTTCTTTTTTTGATAATTTAATTTTAATTTTATTTTTTCTCATCTCATTTGTTTTTGTGAAATTGACTATTTATTGACTTTGTGAAAGTCAATAAATGTTTCTTACTCGTATTCGTATTTTTACCCGGTATGTCAGAAGGGTGCAGGTTCAAATCCTTGTTTGTGTTTTTGTAATTTGTTTCGCAACAAAATTTGCGTTAAAATTATATAAACAAAACAAAAAACGTATTCTTATTCACTACCGCTAGCAATGACATTTTATGGAAATAACTTTATAACGTTATTTAACTAAGTATACTTATAGGTAACGGTTTCAAGCCATGATTACCAGCTTGTTTTTATGTCCCCACTGCTGGGGCACGAGCCTTCCCTATGAATGGAAACACCAAAGGGAGAACAGGTCATAAACCATCACCACGTGGGTGGGCCTGTTGCGGTAGTTGTTAAGGACTGCTAATGTAGCCGGTACCAACAACGGCTTTACGTGCCTCCCGAAGCATGGAGAGGAGCGAGAGATGATAATTATTTGGTCACCCATCCGATTACTAGCCTTTGCGAAAGTAGCTTAACTGCAACAATCGTAGAACGAGCGCACTTAATATTGAAAAAATTCAAAATTCAAAATTCAAAATCATTTATTCAGTTTAGGCTACAAGTAGCTCTTGTGAATGTCACTATGCCATCGGTTCGTAAGTCTACTCTGGGCGGGAGATCTTGTACTGAGAAGAACCGGCAAGAAACTCAGCAAGTGTCCAGCTCTTTTCTCCCTTACAGCGTCAAAAATATTGGAATATGCCCTATCATAGCAGGACACTTTCCATTACAAATAAACACAAAATTATAGAAGACAACCACAACATGTAAATAAAAAACAAAAATATCACAAAAAAAAAAAAAAACTAAGTTAACAAAGGAGATGTCTTATTATGGGCTAGGTATATGTACACTATTTCAAAAAATGCAGTAATAATTGCTGATTCTAAGAAAAATACAATTAATTTGATTTAATTTATAGTTTAGTGGTTATTAAATAAAAACAAGCCAATATTTTACTGTGAAAGCGTTCAAAGATGGCAACCTACCCATGTTAAATCTATGAAAAAAAAATTAACTGTCAATGTCACTGTCATTTTTGAGGTTACAGTTTACGTACAGTTCTTTCTGAGTTCTTGTGTTGGTTAGTTTCGTTTGTTCGTTGTGTTTGAGTTTCTTGTTTCTTGAGTTTTTCTAACAACATCGCTTTCGTTTATTGGATTTTTTCATCGTGACCTGGCTTTCGTTCTTGGATTGGTACCTGCCCTAACTGTTGACCCGGCTTGTGTTTTATGGACGTTGACTTCGCAAGCGATTTGGATTGTGTTGTTACGATAAATACGCTCAAGAAGATCCGTCAAGTAAATGATTTATTTGTCCACGTTTTTAAATTATTAACTTGTTAACAAATAGTTGGGCATGGGTCCGAGTGTCGCTTAAAGCTTCTCAATAAATAATCACTTCATTGTTTTAGAAATGACAACGGTACTCTGTATTTCGTGTTCCTCTGCAATACATGATGATTGCCAATGGTATCAACTTTTTAATATGGGCCCTGAATTAATTTCTACCATTGAAAATGCCTTTGGCAATGAGGTGAGCCAGAATAATTTATTTAGTTATAAGGATTCATTTAGATAATTAAAATAATAACACCATTATTATTCCTTTATTTACAAGGTGGATAGAAATAGTACCATGTGTGAACATTGTTTTGCAAACATTATGCAAATAATGTCGGCAGCTCCTGGTGACACTTCTGTACAAGAGGAATATGAGCTTCAGTATCATCATGATCAAAATGTTTGTATATGTTGTCAAAGTTCCTTATACCAAAGGCGTACTCACCATCTACCAGACCGTGAAAGACAACTTATCTGTGAAAGTGTATCGCCACGTATCGTAAGTATACTTTGTTATTTTTTAATAAGCCTTTTTACATAAGTTATAAGGAATTATGTACTAATGTTTCATTTTGTTTTAGGTAACTGACAATAGCTTAGTAAGCTATGGGTGTTGGTTAAGAGCTAGACAAATTCTGCAGCAACAAGAAGCTGCATTGCCAGCAGAGAGCAGTGTTACCTCTGCAAATATTTGTGTATGTTGCCTAATATGTTTAATATATTAGGCAACATGGGTCATTTCAGGTTGAAGTATCTAACCATCTGGAAGTTGTATCACAAGGAAGCTCATCCCAAGAACAGGACCCAGTTTTAATTAGGGGTCGTTTAAAGTCTCGCCATCATTCAGGAAGAACATATTATACATATTTATTGATCGCGAGACAAGAGGCTAATTGGGATGAGCAAATCATTGGCTATTATTGCAGTTGTATATCAGGAAAGAGAACAGTAGGTTGTTGTGCTCACACTATGACCATTGTCTGGTATTTGGGCTGGGCTCGGCATCAGGCCAATATTACTGCACCGTCCTCATTATTGGATGATATATTAATAAGAGAAGATGATGAATAAAATCAATGTATCTTTACTTAAGTTGTTTTATTTACACCTCTTTCTACAGTTGAAAACATTGATTTATACATAATAGTTTAATAAGTGGGTAGGTATTTAGTAATTATAGTTCCAAATTCATACAGAAAAAGGTCGAGCGGACAACCGGCGCAGCGTGCAGGCATATATATTATTATTAGCGTTACTTGTGAGTATGGTAAGGCACTTCGTCATACAATCCAGTCAAATGAAATCCTTGAATTTAAACAGAACTCTTATAAACACTGCACTGATTTTTATACTCATATGTAGGTAAAGTCCCTCAGTCAAGGTTGCCTAAACTAAAGCTGGCCGATTGATTATTGCTATCATTTGTATTATTGTTGTTACAGCAAGCTGACAGAAATACTGAAGATAAACAAACACGTAAAACTTTTGTAAATTCGTTTCGTCAACCAAATAATTATCAAACGTCATCAAAATGTCATCTTCTGCCATATTGTATTTTGTTACATAGTGTTGCAATTTTATTGTATAAGTTAGTGTTCCTTCCAAAAAACAAAGCTTTTTTGGAGAGATAGGATTATTAGGTACTGTGTAGGGAATTTTTGCCTAATTTTTGGTATACTGTACATGGACCTAGCCCAGACTCCATACAACTTGGGACATCTCCTTTACATCAGCGCCTTTTATTTACATTGCGCCATCAAAACGTACCATGTCATTATAACTTAGCTATAACTTAAACAAGTTCTTGTTACATAAATCTCTGGTTACTTTGACAAAGTTTAGTTACTTTTGTTGCTGTCTGTACCATTTTTATGGGCTTTGGGAGAGTGCTCCGCGCTCCTACCGATTGTCAATGGGACGAAAACTATAACTTGCAAAGCGAAAACTGAATGTAAAGGACGTATAAATCAAAAGGAAATCAGATGGGTGGCCAATTTTTTGATATAATTAAATCTAATCACTATAAAATGTCTCGTATATTTTTTTATTTTTCCTATGTACTTGACCTTTATCTATAATGAAATGATAAAGGCACTTCACCCGGAATCCTCAACTGGCTACCTTCTCTCAAACTATCTTGAAGAGTCTGAAAATTACAGCGGAATTTTTAGATAAGATTATTGGTATAAATATTGGTAGCTAATCAGGAGGATTTATAATAAGCGCTAATACCAACCAAACCAAGAACAATCGAACCCGGGATTTCTGGCTCTGACGCATGGAGTCTTAACAAAAAAAAAACGCGGTGTGCTTACGACGTTGTTAAATAACTATTTTGGCATGTAGTTTCAATTGCGTAATTTGTAAGTTTATAATTTAACTTAATAATTTACTACTTTAAGGTAAACCTTTCACTAGTTTTATCATTTATTATTACATTATCTACTGCATGTAAGATAACGCTGTTGGTTTTCTTATGAATAAATAAAGTCTTATAAAATTTACTTTTTTCATGACACAATCTTTTAGCGAAACATCCAAAATTCTTAGCAAAATTAATTGCTCTTCGCAGGAACGGCTGAGATAAGGAGTTGCCAACTTGTGGAAATAATAATTATTTTTGTTAATTTACGCCCGAGTTTTGGGACTACACTAAATAACGGAGTTTCTCAAGGCTTTTTAAATAACAAAACAGATTTATATTAATAATTAAATTAAAAATAAATTAATTTCTACCAAATACTTATAAAATTTATAAAATACAGTGAAACAATTAAACGCCCACACGACCCACTATTTACTATAGCGTTGTGTCATCAAATTTGTGGTATTTCATCTGCAAGGATGAATCTGCATGGCCATCGGTTGCAATAACCGTTGGATAGATGGCGCACTGTGCCGCTATTACCACTGAAAAAATTAAAAGGCAGTGTAAAAATATATATTTTTTTATATATTAACTACTTCAATTCACTAACAGCATCCTCAAGTGTACGTAGTCAATCGTCAGTCATCTCTCGCCTTATTTTAATAAAATCATCATCATCACCTGCTTATGTCCCCTCTGCTGGGGCACGAGCCTTCCCTATGGATGGCGACACCACACGGAGAACGGGCCGTAAACCAACCACCACGCGGGCCCAGTGCGGTGCGCTGGTTGTGGCTTTTCGGAAAGTTGCATTACTTCAGCAATCGCAGACTAAACTTAACAGCGCCTTCAAACTCCTCCGATAAATGACAATTATCATTTTACAATCAGGAAAGAAAATAAAGTTCTTAAGGCGCCTTAACTCAATTTAAATTGTCAGAGACGCGTCAATGGCAGATGATCTCCGCGCCCTTCAGATTAGATTTCAATCGCCCGCCCGATTTATCATCACAATACTTACACAAAATATGGACACTGCAGAAGGGAAGCTTCAAACAAACGCGCTCGAGCAACGCACACATAGACAACCTCTCACGGACACGGAATCTCGCAACAGCGGCACTCGAACTGTTCCGAGCTGTTCCGTCTATGTGTGAGTTGCTCGAGCGCGGTATATATAAAGCTTACCTTCTGGATCCTCCTTATTTTGTGATACTTATTTGTCACTGATGAGTCTCCCCTCAGGAAGCACTCTGTCGCAGCCCCTACCATGGGAAAACCAATCGACTTGGTTTTTAATGTGCTGCATTAGAAGTAAATGTGATTACCGGTTCGGAAGGTCTTTTAATATTTGGTGCGGTTATTGTAATAATTATATAGATAGGTTGGATACAACTATTACAATTACAATTTCTATTACAATAAACACACTCAATAGATATATTGTGTTTATTGTAATAGATAGTGTACTTCTATGGTAGAGAAGGCATTTTAAAATGTTAGACGCTATAAAAGAAAGGGAGAAAAGAAATGCCCTTGCTGGTTCTTGCCGGTGCTTCTCAGTACAAGATTTCTATATCACTTTCTGTAGACGGACCGATGCCGATGGCGTAGTGATATTCAGAAGAGATGCTATAAGATTTTTGTTTTATTTAAATTTTGTAAAGACACGCTAAAAAAACAGTCAATCAGGTCCTCGTGTTATTACGAACGAGACGTGCCGCAACAACAATAGTTGCTTATTTACACAAATTTTAATTAATCTAAACTAACAAACAGATGATCACTTGGTGCTTGTATATAGGTATGTGGGTACTCGGTTTGGTTGGTGGTACAGTTTGTTTTTAGTCCGCCTGGCTAGCTACCACCATCTTATCTAAATACGTCGCCATAACATCAGTTTGTAGCATTTGGTGTGTTCCAATGGTACGAGATAAGATAGCCCGTTCTTCAGTGTTTGAGGTTCCCAGGTGAAGTGCGCTTCCACCTTTGGCCTTGTCATCACTTAACATCAGGTGAGATGAAAGTTTACTGCTTACACGTAAGGTATACCACCGACAATACAAACGTGACCACGTTAAGGCACGTAATCTTCCATCGAGTAGAGTTCCAAAAAAACCTTGATAGTTGCTCCTCCTAGAATAGTAACAAATTTTACACAAATCTAATTTAAAAACCAGTTGTTTACGGTAGATAATATAAAACGATTTTTATAATAGTCATGTTAACATAAATAAGTTTGCAAGTGATGGAATAAAGTATGTAACCTAATTTGCCGCGGTATTCGTGAAAAACGAATCTTATCGTAACGGTATCAATGTATATTTTTGAATAACAGCATAAATATTTTGATGCAAGCAAAATTAAACCTAAAACTGACGCATTTAAACCTGTTTTACTTAAATGTGAAGTTAGTTTTGTACGTTTTGTAAATTTTTAACACTAACTGTAGGGTAAAGCCACCAGAGATCGTAAGTGCTTGCTACTGATTGATATTCATATCGGCTAGCAATATTTGCTTGTCTGTGACTGAGTGGCAATAATACTTGCCACAGACGCACTTTAAAAAAAGGTGAAGAGTTACCTATTTAAAATAACTACCTTTTTTTTTTTTTTTTTTTATATTAACGGGTAAGCGCAGTGCCTTGATCTCACCTGATGTTAAGTGATGATAAGGCCAATGATGGAAGCGCACTTCACCCGGGATCCTCAACTAGTGAGGTACTGGCTATCTTATCTCTAGTTGCCGGAACACAACAATGCTACAAACATTGATGTTATGGCGACATATTTAGATAAGATGGTGGTAGCTAGCCAGGCAGACAAACAAGCCCTACCACCAACCAAACCGAGTACACAAACATGTACCCCCCGCTGGGAATCGAACCCGGGACCTCTATGTCTAAACCGGTGGTCTTAGCCACTAGACCATAGAGGCGGTAAGTTAAATATGAATAAATTCTGCCCTTATTATAGGATGACACTAGGAAATACAATCCCGTATCAAATTCATTATCCCGCAAACTTCAATCACGCGGAACTGCGTCATTTGAGAACAAAAAATCAAACATGGTGTTATAAGTAATTTTGTTAATGCACTTATGAAGTGTTCTATTGAGAGATTAAAAGGGAATTATATAATTACACTTCTTATTTATAAATAGTTAATCGTGATGTTGTTTTTTTATTAAGGTAAATTATTTTTATAGTATTTCCGAAGAAATTATAAAGTAGGTATTCGTCAGATTCACGTGAAGTGAGCTTTCTTCGGCCTTATCATTACTTGGCATCAAGTGAGATGAAGCCCGTAAAATATTAAAAAAATGTTTCATCTTATAAATCTTATCTTGTTTTGTCACTGTAAAATAGTAAAAATAGTTTGTAAAATAGTCATCTCCGGTCCAGCAAACAGTCCGTATACCCAGCGTAAAACGTACGCACGGCGAATTTGTTATCGATTAAGTAATAGATTGAGAAACTCGATGTAGAAATTTGCAACTGGCCGGTCATCGGATGGGTGACCGAAAACTTGTCATCTTGAGCTCCTCCGTGCTTCGAAAGACACGTAAAGCCATTGGTCCCGGCTGTGTTAGTATTATATGGCCCGTTCTCCATGTGGTGTTTCCATCTATTGCGAAGGCTCGAACGCGCGCTCGATACATAATTCGTTTCAATTTGTTTTATCATGAACAGTTTAACGTAACATCGAGCCCGAGTCGCCATCGATAGTGCAATGAATCGGTTTGCATTTATTTTGATTGATTCCTGTTTCCATTCCAATAAAATTGAACAGAAAAATTATATTTAATGTTAATAGAAATCTATACTCAATAATATTTATTGCTAAACCATAAAATATGTATGCTATTTATTTGTTTTTTGGTTATTCTACATATGAACTAGAAAGCTTCAAATGACAATAAGCCGAAGATGGAAATGCACTTCACCCTCAACCGTTGAGGCACTATTTACCTTACCTATGTAGTGTAAGTTTATACTGATCTGAAGTATATATTTAAAAACATAATAATATTATAGGACATTACATGTACTAATCTTAATAGCGTATAATATAAACGACAACAACATATTTCAATCGCCATTTTATATTAAAGTAATATGTACGCGTCTCATAACATCATTGATAAACGAACGTCCATGAAACACTCTTCATGTCAAACTAAATTGTCTGAATCCTGTCTCCAATGAAATAAAGAACAGTTTTATATTTTCCGGCAACCACTTTCAAAATGACGTATCGCGTGTGTTTGTTGTTCGTCTGTTTCTTTTTTAAATTAACTTCTACAGCAATTGTTAAAACTGAGAACGAAGTTCCGCAGATCATTGAAGATATGGTGAAGACTTTAATAATGGAACCAATAGAAAAAATCCACCTGGATTATATAGCAATACCGGCAGTCAATCTGGAGGCGTCAAATGGACTATCAGCTGAAAGTGAGCAAGAAAATACTAGAAGAACGAAAACAAAAAAGCTTAGAAAAAACAGTGACACAATAGTCATATCAAATGGTAGTGAAAACATCAACAAAGTTTACGTTGAAATATGTAAAACGCTAAAGAATGGCCACCATCGCGTTTGCAAATACATCATTCACCAACAACCAAGCAAAAAAAGTTGCAGCTTTAATGAAGTAAGTATATTTTTACCCGACTGCGTCAGAGGAAGGGTTATGTTTTATGTATGTATGTATGTATGTATGTATGTATGTATGTATGTATGTATGCATGTATGTATGTATGTATATATGTATGTATGTATGTATGTATGTATGTATGTATGTATGTATGTATGTATGTATGTATGTATGTATGTATGTAATGTATGTATGTATGTATGTATGTATGTATGTATGTATGTATGTATGTATGTATGTATGTATGTATGTATGTATGTATGTATGTATGTATGTATGTATGTATGTATGTATGTATGTATGTATGTATGTATGTATGTATGTATGTATGTATGTATGTATGTATGTATGTATGTATGTATGTATGTATGTATGTATGTATGTATGTATGTATGTATGTATGTATGTATGTATGTATGTATGTATGTATGTATGTATGTATGTATGTATGTATGTATGTATGTATGTATGTATGTATGTATGTATGTATGTATGTATGTATGTATGTATGTATGTATGTATGTATGTATGTATGTATGTATGTATGTATGTATGTATGTATGTATGTATGTATGTATGTATGTATGTATGTATGTATGTATGTATGTATGTATGTATGTATGTATGTATGTATGTATGTATGTATGTATGTATGTATGTATATATGTATAAAAACTTTAAAATAAACCAAACTATTAAAATAAACAAAAAACCCGACTGCTATAACAACTATATAAAAAACAATTATATACTCTTAAAAACCGGACTAACATAAAAAATAACTGCAAAGAGAAAAAACTGAAAAGAAAATAACAAGCTCCGCATCTTTATTGAGATACTCAAGGGGTTGGGGCGTATACATAATTTTTCTTACTTCTCATTACTATTATCATTCATCGTCGTCGTCGTCGTCATCATCATCATCATCATCATCCATCATCATCATCATCAGCTCATTTTATGTCCCCACTGTTGGCACGAGCCTTCCCTAGATAGATGTATAGGAAGAACGGGCCATAAACCACCATACGCGCCCAGTGCGGATTGGTGGTTGTTAACGACTGCTAATGCAGCCGGGACCAACGGCTTTACGTGCCTTCCGAAGCACAGAGGAGCTCGAGATGAAAATTTGTTGGTCACCCATCCGATGACCGGCCTTTGCGAAAGTTGTTTAACCTCAGCACTCCCAGACCGGGCGCATTCACTGCGCCTTCGAGCTCCTCCATCATATCATCATCATGAACATCATCATATATTAACAAAAGAAAATATTATATTAATACTTTTCTGTGTGTGTGTGTGTGTGCAATAAAGAGTAGAATAGAGAAGAATAGAAAGTATCTATCTATCTATATATTTGTACTATAACTCGTATGAAAGTTACTTTGACACTGGCTAAATGTGCAACCGCACGAAGCCATCAACTTAAAGAAAAAAAAAGACATGCGGACCGAAGGGCATCATTGACTTGCAACCTTCCATTGAAAAGTTTGGCCGCATCATCGTTAGGTTTATTCTTAGTCCAATTCCTTAATTTTTTTAAGTAATCAGATTTACGTTTCGGGTTGAAGGCTGCCTTTAATGCGGTTTCCCAGTATTCCCAGTTTGTGCAATAGTTGCGTTGCGTATATTTTCTTGACCGATATTTTAACTTTTAAACTTTTTATAGCTATAACATTGTAATGAACAACCTGCTGTATATCAAACTGTAGTATGTGCAATAAAAATCCTTCACACAATCATCATTATCAGCCAAGGCAAAGTGCTTAACAAAAAAGTGTAAAAAGTAAAGTGCCTACCATCTTATTAACATCAGGATGTAAAGTGATGATAAGGCCGATGGTGGAAGCCCACTTCACCTAAAATCCTCACCTACTATCTTATCTTTAGATGCCGGAACACAACAATGCTACAAACATTGATGTTATGGCGACATGTTTAGATAGGGTGTGTAATGTTTGGTATAAGTATATTTGATCTAACATTTAAATGATATAAATTCATTTAAGGTAATCTTTTATGATATAACAACTCATTTCATATAATAAACGTTTGATATAAATTCACGAAATCTAATTTTATTTGATATAACAATCAATAACTCAAAGTTCATTTCATATAATGTTCAAATATTATAAATAAGTGTAGAAATTTTGTTATAAGTATATTTAATCTAACATTTAAATGATATAAAATCATCTAATATAATGCTTTTGTGGTATAACAACTCATTTAATTTACGGTTTGGTTTTGGTTTACGTTTGATATAAATTTACATTTTCTTATTTCATTTGATATAACAATCAACATCTCTAAAGTTCATTTTATATACTATTCAAATGCTATAATTATTATTCAATGTAAAATTTGATAAATATAAGTCTCATATCGTATAACGCCTGCCCTACATCAAACAGCAAAAATGTCAAACGTGGTTTTGTTTCTGATTTCTTACTCCGATTGTTTATTCGTACAATGTAGGTAGGTTCAGAAAATTTTATGACAACAAAATATACTTATCGCCTTTGTATCAGTGAATACAAATTGTGTTGTAATTAAAAATGTCTATTTGCATGCAAGCATGCAGCATGCAGGCATGCAGCATACAGGCGTGCAGGCAGGCAGCATACAGGCATGCAGAATGCAGACAGTCAGCATGCAGGCAGGCAGCATACAGACATGCAGCATGCAATTAGGTTTGCGTGTGCTCCGACGCTACGGGTAGGCTGCCCCTCCACCCTGGCGTAACAAGACACAGGCGCCCACGCTCTGTGTCTTGCCGCCTGTGTCTTGTTACGGCGGGTGGGGGCTGCCACCCTCCGCGTCTCCGCCTTATTGAATTACACTCTAGGGGTAGGGCAGACAAGTACCACATGGTGGGAGAGGTTGACTGACTCGGATTCGCCCTAAAGTAGAAAAAAAATCCAATTCCAAAAAATCCATAAAAGTTATAACATATAAGCACTAAATAAAATTATTTTTATATCCCATGACTGGTATACAAAATGCTTATATTCCACCTGTATATTATATCAAACAATGATTATACGAAATTAAATAATAGAAACTGTATTAATTTTAAGCAAAGTTATATTAAATAAGCGTTATATCAATTAAAATATATCAAACAATAATTATACGAAATGTAATTATAGGAACTATATTTATTTGAAGTAAAAATTATATAAAATGAACATTATACTAGATAAAATTAGATCATTTAATTTTCTATCAAGTGAAGCGCAACCGTTTAGATAAGATGGTGGTAGCTAGCCAGGCAGGCAAACAAGCCCTGCCACAAACCAAACCGAGTACACAAACATGTATAAGCTAGGATATGAAACTAATAATTTTGTATATTAATTCGTTTCAGAATAATCTTCGAATTGAAAATTAGGTGAGAAAATTATGAAAATCCTAATAACAGTAACGGAAGACATGAAAAACCACCACGTAACTATGTCCAGGTTAAAAAGCAGACACAATTCAATATTTAGAGGACTAGTTAAACTTTAAGTGCCTTACAAATAAACAAAGATTAACTGCCGTACTCAAAGACGTCATTTAAGTTTTAATGACAATTAAGTCTCTTGCTGTCACTTTCTTATGTATAGTGCTAAATAGAGAAGGAAAGACATTTAATTGTCATTAAACTTAATTGACGTCTCTGAGTACGGTCTCTTTTACTCTAATTTGAAATGACGTTTACATGACAGGAACAAAACACGGAATAACTATTCGGACCTTATTCTTTGTTTATTTATAAGGCACTGAGAGACAATCTTATTACGGTAACATATTATTATGTATATATTATATTTAAACAATAGATAAAACATGTAGCTGGGTTCTGCTATCCATTTATTTATTGCTATAATTATGATGTTAAAAATTGTAGAAACTAATCCTAACCTAACATATTATTTGACTTTGTATCCTTTGTTTGTGTCCAATGTGAATAAAATCTATAACTTCAATAAATAAAATATATTTTTTTACTTACATGTAATAGAAATAGTTTAAAGCCAACGTCAAAAATGACTTTCTCTAAGTTCTCGTAATGGATTTGAATCGTCAATTTTTTTTACCTTCGACCATCTTCCGTGGTGGTTTATGGCCAGTTCTCCCTGTGTTGTTTCCATCCATTGGAAAGGTTTATGGCAGTAGAGCATAAAATAACTGTTGATGATGATGATGAGATAATATTGAGATTAGAATCTAAGCCAAACTGTGCTACTTCAAATAAACGGTTTGATTTTGACAAAGTAAAACTAACTTAGAATGTGTGTCCGTCATTCCAATATGTATTTTTTGGCAGCGTGCAAACTTCGGTGGCTTTACCCTACGTACGAACGCGCTCGTTACACGATTTGTTTCAATTTGTTTTCTAGGAGCACAGCGGTACATCGAGCTGCGAGCCGCCATCGAGTGTGTAATGAATCGGTTTGCATATAAGTATTTTAATTGTTTTCTGTTAACATTTCTGCTTTTGTTAGTAGAATTCTATACTCAATTATATTTATTGCTCAACCATAATATTCGTGTGACATTTATTTGATTTTGTTTATTCTAGTTAATAAGTTGCATAAGGTAGATAACGAGGAAGCTTAGCCTTCAAGTGCCAATAAGCCGAAGATGGAAGCGCACATCAGCCTTAACCGTTGCGAAGCTAGTTACCTTACCTATAACTGACTTACTGTAAGTTCATACTTATCTGAAGTATAAGCGCTATAAAGCTTTTTAAAGAAATAGCAAAAAGGTTAGTCTACATCACAGGAGACCGAGGAGCTGGCAGCTACCTCGGACAAAGAATTAGTCTAGCTATTCAAAGGGGGAACGCTGCCAGTATCTTCGGAACCTTGCCTAAAGGGACTCCTTTTAATAATATATTTTAGATAGTTATTATATTATATTTTTTTAATAAATAGCTTATTAGATTCAATTTTATCATTAATGTTTTCAAAAAATTGGTGCATATTCTTAAATACAATGATGTGTTTTGTTCTGAAGTATATATTTAAGACATTTCATGTACTAATCATAACAGCGTTTATTATAGTCGACAACAGAATATTTACGAGGCTCGATCACCGTTTTATAAAGAAAATACTTTATACGCGTCTCTTTCTTAAAATCACTTTTATGTATTCCGACAGCTACTCTCAAAATGTCGTATCGCGCGCTTTTGTTGTTCGTCTGTTTCTGTTTTAAATTGACTTCAACTGCAATCGTGATGCCTGACAAACAAGCTCCGCAGATCATGGAAGAGGTGTCATTAAATCTGGTCGCGTCAAAGGAGCTAGCAGATGAAAGTGCGCAAGAAAACACTGGGAGAGTTAAAAGAAATATACTGGATAGAGACGGTAACACAATAATCGTAAATAATGGCAATGGAAACAACAACGTTTACGTTGAGTTATGTGAAAATGTGAAGACTGGCTACCATAACATTTGCAAACTCATCATTAACGACCAAGAAACAAAAAATTTTTTGCAAAACTGGAGTAAGTATCTCTTTACTATGGTCGTCATCACCATCGTCACCTTTTATGTGGTTACGAGTCCACCTCAAGTTCGCATTCCGATTGTTCGAATTACTATTTGGACAAACACCTTTGGTCGAAAGCAATATGTGCCGATTGGAACAAAAGTCACCATGGAGACAGTCGACTGATTTAATAAATATTTTTAAAATAGGTCCGACATTAACTTAAAGGCATGTGGAGAGGCATGTCTGACTAACAGTAGCCTCACCTTCTCTTGAAAGGTTTGACCACAATTTCACTATTCACTATTTATATTCCTATATTTTTCCACAGCTAGAGCCAGGGCTCCCTCAGTAGAACTAGGCCGTTGCTGGAACAAGGGTGCTTCTCCATCAGTGGGCTTATATAGACTGATGATGTTTAAACCTGACGGAACCGTTCCTTATGTCAGTTTGCTGGAGTGGCTGTGGTGGCTTTGGGGTAAAAAGTCGAACACCTCCCCATTCACTGATTCCCAGATGTTTAAGAAGCAGAGTTAATATATTGCATGCGGTCAAAGAAGAGGGGGCTCAGTGGCATGCATTAGGAGATACTTATGTCCAGCAGTGGACTCATATGGATTTATTATGACAGTGATGAATGATTAGCGCTTTGCCACTCGGCCACAGAAGCGTTGACATACAATATGCATGTGAAACTAATAATTCTTTATCTTAATTCATTTCAGAAATGTTTTTGGATTGATGTTTAGGTAAAAAAAATATTAATATCTAAACGGATGACACACGAAACACTATCACAAAACAATATCCAGTTTGAAACAGTCGGCATCATTTTTTAGCAGAACAGCTTATAGCAGAGATATTGAGCGCTAGTTAAATTTTGAGAGCCAATTACATAACGGTATCTCATACAAAGTGTAAAAATCTAATTTATTTAAATAATTAATATTTCGATGATTAATGTCTTTGTTCAGTAGTAGCACAGTATGAAGGCTATTTACTGTAGGGTACTGAAATGTAAAATATCTCTTAAAACATCTGTGCTATGTCTCCTTGCATTAATTACTTCTACTTAGTTAATATAATAGGTATACCCCAAATGTTAGAGTTAAGAGTATGATGACAATGATAATGACTGTCCCGACCGACATAATGAGTAGATAATTAATATG
The DNA here is from genome assembly GCA_949315975.1 of Eudonia truncicolella. NCBI lineage: Eukaryota > Metazoa > Arthropoda > Insecta > Lepidoptera > Crambidae > Eudonia > Eudonia truncicolella. The sequence goes on from OX438850.1 coordinate 11,190,123, forward strand.
ATTTTGTAGTATATTTGTAGTAGAAGAACCACATATTGCATTTATAATACTATTATATCGTTTTTTTAAATAAATATCTTGTATTAAATCTAATTTTAGATTAAATAGTATTTTCCACCTATGTTATGCTTTGAAGTGTCAGCTATCTATAACTAATGGTTATATAATATAAATATACGTATTTATTATTATTATAAATATACTTATTATTAAATTTAAAAAGTTGTAATCTTCTTTTTTTTAATGAAAATCTTTTACGGACCTACTCGCGTTTATTTTACACATTACTTTTAATTAATGTTTATCCCAACGTTTTTAAATAAATATCTTGTATTATATTTAATTAAAGATTTAATAGTACTATCACTTATGTTATGCTTCGAAGTGTCAGATAATCTATAACTAATGATTAAAATAAACCTAAACTAATTTATAGTAATTATTAACGGGATTCTTACCATATTTTTTATATTTAAGTAGGTAGTAAACTAATTAATGTTATTAATGTTTATGTATGTTATTAAAAAGTTGATTACGATTGTTGATACGTAGTAGCTAGTTGATTTTGTTATAATTGTGTCAAATGTGAATAAAATCTATTACTTCAACAAAAAAATCATTAATTTTTTATTTACATGTATAAATAGTACAAATTCAAAGTCTTTATTCAAGTTCACATAATTTAGATAAACTTTTAATCGTCATTTTTAAAATCTTAGTTCATGTTTCTGGGTCCGCATGGTGGTTTATGGCCAGTTCTCCCTGTAGAGTTGCCATCCATTGAAAAGTTTTTCCCAGCAATAGAGACATAAAATGAAGATGATCATTAGTGTGAGATTAGAATCTAAGCCAAACTGTGCTACTTAGATAACAAGTTTAATTTTGACAAATTAAAACTACCTTACATTTGTGTGTCTGCTAATCCAATACGTATTGTTTGGCAGCGTGTACGCTTGGGTGGCTTTACCCTACGTACGAACGCGCGCTCGATACACGATTTGTTTCAATTTGTTTTTATCAGGAACAGTTTAACGTTACATCGAGTAGCCATCGAGTGTGCGATGAATACGATTGCATTCACTTTAATTGGTTCCTGTTCAAAGCAAATTAACCAGATAAATAGTATTTCCGCTTTTATTAATAGAATTATATGTGTACATAAGGATGGTAACAAAATATAAAGATCGAATTCATGGTATGATATTTATTTATTTTTGTTTATTTCACTTTACACATAATGTATGTATATTTCTATACATACATAATCTCTCGTCCTTTTCCCAGAAAGGGATAAACAGAGCGTCGAAATTCCCAATTTTGAGTAAACTCGCTGTTAGTGACCTCAACGCCATTTTTAGTATAATTAAAGTAGGGCTCCGAGGTGTAATAGATAACATCAGCGATGGGTTGCAGCCGATGGCCTGCTGTGCGAGCATCTTGGAACCCTTGCCCCTTAGTGGGCTCTTACGACATGCTCGGGAAGTTAGGCAGCTGATACATTATTTTCATATCCCAGACCAGCTTGGGATGAAGTCTACCTTATCAGCTGACTCTAAAAGTGTAAACTTATAGTCATTTTAAGTATATTCTTATTATCGTATCTGAAACATTTCATTTATTAATCATAATGACGGATCGGCATAAAGTATAAAATATTGAAAAGATATAACAATATTATCGACAACAAATTCACTCATTGAATATGTCGTATTCATTTACAGTAATGATTTGAATCACCATTACATATTGAAATATTATTTACACGTCTCTTATTACGCATGAACAGTTTTAATATAAAACTAACATGTTTAATTTCTGTTTCCAATTCTAGAACTCAATGAAATTACAAGAACAATTATTAATTTTCCGTCAGCCACACTGAACATGGCGGGGCCGTTGCGTTACTTGTTCGTCTGTTGCTATTTAAAAGTGACTGCTGCTGCTATCGTGAAGGTTGACAACCAAGCTCCACAGATCATTGAGGATGTGGTCAAGGCTTTAATTCCGAAACCACTCGAGGAGAGCCACGTGGTGTACATAGCGAGACCGTCAGTCAATCTGAAGGTGTCCGGTCTAGCAGCTGATCTTGCGCCAAAAAACCTTTTTAGATTTAAAAGAACAGCATCTGCTAAATCCAGTAATACAGTGATCGTGTCGAACGGCAGCGGGAACGATAACGTTTACGTCGAGTTCAGCAAACGGTTGAAGAATGGCCTGAGTCGCGTTTGCAAACTCGCAGTTCACAACCGATCAATCAAAAATAGTTGCAGCACTGGCATAGCTAAAGTAAGTAGCTCTATACCTACTGTGATCATCTTTATAGTCACCAGTTTTTGCATGGGCCAACCTTCCCCACGGATGGAAACGCCGCAGAGAACGGGACGCACACCACCACGCGGGCCCAGTGCGGTGCGGTAGTTGTTAACGACAGCTAATGCAGTTAACGGCTTCATGTGCCTTCCAAACCACGGAGGAGCTCGAGTTGAAATAATTTTGGTCACCCATCCGATGACCGGCTTTTGTGATAGCTGCTTTATATCAGCAATCGCAGACCGAGCGCCATCAAGCAGGACCGGGCATGTTTTCTTTGACAAGATAATCGGCTACTTATGTGCGGACTGTACCTTAAGCTTGATTACGATAGGTAGGTAGGTATAGGATGTTTGTTAATAATGCAACCAAGTTTAGGGAACACTGTGATAACATGCAAATTCATATTTACGTAGTATTACTTTTCCATAAAAAAACTCAAATTTATTTTATTATAAAGTTTTTGTTCACCATTGCAATGTTTCGACTTGTGTTTATGTTTGACCACCAAGAACATCGTATCAGCTGTACCTAGGGTTGTCTCTTTACAGTTTTACTTAGTAACAAAGAACCTCGACATCTCGGGCATGTGGTGATTTTCAGTTACATTCATAGTTTTCAAGGGTTTTATGAGCGGTACCCTATCTGCCATTTAAGATTATACATGTATTACCAAACACCCTTTATATTAATAATAATAATAATAATAATAAGAAGGACAAGCTCAGTAAGTACCTTGACTTAGCTCACGAGGTGACCGCCATGTGGGATGTTGATTCAACCATTATTGTCCCGATAGTCGTTTCAGCGAACGGTCTGATAGCGAAGAGCCTCGACCAACATCTTAAGAGGCTCTCGCTTGATGGTTGGATCAAGGGTCAGATTCAGAAGGCAGTACTCCTTGACACGGCACGTATTGTCAGGAGGTTCCTCACTCTGCAGCCCTGACCACCGGTAGCTTGGGCCCTGCCCCGCTGCTGGTGGTACTCTAGAATTAGGTTTTTATAATGTTTTATTGTTTTTATATTAAAATATTGTAAAAATCTAGTTTTAAGAAAGAAAATAAATAAAGAGTATAATAATAATAAATAAGTTTATTTTCTCACTACAAAATAATGTTAACAAAGGTTTAATTAGGCTAGCTTAAAGTACAATTGCACGGATTATTTTGTGGAGGACTGGTGTCTAAAATAGGCAATAGATTGCCTGTAATTTAGAGCACCAGGTCCCCCGACCTCAGACATTATTTCTAATAAACCTGTTTACAGTATACATGTCGCTATTACAATATCGTTAAAATAAATTTGGATGTTAAAATAACATCCAAATTTATCCAAATATACAGAAAGGCGTGTACATAATTTTATATTCTTACTTGTACATACATATACGGTCTTATAAATGATAAGTGAATATTATTATTTGATAATTTTTTGTGTCTTCATAGGTTAGGTTTAAGATTCAAAGTACTAGTTTCTTTTTACATAAAACTTTAGTATTATAATGAAATTAAACTGATAATTTTATTTCAGAATAGTAAATCTCTAAAACGTTTACGGAGATTGTTTCGTTCGAAGTTATCTTCCCTTCGAGGTTTGACTTTAGGTTGAAAATGTTATGACAACAATAACAACAATAACGGAAGACATGTGAAACACCACCAAAAAGCGACGTCTAGCTGTGGCTGTGCCTTTTGTTACAAAATAAAAAAAAAAACAAAAAAAAAAAATGCGTTGTGATTGTTGTACCCTTATAGAGTTATATAATCTAAATACGTTAAACTGTTATTTGCTGTTTATTTAGAACTAAAAACTGTATAATATTTTTTTACAAGCTGTTTTTTTACAGCACTTTGCCAGTTCAGTTGTGTCCGCATTGATTTCGTAAATATCCGTACATTTTTTTATCATAAATTAAAATATAGCCTATGTTACCAGCAAGGGCTCCATCTTTTCATCAGTGAAAGATTTTTTGGAATTGGATATGTTGATTTAGATATTGTTCTCCCCAAGCAAACAACATACCTTATCTCTTTTATAATAGTACCGATAAATAGTTGAGCGTCAAAGTCAAAATGTTTTTATTCAAGTTGACCTAAAAAGTCCATTTTTTTATTTTTGTCTCTAGTTGAGTAATAATAATAAATTTGTTGTTATTATTTAGCAGAATGATAGTTATAGTGATAGTAGCAGGCAGACTTAAAGCAAGCCCTAAACTAAAAAGTCAAAGTCAAAATTATTAAAGTCAAAATTTAACATCTTTGAATCGTGTTTCTCATCTCAACGTTACGGAGGTTACTGTGGTGTGTGTTTTTTTTATTCCATACTTGTGAGCACTCGTCCTTCGTATCACCTGTTGTTAAGTGACGATAAGGCTGATGATGGAAGCGCACTTCACCCGGAACCAATGAGGCACTGGCTATCTTATATGTGGCTGCCGGAACACAACAACGCTACTAACATAGATATGATTATGATATTGATATTTGGGGGCTAAAGTTACTCGCGTCCGTAGGTTTACCCTTGAGACCCTACACGTGACCCCTGGGTGGTGCTAAATGAGTGACACTGTCTGAGTGGTAGAGCCACGCTGCGTTGCAGCACGAAATGGGCCGGCTCGCCCGCCGTAATACCACCCTCTAACAGAATATCGGCGTGAAACAATGGCACTCGTTGCTGTTGTGAGTGAAAGTACCGGAGGCCCATCTCTCACCTCCCCTCTCCCAATTCCCACTCCGTCCTCAAGATCTCAAGATCCAACTCCTTCCTTAAAGCCGGCAACGCGTCTGCGATTACTTTGGTTTTGCGGGTGACCTTGGGTGGCGGTAATTACTTTCCATCAGGTGACCCGCCTGCTCGTTTGCCTCCTAAAAAAAAATATAGTGACATATTTAGATAATATGATAGCAGCCAAAAAAGCCCTACCACCAACCAAACGGAATATAAACGTACCCACCGCTGGGAATCGAGCCCGAACCTTTGAGTCTGAGAACAATAGTCCACGAAGGCGGTCATCGTCTTAGCCCTTTCGCAATCGCAGGCGCAGGTAACAACCGTCTGTTATTGGGTGCGCAGGCGCATATTTTTTCCTCATGCGCGGGCAAAACCCGCTGGGTTGACAATAGTCTAGGAGATATGCTTCTGCTTTCGGACAAAGTATTCAGAAACCTTATTGATGTTCTGTTGTGAAATTAATCGTGTTTTAAATTAATAAAAAAACTAAACGGTCATAATTAACACTGGAGTAATTATGAAAGGGATGATCATCACGCTATCAAAACATGGTTTTTTGAACTGCACTGTAAAAACAAGTATGCATATCACATTTCTTCGTGAATCTGAATAAAACTAAACTATAGGTATGCATATATCAAGAAATTGGTACAGCCGCCTGCACCTCAACTTATCCAAAACTGTCAAATTTCTTTAATTAACTTTCGACCATATAACCTAAACATAAGTTCAAAATCTATTTAGGAAATTTGACAGTTTCTGGTAGCCTGATGTGCAGGCGTGGTTTAGGCACAAATGACCCAACGGGTACTTCACGAACATCGGATACTCAAATACAACATTTAAGATAGTGCTTATCTTATATAAAAACAGGTAACTACAAAAAAAACTTTTTTATAAAATTCACCAAAGTATATTTTTTTTACTTTTTCATATTTCTTCGTTCTTTCATAGTTGAAGCTAACCAAAACACACCTTTAACTTAGCTCTTCATCTCGTTAACTTGCAATTTTACACAAGAAACAAAAAATACGTTTTATTTACTTAGAGCCTAACCCTTATGTTTATAACTAGCCTGTGTCTACTGGCAGTGTCAGACCACCGGGTGTCCACTGCGTGCAAGTTTTTTAGAATAACCTTATTGTTAACATGATATACATGTTGCAAACCCTTCGGATAATCTAGTAGGGCACGGGTACACGCCTTAGTGCGTGATTCCGTTCCCTCTAGAAAACCTCCGAAGGTGATTCGTTTCACACGGCTAGAGGAAAATTTTAGTTTCTCGCCACCCCCAAAAAAGCTGAAAATGCCGTCTGAGGCAATCATCAATCTCACTCTAAAAAAAAATCATAACACCAATAATATAAACAGTTAGGTATGTACACAGGCCCGCGACTACACCACGTATCTCGAACCACGCAGCGCGCCGCCCGCGCCGCCGCCGCCGCCGTATAAAACCGACCAAAACTGGTTTCACATTATTGTCCAACCAGCCTTCAAAATGGACGCATGTGCACTCAGTATTTTAGGTTGCGTAGCTTCATCGCAAAAGAAACACGAATACGATGATAGTTACAAGAAAACAAATGAAAAAGTTAACAAAATAAAAATAATATCAACATTCAAGCTTAGTAAGGAGAACGACAAGAAAAATCTAATTAATAAAAATGAAGATTCAGAAGAATGTGATTGCAAAAGTGATGCAATAATTAAAAACACTGTCGAGTCACTAAAATCTAATGTTAGTGAAGGATCAACTCAAAAAGTGGTATCAACACAAACATCGAAAGCAAACAAAGATGGAGGCGTCGACAATTCGAAAAATAGTGACGTTACTCAAGATGCAAAAACACCGGCGGAGATAGCGCTTGCTAAGTTACTGAGCATGGAGTCGACAGTGGAGGTGGTGACCGCGAACGTCAAGAAGAAGTACGTCTTCAAGAACGCTGTGAAAGAGGTGAACGGACAGAAGTATATGTGCAAGATGGGGTACAACGAGCAGAACCTGCTGGTCTACAACAAGTGTGTATGGATCGGGTGAGTTTGTGGACTTTCACACATTTTCTTTATGTCAGGCGCCTGGTTAAGTGACGACAAAGGCGTAGGCGGAAGCGAAGTCAGCTAATCAGCCAGATAATCACCCAGCAAGTCTGTTAGACAGACAGTCAGTCTAACATCCATGCAGTCAGTCATTCAGTCAGCCAGTCAGTTGTCAGTCAGTCAGTTTTTCTGTCAGTCAGTCAGTCAATTAGTTAGTTAAGTAAGTTAGTCAGTTACTCACTATGTCATCCAAAGAGCTTGTCAGTCAGTCTTTCAATCTATCGGTCAGCCTGTCATTCAAATAGCTAGTTATGCAGTCTGTCTTTCAATCTATGAGTCATTCAGTCAGTCAATAGCCAGTCAGCCCACTCGCTATTGACCTAGTTGCTGAGTGGCAATAAAGTCGACTGACAACATAATCATTCCGTGCTGTCAGAGGCTTCTGCCTCCGTTTGAATCTCCAACATTAACACGGTAATCGGTATTTACGAGTCATAAAAATATAACAATTTCTTTATTTTCTCAGGCAAGGCAGCTCTGCAACGCTGCCTTCTTCGAACAGCGATGATGTCACGCAATACTTCGAATTGAGCTGAATCAAAATGGCGGAAGAAAATCGCACAATTGTGGAACCTTTACGTATTACAATTACACTGTACGTGGGAACATCACGTATAGATAGAAATGAGAAAAGAGAGGGGTGGCATCACGCCAGTGTGTCTTTATCCTCTCCGAGAAGTTCGAATAGGAATAAAAAGAAACTCAGCAACTCGTCCTTGTACATACATACTTGCCGTTAGTGACCTCGACGATACATTTAACATAATCAAAGTAGGGCTCCGAGGTGAATAGGTGCCATCAGTGATGGGTTGCTAGCCGATCGCCTGATGTGCGAGCATCTGGAACCCTTTCCCTTAGTCGGCTCTTACGACTATAGTTAGTAAGTTAGGCAGCTGATACAATGTTTTCACGTCCCAAACCAGCGCGGGATATTGTTATGTTGTAGGTATCTTTAGTAATTTATTTGTTTTATTTTATTACTGTACCACCTCGTAGTCGTGTTGTTAAAACTGTGATATATATTTTTTCTATTATAAATTAAATGATTTGAAGTATGTATATTCTTCCATTTATATTATTTTGAATTTTTGCATTCATAATATAGTTACAAAATAGACCCTCGAGGGGCCTCGGTAGCTCAGCGTTCAGAGCATTGGACCGGTTATTCAAAGGTCGTGGGTTCGATTCCCACTCGAGCTTCCAGAGGCTGGTTGATTTTTTCTAGTAAAATTTTATCTTATATTCTTTCATTTATTATGTCATACTTAGATGACACTCCTGGCTACTTTTATTCAGAAGAACAAAAAATATATTGGCCGTTTCATACCATGGTATAAAACAGCCAATTCAAAAAGCGTCCTGGTGCGATTCATACCGTGGTATGGGCCACTCATGGTATGAATCGAAGAAAGACCCATATTTGCTATTCTTGAATGAGCTTAGTAGTAATACTTAAAAGTACTTACTTATAAATAGTAATACAGGAGGAAACAGATCTTACAAACTTTAAGTAGTAGCAGTAGGCTTATACTCAGCAGTGTAGACTAGTATAGACTAGTCCACTGCTGGACATAGGCCTCTCCGCGTGCAAAAATGTCCACGAGCGGGATTTTTTTATGTGAGCACATGCCTTGATCTGACCTGATGTTATGGAAGCGCACTTCACCCGGTACCCGGGATCATCAATTTGTGAGGCACTGGCTATCTTATCTCTAGCTGCCGGAACACAATATTGCTATAAAAATTGACAACATAATATAAAATGTTTTTAATTTGTTTATATAATTTTAACGCAAATTTTGTTACGAAACAAATTACAAAAACACAATGTTGAAAAAAAATTTTTTTTTTTCCTCGTGAAAAAAAAAAAATTTTTTTTCAACATTGTGTTTTTTTAACATAATATAACATAAGATGGTAGAAAATAGCCAGGCGGACAAACAAGCCCTACCACCAACCAAACTGAGTACACAAACATGTACGCTGGGAATCGAACTCGGAACCTCGGGGTCTAAACCGGTGGTCTTAGCCACTAAACCACAGAGGCGGTTGAAATACGTATTAGTATACGAACCCGCACCCCATGACATACCGGGTCATCAGCTGTGATTTTGACTAGGCATTATTGCCTCTAGTCAAAATCACAGCTGATGAATGAAATCGGCCATATTGTTTCGATATCTACAGCATCCTATCCTTCGTTTCGTTATCTTTTTTGACAAGCGAAGGCGAACACTGAAAGTGCTGCTCGTCTACGCATTTGTATGAAATCGATAACAATTCGATAGTTTACTATTTTGTTTTGAATTATAACATTGTCTACTAACGATAACGATAACGATGACGATTGACCACGTGATTTAGCGCGGCTTATGTCAATCCTATACATTTTATTATTTTCTAAGTTCGTTATCGATTTTTTAATGTTACTTTATGGTGCATTACCAACTATGCTATAGTGTCTCTAATTTTTGTTCATAACTGAATCAAAAAAAAAATAAAAAATAAAACTTTTTATTTTCAAGTGCTAATTGCTGCACTGAAGCTAAATTAAATATTTATAAAATATATAAAATACAGTGAAAAAATTAAACGCCCACCCGACCCAGCCAGGAATCGAACCTGGGTCTTCCGCAATCCGGGCGGCTGCACTGACCGCTATGCTACCGGGAAGGCTGCGGATTGCGGAAGACCCAGGTTCAATTCCTGGCTGGGTCGGGTGGGCGTTTTTTCGTTTTTTCACTGTATTTTATAAGTTTTATAAATAAAATGTCAAATTATGAAATCAATCCCCTTTGTTTTTCAAGTTAGCACGGAAGCTACATAGTTATATATTTTTACAAAACTGACTGACGTGTTTAGTTTTATTATTACGCGATTCAATTTGTCTGACGTCTGCAGACGTGTTTCATTTTAACAAACCGTTAGTTTCGCACGTGTAGTGTAGACTGCATACTGCATAGACAGCACGTTCCGTACATAAGCGCAGGGCTTGATTGGTGTCATGGTAACGATAAGATGGTGGTATCTATGCCAACTTAAAACAAACGATCATCATCATAATCATCAGCTCATTATACGTCCCCACTGCTGGGGCACGAGCCTTCCCTGGATGGATGGATGGGGAGAACGGGCCATAAACCACCACGCGGGCCAAGTGCGGATTGGTGGTTGTTAACGACTGCTAATGCAGTCGGGACCAACGGCTTAACGTGCCTTCCGAAGCACGGAGGAGATCGAGATTTTATATTTTGGTCACCCATCCGATGACCGGCCTTTGCGAAAGCTGCTTAACCTCAGCACTCGCGAACCGGGCGCGTTACCCACTGCGCACATAGAGCTCCTCAGAGAAACAAGCAGTACCACTAAACTAACTCAGTACAAAACATGTATGGGGGGTTCAATAGGTAGCTGGGACTCGAACCCGGGTCCTGGGTCTGAGACTGGTGGTCTTTACCACTAGACCACAGAGGCGGGTGAATAATTGTATACTCATATTATAATATTATATAATAATTACAACCACAATAATATATCTAATTCAAGTTAAATCTTTAGTTTATTTAGCAATAATTATTTCTAATTGAGTATGTGAAATTATCGTAATAAGACTTCAAATTAAATACTATGGTAAAAAAATTATAAAATTTGTTTCGCTTTGTTGAGTTCTCATAACGTTTACTTTTGTAAATTATTTAAATAATGTTTTAATTTAACCTCAATCCGTTCAATAACAATAGAGCCTTCGCATTCTAAATAGCAAATAGTTTGATTTATGTTTTAACCATCTGATTATCTTTTACTTCATATAACACTATCCCTATCCCTAAGAGATAGACATTAACCATCGCGGATTTTTAATAGATCTTTTTAAGGTATACAATACTGTAGTAAATTATGTTGATCTATCTCGTGGGGTTCAGCCAGCGTTTGCAATGTAAGCGCAAAAAAAATGTGAAACCTCTAAAATTGTCAGTGTTTCTCTACTATATTATGCATGTATTTATACATATAAACCTTCCTCTTGAATCACTCTATCTATTGGAAAAAACCGCATCAAAATCCGTTGCGTACTTTAAAAGATCTAACCATACATACATACATAATAATAATAATAATAATAAAATTTATTTATTTTCTCTCCACAAAAATACAATAAACAATGTACTTAATCTATAGGTATACCTATAATGTATATAACCTATATACCATACATAGGGACAGCGGGAAGCGACTTTGTTTTATACTATGTAGTGATTAAAAAAAATTAAAGGGTTAAACAATCCATTAACGTTTATTCAGCCATCTGCTTCCTGCCTCAGACTACGTAGTACTCGTTATTATACTGTGCTCAGACTTAAAGATGGGTCGAATAACAAGCAAGCTAACACCATTTATTTATTTATTTAATTAAATAACACGGCAATAAGCCAATTACATTATTTAAAACAAGAAACACATTAAAAATACATCAAACGAGTTAAATTAAAAATATAAAATAAAATTAAAAATATAATTAAAAATATTGGCATTAAAGTCATTGACATCCATTCAAACATCACTCTCACAAAACTCTAAGCATTTAAACAATAATTTCATCCATTCGTCCGCAAACAAGTCGCAGTCTGGGTTGGAGTCTAGTAGAGCGTCGAGTGCGGCGAGGGTACGGGGTATCGGGGATTGAGCACGAGCCACGGTGCGGCACGATGGCATAGCAAATAGTGCGTGCTTTCTAGCCCGCAGATAATTATTCGGTGTAAAGAACCGACTCAGCTCATTATGGAGATCCATATCATTTGTTCAATTATTTTTATGTTACGGTAAGGTACATATTAGTAACATTGTTGTATTTCGACAGTTATATACAGGATAGCCATTTCCTCAGTAGTTGAGGATGAAAAGAGTGCTTTCACCTTTTAGCCTCAATTTCATTTACAATGGAGTTTAAGGCAAAGTGCTTCCAAATCTTTAAATATAAAAAAAAGGCCAACAAATCATTAAAAATAGATTACGCGTGAAAGCGTATCAAACGAACAAACAAACAAACTCTGTTTTTTTTATAATAGGTATCCTATGTCTTTGATTATACTCTTGAAAATATGTAAACAAAATTTCATGATGCTCAGTTTAGCAGTTTACTCGTGAAAGTAAGTAACAAACAACAAACAAACAAACTCACTTTCGCATTTATAATAAGTTAGGATTAGGATTAGAATGGCAAATTACTTACCACCACTTACCACTTCGCCTGATGTTTGGAAATGGAGTCCAGATGCGAAGAACTGGTGCAGCGTGATAACGCAGCAACAGTCACCCTCACCCTGCCGGCCCACAAGGTGCTTCTCACGCCTCGTTTGAAGGACCCCATGTCATAGGAAGGAGGGAAAAAACTCTTTTATCTCCTTTAGAACCATTTAACGATGTTTTAATGATACAGCTTTAGGACCCGTTTAAATTTCGCGCCTCCTACGAAATGTCCGGTGAGGCTGTAAAGGCAATAATCAGCCAACAGTAAACTCTCTCAAGTTATAGTTAGTCTCTCTAAATATTACTAACACTCAACCACAAAGGAGACAGCAGAAGATCAACTTCATACAAACGCGCTCAAGCAACGCACACATAGACAACCTCTCAGGGTCACGGTATCTCGCAACAGGTGCGTTAGGCAAACTGATTACCAAATAAAGCAACCAGTTGTTAATTGTACAATTGCAACGCGACTCTAGTTGCGGTTGATAAATTGGTATTACGGACACAAACCGCTCAATTTATGTGAACTATGACATACATATTAATTGCAATTGCACTAAGCGAGCGATCATTCCGATCCGATCCGAACCCTTCGGAGAATCTAGTAGGGCACGGGGACGCGCACTAGTGCGCGATGCCGTTCCCTGAAAACCTCCGAAGGTGATTCGTTTCACACGGCTTGAGGGACCCTTTACGTTCCTCGCCGCCCCCAAAAAAGCCAGGTGAAGCTGAAAATGCCGTAGAGGCAATCAGCAATCTCTCGCAAAAAAAAAAGAAAAAAAGTGCGATCGTTGAGCGATTTGTGTCCGTAATACGTAATTAACAACTAGTTGCTTTTTTCGGTAATAAGCCTGCCGACTGTTCCGAGATCCGTGTCCGTGAGAGTCTGTGTGAGTCTGTGTGTCTGTGTGTTTTGACGACCTCCGTAGCCGAGTGGCTTGCACGGCGGACTTTGGGCGGCGCCAACTCTGAGGTCCCGGGTTCGATTCCCGGTCGGGTCAATATCGAAAATGAACTGTTCGATATTGTGTCGGGTCTGGGTGGTAGTGTACTGTAGCTGTTTCTGAATTCCATAAAACTAGTAGCTACTTACCTTGGGATCAGAATAATGTATGTGATGTTGTCTAATATTTTTTGTGTGTGCTTATAAAAACTTATTTTATTTTACTTAAACTTATTTTGCTTTATATAAACTATTTTATAATAAAAACACACTAAATTTAGATAGATATTAAGTATGTCACACGTGATGATGCTAAGTAATAAGTAGGTATGTGGTGTTATAAGATTTTTTTTTTGCCATATTGTAATACTTTGTGATCACATAATCTCACTGGTTCGCACTAAAAATACAGGAGGAGGAAGAAAGGATAGTATATAAAATTTATTACCTTGATAACACAAAGTAATTAATTACTATGTAAAAAAAGAAACTAAGAATTATATTGTTAAAATAAAATAACCTCTAGTTGTATTAGCAAATTAGTTGTCATCATAAGGAGCCTGTTGTCGTTAATACTTTTCGATGTTAGTTATTTGAGGGTATCTGTATATGACGGGAATACATTCAGTCTCGTATTGCGTTGTTTTATTGCAACATCTCCTTTCTCATATAAACCAGTATGTATGAAGCTTACCTTCTGGGTCACCTTATGTTGTGACTCAACTGTTATAATATCAAACAAGCAGTATACATACGTAGTGTCAGCTTACGTGGCCGTCGCCGCTTGGGAAAACCTTGAGATTTTCCTGTTTCGCAAATGGCTGCAGATAGAACTGGACTAGTAATGAATGCGGGTTATGCTAAAATTGTTCTAGTATTGCAGTTGCTCTAGAGCTATTGTTGAATGGAAATTACTAACCACTTTAAAAAAAAATGTGATAATAAGTAATAAAACTACAATATCGAGCCATATTGGGCCAGCGTGGGGTGGGTTTACGACATAACCTTCGCATGTGCTATGTTTTGGGAAGGCCTTAGCCCATCAGTGAGAAGTTCACAGGCTGTTATTTTTGACAATTTTTTTACGGTAATCCCCACTTAAGTTACATTTAAATCCTACTTTAAAACATTACCTTTAGTTCATCATCATCATCATCATCATCATCATCATCATCATCATCATCATCAGCTCATTTTATGTCCCCACTGCTGGGGCACGAGCCTTGGATGGATAGGGAGAGCGGGCCATAAACCACCATGAGTACGGTGCGGTGGTTGTTAACGACTGCTAATGCAGCCGGGACCAACGGCTTTACGTGCCTTCCAAAGCACGGAGGAGCTCGAGATGATACATTTTTGGTCACCCATCCGATGACCGGCCTTTGCGAAAGTTGCTTAACCTCAGCACTCTCAAACCGGGCGCGTTAACCACTGTGCTATCGAGCTCCTTATTAAAGCACTATATCACTATGACAATGATTGTTATCAAAGTAGGGAAAACATGTGGCCTGACAAACAGTTATAATTACTCAAGCTGCGGAGAATATATATATTAATAGCGTAAGCTGATTTTTGTCCCAGTGATTATTGGACGATAGCTGCACATAAAAAATCGGTTATGGTCTCATTTTGAAGAGCTCCAGCCGTAGATGTGCAGAAAAATAAAGAAATCTGTCAAAGGTTTCGGAATTCCGAAAAAATCTGTTGAATAAACGCGAAGTTTTGCGGGTGACCCACTAGTTCACTATTTAATGTAAGTGTATAATTAAACTTTTCCTCATTAATTTTGGAATAAAATTTATGACTAAATAATTTTAACCGCCTCTGTGGTCTAGTGGCTAAGACCACCGGTTTAGACCCAGAGGTCCCGGGTTCGATTCCCAGCGGGGGGTACATGTTTGTGTACTCGGTTTGGTTGGTGGTAGGGCTTGTTTGTCCGCCTGGCTAGCTACCACCATCTTATCTAAATATGTCGCCATAACATCAATGTTTGTAGCATTGTTGTGTTTCGGCAGCTACAGATAAGATAGCCAGTGCCTCACTAGTTGAGGATCCTGGGTGAAGTGCGCTTCCATCATTGGCCTTATCATCACTTAACATCAGGTGAGATCAAGGCACTGTGCTTACCCGTACATATAAAAAAAAAAAAAAAAAAAATTGGTACTTTCTGAGCTAAAAGGATAAAATGCCATTTATTTAATATATGCCAATATTAATCTGCATTTTAATAAGGATATAAATACGAAGTATGTGAATCAACAAGCAATGTCCTCCCAGCCGGCAATATGGTTGATCGTATTGTCTGTTTGTTTGCGTGCTTCATTCTAGTTCACGCGTATCCTGCTACTAGTGTAATAAAAGATAATATTGCAGAAGAAACTAATATATCGAAATCAATTTATACGGTAGTTGAACCGAATCATTCTTATGAAGACACTGACAGTATAGTTGAAGACCCAACCTGGACTCCATCATCGGACTACGAGACATCTGATTATGAATTCACCAGCTATGAAAACGAATCAGAATCAGAAAGTTACGAAGACAGCTCAACAGTATCAGGTGAAGAAAACAGTGACGAGTACATAAGTGATGAAGGCAGCATTAATAAATCGAATCGGAGTAGCGAAACCAGTACTAACGAAAGTGAAAAAACTGATGATAGCGGTGACGCAGATTCAGCACAAACTGAATACAATGATGAATCGACAGAGGAACCTTCACAAGAAACTGAAGAGATTAATAATATATCAGGACAAAGTGCTGAAAACGATAAAACAGTGAGTGATGAGTCAATCGAAACTTATGAAGGCCGAAAAAATTTTTTTACCAAAATCTACAAGCGAAGCGCTGATGAATCCCAACTAAGTGTAATTAGCATAGACGGTTCTTTGCAAAGTGAAAGTGGTAGCGACCAAAAAACCATTCCAAATGTAGAAAACGCAGAGAGTAGCAAGAACGGCATCAATCACACTACAAAAAACAGTATTACCGATGAACCTAAACCGAGTAGAGAAGATAAGAATGATGAAACCACAAAAAGCAGTGACGTCAATGACTTTACTCACAATGAGGAAAGCAGTGATAGTGAAATTGCAAAAACTGATGAAAATAGCAACAATGAAAATGCAAAAACTGACTCAAGTGTTACAGATAAAAAGCCTAAAAGTGCCGATGATGTCTTAAATTCAAAAGGAGAGGAAACACCACAACGATATCACGTTTTGAAGTATTCAATAGTGTTCGATAACTTCAAAACTCCTTGCAATATACTTATTGATTCGTCAACTGGCGAAGTGATTGAACAAGACTGTCCGTATTAGAGGTAAGGACATTGTTTTATAATACTATCTTAGGTTCTTACTGTACAAAGACATTTTGTGAGTAGTTTTTATATTTCACTTTCAAAAGATGGAATAGTCTACCAGCACACGTTCCCTCCTTCCTTTAAATGGGGTCCTTCAAACGAGGCGTGAAGAGGCACCTCGTGGGCCGGCAGGGTGAGGGTGACTGATGCTGCGACGTTTTCACGATGCACCGATGCACGCATGTAGATATTAATTATAATTCGTCAATAAAAAAAAAACGATAACTATAAAACCTAGATAACGTTACAAATGCTTCAAACTCGTTACTACTACGAATAATTATTATTCAAGTTATTTTGCATTCTCAAAGCTGTATTTATATCGTAAGTGGAACGCACTTGATACAAGACGATCTTATGTTTTTTTGGAGAGAGATTGCCGATTACCTCAGACGACATTTTCAGCTTCACCGGGCTTGTTTGGGGGCGGCGTGGAACGTAAAGGTCCCTCAAGCCGTGTGAAACGAATCACCTTCGGAGGTTTTCTAGAGGGAACGGCATCGCGCACTAGTGCGCGTCCCCGTGCCCTACTAGATTCTCCGAAGGGTTCGGATCGGATCGGGGAGCGGAACAACCCGAGGGCGCCTCTCAAGGCTCGGACCTCGGCTCGGGTTGACCGGGCCGTGGTGCAAGAGAGAAGCGCCTAGGTACATGTCTGTACCGGTGTGTAGTGGTGTGTGAACCGGTTCTTCGTACCCTTGTTCTACGAATGTATTCTGTAAATGTGTAGTGGCATTTAGAGGATCCGGCGGGGGGGGAAAACGATCTTAGGTGGGTTACGAACCCACGTCCAATCAAGCAAGATAATGGTTTCTCTTTAAACGAATTTTCCAAGTGCCTGTTTAATAAGTACGCTATGAATGTATGTGGTAGTATAGTAATTATACTCGTATTTATGTATTTATTAGATAAGACTGGATACCCACATGAATCCAGCAGGTTAATAAGGCTTAATGAGTAATAATCATTCGGTAATTAGCGCTTTAAATTCCAGGCTTGCAAGTTCACGTAGAAGTACTGCAAGTTTACCAACTATCGCAATGCCGGCTCAGCGGATAGTAATATCAGCAGTTGGTACCTGTTGTTGTTGTAAGATGGTTAAAAAAAATCATTCAAAATCATTCAGTTTAGGCTACAAATAGCACTTATGAATGTCACCATGCCATCGGTTCGTAAGTCTACACGGCGCGAGAGACCTTGTACTGAGATCAGCAAGGGGGTTTCTTTTCACTCTTAGTTCACTACAGCGTCATAATATTGGAAACATAGAAGGACTCTTTCCATAACAAATAAACACACACAATATACAGGACTATGAAAATAAAATATAATTGAAGCAGTGTGGTGGTTATGGCAGAATCCATACAAACAATTATTTTAGGGACGTGCTTTCAATAAAGAGAAGATAATATTTTTTTTGTTAATATTATTTTGAATTTTGCGTTCACAGTTCCATATCCAGAAAAAAAATACCAGTCTCAGGAAGCTCGAGTGGGAATCGAACCCACGACCTTTGTATAACCGGTCCAATGTTCTTAGGCAACTTTCGCAATGGCCGGTCATTTGATGGGTGACACAAAAATGTATCATTTCGAGCTCTACCGTGCTTCGGAAGGCACCAATACTCTCGAACCCCTGCAATTGCGTAGAGATATAGCGTCACTCAGCGTCTTCTATTGCTTATATCACGGCGAGTGCTCTGAAGAACTCTTTGACCTTATCCCACCTTCTCCCTTCCTCCATAGGAGTACACGTGCTGCTCTCCGGAGTCACCGCTTCACTGTCGCACATATCCCATCGCGCACAAAGAAATTTGGTGACTCGTTTCTTTGTCGCACCTCCAAAAGATGGAATAGTCTACCAGCACATGTTTTCCCTCTTTCCTATGATATGGGGTCCTTCAAACGAGGCGTGAAGAAGCACCTTGTGGGCCGGCAGAGTGAGGTTGACTGATGCTGCGTTGTTTTCACGCTGCACCAGTTGTCTTCGCGTCTGGACTCCAATTCCACTTAACATCAGGTGGTGTGGAGTCATTTGCCGTGCTAAGTATAAAAAAAAAAAACCTAAAGCCATTGCTACCAGCTGCATTAGCAGTCGTTAACAACCACTAATTCGCACTGGGTCCGCGTGTTGGTTTCACTGCCACAGCAGTGGGGACATTAAATTAGCTGGTGGTGTGATGATTATGTGACGTACAGCAATGCAGCGCCTCCAAAGTAATCCACGTATTCGGTTGCAGGTTGGCGAGCCCACTTGATTATCGAGCTGAAATTTTGTTTGCCAGTAGCAGGGACGATTCGTTTATAAATGGTAACATTATACATTGAGAATCAACATTATCAGTTCTATTTAATGTTGTAATAAGAAAAATATTGTTATTGGTTGCTATATTTATAAATATTGTTTTCTAATGTATAGTTTATGATTTATTAAATAACTTATATTATTTTATAATTCTGTTCTTTTAATTTTATTTTGTTATACCACATTTTAGTGTAAGTTAGTTATATACAGTTAGGAACGACGCCGATAAAGGGGTGAAACAAATTTAAAATTATTTTTACACTATTTAAAATAGCAATAATGATGTCGTTTATTTCAGAATATATTTTATCCATATTTATATACAACAAAATACTTATCGTATTATTCTAACTAATTTTCGTGATTTACTAATTGAATGCTATTTAGTAATTATTTACATAATTTTCATTTTTACTTTTAAAAATAATACGAGTAAAAGCAAGGCACTATCACAAATTGTCTAAAAATAAATATTTTATGTCCTCACATAGTACACTATAGTGTGACTAGACATAGTTTATCGTAAACATTACGTCACTATTACTATGAACTTAAAATGTTTTCCTCCTACGTAATTTTCCTTCAACACAATATTTGTATTTTATAATAATATGCAGGTTAGTCATATAACTATGCAATGATAGGGATTATTGAGGAAGTTTGTTAATTGAATAAATGACGTTATTACATGCCACTACCCATATGATGTTAATGACAATACTTATGTACTATCATACATATTTACTACATCATTTATGATTTACGATCATGTTGTTTTCGCGCTGCACCAGTTGTCTTCGCGTCTGGACTCCATTTCCACTTAACATTAGGTGGAGCGCAGTCAATATGCCGTGTGAAATATTAAATAAATCTATAGTAAGAGTCTAGAGATAACATAAGTAAAGCCTCCATTTATCTATCACACCAAGCAATGATGCGTCTGCGAATACATCAACATCTTAGATCCTATTTGAAAATGTGCGAAGAGAACTCCCTCTGTGGTGTTGTCAGGCTCGCTAGTCCTTTAAAGCCCCCACATGTAATTTTAAGGTAAACTGATTAATTAATAATAATATTAATACCACAAAAAGCGTGTTGCGTTCTTATGTGCAACTAACTTCACATCGATCGGTGCATTGAGAATACTTGACGCTACTGTTTATGTTTCTTACAGAATATAAAAACAAAAAATAAACACCCTTGCCTTGTTGGTACAGGTTGACTACCCCTGAGAGGGTACAATCGTGCAATTTAACATAAAAGCATTCGTGTGCCGATGTTTGTTTAGCCGCGAACAACAAAATATCCCAAGCTCAGTGTACTTCCATTACCAAACGCCGTCGTAAAATCTGACTTCCAATTTTTCTTTATATGAATTATATTCATTGAATCCGGCGTCTCTATCGGTTTGGCAAATAAAAAATATGCCAAGTGCGCGTCGCACGCAGGTGCGGAGAATCTGTGGGTATTATTTTTTTGTTTTTAATTTTATTTTGTTTTTTTTTTCAGAAGTAAGTATTGCTAATTTAAATGTTGTTTTTTTTTAATTTATATTGTTTTGCATGTAGAAGTTACTTTATGACTGTCGAGATTGCTATAATGTTATTTGTTACTTTGCTAATGTGCTTGTAAGTAAAGTAAGTTCTTGTAGGTAAGGCATATAAGTCCACGTCATTAGTCTTGCTAAACTTAGACTAAATTAAAACAAAAAATAAAAATACTAATTCGATCGAATAATATACAAAGCAGGAATGTTCCCCACATCCGATCAGCACCCATCGGAGAATCTAGTAGGGCATGGGGACACGCACGCACGTAATGCCGTTCCCTTTAGAACACCTCCGAAGGTGCTTCGTTTCACGTGGCTTGAGGAACCCTTTAAGTTTCTAGCCGCCCCCAAAAAAGCAAGGTGAAGCTGAAAATGCCGTCTGACGCTATCAGACGGCATAATTAAAAAAAAAAAGGAATTTACCACAGTATTTTTGCAAACGTTGTCTAAGGTGAAGGAACCCAGAAAGGCAGCCATAAATAAAGGCATCTCCTCCTGCTAAATCCGGAGGTGGGCATAAATTGCGGACCCTCATTGCGCGTGAGATATGCGCGGCATTACTCAATTCCGTGGGCGTGCACAAATCGGTCGGGACACTTCATTTACACATTGCAAACGATATTAAATATTTCTATAAAGATTCTATTCTAAAATATTATGTTTTTAAAAGGAGAGAGGCTGATGATGATGATGACTGACTTTAAGTGGGACACCAACCTACGAGCTATTTAACAATTCAAATATTCAAAGACAAAGTATTTTTTTTTATTAACAGGTATACTGTCCAAAACTTATAACAATAATTAAATCAATTGTTACGGACCATATGTGGTCTGCGGGACAGTGAACCTGTTAATAAACTTAAAATAAGTAGTTTTGAATCATCCATATTTTTTTTACCTAAGTACTGACCATTGAGGAAGGCTGTGAAGAATGGGCGCAAAAAAATCCACTTGCACTCACAATTTTGAATCAAAGAGACTCTTTTAGGTTGCCCTCGGGATCTTATTTCGAACGGCCTATACATGCCTCATCCGCCCTATCCGAATCCGAACCGAAGATCTAGTAGGGCACGGGGGCACGCACTAGTGCGTGATGCCGTTGCTCTAGAAAACCTCCGAAGGTGATTACTTTCATAAGGCTTGAGGAACTCTTTATTCTCCCCCCCCCCCCCCCTGAAGCTGTAAATGCTGTTTAAAGCAATCAGCAAACTCTCTCCAAAAAGAACATATTTCTTTATCCGATATGAATCCGATATGACAATCCGGCTCTCACTTTGCCCTATTGCATTGACGTGTGACCTTTCGCAACCATTCTACTTATCTGCAAGTATTGTAATCATCATCATCAGCCTATACTAGTCCACTGCTGGACATAGGCTTGGAGAGGCACGCCACCGAGCACGATCCGCGGCTACTCTCATCCAGCGCCAGAAACCTTGCGAAGATCGTCGCTACACTTACAAGTATAAAGTGGGAATACAAAATAATTCTGCCAACAACTTCAGTCGTTCACCAAAGGAAGTACAAAGTGCCCAGACCTACCTCGATGTTAACCCGGGTCAAAGCTCAACCGGGTTTCCTTTGACACACCCGGCTCGCCACGTAACCAGCGCGAGGTATGTAATGTACTTGACCTTATTCCTTGCGAACACTTTTACTAGCTTCTCCCCGAACCACCGCTTGTACTTCGTATTCGTTTAGCTTTTTTTCTGACTTTGTTGAAGGTCACAGCGTGATGTTATACAGCGTGTTACAGAAAGGTGAGGTCAAAATGAAAAGATCCAAAGCGTATCCGGTCTAGATCTTGTATGCACAGTTACTAGTACATAATTATTACATTTAATTTGTTATGTAATTTTTCATTAAATATTTCTATTGTGACGTCACCAGTCACGGCCCAAGTGGTTTAGTAACCTCTGTGTACTTAAATTTATGATCGCTGCTGCTTGCCTATGCGCGCCTGACGCGTTTGACTTCACTAATATAAAATAATGTAATTTGCAATTGCGTGACAAATTAAAGTTAACAATAATGTCTCAGTAACAACACACACAAGATCTAGATGGGATACTCTTTTGATCTTTTCATTTTAACCACACTTTTCTGTTACACGTTGCTTTCCACAAAAATTGGGCTATCAAATGCAAAAATATTTTTCAAATCCGCCTGGTATTTCTATAGATTAGCGCGTTTAAACAAAAAGACAAACTCTTCAGCTTTATTACTTATATTATTATAAATTGATCAGTGCGGTTAGACCGATATTCGAAGGTCTTGGATTCAATATTAATGATTGACTTTTGTAAAAGGGCAATTAATTAGGTGTTGCTGTAAAGATTACTTTAAAAAAAACCTTACTACGCGTAGCTGGCCTAGCGGACTTTGAACCATATCACTGTAATCTTAATAATCTTAATAATTCTTTATATATTTTGTGATTTTACGTCCCACGAAATAGCAAAAGTATTAAAATTATTTTACGAATCTATTCGTTGGCGTTTAATATTACATATTAATATTAATTTAATAAATTTTACTTTTAATTTTCAAGTGCTAATTGCTGCACTGAAGCTAAATTAAATAGTGGTATTTCATCTGCAAAGGTGAATCTGCATGGCCATCGGTTGCAACGACCGTTGGATAGATGGCACTGTGCCGCTATTAGCACTCAAAAATTTAAAAAGCAGTGATAAAATTCAGCGCTTACGTCAAAGCCTTCCGGTAGCATAGCGGTCAGTGCAGCCGCCCGGATTGCGGAAGACCCAGGTTCGATTCCTGGCTGGGTCGGGTGGGCGTTTAATTTTTTCACTGTATTTTATAAATTAATTTAATAGTCCCCTGTGACCACAATCCACGTAAAAGTTTTGAAACATATACGAGTACCTAACTATATATTAGTTGTCGAGTAAATTATAGAAACGAAAGAAAAGGTTATTACGTTCATAAGTAAGACTTAAAGTAATTTTATTTTAAAGTTCAGGTTAACTTATAAAAAAGAAAGGTTTTCAATATGGAACGTCCGTTGGCGGCATCTGTAATCCCGGTCATGAGTCGCCGTGTCCGGGTCAGACCGGGTCACAGCCGGGCCGTTCCTCAAGTCCCACGCGACACCGGCAAAAAAACGACGAGGAACACCTAAACATGACCTATTTTGTTACTTCCGGTACAGTCAAGAGCATGAATATGTGTGCATTTTTTAAAGTTTATTATTAGTACTAATGTAATAACGCCTCGGTGGCGGGCGGCCGGCTCAGTGGCAAAGCGCTCGCACGGATTCCGTGGTCGGATAGCAATTTTGTAAGTTAAGCAACTCTCGCAATGTCGGGTCAAATGATGGGTGACCGAAATTAAATGCCTAGAGCTTCCCCTTTCTTGGAAGACTCGTAAAGACTCTATACTCGGTTTTTGTCCAGCCGGCATTGAACCAGCATGGCGGTTCTTTCTTTCTTTCTTTCTTTCTTTCTTTCTTTCTTTCTTTCTTTCCACCATCAATCCGGGCTACTCGTTCGACAACGGACGCTTTGTGTTTAAATAGTACAATATAAAAGAAAGACATCCTGAATGTGTAGTAGGTAAAAAAATGTTTAGACGGTTCAAAAATACTTATAAATAGGTATATTTGACTAAAAAATTTGATGAGATTTTGTTTAGTGTTTCGTTAGATGTGATTGTGTGCCGTTGACCTGCATTACTGAATTTACCTTTTATATATATTTTTATTACACTGTAACCTCTTTGCAATAAGAGTCATTTTCCTATAACAGTGTTTACATCGACTTTGTGACTGTACCGTGATATGTTCGACACATCCTTTGTCAATGTAAGTGGACAAAATTAATGATGTCGACTTTATTTTTCCGGCACTACCTACGAATACAAGATTAGGCTCATGGCGATAATTACCCCTATTTTATATAATATAGTCGCTTTTTTAGTCTCTGTGGTCTAGAGGTTTAATCCAAAGGACCCAGATTTGATTCCCAGGAGGTGATGGGTGGTTCCTATATTTGGTTTTGTGCTTAGATTATTTAATTGCCAGGCGGATATCCGCCTGGCAATTAAATAAAGAAACAAAGAAACAAATAAAGAAACAGTGTTACTCTAATAATTCTTTGTAACTATAAATACCTTCTTTTAAAAACAATGTTATCCAGTAAACGACCACACTTAATTGTAACACTGGACCAATCTTCTCCGCGCTCGTTGCGAGCAAATTATTTTTAAAAAGCCACCAACATTTTCTCTTACATGGAAATAAATGTACAATCATATTGCGCTGATCAACTCAGAACAATGGAATGCACACAAGGATTTAATTATATCCTTGGAGGCGGGGGCGGCAGTGGGGGCGGGGGCAGAGGAAAACGGGCAAGGGTGGCCACTTGACAAAAATATTTCGTTTCGTGTAGTTGAATTTTAGTTTAGGCAAATATGTTAGTTTATTTGCGAATGGTAATGTTAACAAGAAACAGTCAATTAGACTTGTCATCATGGACAGTGTTTACAGATGTCAATAAGCAACATCATCCCTTTGTTGGTTGATGATGCGGTTCTTCATCATACCGCAGGTATCGCGTGCGAACTCTCCTTTAGTTCGACCTCTGTGCCACCTCAAAGCACTCCATGATGCAAACGCTGATTTTGATTTGTCATTTGACAATTGGTCTTTGACATTTGACTTATTGTAAAAGTTTGTGAGATCATTGTAGTAATGTATGCAACTCTGACGATGAAGATAGTGAATGAAGTAATTACTATAATGTATAATCATATTCCAATATTATTGTGTGATAATTAATTCAATTTAAACTTGTATCCGTGTGATAAATGTTATTGATGTATGACGTTTTTATCATAATAAATAAATCTATACATATAAAATTCTCGTGTCACAGTTTTCGTTGCCATACTCCTCCGAAACGGCTTGACCGATTTTGATGAAATTTTTTGTGCTTATCCGGTATCTATGAGAATCGGCCAACATCTATTTTTCATCCCCCTAAATGTTAAGGGTGGTCCACCCCTAATTTTTTTTTGATTTTTGAAATTTTTCCAATACAAAATGATTCGTTTGTAGTGTTGTCATGGAAACTGTCAAAGCGGTACGAAGTCCGCCGGGGGCAGCTAGTAAATAAATAATATTTCATCCTATAAACAATAGAACATGGGCAGACCGAAAAATCACCCAACATTTTCGGCCCAATGCGGTGGGTTTTAAGGAGTACCATCTTACGACAACAACCGGGCCTTAAAACCGGAAATAAAAAAAACCTAGTATAAATTATTAAAAAAAAGCTAATTATAGAATGTGATTGTTATGCCTCTTGTACATAACAAACTAAAACTAATAAATAGATATATAATAAACACCTTTATTGTACAGTCACCAACAGAATCATTAATACAAAAACTTTAAAAGAATTATGATAGTGCGTTTTAGCTTGTTTAATTACTGCGACATAGTACTAGTACTAGTAGCAATTTACAGTTCTGTACTACTAAAGTACTAATACAAGACTATCATACTCAAATCATAGACTATATCGGCAAGTACCGATCATACTACTGATTTTACACAATAGATAAGCACATACGAATCGCAATAACAGCTGTATACAGACCACAAATCATAAATTATCTCTTAGCCCCACTAATAGGTACATAATGCGACATAACACGTCATGCATAACAAATACGAATTAAATTCGTTCAGCAAATGAAAGGATCTGTCGACTGCTACTACGAAATATTGCGATCAAAATTCCTACTGATTTTGTAGTACATTGGCACGCGCGTTGTCGCTACTTTTGTTTTAACGCTAACGCTAACGCTATGTATAACGAAGACGGTTAGTTTTCTAAATAAATCCGATTTCATAGTAGAGGGGCTGTTGTGGCCGATAATCGAATCATATTGAAGGCAGAATGTAGCTTTATTCGTAAATGCGGTACATGCATGATTAATTGAGTTAAACGAGAGACCGAAGTTTGTCAATTAAGCATTTAAATGGTTTTAGTGAGCTGTGCGGTTGACGCAGATGGCTTTGACATTATAATTATTAGTCACGAGGTAGATTTTTTTTTACAAAGCATACCATCATTATATGGCAAGTATAAATGACGATATAGCCTCTGTGGTCTAGTGGTTAGAACATCGGTCTCAGTTTCAAAAGTCTCTGGTGTCATTCCTAATCGGGGGATATACAGGATATTTGGTAATACCTGTATAATCGCAAATATTGCAGATAAAGTACTTTGCATAAAGCCCTTAAAATTATGAATATGTTTGAAAGGTGGCCCTTACAATACTAACGTAGCTAAAAGACTTCTTGGCGGGAAAGTGAAGAGTCACGACTGCGGTTTTGTTTTATTTTCTAAAATTTGTGTTATGTCGAATATTAATGTGAAATAATGGTGGATTATTAACCGTTAAGTGTTCGTCAGTGCGCATGAGTGTTGGCAAATGAAACAAAACAGTGCAACTTCACTTTTCAAATTCTCTCAAGAAGTCCGCCCGAGGAATTAGTAAAGCCCCATCTTTACTGAGATACTCGAGGGGTTGGGGGGTATATCATTTCTCACTTCTCATTTCTATTATCATTCATCATCATTATACTGGAAGGAAATATTGTATATTTATGTATTACTTGTAAGAGAAATTACTTTAACACTGGCTAAATGTGCTAATCGCACGAAGCCATCAACTAAAAAAAAACTACAAACAAATTAACACTTCACTTTTTTGAAATGTATCATAACAGCAATATGTAAAGGACAAATACAGCTCTTTTCTTATTATTATTATTTATTATCTGAAAAGCACCTTATGGCCATAATATTGAGGTTGTTTGTTACAAAGTAAAATTACAAAAGTAACAACCCTAGGTCCAGCTGACACATTGTTATTGCGTCAACCTCATGATCCAAACGAAGCAGAAGTCAAAACGTGTCAAGGTTGAACGAAAATAATGTACTAAAATAAAATTAATTAAGTAATTTTCGTAAATATGATTTTGAATATTATCACGCACTTCTTTAAACTTTGTTGCATGGGTGTTTATTCAAACACCCTGTATAATCAAAGAAGCGATATTTATACAAGTAAATTCATGTTTAATCAAAGATTGTACCAAAAAAAGTCCTTATATGTATTCCCACAATCGTACATCATGAGTAAATAGCGTTTTCGAAGTATCGAATCTTGCAGCTTGAAAGAGCTTGCACAAAGTTGCAGATCAAACAGCAAACTTCGGAAGCAAATATCAATTGTACTGCGTTTCACGTGAATAAGATAGAAGGACCTGTCTTTTAGTTCTGTAAACGCAAGAAGACGCATCATCATCATCGTCATTACCATTTCAGCCAAAAGACGTCCACTGCGGGACGTCTGCCTCCCCCAAGGATTTTCACAACGACCAGTTCTGTGCTGCTCGCATCCAGCGGCTTCCTCGACCATTACCGGATCGTAGGTCCACCTTGTTGGAGGCCTGCCCACACTGAAAAAATAGTTAAGATGAGAAAATTCTACGAGTTTACTCGCTTGTTTTATGATTATTATAAAAGCCAGAAGTTTTAAACCAGTATAGTGTCTGAACATACATTATGTTTCATTACTTTTTTCTTAGGTTAAATCATTCACAATAAGGCAATGAAATTAGTTGGCGGTAAGGATTAAAATTAAAGTAAGCTCTAAAGATGACGTTGTATAGTAAAACATAGAAGTTTGTAGCATTGATATGATCCGGTAGCTAGAGATAAGATAGCCAGTGCCTCATTAGTTGAGGACTCCGGGTGAAGTGCGCTTCCACTTTCGGCCTTATTATCACTTAACATCAGGTGAGATGAAAGCCAGGTGCTTTCCAGTAACTTTTGAAAAAAATATGTGAAAGGGTTTCTTTGTAAAACTGGTCCCACGGTCAAACTTTGTAGGTAGTACACACGCCTGCAGATCAACCTATCCAAAACTGTCAATTTTCTTTAATAAATTTTCAACCTTATATCCCAGTGATAAAGTTCAAATTCTATTGAGGAAATTTGACAGTTTGTGGTAGGTTGATGTGCAGACGTGTGTACATGGTTTTGTGAGACTGTGTGCGAAATTAAATGTACTAAAGTAATCGACATAGATAGCCCATCGGATCGGTATCCTGAAGTGGCAGTGGGCCGGTCACATTAGCCGCAGAACCGACAACCGTTGGGGGAAACGAGTGCTCGAGTGGAGACCGCGTATCGGCAAACGTACCGTAGGACGCGCTCAGACTAGGTGGAGCGACGTTTTTCGCAAGGTGGCTGGCAAGAGCTGGATGAAAGTAGCTCGGTGCTTGGTGGCGTGCACGCGGAGAGGCCTTTGTCCAGCAGTGGACTAGTGTAGGCTGATGATGATGTCTCACTATAAAGCATTATATACCTACAGAGAAGCTATATGGTATGTATACCTACAAGATAAAATTTTACTAGAAAAAATCAAACAGCCTCAGGAAGCTCGAGTGGGAATCGAACCCACAACCGGAATTAATTACTTGCAAAAGTGGTCTTTCGACTGTGCGGGTGGGTAGTCACTTCACAGTGATACCGCTGGTAAATCTAATAAACTACTAGAAAAATTCAACGAGTCTTCTAAGGCCGCGTTGGCTCAGCGGTCAGAGCATTGAACCGGTTATCCAAAGGTCGTGGGTTCGATTCCCATTCGAGCTTCCTGAAGCTGATTGTTTTTTTCTAGTAATATATTATTATATAGTATTGTAAATGCAAAATAATTTAAAAAATAAACCTATTTACCTATAAAACTTTAACTTACAAGCTCAGCAATCCAATAAGAAAGTCGAATTCGGATTTTGCACAGAATCCGCGCAATATCTGCGTCATCCGGTTGACCCTTGCCCGTCACTGTCAAACCTGACAGTACACCAAACAAGTATCGTTGAAGGCTGCTTTATTAGGAGGGGATAAAGTTCATTTTGGTACGATAAAGAAGAAACTTCTTATGCCGGGTGTGGGAGTGTCATCGAGGGCGGGATATAAATCGATGTTGGCAAATACTTTCGATTTGTGTTAAGGACGCTTTGGATTGAGTTTGCGGACCCATTTTTGTGTTGAACAACCAGTTTTTCTTGTCAGTTAATCAATATTTGAATTATGTAAGGAAGGTAAGTAAACAGCAACTGCTACGCAAAGGCCTTCGTCACTGAAATCAGGTCACCACTATAGTTGGGTAATGGTAACACCACGCTCGCCAAATGCGGGTGATCACAAAATACAAGTATTGCTGACCTGGAAACTGAGCCCGGGACCTTTGGATGCATACTGTCAGTCTTTTTAGACGTGCAGCCAGTGGGTTGGCTATACGCAGCGGACATTTAGCGACCAGCGTGACCAATACAATAATGCTATTAGGGCGCTGTTAGGGTTATCATGGCGATGTAGCGCGGCGTCGGGGATGTTTGCGGACGCTCATCACGGATGGCGTCGCAGCGATTATGAGGGACCGGTGCTTTGGCAGGCTCCGCGCTAGCACTAACGGCATCCTGAAAGTTTTCTCAGCTGGTGGGACTCTCCGCTCCGCTTAGGTAGTCTTTTTTTCAAATTAAAGAAAGGAGATTAAAATAAAAGTCAATAACAAATCGGCAAGCGGTTTCGCCTCTCTTTTTTTACATAATCAAATACACACACACACACACACACCCTACCGACCCCATGGTAAAGGAATGTTTGATGAATGCACATTCTTTTTATATTAAAAACGTATACTGCATTAAAATATGAGCTGCCAAATACTTTACAAACGAATTACTGCCATCAACGAATTATTGAATTTTCTATGTATATTATATTTATAACAGAAATCAGTAAAAAAACCTGCACAACACAAGCGGCCAGCTCGCATCTTCGCCCGCTTGAGTGAACACCGGTATCCCCATGATGGTTTAAAAAAAACTCTATAACCTAATTGCAGCGCCACCTACAATTGTAAATCTAAACCATCCAGAGACTCATACGCGCAAAAAGTTTCATCAAAATCAGTCCTGCCGTTTAGGAGGAGTTCAGTGACACACGTAGGTTCGAATGAATGTTTTGTATAGGTACCTAAATACTAATACATTACAATAAAGCTGAAGTTTGTTTTTGTTAGTGTGAACGCGCTTATCTCTAGAACTACCAGTCGGATTTGAAAAAATCTTTTAGCATTTTATGGCCCAATTTTTGTGGAAAGCTATAGGCTAATTTTAACATCAAGAGCTGAGCAAAAAAAGTCTAAGCGAATACGAAATGTTAGCACATTCGGGCGACGCGATGCGACAAGTTTGATCTAATACTTTTAACAGATTCAATAATACCGCTTTGGTTAAGTAAGGCTTCCATGATTGTCTCACTCATAATCTGCACTGGGCCCGCGCCGCGTGGTGGATTATAGCCCGTTCTCCCTATCCCTCCATAGGGAAGGCTCGTGCCCCAGCAGCGGGGACATACAATTGAGCTGATGACGGTGGATCGGGGAACCTGCTAGTATTTTATAATGCGAGAGGACCGCTCGCGAGTTCGTCCGCTTAAAACACCCGTATCCCATGATGGACTATTGCAGCGCCACGAACCGGGTCCAATTGTAAATCTAAACCATTCTCGAATCCACTTGAACACACACAAAAAGTTTCATCTAAATCGGTCAACCCGTTTAGGAGTTCAATTACAAACACACGTACAGAAGTAACGATAGTGCACATCACATTCTCATCACAGCAGCTGTCAGCATATTCAGAAAAAAACGAGCAATAATTTTATTTTCAAATAAAAGGCTTTCAGTTCCAAATGAAATCGGGAAAACAATTCGTAAACAAATGTACACATTTTGTGATTCCCTTGCGCCGTACATGAAAAACTGTTTACTAGGCATTCGCCAACTTTTGCAAACTGAAATGTGTTTGCATCCAAGTCGAATGAGGCTTTTAAAACAATATCACTTTGTTTTTTTAATTTATAAGGCTACCAACTAAACACTTTTGATTCGTTTGATACGAGATAATTTAAGTGATAGCTATGCACAACATCCACTCTTACCAGAATAAAAAACATAAAAACAGAAAAGTTGAAAGTATTTTTTTTTCTTTTTTCTTTAGCAAATATATAGTAATTTCCAGATATTGCAAACAGGTATATATATATAAACAGGTAGATATTGCTAACTCAATGTTATTAAACATCTTTGATACAAGACTACTATGTTATATAAACGTTATATACTGGACATACGAAATGAAGGTAGGTAAGTATGTGAGCGGAAAAGTATTATGCGGAAATCGTAGTAGGTATTTATAGTACTTTCTTTATCAAGATCGACCTTCGAGGCATGACGGCGGCGGACGGTCGGGGATTGGGGGGAGGCGTAATGGCACCGAGAACGAAAATTGTGATAAGTGGTGATAAGGCCGTTCACCATGAGCCCTCAGCCTGCTACGTCATCCCTAACCGTCTGAACACCACAAACTAGGTTTAAAGAATTTATTCTCATAAGAAATTTACATTTCACTTAAAATGAGATAAAATGTAGTAGTTTATACAATACTTATTCGTTAGTCGTCGGAGCTCGGTGCTACATACATCTTTAACTTGCTCTTAAAGCTTTCTACGCTTTTACATTCTTTAATGCTTTCTGGTAAGTTGTTGTATAGCTGTACTCCTTCAAACAATATGGTCTTTTTACCGTAATTCGTTCTCGGAGTAATTAGTTTTAATTTATTTTGTTTTCGCAAATTATGTTTATTGGATTTTACATTGAAATCTAGATTTGATTTAATAGTTTTAGATAAGATCTTTTTAATTAAAATACATGTGTTATATGTGTACATTTGATTAAGATTAAATAATTTAGTTCTATTATATAATTGTTTTGTGGCGGTACGGAACGGATAATGGTATAATACTTTTATTATTTTATTTTGAGTTCTCTGTAAAGAGTTTAAGTTAGATGGTGCAGCAGATCCCCAAACTTCAATAAGGTACTCTAAGTGTGATTTGACTAGGGTGTTGTAAATGATTGGTTTAACCGTTTTTGGGATACAATGGGCTACCTTCCGTAGTGCTCCTAGTAAGGATGTTAGTTTGGATTGGACACGCTCAATGTGCGGTCTCCACGTTAATTTATCGTCAATAAGTAATCCTAGGTACTTTTCCTGATAAGATCTATTTATTAATTCATTATTTATTCTTAAGGGTTCAAATTCAGGAATCACTTTATTTTTAGCCGCTAGGATCATGTATGATGTCTTTGACGTGTTGATAGTTAGCAAATTCATTAACAACCATTCATTGAGCAGGTCCAAGTCCTTTTGAGCGTCAGCGATAATTTTGTGAATTGACTGGCCGAAGTAGAATAAGCACGTATCGTCAGCGTATAATGTGAGACGTCCAGTCAATCCAATTGTTTTTATGTTATTCACATACACTAAAAAAAGCAGGGGGCCCAGTATGGATCCTTGAGGTATACCAAATGTAATATCTTGAGAGTTACTTATAAAATTTTCAATTTTAACAATTTGATGTCTGTTGCGTAGATATGACTTAAATACGTTCAGAGCTGAGCCACTGACTCCTGTGTCATTCAGCTTTAGAAGCAACTTTTGGTGACTGACGGTATCAAAGGCCTTTTTCAAGTCAATGAATATACCTAAAGCAATGTCCTTTTTGTCTACTTGAGTTTTAATTTTGGTGACAAGATCTATGGCAGATGTAAGAGTACTAGATTTAGGACGAAAGCCGTATTGTTCGTCAATTAGAAATTGTTTTTGAGTAAGATGATCGCTTAGTTGATTATACAAAAGTCTTTCAAATATTTTCGATATAACGGGCAACACCGATATCGGTCTATAATTACTCGGATCACTTCTAGAACCAGCTTTATAAATAGGACTGACTTTAGCCACCTTAAGTGAGTCCGGGAAAACACCGGCTTTAAAACATTGATTAATTGAATTAACCAATTTTCCAATAATAAGTTCTTTTACGCATTTAATTGCCTTAGTGGATATTCCATCTATTCCAGTACTCGCATTGGTATCTAAGTTATCAATAATAATTTTTACTTCGTCTGCACTGCAAGGTTTAAGTTCATTTAAAGTTACGTTATGAGAGTAGTTATGACCATACATTAAAATATTTTCTGTGTTTGTGTGATAATCACGCGGTATTTTATTAGCTAGGTCCGCGCCGATTGACGAGAAAAAAGAGTTAAATAACTTGCAAATTTCATTTCCATCAGTTACCAAATTAGAATCCCATATTAAATTTGGGGGAGCACAGCTATTTTTAACTTTATTCACTGCAAGGCTATTAATAAGTTCCCACATTTTTTTGGGATTGTTATATGTTTCGTGGAATAATCCGTGGTAGTAATTTTTCTTTGTATTCTTGATCATATTTTGTACTCTGTTTCGCTCATTTTTAAATAACTTTTTAGTATTGTCGTCCGTAGGATTTCTTTTAGTTTCCTCCCATAGGTGATTCCTTATGTTAATTTTATTAAGAATATCCTTGTTGATCCAGTCTTTTTGTGGTGGATTCAGTACTTTAGTCTTCATTACTTTGGCAAGTTTGATGTTTTCTAATATATGTTTTTCTAAACTACTATAGCCATCTTTAACACTATCTAGTGATTTTAATGAATTTTCGTACAGCTTTTCATAATCCAGAGCTGCATATTGAACTCTTTTATTTAATACGGGGGTCAACTTGCCAATTTCAAGGAACAGTTGTTTGTGGTCTGATATGGATGACTCTATGATCGACAAACTGAAAGAATGGTTGTCTATGTTTGTACTCACATGGTCTATTATTGTCTTAGTTGTGCTAGTTTCACGCGTGCAGTACATGGGGTCAATTTTATTCAGAATGTCGTATCCACTTTCCTTTACCCTATCTAGGTATTCAAGAACGTATCTATCACTTCTCAGCAGATCAATATTAAAATCGCCACAGACTATAGCTCTCTTCCGCTGTTCTAATTGGGCTGAGTAGATATCTAGGAATTTGTTGATTTCAAAATCTCCATCAGGCTTGTATATAACTCCAATGTTAAGTGACAATTTTCTTATATTTATCCATAAATAGTGATTCCCGCTATCGATGAGATCTTCTGTTATATTGAATTGTATCGTGTTATGAATATAAATAGAAACGCCACCTCCTTTAATATTGTTCCTGTAGTTATATATACTACTCAAAACAAAATAAGGGCCACGAGGTATTTTTTCATTTTGGTGTAAATTATTAAACATTTACATATTGAAAGTAGTAAAATATTGAGTATACAAACTCTTTGATACCTAAACTTTTTAATATTGTAGTATTCATCTAATGCTGGCAACAATTTTAAATAAAATTTGATTTAAAATTATTTTTGAAAATTTTGATTCCATTTTCTTTGACGTTTTGCTTTCCTTAGCTTCTTGGTTTATTAGAAATTATCAGAATTCATTGATATCTCGAGTCAGAAACATCTTTTGCAATATGCCACAAGCACGCAGGCGTCATATGGACTCGCTGACAGCAACCAGAGCCGTTACAATGATTGAAGAAGGTCATTCGCAGCGATCTGTGGGTTTGCAATTGGGATTTTCTCGAAGAGCTATTCAAAATCTATGGAATCGTTTCCAAGAGACCGGCAGTGTTAGAAGAAGACCTGGTTCGGGCAGAGTTCGCATTACAACAGCTCAAGAGGATCGTTACATTCGATTAAGTGCGCGCCGAGATCGCACAACGACGGCCCGCAAGCTGCAAAATCGTTTACGGCTCACAACGGGTACTCGTGTCAGTGACCAAACTATTCGTAATCGATTGCATGAAGACCAGCAGGCATCAAGAAGGCGAGTTGTCCGTATTCCATTAACCAGAAATCATCGTGCAAATCGTTTAAGATTTTCCCGTCAACATTTGGACTGGGACATAAACCAATGGGGCATGGTGCTCTTCACAGACGAATGCAAAGTTAAATTTTTTGACGACGATCGGCGTATTAGAGTATGGAGAAGACGCGGCGAGAGATTTTCAGAAGCCTGCATCCATGAAGTCGATCGTTTTGGTGGTCCAAATGTAATGATTTGGGGCGGGATAAGCTTACACGGCAAAACTGAGCTCGCTATTTTAAATGAGGGTACTGTTACTGCTCAGCGGTATATTGAGGAAGTCGTCAGACCACATGTGATCCCATTTGCCCAGCGAGCGGGTCCTGGATTCATCTTGATGCAAGACAATGCTCGTGCACACACGGCTCAAGCGACTCGGTTTGTACTGGAAGCGTCTCAAATTCAAGTCTTGCCGTGGCCGGCGAACAGTCCGGACTTAAATCCAATAGAGCACATGTGGGATCAGTTGAAACGAAGAGTTAGAGACGGTGATCAGGAAATCCACAACCAACAGCAACTCATCAACGCTGTTAAAAGGGCCTGGGAAGAGATTCCAATGGAAAATGTCAGGCATTTGATTGAGAGCATGCACTCCAGGCTTCAGGAGTGCGTAACGAAACGAGGGGGGCATACCCGTTACTAAAAGATGAGCATGGAGTATTTTCTTTTGTTTTCAGTAACTTTACATTGTTTTTATTTTTAACCTTAAATGTGTAATTTTTTTTCAAAAGCAAATAAACTTTTTAATCATTATTATTGGAATAAATTTATTGGTCTACACGGTAAAAACAACATTAGTTTTCGTTATGGAGACAAAAAAATTAATATTGGTTTTATTATTTTCATGGTACAGACAAAATACCTCGTGGCCCTTATTTTGTTTTGAGTAGTATATATGTGTATAGTTCGAAATTTGGTACAGCTTAGCATCTTCTTCAGAGACGATCCACGTTTCTGTAAATACTAAGAGGTGAATAGTCTTTGGTATTGCCTTCAATATACACTTTATTTCATCGATTTTGTCCTTATTTCGAATACTACGTAGATTTGTATAAAAAATTCGGAGTGACGAAGATACGAGCGGCAGATCCTCATATTTTTTAATTAAATGATGACATAACTTAGGTGTATTTAAGTGGCCTTGTGCGGCCGCAAGATTCAGTTTTTTTTATTGATTTTGTCCTTAACGATTCGGGGTATTCCTTTTATATATTTAATACTCAAATCTGTTTCACCGTTTTCAAGGCGTTTTTTTAACTCGCTTTTGATGGTTTGGAGATGGTTTTTTTGCGCTAGAGTTTGATCATAGTAAATTCTAATATTCTCTGGGAATTTCACCTTGTTTTTGAGTAAAAGTTTGGGAGTGACGTCATCATCAAAACAGATTTTCAAGGGCCGGTCCTTTCCCGGAATATATTTGCCCAGACGCATCGATTTGCTCGGCTTTGGACAATCTGGAAGTACCAACGTGACTAGTTTCATAAACTCTTCAATGTCGTGATTACTCCGAGTATTGTAGTTTTTGTCGTTTATTTCGGAAATGCCTGTAACTACAAGGTTCTTCGCGCGTTCAGAACGTTCTTGGAGTTCTAGGATGAGATGTTCTTGGCAAGGGAGTGTCAATTTACTGGTTGAGCTGTCGGAACAATCCGTAGATTTTATTTGAGATATCTCTTTTTCTAAAGTTTTCATTTTTTCCTGTGTCGTTGTGCAATCGCTTTTAATATTTTTAATATCCTCCTTTACCTGTTCTAATTGTTGAGCATAGTTTTCCGTCATTGATTTGATAGTCTTCATTTCGTCTCTTATTTCAGCTATTTCCTCTCTGATAATAGATAAGTTTGAGTTTTGAGTTGCGGCAAATTCTTTAAAAAATAGCATAATCTCAGACCGAAAACTTTCAAAATCGTTCTTATATTCTTCCTGTTCCAAGCGGTCTTTACGTTTTCTCGTATTAATACTAACGGTTGAGTCATAATCGAAAGTTGTTAAGTTCGGTGTTGATCCGCCGCCGCTTCCGCTTTCTCCCGTCAACGTTGTCTGTGGCGGCGTTCTTTGTAAGCTCATTATTAGGTGAAATGTATCACTCACGTTCGGCACGATCGTGTCCTTCCGCAAAAGTTCGGCTCGACTCGGGCGCAGCGGCGATATCGGCACGGTGCACGTTTGTAGCTATCTAATGTGAGGTAGGTCAGGGCTGCAATTGGTAAATTAGCTTCCTCGTGGTATATTATTCCTTATATCTCCGGAGCCCGTAAGAATATAACGAAACTTTTTGTAGCACTATTTAGGTGTTGAGTTTCTTAATGAACCAATACTACTTTTAACGCATAAAACGCACTTTAAATATTTTTCAGATGTGATAATACGGAGCGCGATTCGAAGTGCAGCTATACCGTAGGCGAGCGCGCGACGACAAACTAGGAACTGTGTTGTTATGGCGACAGTCTTTATGGTGGTAATTAGACAGGAAACAATCCCATGTATGTACGATAACATTCATGCACCCACGCTAGGAATTGAACCTTAGTCATTACCTGAGTTTTGCGGTATCTACTTAGATATGTTTAGAATAGAATAGAGTAGAAAACATTTATTAGTAACATAACATAAATAACATTACAATATAAAATTTTAACAATAAGTAAGTGGCACTAAAAGGTGCCCGCTCAGCATGATGTCAGGCCTCCTAGATTATAGGAGAACCTGACGCTGGTCTTCCGCGAACACCTTAGTGTCGGAGGAAACGCAACCATACCAACAAACACAAAGCAAGAACAATACACATCATTACATTTTACACGAGATAACAATGATACATAAAAAAATTAAAACTTACATGAACGACCACCAAACACGAATGGTCGCCAGATTTTTCGAGAGGTTTAGTTGTAAAGACCTTTATTGTTCTTTATTGTTTTTTGTCTTCGAAGCACATCTGTAGATCCGCTGGAGAAGGTATAGTTTTATTCTGGTTGTATAGTCGTTTCCATGATCACGTCTGCAAATCGCATCAGGAGAGGAGACTCAGATAAGTTTAAAAGAGTATTTACTCGACTCGCGCCCAGAAAACAGTTCTAAAAGAGTTTCCTGCGATGTCGCGGAACTAATTAAAGGCTATAATCCCACCCCGGCGGCGGCGGCCGCTGATTCAAAAGTCACTCGGCTTCAAACTGGTAATGCAATACATTGTTTTCTATTTTAACTACTAGGCAACGGTTAAAAATTACTAAAAGATAAACTAAAGTAAATTTACAAAATTAGATTTTTCATGCTATTGTAGTATTATTTTATATTTCAAAATTATTTAAAATCATTTATACATTTTAGGCTACAAGTAGCTCTTATGAATGTCCCTATGCCATCGGTTCGTAAGTCTACACGTAGCGGGAGACCTTGTAACTGAGAAGAACCGGCAAGAAACTCAGCAAGGGCATTTCTTTTCTCCCTTACATCATTAAAAATGCCCATCATAGCAGAACACTTTCCATTACATAAACACACAAAATATTTAAAGACAACCACAACAAGTAAAAAACAAAATAAAAAAATAATCGATGTTAACAAATTAACATCAGCTACCAGTTTAAATTTCCACAATAGGTACTACTATAGTACTCTAGTAAAACTCTTGTAAATTGTTTAAAAAATATTGTGTCTAATGGTTTGGAAAGACGGTGCCTTCTATGATAGGAAGGACA
This sequence comes from Eudonia truncicolella, assembly GCA_949315975.1. Lineage (NCBI taxonomy): Eukaryota > Metazoa > Arthropoda > Insecta > Lepidoptera > Crambidae > Eudonia > Eudonia truncicolella. Next base: position 11,229,271 of record OX438850.1, read on the forward strand.
CATTATATTAGAAAAGAAGCAAAGAAATGCCCTTGCTGAGTTTCTTGACGGTTTTTCTTATTAAGTTCTCGGAGTCATAAACTTTTCGTAAGTTCCTATGGTGTAGTAACCATCATCAGCGCTCAATTATTGTAGCCTAATCGGAATATATTTTTTTTAAATTTTGCAGTAGCTATCTAGTTTTAGTTATATCTATATGTACCTACCTAATAAATACCTATATGTTGTTTCTAAGAAGTCTGCAAATCACGTTATAGAAGTATTTACAAAAGTCGCGCCCAGAAAAGAGTTCTAAAAGAACTAATTAAAGACTAATCCCTTCCTGATTCAAAGGTCATTCCGTTTTAAACTGGTAATGCCGCCTTTAATACTGCGGAGCCTGTTACACGGCTGGACATCACACTGCGCTAAGGAAGAAGTGGGCAACCGGACATTTCTAAATCTGTTTAGTTTGAGATTTTATTGTGCTACGGTGGTAATGAGAGTCGTTAGGCTGTTCGGACAGACTGCACATCAACCTATCCAAAACTGACGAATTTCTTCAATACATTTTCAACCAAATTGTTTAGGCATACAGTTCAAAGTCTATTGAGGAAATTTGAGGCCTAAGTATGGCCGCCTTTTTAAGTAAGCGATTCGACCCACTATCAAAAAAAAAAATTTTAGTCTGTTTTTATTTTGTACAGAAAACGGTTATTGAAACAAGCAAGTTAGAATATCTTTTTTAAATAAGATCTTAGTTGATGGCGGACGGGCTGTTGTATTTTTCTTTCTTTTTGATTACTAACAACTTTAATAGCAAATTCAAAAATTTAAATGAACCATTTTAATGAAAATTGGTATGCTTACAGATTCATATATGAGTAGGTATTATTACAGAGATACAGAAAGTTAATAGAGAAGATTTGTTTAACTGAATTAGGGCAATTTAAAACTTCCCACAGTCGAATTTCAAACGCATAGATTCTAATAAATTCAGTTTACTAAGTACCTATAAACATCTCTGTGTTTTATTTGAAAAAACGTTGTATTCTTTTTGAGATTCCCAAATCAATAAAGATCTTACCGACTATAGAAAAATGTTTTGATTGTTTGTTGTTTATAAAATTATAAGTATCTAACATACTTAGGGTAGTGGCACATTACCGACAGCGATCGACATTTTATCCTTTAATCACTAAAAAAGGGGCAACAACTGACTTTAATTTTAGCAACAATCGACTTGTTTCCTAGCAGTCATCCCGTAAAATTTCATTAAAAATCTATACTATTTTTTGGCGTCGAAAAATTTGTCGAACCTAGTGCCATTACTATAAAGGTAAGAGTATGAATAATCAATTGTTATTATTTGTTTTAAACTGTATCTATCAAACACCAAAAGTCGCAGTTTCAGAACAAGTACTTCAGCTACGCAAATACTGCGTTATGAGTTTAGCCAACCGGCCGCACCCCATAAACTCGTCTTAATACTGGCTTACCTCGGATTCGGTCGAAGCGAGAATGGTGGCGTTTGCTTTGTCATTTTGAACCTTAATACCAGGGCTTAAAAGTGTAAGCTTAATAGCAAGTCACTAGTTTAGAAACAGTGGTACGGAAATTTGGACTTTGTTTCATACAGCATACAGTATAAATTTGATTGGATCGAAAATGTATTTTTTGTTTTTCTATTTTCGACTCTGTAGTAAAGCGATACGGTCTAAAGTCCTCGTTATGTGATACGGGTGGTCGTAAATGGCCATATCTTGAGCGCGTTACGATAGTGGTAAATCCTCTTTAGCAGTGAAACTGTTGATGACCCATACCCTCGAACGTATAAAGAGAAAAGCGGATCTCATTGCAAACGCATTTTGCAATCGTAAATGTGCAGCAACTTTTGTGATGTTATATTTAGGATGGTATTGGTCACCGGAATAGGAATAATTTGCTACTTATCGTTTTTTATTAAACTAACCATTATTATTTGGTTTTAAAATGGGGACAATCAAACATTCTTTGATATATATCAATTATTCATCAGTGTCGTTAATTAATTACTACGTCAATATAATATATCCATTATTTTAACGCGATAAAAGGTTGTATGGGCTAAATCCCTTTGCCTTTTGGAAACGAATGAAAAGAACAAATTTTACTGTTGTTTTAAGATTGCTCATGTATTTTTTTTAAAAGTTAAATTTTATTTTATTTAAAAACTTTTGCAACATAAATTACATGGTGGACTTAATGCCTGACGCATTCTCTACCAGTCAACCATAGGGTGGTGCAGAGATAACATGGTAGGTGCAATTGTTGTCATACGCATAAAGCACAGTGCCTTTATCTCTATGTGTATCTATATATCTCAAAGATAAGGTCAATAGTCAACCGGGGTTCCTCAACTACTGAAGCACTTATCTTATCTCTAGCTGCCGGAACACAAATATCCTACAGACGTTGCTGTTGTGACAACATATTTTTTTAAGACTAGAATTTTGCCCGCTACATCGTCAGCGCGGATTTCGTATTTTTCCGTACAAAATTCAATACTTCGATACCTGAACAAAAAATAAAAACATTTTTTAAATACTGCTCCTATTTTTTCCGTTTAAGTTCTTATTTTCTTGAAACGCTTAAATAATTATTTACATTTCAATCTATTATTAGATAGCTTGATTTTTTAAAAACTTCCATCCTTTAGTAGTGCCTGCTTTCAGTTTATTGTTTTTTTTTTAAATAATCTAGGTATATATGTTTATTCTATTACCTATGTTAATTGGTTTTTTAGGGTCCGATCTTAATCGGTACCCATAAATTATAGCGATGACTTGATTTCAATGATCGAGGCCTTTGCCCAGCAGTGGGACAGTTATAGGCTATTCACTTACTTTTTTTGTGTCATTATCTTCACAGATTAGGTGAGTTTAAACTTTTTAGCAGCATGCTGGGGGCATTCAAGTAATTAGCTTTATATGTTGTCTCACTGCTTGGCAAGAGCGTCAATCATTGAAATCAAGACATCACTATAATTCATAGGCCCGGATGCCGGCAATGCTGGTTGGTGATAAAAAACCGAAGAAAGCTTCGGAAAGTCAGAAACAGATTGCCCGACCTGGGAACTAAACCCAAGACCTCCGGATGTCGGGTATTGGGATATGTTGCGTAAATAAGATGTTGCATACTATGTCTTGTGCGAGCCTAGCGAACGATCTATTGTCCAGTTTGATTTCAGCTTCACTGGTATTAGTGGTGGAGAAGAAATTTTTCTTTCTACAAGTAAGAACAGTAACCGCCTCTGTGGTCTACTGTTTAGACACCGTTAAGGGTCCCAGACCTATTATAGGGCCCGGGTTTGATTTGAGGTAGGGCTTTTCTTAAGTTTGTATGGCTAGTCACAATCATCTTATCTAAATATGTCGCAATAACATCTAAAAGGGGCAATGTTATGTTTCAACAGTTAGACATAGGACGTTCAGGTCGTCAGTAGTTAAGGATGCCTGGTGAAGTAGACTTCCACGTAGCTAGCTTAGCTTAGCTTAGCTTAGCTTTATTATCAACTTACATCAGGTGAGATGAAAGGCCAAGCGTAAAGTATCCCCGGAGATAAAAAAATGTTGTGATGGGAAATTGTCATGGGCATTTTTACTTAGATTGGTTCTTCTCATTTAATGCGCAAATTGTGAGATTGAATTCTTCTCCATACAGTACGTATTTATATAATATTATGGCAATAAAAAAAATGTTATCTTATTTTAAAAAAGAGAAAAGAGAATAAATATGGCCTGCACGAATTTTATGTGAATTATTTTTATTTTTGCTTTATTTCCAAAACTAAGCGACCAAATTAGAAACTGTTAATAGCAAATTTTATCGTCATTAAATTCCCCAGGTAATTAATCTATTTATTTTAGTAAAACAATATTTAGTATACTTAATACACTTGAATAGCAGCGTGAAAAATTTAAAATGATTTTAACCATGAAAAACTGTTTTATTGCTTAAATATAAAAGGTAGGTAGGTATATCGTGCCGATGACTTTTTTTTAGATCTACTGATGACTAATAATTTTGTAAAAAACCATTATCATGTATATATGTATGTATTTCTGACTTTAATTAAAAAGATTTGGAAGTTTTACTATTATACTATTGTTTATCATAAGAGTTTATAGCCGATGTTCACCCTAAAATTACATTCTAAATATTGTTAAAAGAATTTTCAAAATTGGAGTTGTAGTATATAACATTAGTGTAGATAAATAACGTTATTGTGACTTTACTATAAAAGCTAGGTATATCGTGTCGCTGACTTTTTTTTTTTTCATCAACTAATGAATAACATTTTAATTTTACTTTTTTTTTTTTTAAAGTGCTAATTGCTGCACTGAAGCTAAATTAAATATTCATAAAATTTTATAAAATACAGTGAAAAAAATACAGTGAAAAAATTAAACGCCCACCCGACCCAGCCAGGAATCGAACCTGGGTCTTCCGCAATCCGGGCGGCTGCACTGACCGCTATGCTACCGGGAAGGCTGACGTAAGCGCTGAATTTTGTCACTGCTATTTTAATGTTTTTGAGTGCTTTTTAAGCAGGCACTAGCGCCATCTATCCAAACGGTTGTTGCAACCGATGGCCATGCAGATTCATCTTTGCAGATGAAATACCACAAATTTGATAACACAACGCTATAGTAAATTTTACTTTTTTATTTTTTTAAGTGCTAATTGCATGAATAACATTTTGTAATACATTATTTTTATATATACCCTCCGTTTGAAATTTAGTGATTTCGAGCTGAAGACTAATCTTTATCAAAATAAAATATAGCATACGTTACCCACACCCCGCCCGATCCTCTAAATGCCGCAACACATTTACAGAATACACTAAACATGCACACTAGTTTAGGCCCAAGACACCGTACTCGTAGAACTAGGGTACGAGGAACCGGTTCACACGCGCTCTACACCAGGTATAGACATGTACCTGGGCGCTTTTCTCCTCCACCACGACCCGGTGAACCCGAGCCGAAGTCCGAGCCTTTAGAGGCGCCCTCGGGTTGTTCCGCTCCCCGATCCGATCCGAACCCTTCGGAGAATCTAGTAGGGCACGGGGACGCGCCTTAGTGCGTGATGCCGTTAACTCTAGAAAACCTCCGAAGGTGATTCGTTTCACACGGCTTGAGGAACACTTTAAGTATCTCGCCGCCTCCAAAAAAGCCCGGTGAAGCTGAAAATACCGTCTGAATCAGCAATCAATCTCAAAAAAAAAAAAATTTACCCACAAGGTATGTAGCATTATATCAGTGAAAGAATTTTTGGAATTGGACCAGCAGTTCCAGAGATTAGCCATACAAACAAACAAAGTAACAAACGTTACCTTTTTATTAATAGTATTAGTAGTAGACTTCGCACCACTTTGACAGTTTCAATGACAACAAAACAAACAAATCATTCGTCCGCATAAGAACACCCGTATCCGATGAACCATTAAAGCAGCGCCACCTACCGGTTCCAATTGTAAATTTATACCATTCTCGAATCCACTTGAACACACACAGAAAATTTCATCCAAATTGGTCCAGCCGCGCCGTTTAGAAGAAGTTCAGTGACATACACACGTACAGACGATTTATATATATAAAGATGATGGTTGCCTTTCTAAGGTGGTAGCTAGCCAGGCGGACAAACAAGCCCTACCACCAACCAAACCGAGTACACAAACATGTACCCCCGCTGGAAGTCGAACCCTTGACCTCTGGATCTGAGACCGCTGGTCTTAACTAATAGACCACAGAGGCAGTATAAAACTATATTAAACACGATACCTATTAAATTCATTTCTCAACAAAATTCTGATAACCACTAAAAAACCACTGTTTACTAAAATAGTTTGGGCCGACCCGGTCGCAGCCGTTCGATTTGCCGCGAAGCTTCCGTAACGGTGTTATAACGATCCTTATTGACAGCAATGGGATACGCGACTGACGGGACTCATACCGACATAGTCCCGGGGACTGTGTGACATTGGTTACCAGCATCGCAAATATAATATTTAAAAAACCGGCCAAGTGCGTGTCGGGCCACGCGCAGTGTAGGGTTCCGTAGCCCATCTTATTAATGCGGACTCTGAGAAGAGGGCTTTTATGAACAATTACTTAACGGTGGCTCATATACTTAAATGTAGATACTACCGGTTTCACACACCGAAACGGAGATACAATTACAAATATAAAAGAAATGGGTACAACCAGCACCAGTTCTAAATAAAAAACCCTTCCATTCATAATAAAATTGAATCTTTGTACGTTTGGTGTACCCATTTTACCTATGTATTTAAATATCTATATTAGTGAAGTGATCATAAATGTAAGTACACAGAGGTTTCTCAACACTTTTCCGATGTCTTAATCAATTAACCTCCTATCCCCAACACTCCAAGTCGCGTTTCAATTTTCTATCTGATTTTTGGCGAACCCCTCCCCCGGCCTTTGTGCGACAGACAGACGACTCAAAGCTTAATTGGATGTAGATATAACGAAACCGGCTTCAATTTCGGCTGCCAAATGTTTCGCCTTTGATTTTTTAGTCCAAGAATTCGATTGAATCCAATTGGTACTAACCGGATATATAAACGGAGGGGGAGAGCACAAAATAAGGTGACTGCAGAAGGGAAGCTTCATACGAACGCGCTCGAGCAACGCACGCGTAGACAACCTCTCGCGGGCACGGAGGGTGTGCTTCGTGGAATACCTCGGAATCTCGCAACGCAGTTGCGCCCGGACTGTTGCGAGATTCCGTGTCCGTGAGAGGTTGTCTATGTGTGCGTTGCTCGAGCGCGTTCGTATGAAGCTTCCCTTCTGCAGTCACCTTATTTTGTTGAAGCTTGCTTTCTTTCCGATCCGATCCGAACCCTTCGGAGAATCTAGTAGGGCACGGGGACGCGCAAATGTGCGATGCCGTTCCCTCTAGAAAACCGCCGAAGGTGATTTACGTTCCTCGCCGCACCCAAAAAAGCCCGGTCAAGCCGAAAATGCCGTTTGAGGCAATCAGCAATCTCTCTCCAAAAAAAAAGCTTGCTTTCTGTGTCTCTTTATTTTGGGCTCGTAGCTTTCTGATGTTGAAGTGCAGGCGGTTTCACCGGGCGATATTTATCTGTTATAGGATATAGGTCTAGGATAATTACAGGACCTGTAATTATCCTAGCTAAAAAAATATGTTTGCAAAACTGTACCACATTCGCCATCAGAGAATATCGGGCTTAAACAATATTTACATGAAAATATAACAGATAAATGTCGCCCGGTGACAACGCCTGCCTAAAAATATTAAAAAAAAATATATATAATTTGCTGAATAATTTTTCACTTTCAGTCATTTGATTATGTTGAGGGAGACTTCCATAACGTTAATACAATTTGAAGTTTTGGCTAGTCATTATTTTATTGGTCTTTTTTTAATTGGAAAAAATATTTTTATTATGTTTATTATTGCACAAAAATACTGCTTTAGGCGCACTTAATGAGGCATGGTCTTACATTCACAAGTAAGGGTATCAAAAATAACTCTAAAAAAATCTAGTAAATCAAGGAAATCTAATAATTATTATAGAAAAATGTATAAGTAATAGATAGTAATAGATAGATAGGTAGGTACAAAATATTCTCTGCTTTAAACTAAAATGCTGCTTTAAAATGGTGATTAAAATTCACCATGTGGCAAAAGCTACGGTTGTCGTGCATTACCACCTCCCGGCATAACGCAATAAAAAATAAATGGATTAGGCCTATTGTGTAGGATTGACATGACATTATTTATTAAATTTTTTTAATAGTTAGCACGGCAAATGACTCCATTCCACATGATGTTATGTGGAAATGGAGTTCAGACGCGCAGCATCAGTTAACCCCACCCTGCCGGCCCACAAGGTGCTTCTTCACGCCTCGTTTGAAGGACCCCATGTCATAGGAAGGGGGGAAAACGTGTGCTGGAAGGGAAAACCTATACTTTTGTACCATACAATAGATGCGAACTTAATGCCATAGGCATTCTCTACCAGTCAACCATAGGGTGGTGCGGATATAACATTGGTAGGTGTAAATATGTGCGATAATTAGTCATTAATATTTATAGTAATGACTAATTATAGTAATTAATTATATTGTGTAATATTTATATTGTGGTGACACCACAATATAAATAATAATTAAACTGTAAGTCAATTTCTATTCTACTAGCGTTATGCCACTTGTCCATACCATCCGATTGTTAATCACACCCACTGGAGATCGACGTTGTTAATTTAACATTACGTATTGCAACACCAACTAGTTTGCGTAACTCGCAACGATCAGTTCGTGCATATATGCGTGTGTTCAGCCGCAACTCGGATTAATAGGGACGCGTTAACGTACATAAACATATACATATAGTTGGATCGGTTCCGCGCGGCCTTCCCGGTTAGTCCTTTAGGGTATGCACATGCAGCGTGTTCAAATATCCGATCCGAACCCCTTGGGGAATATAGTAGGGTACGGCGACACGCACTAGTGCGTAATGCCGTTTCCTCTAGAAAACCTCTGACGGTGCTTCGTTTCACACGGCTTTGGGAGCTCTAAGTGTGGTTGTGTTGGTAGTGGTTGTTAACGACTGCTAATGCAGCCGGGACCAACGGCTTTAGGTGCCTTCCGAAGCTCGGAGGAGATCGAGATCGCCTCGGCATTCGCATACCAGGCTCGATAACCAATTCGCCATCGAGCTCCTCGTAACTGATAGGATACCGTACATTTTTAAATTCTTAATTTGAAGACAATGATAAGTTATAACAAGTCGTGTGCTGTCGCTAAACAAATAAATATTAGTAACGGTTCAACCCTAGTCCGCTCAGCAGCGCCATCTATCCGGCTCAGTGCGCGCTGCAGCACGCGGCTCACGCACCAACTAAACCAATCTAAAACATATTACTCGTACAAGTATTTGTTACGAGTGCCAGTTTACATTTCATAGGCTTAATAGGTAATAACCCACTGCTGGGAAAAGGCCTTCTTCATTGACATCGCTACTATTATTGATGCTTAATCACCTTGCTTGCCAAATGCGGGTTGGTGATCACAAACCCGGGCTCAGCCCCGGATAATCCGGAACACGCTCGCCGAGCTTGGAATCGTAGTCAGGACCTTCAGTTATCGGGCCGAGCGGTTTGCCATCGGTCATAGAGGTGTGGCGTATAATTTTATGTTGTAATGTTTAGTTTAATTTTTGTTCTTTGTCTTATATATATAAATATAAGTAGTTATTTAAGCTTTATATAATATACATATATAATTACATAATAATATACGCACAAGTAATATAGTATCAAAATTTTGTATTGTTAGATATAAATGAATAAATATTGTATTAATGTCACGGACGGACAGACAAACAGACTGCACAGAATATTCTATATATTTAAGTTGCTGTGGAAAGCGCGCAGGGAAACCGGTAGGCTTCGCCGCCGCCTCCGCGCCCTTACCCCCGCGCGGCTGGAGAGCGCATTCGGCAGGCACGATTAACTCGCTTGTCGCACGCCCGCGTCGCTTTAACGCTCACCGCTACTTACGTGCTTATTGCAGTTTGCTATATTTGTTAAACCCCGCCCGATCCTCTAAATGACAGCACACATTTACAGAATGCACACCAGTTTAGGCCCAAGACACCGTACTCGTAGAACAAGGGTACGAAGAACCGGTTCACACTCGCTCTACACCAGGTACAAACATGTACCTGGGTGCTTCTCTCCTCCTCCACGGCCCGGTCAACCCGAGCCGAGGTCCGTGCCTTTAGAGGCGCCCTCGGGTTGCTCCGCTCCCCGATCCGATCCGAACCCTTCGGAGAATCTAGTAGGGCACGGGGACGCGCACTAGTGCGCGATGCCGTTCCCTCTAGATAACCTCTGAAGGTGATTCGTTTCACACGGCTTGAGGGACCCTTTACGTTCCTCGCCGCCCCCAAAAAAGCCCGGTGAAGCTGAAAATGCTGAAAAAAAGCCGCAGCGGTAATCAGCAATCTCTCTCAAAAAAAATAAAAAAAAAATTTGTTAACAGTTATTGTGCCTATCTGTCCTTCCGCTTTCTATCGCCTTAAACCTCTGTGCGTAGCCTTCTTCTTATTGTACTCCTTCTAATAAATGTGTGTGAATAAACTTTATCAGTGACGTAATACGGACTCATTATTTAACGCCACCGCAGAGGCGGGAGGAGATTCACATGTCACAGATATAATAAAAAAATGTTTAGTAATACAAATAAATTCAAAACCTGAAAAGTAACACAGATAAGAAAGACTCTTTGACATATTTGTCTTGCATAAATGTTTATATTGAGTTTTTATTTCACGTTTGTTTGGTTAATATGAAGTAAATATAATATGTATTATAATAGGAGAAACATGTAATGGCATAGAACCCTTAAAACGCATCTTTTCTCGTTTAAAAATTCTAATATTATATTGTTAAGTTAATTATATGCTTAATGCACACATTTAGGCGATTCCCAACATGACCAAAGTTACAATTTAGAGACACGTCTCTGTTTAGAGTTTCATTCTATCATAATCTTCTTTACACTTCCTATACCAAACTAAAATATACCTTAAATATAATAGGTCCATATTCCGAAACACTGACAACTCAAAAGGCACAGCTTGCCTGACTAATATTCCAGACACCAAATTATTGCACTTTGAACATAACTCTCTTGGGGATTAAAGTTTATTTTTCAATGTCAGCCGGGAAGGTCACGTAGTGTATTAGGGCACGCGCACACGACAGGCGCGTGTCATATTATGTGATACAGATTAACATAAATATGTTGATTTACAATCTGCGATGGTTGGTGGCGTAGTGTTGTGATCAAAAAGTTAACATGATTAACTTTATGGTTGTGATACAAAACATTAATAAACCACTTGAGAAACTGTCAATCTGTATGTACGTAGTTCCAAATATTAATGTTCCTTTTTTTCTCGTACGCGTTACCGACCATAGTTTTCGACCGCTTCTGTGGTGTAGTGGTTCAGACCGCCGGTCTTAGACCCAGAGGTCCCAGGTTCGATTCCCAGCGGGGGGAGATGTTGTAAACGCCAGCCGCATGATGCCCGGCACTACACTACCACACACTGGCCACGAATCTATGGATTTACGCACTGTTTCCATGGGAAATTTCGCCACTGCTTGCTCCAGAGATTTTTTAAGAGACTCAATGTCGCCGTGTCGTTTGTAGCAAGCCATGTCCTCTAAAACTGACCATAATTTGTAGTCTAAAGGGTTAAGGTCTGGGCTACATAACGGCCAGTCTTCAGCTCTTATAAAGTCCGGAACGTTGGTCTCAAGCCTGGGTTGGGTAGTTCATGCCTTGTGACCAGGTGCAGACTCCTGATGGAAGTCCACGGTACATTTTTAAAAAGTGTATTGCTGGGAGGTTTCACAACACGATCCAAGACTGTCTCTTGATACACTTTGGCTGAAGTTTTCACTCCTTTTTCACAAAAATGTAGCTTTGTGACGCATTGATAAGACACGCCCCACCAAACCATCACTGACGCAGGATGTTGACCACGTTGTACCTTTCCGACCACTTGAGCAGCTTCCTTAGAACTGTGAGCGTGCACTTTATCATTTTGCTTATTGTAGTGCTCTTCAATCGTGAATTTTTTTCATCGGTAAAGAGGACATTTCTTTGCCCTTCACCTGCGTATCGCGACAGAAGGCGTTTTGATCGATCCACTCTCTTTAATTGTAAAGATTGTTTTAAGGCATGTCCTGTATATCGACGATAAGCACCGAGCTTCAGGTCTTGTTTTATAATACGCGACAGAGTCGTAGCGGGAATCTTCATTTCTCGCGATAAGATTTTTTGCTTCCTAATGGGATTTCGACGAATTCTGGCTTTAATAGCATTAACAGCGTTTGTAGTTCTAACAGCACGCGGCCGCCTCGATCTTAAATATATATATTATATGATATTGTTTTCAACAGAGGAAGTTTTGTTGTATCTGTTGATAGTACGATATACGAACATACGGCTGATACCAAGATTTTGAAGCGTCTGGAATATGACCGACGGCTCCATACCCACTTTGTGCAAGGCGATCACTGCAATCCTATTTTCTTTAACACCCCATTCCATATTGTAATTTGATAATGAACACGAAAAAATATGTGAAATGGCGCTAAATCGAAAGAATAATAAACGCTTTCCAAATTCAAAATAATTAAAAAGTTGAAAAAAAGAAAAGTTTTTATGTAACAGCATTTATGGCCAGACTAGTCAGAAACCTCTGACGGTGATTCGTTTCACACGACTTGAGGCACCCTTTAAATTTCTCGCAAAAAAAATTTCTGAGGCAAAAAGCCACCTCACTAAATAAAATAAATAACCCGAACTGTTTTTATGGAACGCACTGCAAACGTGTGGCCGCCGTTACACTCGTGCGCCGACTATGTATCGAATAAGATTCACCCCAAAACCTGGAACTACAATTCCCCAATTGACAATTGACATTAATTAAAAGTTAGAGCGGTTGTCGCTTTTAACGCGGTAACTTTGTCGCCCTAACTATGTACAATGTATATTTTCAAATACACTTTACATAATATAATTAACATTTAGTAAATCGTAGGGGTTACTCTTGGAAATTCCAAACATTTCTGAAGTTATTTTACTAAAAGAAGAACGCTATCGTTGAGTAAGGCCTCTTCCACACCGGATCGGTACAATTTCGTTTCGGTACCGCCTCTGCACCGAATCTGTACAGATTGTCTGCTGAAAAACATTTCCTGACAGGCTCTGGATGTTTTCGGTACGGTATATTATTGTACAGTCGGGTCAACATGACTGGTGTTGTGAGTGAGACGCGCGGCGGAGGTGGCGGGGGTGAGACGGGGGAGGCCGGCCGCTCTGTACACATTCTGTGCAGAGCTGCGCGTGTGCGCTCGCTAAAAAATCTGTACCGAAACGACTCGGTCTGAAAACGCTCATTTGATTACATGCGTTCGGTAAACAGTCTGTACAGATCCGGTGCGGAGGCGGTACCGAAACGAAAACATACCGATCCGGTGAGCAAGAGGCCTAAGGCTACTTTTTATGTTGGACATATAATTAATTGTTCCCTGGGGCACGTTTACCAGCCCTTTTTTGATTCTAATAAAATAATTTACAGGCGACGCTAAATGAGTACGAGTATATTATGAATTAAAATTATAAGTTGTCACAACATTATTCATCTTCCTATGCTTTGTAATGACACTGAATCCTGAACACAGCAATGCAAAACTATGCTGCTAGGCAGCAGAAAAAGGTATTGGAGAGGGTGGTCGCGTGGCAAAGTTCTAAGTAGTCAAAGTCATTTTTTTATTCAAATAAACTTAAGTAAAGAGCTTTTCAATCGTCCAAACATTTTTTTTATATACTACCCATTCAGGACGTCTATTATTTGGCTGTGGAGAAGAAAGGGCGCAAGACCGAACACAACAATGCAAAACAATGATGTTATGGCGACATATTTAGATAAGATGGCGGTAGCTAGCCAGGCGGACTAACAAGCTCTACCACCAACCAAACCGAGTACACAAATATGTACCTCCCGCTGGGAATCGTACCCGGGACCTCTGAGTACGATACCGGTGGTCATAGCCACTAGACCACACAGTCGGTTACTTGCCAACTGCAGCACAATCATGAGCAATAACCGGTTAATAATGTGCCATTATCCGAGAAACGTTCATTTTAGAACATAAAACCTAACTGCGCGCGCTGCTATATACTTTCCACCAAAGATTTCTCTAATAATGAAATATGCGGCTATGATAGCGGACGTTGCGTCCACTTCCACGTCCGACCAAACGCACAAGATCCCTCTTAAGCAGACGTTCAAACAATATCCAAGGTCAATGCAAACTAGAGATTGGTTAAAGATATCCGAAATAGAATGAGCTGTGATCTCGGAGGTTCTGTTTCAGTGCAGAGCTTTGCCTACACTGGGCAAGTAACTCGAATATTGTCTTATTGACGTACCGATTCCAATATCCTACATTCCTTTGATATTATTGGAAAGAAATTATTTCAAAATAGTCGTGGAAGTTACTAAATAGTTTGATAATACTTGGTGGCTATTAACTAAAATAATTATAGTGATATGGCGAAGTCCCATTTTGAGATCCAGTAGTAATCTTGCATGTTCGGCAGCTTTCAAAATGCTGGGCCACTGGATGGGTGTCAAAATAAAACATCTCCAGCCTCTGTTGGTTGTTGTCATTGCAGTTGGTAAACCTCACTAACACGCATTGGGCCAGCGTGGTGGATAATAGCCAAATATTCTAATGTATTTTTTGATAATTTATTTACGCTTCGGTGGCCCGAAGGTCCTAGATTCAATTCCCAGGTCGGGCAAAGCGTTTTTCGGATCATTCAGTGTATAAACCCAGGTTTGTGATCATTAACCTTCATTTGGCAAGTGTGGTGATTAAGCCAATACCTCTCCATTGTAGCAATGACTAGCTTTTAATGATTGGAAGCCTTTGGTCAGCAGTGCAACAGAACAAATTCATTAAAGACAAATTAATTTTTCAGCTATCGAAATAGTTTGAAAGCTCCCAGTCCTACAAATTATTAGGATTACGTTTCAAACATGGCCGCCGCGGTATTAAAATGTCCATCTATTTTATTAGTCTGGCACGCAGGCACCACACTGGCTGTTGTTACTCGTTCATTAATGTTGTATAAATATCACAGCGAAAACACTGCCTGTTTGCTTCGCTACAGTATACAATATACATACTATAGGTAGATGTGTCGTTTCATGTTTTGTAACTAATAGAAAGTATAAACCAATGACAATAATAAAGAATACAAATGTTGTACGGCAAGTCATCTATTTACAACAATTGGCTTAATAAATAATTATTAGTCAGCAATCATTATATATTTGTTAAAATCCACGAGCTAGGTGCCAGTGTGGTTAAAATTTTAATTTATAGCTTTATTCGTTGGCTATTGTTCAATGGATAAGCCCAATAGTAGAACGTTTATATTTTATATTCATATTAAATTTAAATATTTAATTAAAAAAAGTCTTGTCTTTGTTCCGTTTGCGGTGGAAACAATGGGTCTATGGGGGCCGGAGTCAAGGCAGCTTGTCAAAGAGCTAACTGCTCGCCTTATTGAAGCCTCCGGCGACAAGAAGGCTGGCAGCTACCTCTGCCAACGTATTAGCTTGGCCATCTAGAGGGGTAATGTTGCCAGCTTTCTTGGGACCGTTCCCATGAGGCCACAGTTGCAGGACATCTTTTATTTATAGGTACTTATTACAAAAACACAAATGTTAAAAAAAAATCCATTCCATTTGAATTTGCACCCTTCTGACATACCGGGTCAGGTGCTCTCCCAATTAAGCTATCGTGGTTGTAACCAGCCCGCCGAAATTATTCAACACTATTTACTTTTTTACTTTGAAAGCCAAAGGCGCCCATTCAATGTTAACAACTACCGTCATCAACATCCGATCATAATATTTTTACAAATACTAAAGAACAGTTAAGAAGTAGGCAAGCTATTTATACAATGTCTTTGTTTTGTTTTATATAATTTTAACGCAAATTTTGTTGCGAAACAAATTACAGAAATACAAATGTTGAAAATTCAATTGGGAGAGCACCTGACCCGGTAAGTCAGAAGGGTGCAGGTTCAAATCCTGCTCGTGGAAATTATCTACATACATAAAAAGTATCTACATACATTAAAACCTCATCATCATCATCATCATCATCATCTCAGCCAAAAGATGTCCACTGCTGGACAAAGGCCTGCCCTAAGGATCTCCACAACGAAAGTTTTTAAAGCCTCATTGTTTGTCGCACCACCAACATGTGTAATTGTCTCCCTGCACGTGTTTTTCCTCCTTCCTACACCACGGGGTCCTTTAAACGAGGTGTAAGAAGCAGCTTGCGGGTCGGCAACGTGAGGGCGGGTGGTAAGCCACGATCCTGCTCCATTAGCTGACCTCGCATTTAGACTCTGCATCTGCTATATAGGTAAAGTAGAGTAATTTTTCACAAAAAAAATAATATAAAATACTAGTCGCCTGCTCGCAACTTCGTCCGCCCAATTGTAAATCTAAACCATTTTCGAATCCACTTGAACACACACAGAAAATGTCATACCAATGGGCCCAGCCGATTAGAGGGAGTTCAGTGACATGCTCATGCTCAGAAGATTTATATATGTCGGCGACATGGCGCTAGCATCGCTTAGAAACGACAAGTATAATCTATACTTAGTGTGGTCAGCGCAGCCTATGCTCTATGGTGCGCGAAACGTCAACGTCAGTTGGCTTGGCGCGACTACGGACTGGACACATTGGAACGAGAGCGGTCGGAGCGTACGCACGCGCAGAACTCACTTCGTTTCTAAAATCCATTTGCATCGGGCAACTGTTTCTAAATAATTTAATTGTGATATTAAAATAACATTAAAGTGACTGTAAGGAATACGACTGCGACTTTATTTTGAAGATCCAAGATGAACGGTGTTATCGGCGAATCCGAGTTTGCTCGATCGTCCTACCTACACAAACAAACCTCCCCGCCGCCTACATATATATAAAGAATTATAACCAGATAGAACAACCGAATATTTCTGTCTATAATTTCACCCATGACTGATAAAAGACGAGCAAAGCCGCGTGGCTCGTATAGTCGCTGCTGGACCCGACTAGTACCCGCCGGTATTCATCCGTGTAATGCTCATCTAGCTCGTGTGACGCGGCGTCCGCACCGCTCCTAAGCTAGTGATGTAGTGAGGTGTATTGTTGTCGACATAATTTACTAAACTTTAGATTTATTTTTTTAGGTATTTGAAGTAATTTTAAGTTTAGTGATTATAACTATTAGTCCAGTAAACTATTAATTAGAATAAGTGCATTTCAATCTATACCTATATATCTCTATACCTACACCCATTTTTCATACAAGGAGAAATCCCTCGTACGTATACCAGCGACACTGGGATACCTACATACTTAAACAATGGTGAGCTTATCTCTAAAAGAGAACTCTTCCAGCCAACCCCAGCTGTGGTGTGGAAAGCAAGTCTGCAGGACTTTACTTATATAATTATAAAAGTATCTTAATGAAAATTTATAATTGTTTGTACGGTACATGCGATGCATAGTAGACCTCCCATTTCATCAATTCTATTCTCTCTTTCTCTTATATCTAGTGTGCTAAATAAATATTTATTGTATTCTATAATAGCCATATCATCGATAAAGTTCCCAACTTAAGTCTCTATTTAAGCCGAAAACAGAGCGCAAAACTGCGAACACTTGTAATGTACAACGAACGACCCATTTCACATGACCCTAGTCAACTGAAAATGATATTTACCAGTTTCAGATAAAGGATATAATATGTGAGCAATGACACCTCACAATGTTGGACGAGTTTCAATGTATCATGAATGCTCACTTTACAATACGACAAACTGGTATTTTCTTAATGAAATTGTTTTTAATTGTTTGAAATATACATTAGACAGAATTAGAACAAGACGCAAGAGTCTTGCAGACTTGCCCTTGGATGGCATAGTGACGTTCATGAGCTATTTGTAGCCTAAACTGAGTAAATGATTTTTTAATTTTGAATTTTACACTGTCCCACAGCTGGGCAAAGGCCTCCATCTTTGAAACCAAGTCGCATGTGACTTGGTCAGTCTTGCTCTTGGTGGTGAAAGTGGTTGGTTAAATGTGGTTTTAAACTTATATGTGTGGTGTATTGTACCAAATAAAGATTTTTTTCTATTTTCCCATTATATTTCATTTTTTTTATATTAGACAACATCATAATATACTTTGTTCTGATCCCAAGTAAGTGCTAAATCACTCGTTTTATGGAAACCAGGTACAACGACGGTAACATAACCACCCACACCCGTCACAATAGCGAAAAGTTCGTTTTTCGACATTGACCCGAACAGGAAACGAACCCGGAAATTAGCGCCGCCCAATGTCCGGCGTGGAAGCCATTTGGCTACGGAGCTCGTCAAAAAATTATTGTAGTTAATACTCGTATATCTCCAAAGATTCCGAAACGTCTATGTGATAAATAGTTTCGAACTGACTACGAATTTGGTGCTGCTGCAATTAATTGTACCTGTATGTAGCGAGTAAGCTACGGATTCGCTACGAACCGTAGGCGTTGTAGCCGAAATCGGATAGTCTCGTAGCATTGCGGCGATGCGGAGTGCTACGCCGTAGTTACACTACGAATAGATTCGGAAGCATATTGTGGTGATATAAACATATTTTTAAATAGAAAAAACGACCATCACTAGCTCATTTTGTCCCCACTGCTGGGGCACGAGCCTTCCTATTGATGGAAACACCTCAGAGAAAACAGGCTATAAACAACCACGCGGGCCCAGTTCGGGCGGTGGTTGTTAACGACTGCTAATGCAGCCTAGACCAACGGCTTTACAAGCCTTCCGAAGTATCTTCCGTACTTCGGAAGGTTTGTAAAGCTCCAGATGATAAATTTTTGGTTACCCATCCGATGACAGCCTTTTCGAAAGATGCTTTTTGTCTAACTTCAGCAATCACAGCCCAATTTCGTTAACGACTGCGCCTTCGAGTTCTCTAAAAACAATGTTTTACTGTAAATTCTATTATTATTTTTATATATTAGATTATTTTTACGTAGACACACACTCGTTACGTATATCAGTTTCAACAAACACGTTTTAAAAACGCAAACCCGCATTACATATTGCTTTAAAACTATTTCTTTGTTCAAATGGGGGAGCTGGACAGGAGCCCTTTCCATCCACGCCAGAATTACAATTGGAGATAAAAAAGAAACAGAATATTGAAATTTCAAACGCTTTGTGCAATCCCAATGTTTCAGTCAGCATAGTTTTTAATCAAGCTTTTTCAACTAGCTTTTTGTTTGAATAATCTTTAGATATAAGCAATCTGTCCAATACCGTGTTACACTAATGGACATCATGACTTTAAACAACATTATAAAAGAAAGGAAAGAAATAAATAAATAAATAATTTATTTATTAATTAAAACTAATGTGTAAAATAAACGCGAGTAGATCCGTAAAAGTTGTTTCATTTCAATGTGTAATGTTCGCGTAAATTTTAGAAAACAATATAAGAAATAAATGTTTTCACGTTTGTTGTCGGTTCTCCTCAGTACAGTCTCCCGCCTGAGACTTATATTTATTAAATTACAATTAGGTACCTACACAAAAAATTGCAGTCGATACATGGAAAAATTGTAGACCAGTTGCTTTTTAGACCAGCAGATATATAGACCAAATGCGACGAGTCGCGATATATACGAGTTACTAATTAGACCCCATGATCCTATCCCGAAAATATATTATACACAGTTTATTATAGTACATAGTGTGAACAGCATGATCAGCATGAATTAAAATTTTTAGTAGACAAAAGAGTAATAAAATACCTTAACATTAAAAGAAATATAAAAATAACAAAATAAGGTAAATGTTGGGAAAAAACTATTCAATTGGGCGATTAGAATTCCTGAGATTTATGGTTCACAGTAAGCTGAAGTTGTTGATGCTATCCAATGTTTTTTTCAGATTTTGTTATTCGAAATTAAAATGAGCAAACAGGACCACTTTCGAGTTGCATTTTTTTTCCGGATCCTTTATCTAGTACATAAGCATTGTTGTTACGGCGACATAATATATAATATAGGTATCCGGTCACCATGATGTCAAGCTAACTAAATTCATCTTGCACCGACGCCGGGCCCAATTCATGGGCTGATGATTTTAATTCCATAACGCCCGTTGATTGGCCGCGTGCAGACGCGTGCAATCCCCTTTATGCTATAAAACTACGGTTGGGAATTATAAAGCCCAATATATTGCTTTGAGCAATCAAACTGTTCCCGCCTGCTAGAAATATACTCAGTAACGTTTCTTCGCTTTTTATTATTATGGGGACACTTTAGTAATATTCATAATTTAATGTTTTTTTAAACTATTTTTTTAAATTTTTTCAACATTTGTGTTTTTGTAATTTGTTTCGCAACAAAATTTGCGTTAAAATTATATAAACAAAACAAAAACATTTTATAAATAGCTTGCCTACTTCTTAGCTGATCTTTAGTATTTGTAAAAATATTGTGATCGGGTGTTAATGACGGTAGTTGTTGACGTTGAATGGGTGCCTTTGGCTTTCAAAGTAAAAAGTAAATAGTGTTGAATAATTTCGGCGGGCTGGTTAGAACCACGATAGCTCAATTGGAAGAGCACCTGACCCGGTATGGCAGAAGGGTGCAGGTTCAAATCCTGCTCGTGGAAATTTTTTCAACATTTGTGTATTTGTAAAATACTTATTTTAAGTGGCTGCTTGCCGCCGATGGCTTTTACAGCGCAACTGAACTTTTAGGGGTGGCGAACTAAAGGTTCCTCAAACCTATGATTGAACGTCCTTTGAAGGTTTCTAAAGATAAAGGTAAATATAAGATAAATAAAGATAAAGAAGAAGAAGAAGAGAAAGAAGAAGAAGAAGAGACAGAAGAAGAAGAAGAAGAAGAAGAGACAGAAGAAGAATTATAAAGATAAAGGTAGGATAAGATAAAGGTTTGCGTGATAGTATCTCCTTTATTTATTTCAAGGTTTCTAAAGATGAAATAAATAAAGGAGATACTATCACGCAAACGCACCTCAAAAGGCTGGTACCTCGGCTCGAGCTGACCTAGTCCCAGGTGCATTGTTAAAGGATAAAGGAAAGGACGTAAAGGACGTAACAACGTAACGATTGCAACGTAGGATGCGCTTGTCAAAAACTGTACGTACAGTCAATGTTATTGCTCGTGCGTTTAACATGTTAACAACGTAACTGTTAATAAATAAATAAATAAATAAATAAATAAACTTTCCTACTCTCACACCAATTATCTAGCCCAAGAGAAGCTTCGTTATGAAACTCGTTAAATGGTTACTAGACAACGGATAAACATACTTAAAATACTTAAATACGTACTTATTATACATAGAAAACACCCAGACCCGAGACAAATTAGAAAAACAATAATTTGTTAAATTGATCGAAAAATTATATCAGGTGGTCTGAGTAATTTGCCTACAAATCGATTAAATTTTTTTTTTTGTAAGTATGCTACTGTTCGTCCTCAACTAGTTGCAATGCGCAGTTGCAATCAGTCGCGTTTATTCGCCGCCATTAAATAACCGGTATAATTGATAGCCGGACTTCCTTTGGCGTTGTGTGGCTTGCAATTGGCGGGTACGGTTAACAGAAACAACACAAGGGCATATTCCACATAAAATTATTAAAATTTTCTTTATTGTTTTCTAAAGTTTACGCGAAAACTACACATTGAAATGAAACAACTTTTACGGATCTACTCGCGTTTATTTTACACATTAGTTTTAATTAATGTTTATCCTGACGTTTCGAACCCTTTACAGGGTCCGTGGTCACAGGGAGACACCCCGGGAAGGGGGTTTCCCAGGATCAGTAAAAGTTGTTTCATTTCTAAATTTTCTTTACTTTTTTTCTTTGCGATTGCTGTAGATAAGCATCTTTCGGAAAGCCAGTCATCAGATAGGTAACCAAAAATTTTGTCTATTTCCTCCCTGCTTCGGAAAACTGTTGGTGCCACTGCATTAGCAGTCGTTAACAAGCACGTTATCCCTGTATTGATTCCATATGAAAGGCTCGTGCCCTAGCAGTAGGGACTTATATTCCATGAGCTCCTCATGTCATGAGGTAATGACCAATAACGAGTACGATGTGAAAATGCCAGCCCTTTCCAAGATACTCTTGTACAGAGTGTGACAATAATAATATAATCATTTTTTATTATATCTTATCTTAACTTACAAGTAGATGACCTTTTTTTAACGAACTAAGGAGCAGATTTCACATCCAAACCGTCTTTACCGAGTTGTTGCTAGGTCCGGGTTTTAGTGTGAGAGTTTGATCACAGGATGGGATATGACCGACCCACTGAAGTCTCGACACCCGTCTATCGCCGGGCAAGAACCGAGCATTCAAAGAGTCTTTCACGGCCCGTTGATGCCGTGGTGGTCCTCCATCAGGGCATGAGGACATCAGGGCTCCTCTACGCCTTGGTAACTGTCACGGGGAGTGTGAGGAAGGTCGTGACCCTCACCCCCGCGTTGGCTAGGAAGGGTGCAACTGCCTAAACAGCCATCTTCATTGACCAGTCCATCGATGCCTGTTGGCATTTGCCAGGGGGTTGTTCGTCCCCTCTCTCTCTTTTCTCTCTCTTCTCTCTCTCTTTTATATCTTTCTCTTTCCATCTCTCTCGCCTCTTTCTCTATCTCTATCTCTTTGCTCTCTCTCTCTCTCTCGCTCTCTCTCTCTCTCTCTCTCTCTCTCTCTCTTGCAAGTAGGAAGAGAGAAGATCTCCTCTTACTTGCAAGAGATGACTGTTTCGCAGATGGAGGCGAAAGCGTCCCACGATCTCGTATTGCAGACTTGACTATGGCCTCGAGAGAGAGGTCGGTGATCGCGCAGATCTGAGCGCGGCTGCTCAAACTCCCGGCACGTCATCAGTGCGTTCGTTACTGTCCCGTCAGTTCCGATCTTACACAGATAATGGCCAAAACAGTCATGACCCGTTAACATACGGGTAAGCCAGGGGGAAAGCGTCCCCTTCTTGCGGTCGACCCATCTGTCCAAGCCAGGACGCAGATCCGCAAGTAGACTACCTAAAATTACATGCTCGTTATAAATTGTTTGTTTCCTTATGAGCATAACATAATATGCTATCTATTAACATAATTATATGGCAATAAAAAATAACTTATCTCCTCCTATCTTATCTTATCTTATCTCTACAGCAACCCAGTCGCCAAACATGAAGTGGGTAACCGAAAACGTTGCGGATAATAGTGTTCACATTAGAACAAATACGTTGACATAAACGTGTCGTTCGGATGACTTATTCAGGACTGTTCTGTCGGGCGGCCATAAAACGAGCGGTTACTCGCGGGCTCCTTTGTCCGAGCGGAGGCAGTGTGGCGCAAGCCATGGGTGTAGCGGGTTCAGTCTGTCGTTAGCATTACCACACCAAAGTGCGTAATGCTAGTTCTATTTGCAAATAGATCACGTTTACATAAAGATATTAATATGGCAATAAAGCAGCATTTCCTTGGGACAAAAGTTGTCGTAGAAAGAGAATTTCATTTAGAGCTTTATTCAACATTCGTTTAGGTTAAAAAAATTAACTACTAAAAATCTACATTTCTTTAAAATCATCAGTCCTAAACATTGCAAAATATGGATTGAGCAATACAGCTCCTATTTTTAATTCTAGTTTAAGATAAAATATTATTTTGATTAACTTAGAAAAACACGAACAAAAACGCTTTAGGTTTAAAAACATGTAAACATGTAGAGTTGCCCTGATGTCACTTGATGTTAAGTGGTGAAGGCCAATTGGTGGAAGCACACTTCACCTGGAGTTCTCAACTAGTGAGGCACTGGCTATCTTATCTCTAGCTGCCGGAACACAACAATGAATTAAAATGATAAGATTTTCAGATTGTAACCAAATATAAAATCGTTGCGCAATATTCTTAATTTTTACCAGCTAAATCGCTTCCGCTCGTGACTGAAGCCACACAGCGCGGCATTAGTGTGCCGCACAAGGCTCCATAAAGCAGTATCTCCCGCGAACATCACGTCACGTGTGCATAGCATGTGCAGATGTGAGGCTAACGTCTAACGCGCGCTCAGTGCAAGTTGCTATGCTTTTTTGAAAACACTTTTTGTTACAGCTTCCTTGAAGTTTAGTTTTGCTTGCGTGCTTTGAATGGAAGAGATATATGATAAGTGTGAGTTTTAAAGTCGAACTTAGTAAGTTTTTACTATGTACATTTTCGCTGGTAATAATACAATGTGTGGGTATGTATGTATCAATAGTATATACTCATTACTGGCATGGGCATTTGTGATTAATATATATTATTTATACTAGTATAGTAGTAATAGTACTAGTATATTTATACTACTATTATACCTAGTTATTTTACTATCAGCATCCGTTTTGGGACAAACCTTTTTTATATGTTGTTTTATTTTTTTATATGTCATTGTAATGTATTAATCTGTTTTGTCCCAAAAATAAGTTATTTCTTTCTTTCTTTCTATTTTACTGGTTGCATTTAAGTTTATACGAAAACACAACTTTGAATTGTAATCAAGGAAGCTAATTTACCTAAAGTTGCCGACAAGACATGAATAGCTGCCGCACTCATAAACGTCAATTATCTTTAATGATTACTCACCTACAATTGTTCAGTCGAAAATATGATTATAACGTCACTGTTAGAGACTATTTTGCAATAGACAATTGTAGGTGCTAAGTAATCATTCATGATAGTTGACGTCTATGCACAGTGCGGCAGAAAAAGTGGTCTAAACCACAAAAAAAAATATAATTTATTTTTATACAATCCCGGATCCCAGGAATAATTTTACTCATTTGTAGTTTTAGTACGATTTCGATTTTCAATCGATTTTCAATTTATTCAGAAAAATAAATGTGAATGCGGACGTCAGACGTCTTGTCGGCAACTTTAGGTAAATTAGCCCCCGTCATTCTGATTACTGATAATGAAACGCAAAAGATAGAAAAAGAAAAAATATGTATGATTGAACTTTTCTCTTGACTTCACGTACACGCGAATGTCGTATTGTGACTACAAAATTCAATACATTATTTTAAATATAAAATATGGGCTATGTCATCTACAAGAAATGTAGTATTTTATTAGTGAAAGAATTTTTGTAATTCGACCAGTAGTTCTAGAGATTACCGCCTCAAACAAACAAACAAACAAAATCACTAACTTCACCTCTTTATTAATATTATATCGACATAATATAAATGCTGTCTCACAATAGCTGTATTTACTTTTTCGATAACTCGCTGTCCTCTCATGACTCGTCCCTTACCAACCGTGGCAGTAGCGCTGACTGTGCGGTTTGACGACCAACTATTAGTCACAAAATAAAAATACCCAGAAGGTAAGTTAAATACATACGAGCAACGCAAACATACACCCTCTCACGGACACGGGTCTCGGAACAGTCCGAGCGCCGCTGCTGTTGCGTGATTCCGTGCCCGTGAGAGGTTGTCTACGTGTGCGTTGGTCGAGCGCGTTCGTATGAAGCTTTCTTTCTGCAGTCTCCTTGTTTTGTGTATTAGTTTGGAAGGCGACCGCCAGGTGCCGCCATTACTGTAATTGGAACACTAATGTGGAGGGGCTGTGGGACTCCTGACTGACGCTACAAACTAAAAAGTCATTTTCGCCCTGCCTAAAAAAGTACTTGACGTTTACAGGGTTCCTCAAGTCGGAGGGTAGAAAGAACACCATTATCACCAATATTGATTAAACTCGCCGTTAGTGACCTCGACGCCATATTTAGCATTATCATAATAGGGATCCGAGGTGGAATAGATAGGTCTGGATAATTACGTTTGATAGACCCAAAAAAAGAAGGAGGTTCTTAATCCGCCTGGACGCCGAGTCTATTAACATCCAATATTGTCCGTGTGGTGTCGGACTCGGACGCAAAGAATAGCACCAACCCATCTCTTCCCGTGGGTGTCGTAAAAGACTAAGGGAGTTCAGGGAGTTCAGGGTGCATATCGAAAAGCACCCTGGCTTACCCGCGCGGTGGCGGGTAAGCCACCACCCTCCCTGGGAATCCAGGAGGGTTGGTGTCAGGCAGGTGGCCGGCAGTAAATACTTTGCAAATACGAGGAAGAAACGGACATTTTTCCCCGAAAATTATCTCAGCAGCATAGGACCCTATCGCTAATATATATTGTATTTTTGGTTGCCATGGAATAAAAGTTGATAGAAGTAACTTTGACAAAGTACAAAAAGTGCATATTTTTTAATTTAATTACGATGGCGCATATCTCGCCATCGCCATACTTATTCTAATAAGCAAATTCTCAACAAACATCACACGAAGCAAGGCTTTTTTAGAATAGACTATTTTTTATAGCTGAAAGTTAAAATAATGTGAAAGCTATATATATAAATATATATATACTTCACAAGGCCTTCAACCTCCTAATGAAAATACTTTGTTGAAAAGGTCTCGAGAGCCAAGGCCGACAGACTAAACAATTTTATAGGCTCTTAACCTTTTAGGCATTAACGTTAAGGCTACTAATTGCTAGTCTAAAATGTTTCCTGGATAATATTTTCTAAGTGATATAAGTTTATAACATTGCTTTGGATATTTTTATTATTTTGAATTTTGGATTCACAAAGCTATATAATAGTTACAAGATAACATTTTACGGGGCCTCGGGAGCTCAGCGGTCAGTGCGTTGGACCGGTTATCCAAAGGTCGAGGGTTTGATGCCCACCCGAGCTTCCTGAGGCTGTTTAATTTTTTTTAGTAATTTTATCTTATTTCTTTGGATGTTCATATAGGTTATTACTGTGTATATATTAATGAACGGGGTGATTGAGCCAAAACCCATCAATTATAGCGATGTATTGATGTCAATGATAGAGGTCATATATAGATATATAGAGGGACATATTTAACTGTATTGTCCAGTGGTCACACCACCGGTTCCGGACCCAGAGGGCCCGGGCTCTATTCCCAGCGGGGATACAGGTTTGTACTAGATTTGGTTGGTAGTAGAGTTTGTTTTAAGTTCACCTGTCTAGCTACTACCATCTAATTTCGCTATAAAAGTTCAATGCCAGCATTCTTGTGTTCCGGCAGTTCGGGATTACATAACCAGTGCCTCAGTAGTTGTCACTTTCGGAGTTATCATAACTTATCGGTTGGAGTCCCGCCACAATTTGAATTTTAATTAATTTGTGGTGAGAGTACCGACCGACCTGTCGACTTTCATAAAGAAGAGTTTTGGTCGAAGGGTGTCCTGTTCCGACGGTTCCAGCTACCGGACACCGCGCTGCGTCGCATGTCGCCGTCTTTACGTGTAGCATAGTTTTAGTTTTATATATAAACTGTATGTATGTTAGTCCGTAAGGTATTTATAATATGGGCCTCTATGTAACTTACCATCTGTACATAATTTGTTGCCTGAATTAAATGATTTCTATTTTATTCTATTAACTTGAGTGGAGACGAAGGCCAAGTGCTTACCTGTAAGGAAATACTTGAATTTCAACGATGCAATTGAAGGATGTCTTTGCTCAGCTGTGGGCCAGTATATTAAATCAAACCAAATCAAATTTAGTCTATAACTATTATATATATTTATTAAATAAACTATGAGCCTTCAATCCTGCCAAGCGGCTCAGCCTCCCACCGCAGCCTTTGTTCGCGGTCGGACAATGGAACGCCACAATTTAATATAGCGAGTAGTTCGCAGTTATTAATGAAAAAATACAACGTTTTATTATAACACTCTTTGGCCGGAGCGATATTGGAGGTTGCCGTTTTTTTGCGATTTTATTTGTGGCTGTTATTTTTTATTGCTTAGAACAGGGTTTTAAGGGTATTAAGTGTGTTTATTTACTTATTCGTTGACTATTAAACTTGTTGTTTTAAAAATATATCAAATAACATAGAAAATTACAATAAAGAGCCTTTCACTATAACGGAATTTCCACTACTCAAGTTCAAAACATAAATAAAACAAGGTCTAATGAAAAAAGGTTACTATAAAATTGAAGATTACCTTAATGATAAGAATTTGGGGTCATCTTAGTCTGCACGCCTGCACATGTTATTTCTCACTGTATTAAGTAGTCACACTTTTTTTATATATTTTAGAAGGAGGCAAACGAGCAGGCAGGTCACCTCATGGGAAGCAATCACCGCCGCCCATGGACATCCGCAAAACCAGAGGAATCGCAGATGCGTTGCCGGCCTAACCCTGGATACTTTTGTATACAACTCTTAGTATAATTTCGCTGCTAAGATTCTCGCTGGCTGTTTTCTTAGCAGAATCAACCTTCCGATCCAGCAGTAGAATCGCATTAGATAAATAAATAAATAAATAAATAAAATTTCCTACTCACACCAATTATGTAGTCCAAGAGAAGCTTCGTTATGAAACTCGTTAAATGGTTACTAGACAACGGATAAACATACTTAAAATACTTAAATACGTACTTTATTATATTATACATAGAAGCGAAACCCGAGACAATTTAGAAAAACAATAATTTCTAAATTGACCCGACCGGGGATCGAACCCGGGACCTCAGAGATGGCGACACCATGAAAACCGGTGTACAAACCACTCGACCAAGGAGGTCGTATAAAGTTGGCGTAGAAAGAGAGTTTTATTTAGAGCTTTATTCAAAATTCATTTAGATAATATTAAATACTTTATGTATTATTGTGTGTATATTATTTTTTAATATACTTTTGATATTTTTTTATGTAACTACTTTACGTTCTGCAATTTATATGCCCAAATTGAATAAAGGATTTTGCATTTCATTTCATTTCAACATATATAATTATATAAATGCATTGTGAGATTTCCAAGTGTGCGTTTATGGTCAAATCCGACCTATAACAAACTGAGCAAAAAGTACTTTTGACTGGTTTGTCGTTTATCATTACTTGACAGAATTTATCTTTTTATGTTACACTATTGGCTTTTTCTTTAAAGTTAACGCCGTTATTACTATTTTAAATTTGTTTTATGAAGTTCACCCTATGTACCAACCCCAACGAGGTACTGTACTTGTTTAGAATTTAAAGCAGTTTTGTCCAAAAACTCGTCTGTTCTAAAACCCATAAGGCGCATTAGGCTCTCTAATTGCGGTAGTGGCCGCTTTATGGTGATTCGATTGGCCGGGATGCCGGGATGCCGGGATGCCGGGACGGGGGCCGGGATTAATGGCCGGCGTGTATCCCATCTTGCCGGCCATTTGTAAAGACGGAAATCAAATGAGCTGTGCGGTAGTGATGTCGATTGATAGTAAGACTGTCGATGGTCTATCGATAGCCGCCAAGAACATCGATAACCTGGAATGTGATGATACTAAACGAATTGATAGCGTCGATACTATGTTTTCTATCAAAAATTATTGAGTGTCGTTTTTCCAAACCTTTTTGATAGTCAAATTCTTGTAATTCATTTGCTACTCTTGTTGTGTTGCATAAATATTATAACTAAAACATAACCTTGCCAAGGTTCTGCAAATTCTATTTTTTATTATATCTGTGTTCATTTCGTATCGATTAAACATTGCATTTTTCCATATAATTGTCTCTTTAATAGTTATGTAGATAGTCTTTATAGTATCTAGAAGAAGGTCTTTTTAGAGAAATTGATATTTTTAAAGTATTAGTATTATCTATAAAAAGTATATATATTTAATATAATATAATGTATGTTTATATATTTTCTAATTCTAGCTCGCTAGCTTAATAAGTTTGGCTTTTATTACGAATAAACACACAAGTCGTGTAGCCCATGTAAGCAAAGCCACGAACAAAAGCTAGTTAATAATATGCCTATTGATTGTATGACTGTTAGTTTAAAATTATCGAGCGTGAAACTATCGATTATTCGCAACACTTTTTTTTTATATTAACGGGTAAGCACAGTGCCTTGATCTCACCTGATGTTAAGTGATGATAAGGCCAATGATGGAAGCGCACTTCACCCGGGATCCTCAACTAGTGAGGCACTGGCTATCTTATCTCTAGCTGCCGGAACACAATAATGCTACAAACATTGATGTTATGGCGACATATTTAGATGGTGGTAGCTAGCCAGGCGGACAAGCAAGCCCTACCACCAACCAAACCGAGTACACAAACATGTACCCCCCGCTGGGAATCGAAACCGGGGCCCCCTGGTCTAAACCGGTCTTAGCCACTAGACCACAGAGGCGGTTAACACTTCTCTGTGAATGGTGATTGTTAGATACCGACGAGGTCACCCAAGGTATATGGTGAAAGCTAAGTCATTTGACTACTAATCGAAAAAGAACACTTCGATACTTCGATCTACTCGCGTTTGTTTGATATATTGTTTTATTCTGACGTTTAGAACCTTTTGCACAGTCGGTAGTCACTAGGACACTCAGGTGTTTGTCTAATAATAATATAATGATTATACAATTGTACCTCAAAGGTTTAAACATTGTTCTATTCATGGTCGGCTACGAGCAAACATAATAATAATATGTTACCATATGAAGGGAAAAAATATTCCTGCCACCTATGAAATCTTTATATCTTAGTTGCAATCGAGTAAACAGTAATGATCGAATACTCTCCTGGTGCATATAGTTAATGTTCGATTTGCCATTCGAAAGTAATATATTGACTCTCGTGACTGTATGATTTGCGCTGTGGTAAACGCGTTCGGTCTGCATTTGCTAAAGTTAAGCAAATTTTTCAAGGGCTGTTCATCGAGATACGAAAAGTCGTAGGTCCCGGCTGCATTAACAGTCTTTATCAACAATAGAACTGCACCGCAATGAACTAGTGAAATAGTGAAGGCCATGCCATCCATAGGGAAGGCTCGTGCCCCAGCAGTGGGCACACAAAATAAACTGGTGATGTCTGTTTTGAGATCATAATTCCGTCCAACGCTTGTCTGATGTAAAATTCGTGTACCTTAAAACTCTGTGTGTACCTTAATACGTGTATCTTAAAATGTGTACATGGGAACTGGCGCAAGGCCAAAATGGCCTTTACCAGCCGCCTTTAGAGCCAGTGGAGTGGATAGCGACGCCGACACCTCTGCCCGACCCGCACGGTTGACGTGCACACGCATTGCAGCCTAAAACGAAAAACAAAAGGATAATGTGAAAAATTGGTGTTTCATTCAAACTTCAAGGTTTGGAACACCAAATGGTTGGAATACAGACCAATTGTTGTTCTGAATATTAGTTACCTTAGTAAATTGCTCGCATTCTCATTGGACCCAGCCCACTAGCGAGTCACTTGTCATTAAACAAGCCTGTATAATTATGGTTTGAAACTTCACGACGTCAGGTTAAACTCAAAAATAAACTCGAGTAGTCGAAAAGTTGTTTCAATTTTCAATGAGTAGCGTTGGTTTACTTTGAAACTATATCTTGCTCCAAGTTTGAGGAGGCATAATGCTCACGGCTCAAACCTAAGCCAAGACTATTAACAACGCAAACAGGAGGATAGTGATGTAGACTGGTTGTGATTGGTACAGCCACACCGTAAGAGGATTGCAATAGGTAAACTTCAAGCAAACGCTTTTTATTTTGAGAAAGTTTGCTGATTGCCTCAGACGGCACTTTCAGCTTCACCAGGCTGAATGCAAACGCGGCCGAGCAACGCACACAGACAACGGTCTATGTGTGCGTTGCTCGAATTGAAATACAAATTCATTTTTTTTTATTTGTGACATTTGTACGATATGCAGTCTTACACAATCAAAACAGAGCCTCTATGGTCTGCCTCAACAGCATACAAAATACATTAAATAACAATGTTATCTACTTAATTATATTTCCAAATAAAACAACATTGCATAAATTAAAACTAAATTGTACTAAATAATATTATAATAATTAAAATTAAAATGTCAAATTCAATAATTATTTATCCCAGTCATTGAATAAATCCGCTATTGAATAAAAACACTTTTTAATAAGATGACTGTGTCCACAATGCGCTTTTTAATTTGTGAAAATTTTCAGTTTGTCTTATCTTCTTGTCTTCTTTTGGCAAGTTATTTATTATTTTTGGTGTCATATAAGCACAACTCTTTTAGATAGGAAACTAAAAGCTCGAGAGTATGTGTTAGGCTTACCTTCTGGGTCCCTATTTTGTTGGTACAGTCTCGCGGGCGCGGGCGCAGGCGGACTCATTACCGAAGCGAGCTGCACCTGCGGGCTTACTGCTCAGGATTCGAGATGTGTAACTGCTATTTAATACAAGGTGTTTGGTAATAATAATAATTATTATTATTTAATAGTATAAATAGTATTGAATCAGTAATAGTAAAAAAAATAGTAATTTGGCCTTCATATCACCTGATGTTAAGTGATGATAAGGCCGAAGGTAGACGCGGCCTTCATCCGGAATCCTCAACCGCTGAAGCGCTGGCTATCTTATCTCTAGCTGCCGGAACACAACAATGGTACTGTATGATATTTCCGCAGTAAAATCGTTCGCAGTACAGTTTTTCGATGTAACCAAACATCGCAGTAACAAGACGTCGGTTTAACAAGGCGTCGCAGTATAGAGATGTCGTTGAAAGGTTTCGAAGAAACAAAATTCGATGATACGGCTTTCTTACTCAAAAAATCCTGATAAATCACCATATGGTGGAGTATTGAGGTTTTTTGTAAAAATACAACCCAACAGGGACAGCTGAAACATTTTTCTTGGTCGTCAACCTCAGAAGTCAAAACTTTGGGTTAGTCAAAAATAATGTAATAAATTTTTGAGTACATAAATATTTGTTTTTGAATATTATTACGATATTTTATACTAGATTGTATGGCTACGGAATTAAACACCTATTATTAAAGTACTAGTAGACTGTAGTTTTAGTAATCTGCCTTTATATAGGCAGGTTGTTTTGTATGTTCAAGTAACACGGTGCGTGGCTGCGACCACCACCCCCTTGTCTGTTTGCAACACACCAGTGTGATATTAAGCGCCAGTTGTTTCACTCGCCTCCTCGTCCTAGTACAGAACACAGAACCTAATATGTGGAGGTTGCGTGAGTACAGGCTGGGAGGAGTTCGTTAGCAAGGCGGTTTGCTCGTGTTATGCAAGCTACGGGCTTGCGAACAGTCCCGGTATGGGACTAATTTTTTATTATTATGTAGAATACAAAATAGTTCTATATCTTTTTGTATTATTTACAATAAATTGTCCATTTAGGTAGTTTCCTAATATTCAAATTTTCCTAATTTCCTAATAGTCAATGTCGAAAACGAACTTTTCGATATTGTGTCGGGTCTGGGTGGTTGTGGTACCGTCGTTGTTTCCGATTTCCATGAAACGAGTGCTTTAGCTACTTACCTTGGGACCAGAACAATGTATGTAATGTTGTCTCAATGTTGTTGTCTCAATTTTGTCCTTTTTTACCTTTTTTAATTGTTACATACAGTATCAGATTTGTTTCGCATTCATTAGAGTTTGTTTTTACGATTAGTCGCGGAGTGCCTATTTCGCGTAATGCCTTTTTACCCACCTACCATCATACTTCTATTCTCGTAAATAAATTTTGTAATATATAAACTATTAAAGCGTAAAGATTTGTACGTAGTTACCTTATTAAATAATAAATAAATTAAAGTTACTACTTTCGTTCAAGATTTTTTTTGTGTCATCGCAAAAACCTACCAAAGTATTGAAAAAACCATATCTGCAAAGATGTTTAACACAAATCAGCGCATCGGACCGTGATAAATTTTCAATTCGCAGCGCAGATGGCGGCCGAAGTTTTTGCAGATATCGTCGACACGTGATTTATGCGTCTGTGCGTAAAAACTTTGGGCCCTCTGCAGCGGCCGCCATCTTGGGAGAAGCCTTCGCAGCGCCACTATCAACGTGAGTGAGTAGTTTGCATTACACTATAGGTCTTATTACAAGACGTGGACTATCTTTGGTACGGGGTTTAGTTCCAGCTTTAGCTCTTGGACTAACGAAAACTTTATTACGAAACCAAGTTTTTCTCTAGTCCGTGGACTTTCTATGGTACCAAAGATAAACCCTCGTGCCCCCTAGTTTATCAAACGACTAAATATATTTTAATTCAACTCAGAAACGTCAAAGTATGAACCAAGAAAAATGTTTATTATCTGTGGATAGCATTCAAACCATGGACGAACTATGGTACTATCTAGTCCTTGGAAGGTCTTTTATTTGTAAGAAAAACACATTTTAATCCTCGAACTGATACCGTAACATACCCAGACCATGTAGTCTTGATTTAAACCACGACCAAGGTAGATTTTTATAATAAGACGGTATAAGTTTTCTGTACATTATGTTGAGCAGACAACAGAGTAGCCGGCCGGCTTGATTGAATGAAGAAATATCTTATCTTATCTTATCTTAGCCGAGTGGTAAAGTGGTAAAGATATCCGAAGGTCCCTCGTCCAATTCCTAGGTCTGGTTTGTGATCACCAAGACGCATTTGGCAAGCGTGGTGGTTAAGCCATTGCCCATCAATTGTAGCGATGACTGATTACAATGATGGAGGCCTTTGTTCAGCACCGGAACAGTTATACGCTACTACTTACTTTAACTTAACATATTGTTTTCTAAAGTTTACGCGAACACTACACATTGAAATGGAACAACTTTTACGGATCTACTCGCGTTTTATTT
The DNA here is from genome assembly GCA_949315975.1 of Eudonia truncicolella. Taxonomy (NCBI): domain Eukaryota; kingdom Metazoa; phylum Arthropoda; class Insecta; order Lepidoptera; family Crambidae; genus Eudonia; species Eudonia truncicolella. The sequence continues at coordinate 11,263,624 of OX438850.1, forward strand.
TACACATTAGTTTTAATTAATGTTTATCCTGACGTTTCAAACCCTTTGCAGGGTCCGTGTTCACAGGGAGACCGAGGTGTTGGTACTCTCATAATTAGTTAGTAGCTTGTATACCCTCATTTAAAATTAATCAGGTGCGTTCCGTTTTACGCAGAAAGAGTTTACAGTATCTTTTGGTCTGGCAGTATGGTGTTGGGGCTGGGATTTAATATTTTGTATGATGGAATCCCAGGCTGGTGGTAGATTCCAACCATCATCTCTATTGAAATTAGGATGTTTTTTAATTTCAATAGCCTCGCGTATCATCCTAGGGATGAATCGTTGTACTCTAGTGAGTATTTGTGGTTTATCAAATCTGATGTAATGGTTGGGCCTCTCTAGGGAATGATCGCATACTGCAGACTTATTTTCTCGCGCCTATGCTTGACGTCGGCTATATGTTCTTTAACGCGGGTTCCTACACTTCTCTTTGTTTGCCCGATGTAAGAAAGCCCACAGTCGCAGTCCAGTTTGTACACGCCTGCATTTTGAAGGGGAATGTTGGGTATACAAGCTACTAACTAATTATGAGACGACCAACACCTCAGTCTCCCTGTGACCACGGACCCTGCAAAAGGTTCGAAACGTCAGGATAAACATTAAATAAGTAATGTGTAAAATAAACGCGAGTAGATCCGTAAAAGTTGTTTCATTTTAATTATCTTAACTTGATTAAACGCGACCGCTCATGGATGAACACCAAGGGTGCGTGTATTGCCGCCCTACAGCTTTAATTCTGATATATCTATGGTCTATGCTAAATAATTTGTAGTGACTTGATTTAAATGATGGAAGCCTTCGCCCAGCAGTGGGGCAGCTACATTTACTTTAGCTTTATTACTTTATTTACTTAATTACTACTTACTATAATTTCGCTGGATCTATCCTTTAAACCTGGGACATGTACAGCAATGCTGATTGGTGAAGAAATAGATATTAGAGTAGTTGGCATCTAGTTAGCGATGGTTTACATACCTTATACTCACACCGTGATGAGAGCAACATTACAATAACATACATATTTGATGATACCTTTGGACTGCTATGTTATAAATTATATATTAATTTTTAAATATGATATATGGGTACATTTAAATTACAATTTCTTTTATATGAAACATAACATAACTAACTACATTAAAGAAAAAAAAATAATTAAGATAACTAAAGACAAAATAAAACCTATAAATAAAAAATGTCCTCCAGCTGTGGGCTCATGGGAACGGTCCCAAGAATGCTGGTAACATCACCTCTTTGGATTGCCAAGCTAATACGTTGGCAGAGGTAGCTGCCAGCCAGAAGGCCGGTGACAAGAATGTCACCGGAGGCTTCAATAAGGCGAGCACTCAACTCTTTAACAAGCTGCTTGGCCTCCGGCCCCCATGGACCCAATGTCTCCACCGCAAACGGGACAAACAAATAATTTGGACCCAGGTTTGCGTATTTGTGCCGTTTGCGATTTTCAGCACTTACCGCAGCAGCCCCCACATGAAGAGAGGTGGCGCGTACATGTGAGGGAGCCACGGTGTCAGCACAGGTTGCATCCCACACCAACGGCCTGCCAAGCTTCCAGGGCCCAATGGTCATCCCGTCAGGTCTCTTGCCATCGCTGCGAGATATACCAGCTGGCTCTAAGACAGCCGGTATACCAACGGTGGCAAAAGCACTGCGGATGATGCTGTTTATAGTGGAGTGACGCAGCATACGCCCAGCACTGCGAGCGCATGATAGGCCGTGGTGGCCAAGCTCGTCAACAGCTTCTCCACACACGCAGCAGTGAGGGTGGACTACCCTGGCGCCTAGACGAAGACAGACCGCTAGAGTGAGAGATGGCCCGTCCAACAAGGTACCGACATTGGCAGATGGTAATGCCTGGAGCCAGTGGCCTGACTCTCTCTGGGAGACGGCAGTAAGACGAGCGAGTTCTGACATATCACCCGAAGTGGATAAAAGCCCCTCCAGAACTTGCTTGCACAGTGGCTCGTCCCATTGCCTCTGAGATTGTGAATAATATAATATATTAATAATATTGTTTATAATAATTCTTTAAGACATTTAATTTATTTTGTCTAATGTACATACTACTAAATTTAGACGTAAATTGACGTACTTGAGCATTTTTATCGATTTTGTTTGACATAACTATTATTGACAATTTGTATTTTAATAGGTTTCTGACATTCCTTTTGTATTGATCTTAAATTTACTATTTTTGCTATTAAAAGTAATTTATTTGACATTGTTATTTCTTATTTTAGCATGCTGGCGTTTTGGGTAAACTATAAGTTAGCATGTACACTGTATAATAATAAATAAATAAATAAATAAACATTTCGTTACGTGTTTATGCCTTTTATGCCTGTTATTGCAGGATTCCGGCTTAAGTCCAATTGGTATGGCGACTCCCCAACACCTATTCTGCAGCTGTGCTTTGTTTTTTATTTTAAAATATTTTATGGGTAAGCACAGCGCTTTGATCGCACCTGATGTAAAGTGATGATAGGGCCAATGATGGAAGCGCAATTCACCCGGGATCCTCAACTAGTGAGACACTGGCTATCTTATCTCTAACTGCCGGAACACAACAATGCTTACAAATGTCATGGCGACATATTTGGATAAGGTTGTGGCAGCCACGGAATAGATTTAACTGTTCTGCGGTGGTAGCTAGCCAGACCAGCCAAACCGAGCACACAAAGATTTGGAAATCGAACCGGGGGCCTCTGGGTCTAAACCGGTGGTCTTAACCACTAGACCACAGAGGTAGTTAGATACGTACTATAGTCAGTCAAACATGGAATAGTATAGAATAATAGTTTAAATGTGGTAGCTTGTCAATAGCATAAAGTTTTTTTTGTAGTAATTTTATTACAATTGTTAGGTATCCTTAATTAAATTAATAAAATAAATAATTAAATAGAAGCAAACTAGCTGAAGCTATAGGGCCGGTAACGTGATTGACCGCTTTTACCAGACGGGCCCTAAGTTCATTAACTGTCTCGAATTGGGTAGTTGACTGGTTAGTCAATATAGAAACTTTTTAATAACTGTCAAAACGATTATTTTTAATACAAATGGTATGGGATTAGCAAACTATGACGTCACTAATTCTTTCCGTCAATTGAGTGTTTATTAATAACTTTTTAGGTTACAGAAATTCATGCTTAGGTCAAATAAAAAATCGGTAAATGTTATAAAGAACTGTAACGTGATTTCATTTATACGTTTATTGTTCTGGAATTAATTGTTGTTGTTGTCAACTACCCGATTAACTTAAAACACTGTAGTTAAAATTTGTTAATGCCCTGGTTGAACATATTTCCCATACATATTTGTTGAATGATCAATAAAAAATTGGTTTACCAAAAATTACTTTTTTAAGACGCGAGGACCTTAGCACTGTATCAGCTGTACATCTCAATGGAAATCCATTAAATAGAGTAGCTCAATTCAAATATCTGGGGCACTGTGTCACCGGGGATTTGAGCGATGATTTAGGCATAGAGGGCGGAGGGCGTTGTCAGTCAGGTCCAATATGTTGGCTCGAAGATTTGCACGATGTTCCACTGATGTCAAAATTACACAATTAAAATCGTACTGCCAGATCTTTTTCTCGTGCAGTCTATGGGTCGATTTCACGCGGAGTGTTTTATTTTATTTTACAGCGCTATCCGTGTTCAATATAACAACGCGTTCAGGGTGCTGATGGGGCTGCCGCGTGCGCGCCAGCCCCATCAGCATCCTGTGCGAGTTGGCTGACAGGTGGGAATCTTCTCTCCTACAGCACTGGGTGTCTCTCCATATTGTAAAATTAAATAATAGTATGACTTTAATTTCTAAACAAAGACAATAACAATTAAATTATACTTAAACTTATTGAAAACTATAAACTATAAATAATACTAACTGTAAATAAAAAAATTGCACCAAATCATCCCCATCAGGCAGAGTGCCCAGTAAGCTAGCAGCATTGCCACGTTGGATACGAGTTGCTTATACGCTGGCCCGAGTCGCTGCTAGCTCTGAGGTACCTGGTGAGGTGAGGTCGTTTCTGCAAATTTTATTGATTTATTTATTATTATTAAAAGCCTTTATTTAACTTGCAATGTATGTAATTTGTTCGGGTGGAATCTTCCAAACTCAATTTTGAAGCATATACCTTCAACCGATCGAGCTGCTGAAATTTTGTATACACGTTCAGCATGGATGATAATGCGGAATTCGGGCAAGCTGCACACCAGGCGGCCTTGGCCTCGTCCAAGTGAGAAACCAGAGGGGATCCAGTATCTTGTTGGTAAGTAGTTTTTTTTTTTATATCCTCCTCCAACAGAATCGGAGCTAGTCTTAGCTATTTCTCTTTCATGCCAGTTCTATCATTTTTTCCTCTCGCACTTTCATTCCACATACTTCACATCCATACATCTCCTTTCATTCCATGGCAGTGGGAGTTCTGCCTATTCTAACCTATACTGTGCCTTCACTTTTTATTTCCTATGTACTTAAGGTAGCGGGTAAATAAATTTTTCAGTTGGTCTTTTATTCAAACATGGGAGATATTCCAAACAGAGTTTTGCTTCTTTCTAATTTATTTTCTACTTACATTTTTAAAACATTTTGATCCCTTTTGGGTCAATCTTTTTCCTTATATCTAGATCTTAATTAACAAGTTGGTAAGTGGTTGAGTAGCATGGACTGAAGACAAGAACGCCGGAAGGGACACGTCAGTAGTTTTACGGATACCCAGGCCACCGAACCTAATGGGAGTGTTGCTTGGGTCCAAGAGCGTTCGCAAAAGTTGATGTTCAAAATGTGTGTAAGCGCATGTAAAATAATAAAAGAAAATAATAAAATAACATTTTAATTTTATGATTTTATTTATTTAATTTTATTTATATAAAGACTGAAATACTTACCTACTTTTAAGAAATATAGTTTAATTGATTGGAATGATTTAATTTCGTAATAAATTACATTGCTTAATATTATAGATTAAGATTATTCTCTGTAACTAACACATCATTAAGGACTTAGTATGGTCTGAAATAAATGATTTATTATTGTATATTGTTAAAATCTGCGAGCGGGTGAACTGTGTTTGCAGGTTTCTTTCGAAACCTCCTTCAGGCACCAGTCCCTCACAATGGTAGGATAGCTCCAGAGACAGGAACCTCCTCACAATGCGTGCTGTATCGAGGAGAACTGCCTTCTAAATCAGGCCCTTTATCCAGCCGCCTAACGAGAGCTTCATTAGATGTTGATCGAGGCTGTTGGCCGTAACAACAATCGGTACGTAGACAGCCGAATCCACATGTCCTCAAGTGCTAAGTCGAGATATTTGATTTGTTTCTCTTTCTCAGCTTTTACGAGGTTCTCATCATGGGGAATGGTGATATCGACAATCTGCGTGCGGCGCGCTAATTGATCAATCACCACAATGTCAGGCTTATTGGCTACAATAGTCCTGTCGGTGATGATAGATCGATCCCAGTACAACGTGACATGGTCATTTTCGAGAACTGGGTCGGGTACGTACTTGTAGTACGGTACCTCAGAATCCACAAGTTTGTATTTCAAAGCAAGTTGCTGGTGGATAATGCTGGCCACTTGGTTATGCCTATGCAAGTAATCGCCGTTAGCCAGACGAGAACAGCCAGAAATAATGTGTCTGATAGATTCACCCGGACGGTGGCATGCCCGACATATGTCAACCGTCCCGTCCTTCATAATATATTTCCGGTAGTTATTCGTCAGCATAACTTCGTCCATAATTGCATAGACAAAACCTTCAGTTTCCCCAAAGAGGTCACCAAAACGCAGCCAGGATACGGACGCTAATAAGTCTACATCGGGTCCATGAAGGGCCCGATAAAAGCGCCCGTGGAGCTCCTTGCCTTGCCATACCTCCCTGCGGTCATTGGCACTAAGTACTACGGGTTTGTGCCAGTTCTCTTTAGCCAAGGATACCGGGGTGAGTCCTTTGTCCACTGCTACCACATCTCGGTACATACCTATATCGGTTTTTAGGAAATATTCTTAGCATTTAAAAAACCTCGACCCCCGCACTTCCGCGGGATGTACAGCCTCATTACCGACGATCGTGGTTGATGTATCTGATTTGCGGTTAGTAATGTACGGACTTGCCTATCCAGGGCATCCAGTTCTGTCTGAGTCCACTTGAGTATGCCAAAGGAGTACATCAGGCCTGGCATGACCCAACCGTTGAAGGCGCGCACCTTACTGCCACCTGATAAGGAGCTTATGAGCGCCTTTTTCTGGCGCCCAAAGAAACGCTCCTGCAACGATTGCTTCATGTCAGCCACACTTATTCCTAGCCCCTCTGACATACCCAAGTATTTATTATTATTATTATAAGTATATCTTTTTTTTTCTCAAATATAAGCCGGTTCTCTCTGTGATTACGGGGACAAACCAAGTAATTACAGGCTGTGGTCACTGTGGTGTGATGTCTGTATACGGGTATGGTGTGGGGTTATTTCTGAATCTTCCAGTTGCATGAACTTCCTCACAATGCGGCAGCTTTCTGTAATGTGTTTATTGTATTCTCATTCATATTATATTATCTTCAGGTTTATTTTGATGTTATTTGGTACTACGCCCGTGTTTGACATGACCATGGGGGACTACATACACTTTTTCTTATTTTCAGATTCGGATAATATTACTATTATACCCTTTATTTATTTTCTTTCTTAAAACTAGATTTTTACAGTATTTTAATATAAAAACATTATAAAAACCTAATTCTAGAGTACCGCCAGCAGCGGAGCAGGGCCCAAGCTACCGGTCGGTGGTCAGGGCTGCAGAGTGGGGAACCTCCTGACAATACGTGTCTAGGAGTACTGCTTTCTGAATCTGACCCTTGATCCAACCATCAAGCGATAGCCTCTAAAGATGTTGGTCGAGGCTCTTCGCTATCAGACCGTTCGCTGAAACGACTATCGGGACAATGATCGTCGAATCAACATTCCACATGGCGGTCACCTCGTGAGATACGTCAAGGTACTTGCTGAGTTTGTCCTTCTCAGCTTTCACTTTCGTCATGCGGGATGGTGATGTCAACGAGCACCGCCCGACGTTAAGACCGGTCTACCACCACAATATTAGGCTTATTGGCAACAATAGTCCTGTCCGTGATGATTGACCGGTCCCAATAGAGCAATTCACGACCATTTTCAAGAACGACAACAAGGCCATATTGAAGAGCAAGTTGCTGGTGAACGATCCTGGCTACTAGGTTGTGTCTGTGCAAATACTCGCCGTTAGCAAGATGAGAACAACCGGAAATAATACGCCTGAGAGATTCTCCGGGACGGCGGCATGCCCGACATATGTCAACCGTACCGTATTATTATTATACTCTTTATTTATTTTCTTTCTTAAAACTAGATTTTTACAATATTTTAATAAAAAAAAAAAAAAAAACAATAAAACATTATAAAAAAACTAATTCTAGAGTACTATTATTATTATTAGTAACATATAAAATGTGTTTCATTTCACACAAGAGTGACATATCTAATACAGGGATGATATTCTGATCAACCTGTCGCCTTGCTCGGAGTACAGATTATAATTCGTCACAGTATGGAGCGGCTGGCGCGCGGCCAGACGTGCGCTACTGACGGCTTTTTGTCGGTGCCTAAGTTATTGTTAAGTAATTATCACAGCTTTGGATGGGTGGCGTGCTGGTACGATCATGAGAGCTAAGTTACAGAAGAGCTAACACCTTGGGTTGTAACGAGATTCGCTGTATGTGAGTCGTTGATATCCGGTGTAAGGTACCCGTCAATCTAAGTTAGACACTTCTAGCTTTACTTTTGACGATGTAAATAGGGGAAGAAAATAGCCCAAACTAAATATACTGCCGGCTCTTCTCAGTGCGAGGTCACCTGCTTAGACCACCGAACCGATTGCGTTGGAACTTTCGTAAGAGCCGAACTGTATGCTGATTAAAAAAAAAAATATTTTTATCAAAACATAAAACTTTACAATTACTCACTAAGTGCTGTTATTATCTCAATTTACGTTTATCACCACTGTATTCTGTATTTTGGATCAAAATCTTGTTATATACTTTGTATACTTGTATAAATAATTAATAATTTTAACCGCCTCTGTGGTCTAGTGGCTAAGACCACCGGTTTAGACCCAGAGGTTCCGGGTTCGATTCCCAGCGGGGGTACATGTTTGTGTACTCGGTTTGGTTGGTGGTAGGGCTTGTTTGTCCGCCTGGCTAGCTACCACTATCTTATCTAAATATGTCGCCATAACAACAATGTTTGTAGCATTGTTGTGTTCCGGCAGCTAGAGATAAGATAACCAGTACCTCACTAGTTGAGGATCCCGGGTGAAGTCCGCTTCCATCATTGGCCTTATCATCACTTAACATCAGGTGAGATCACTGGGCTTATCCGTTAATATAAAAAAAAGAAAAAAAAATACTGCAACCTACATAAGAAAATTACAAAACAAGTACATGCCGTGATACTCGTAGAGATTATCAGCGGTGTCCACACAATTGATCGGGCGATCCGGACGATTATTAGCATATAGATTACATAAATATTTTTTATATATATATTACGGGTTAGCATTTGTCCTTCATCTTCTGATGTTGACTTACGATAAGGTCAATGGTGGAAGCGCACTTCACCCAGGATCTTCAACTACTGAGGCATCGTCTCAGTAGTTAGGGATATTTAGATAGGACTAGTGGGTCGCCCGCAAAACTTCGCGTTTATTCAACAGATCTTTTTTAGGAATTTCGAAACCTATGACAGGTTTCTTTATTTTTCTGCACATCTACGGCTGAAGCTCTTCAAAATGAGACCATAACCGATGGGAGGTCAATAAGTTCGCGGAATGGAGGGGTTGGTGGGGATAAATTTACTCGTCCAGGTAGGCACCAGTTAAGCACCTCATTAAGAGTATATATACCAAGTTTGAACCTAATCGGGTCATTAACTTTTGAGTTATCGACCTGCAAACAACTAAATCGGGAAGAAGTCAGCCAGTATGGAGAAAATTGAACACCGTGCCGTTATTAAGTTCCTTACCAAGCAAGGAAAATCCGCTCAGACGATTTTTCAAGAGCTGTTAGCGGTTTACGCCGACTCTGCCCCTGGTAAAACCATGGTTTACAAGTGGCATGGTCTTTTCAAACAAGGAAGGGAGTCCATTGAAGACGACCCCCGCTCCGGACGGCCAATTGAGGCCACCACACCGGAAATCGTCGAAAAAGTAGAAAAACTTGTATTGGAAGATGCGGGACAGTACTACGCTTCTTTACTGGAAAGATTGAAAGAAGCCATTAAGGAAAAAAGAAGAGGAAAACTGTCAAAAGGTGTGCTCCTTTTGCACGACAATGCACCCGTCCACACGTGCCATGTTGCGACGGCTGCTATTCACCGATGCGGCTTTGAACAATTAAACCACCCACCATACAGTCCAGACTTGGCCCCCAGTGACTATTATTTATTTCCAAAAATGAAGAAAGAGCTGCGTGGAAAGAAATTTGACGACGATGAAGAAGTCAAGTCGGCAATTTCGGCCTATTTTGACACCAAAGACAAATCATTTTTTTTCGATGGTATAAACAAGCTATTTGAGAGATCCGAAAAATGTATTAGGGTTAAAGGAGAATATATTGAAAAGGAAAAATAATTTGGTGTTTAATTTCAACCTCCTTCTCTCTCATTCCGCGAACTTATTGACCTCCCCTCGTATATATGGTGGTAGCTGAACAGATGGACCAACAAACCCCACCAACCAAACCGAGTACACAAACATGTACCCACCTTCGAAATCGTACCCGAGACCTCTAGTAATTCAACGATAAGAAAATAGTAGTATTTAAAAATATCCTATTTGAAGTATTTAATCCAAGCTATCCGGTTTAAAAGTAACAGCCGGCGGCGGCGGCCAGTAAAAGATAACCGGCCACAATAAATATGAAGTTCCGACGCCTGGCGCGGCGCCAATGGGTTCAACTTTAACCGTGCGACTGTGTGTGTGCGTATGATATACCTGGTGTGGACTGCTGGGAGGTGCAGGTTTTAATCTCGCTTGAAGAAAATCTATTTAAAAATAATTAAAAATAAAATCGTTTTCATTTCCCAATAAATACATAATTTGTAGTGAGACAACCTCAGAGAGTAATGCAAATACTTGTGTTGGGGTGCCTCGCTCAATAACAATATTGGGCCAGTTTCTAAATGTTTTATTTGATTCTATATAGCTAAAGTGCTTATTAACTAAGTGTGTGAATGTGTGAGTGTGTGTGTGCGTGTTTTAATCATTGTTTTCATTCTGTATCTTATAATTGGTGGGTATCTAAGAAAGATGGGTCTGAGACAAAAAGTAGCAATTTATAAAGTTCATATATTTTGTTACTTTGTTATATCTCAAACCGGAGACATCGTCATAAGCTCATTTTTATATCCCCACTGCTGGGCACCAGCCTTTCCTATGGATGGATAGAGAAAAGCACCACGCGGGTCCAGTGCAGTGGTTGTTAACGACTGCTAATGCAGTCGGGACCAAGCAACGGCTTTACTTGCCTTCCAAAGCACCTAGGAGCTCGAGATGAAACATTTTTGGTCACCCATCCGATGACGGCCTTTGCAAAAGTTGCTTAACCTCAGCACTCGCAGACCGGGAGAATTACCCACTGCGCCATCGAACTCTTAGAAAAAAATGTAGGAGGTCTCGGATTGATACCTAAACTAAAGCTTAGTTCCGAGGATTCCCGTAGTGGAAAAAAAATAAGTTATCTATGATGTCTCCTCATTATTAATGTTTTATTCTACTCTTTTATTAAATAAATGCCGTCAATGTATATCCCGCTCCCCGAATAATATGATCCCGAGTGAGGCAGTAACGCGCGTCTCCCGGGACGCAAGCGCTATGATATCTGGAGATTAGGACGTCGGGACAGGCGGGAGTACCGCTTTAGCTCATGTTATCTACGTACTCACCATTTCTTTTTTTTTAAATATTTTTACAGAGGGACGTTAGTAATTTGAAATAATTGTAATTAGATTTTTTTTCTTAAATAAAAATAAAGTGTTGAAAAAATTCCACGAGCGGGATTCGAACCCGCTCCCCATGACATGCCGGGTCTGGTGCACTACTTACTATGCTATCGTGGCTCTGTCCAACTTGCCAAAATTAATCAACGCTATCTACTCCTTCCCTGTAAGCCACATATTTATGTATTTATTTTTCGCGGTCGTTCGCAGTATGGCTAACGAAGGAGAACTTAGATTTAACGTCCAAAAAATAAGAAATTCATTTTGATTAAAAATATTTTGATATTGGTAAGACCTTTCGGCTACATAAATTCGAACAGGCATTTACGTGGTGACGTATTTGATTTTTATTGTGTTTTTAATGCGTTTGCTATTGCGATGCGATAGTTATCATGCAAAGCTTTCCCGACTATACACAACCTACTAAAGCTTTGTAATGTACCACTCCATCTAGTGAGGTGTGGGTACAGCTAATTATTTTATTTCTTATAAAATGTTTTTTATCAATGATCTGCACTTTATTGAGACTTATTATCAACAGTAAATATTTATTAAAATAGTTTAAAAGTCTATTACACACGAAATGGTTGAAATCAATATTACAATAGAAAATAGAAATCATAAAGAGAATGCTGTAATTACTCATTAGAAGACATTTGACATATCAAAATGAAGACATAATATGTCACATAAAATAATAATATGTCTTGTTAATTTTATCGATTTAAAATAGACTTCTTGGCGGGAAAGTGAAGAGTAATGATTGCGGTTTTGTTTTATTTTCTAAAATGTGTGTTATGTCGAATATTAATGTGAAATAATGGTGGATTATTAACCGTTAAGTGTTCGTGAGTGCATGAGTGTTGGCAAGTGAAACAAAACAGTGCAACGTTACTTTTCAAATTCTCTCAAGAAGTCTGCCCGAGGACTTAGTAAAGCCCCACATCTTTACTGAGATACTCAAGGGGTTGGGGGGTATATCATTTCTCACTTCCCATTTCTATTATCATTCATTATCATCAATATTGTTTATTTATGTATTACATAATAATATGAAGATAGAACGAATGAATAGGCTTGATGGATTTCATCCGGAGCCGTAATACACAAAACAAAAAAAAATCGATTTAAAATTTACAAAATGGCGCGCGTTTGCGTGCTTCTCCAACTTCCTGTTACACACTTCCGTCCCATTTCTACGAAATCACTCCCACAAATTGTATATATAGAAGGCGAGCGGCAAGATGTAATACATCAAAAATACTCTTTTCCGAACATTACTATTATTTTAGATGATTTTTATTTCTGAGGGCTTAATATTGTTATTCAATTATAATGTAACTCTTTCTAGCTCTTTACAATTGTCGCCTTCCACGAAAGCTTCAACTATAGCCGCCATCAATTACACGTAATCTGAACACAAACAAACCGTGGGCACGCAACAAAGCGCACAATTTATACCGCCGTTATGTAAACTTTATCTTGGGACTTGCGAATTTCTAAACATTTAACTGGAAGCGAAGCGTCGCCGCCGGATGTGGGACAAAGCATGGAGGCATGGCGGGCGCAGCCACAGCGCGCGTTTGCATACGGGTGCGCTTGTAAGGCATATCAGCGGATTTCTGCATGTATTCTCAAGCGCAGGATCGTACAAGTTTACTCTTCACAGCTAGGAACAGGGTCACTGTCATTATAATTCATCATCATCTACCTACTGTATAAAGTATAGGCCCTCTCCATGCTACGCCATCACCTTTTGTTTTGAGCTGATAGCATCTGCAGGTATTAGTTTCACGATTTGCGTTTAAAATTTTACTTATTTATATTTTGAAGCTTGATCAATCGTCAGTTACTTTTGCTGTTGACTTTACCTTACAAAGCACGGAGGAGCTCACAACGTTTTTGTTTTGGTCACCCATCCTTTTCCATGCCGTTGCGAAAGTAGCTTAACATTTACGATTTAAACCTAAACTACTCCGGGCGCTGCCCGCTGCCCGCCCACATCAAATGTTCGGGTCAACTCAGTTAGTGCCGTTGTAATCCATTTAGGGGCTGTAACTGGATTTTGATAATTGACAGTGAATAATAAATAAGCCTAGCGCCAGACGCAATCTATCAAACGATATAATTATGGGCTAATGATTTTCGGGACGTTATTGGAAAACCGTTTTGGAAGTACAGCAATGGTATTAGTGAAGCTACCACCTGAGGAGCGGTGATGACGCTGGTGATGATTCACCAGCTCACTTCATATCCCCACTTTTGGAGTACGAGCCTTCATTATGGATGGCCATAAACCTTCACGCGGGCTCAGTTGTTAACGACTGCTAATGCAGCCGGGACCAACGGCTGTACGTGCCTTCCGAAACACGGAGAATCAAAATTATCGGTCACCCATCCGATGACCGGCCTTTGCGAAAGTTACTTAACCTTAGCAATCGCAGACAGGGCACTTTAACCACTGCACTATCGAGCTCCTAATAATGTTACATTATTATCATTATGTACACAAGATCTGCATTGTGTCGCGATGTCCGCTGTTGATTGCCCGTATATCCGAAGTTTCTTAGACAAACTAGTTTCCGATCACAGAGGTGTTCTCGTAGTGTTTGAGTTGGTCAGGCCAGTCCGACGAATCAATGATGCGCTTACAGGCGAATGGAGTGCGGACTTGTGTATCTGTTTTGGTGTATTCGCTTGGTAATACAGTTTATTTGTGTGACCAATCGTGTCCGATCACCAATAACGTACAATCATACACAAACATACACACAGTTTAAGTTGTTTATATTATGTCATGTGTGTTGTAGTCAAATAAACTTACATTCATTCATTCATTCACTCAAAGTTTTAAACACAAAGTTTGTAAACAATACATATTATCAAACATAGGCGTTGAAATGCTTAATACAAATAAACATCAGAAAAATTATGACGAAGAAATAACTTACATTTAACTTAGACTTAGTGATAAAATTGTACAATTCTTGAAAACTTTACTTTCACTAATTTATTTGGTGTGTAATATATGCGTAACTAGACTTTTCTTCCATTTCGTTCCACTGCTGGGCAAAAGCCTTCCCCAAACGCTTCCACATATCTCGATCCCTGTCGGTATTCCACCATCTATCTTACAGACACATGTCATGATAAAGTAAACTGTTATTATACATAATTTAACCAAATGCATTCAGTAACTTGAATCTTGAATAAATGAATAGTATTGAAAGAAAATATTGAAAATAATGTAAAATAACAAATCAGAATACCGAATAACCCCTGCATTAAAGCACTGCTTCTAGCAAAAGCGGAAACAAACTTTACAAAAGCGTTTCTACTGATTTTAATAAAGAAAGAACCATACTTATTGTAATTCAAGAGAACTTCCCGTGCCCAATGAATCCGTTATTGGCTGACCCCACGCCGGCCGCCACTGATCAGAAGGTATGTTTTTGCTCAATTTATTCGCAAACTTCTAGTTGCGTCTGCCATAAATCAGTCCGCCTTACTCCCGACCGAATCCCAGCATCGGTGCGGAAACTTTCGCCAAGAACGTAGTTTCATGTTTTTATGCAACAACACGATTTATTGTATTCTAAATACTACGTGGACACTACAAAATCTGGGAATCGAACCTTAGCACGCGTCGGTCTTGCCTATAGATGTGAAGCTGGTTACTAACATTTGTAGCCTAGCGGCTAGAAACGGCTGCTTACATTTCATATATGTTCACATGATTTAGTTTTTGTTTTTGTTGTTTCTCTTCTGATTTATCTCATTTTATGTCCCTGGGGCAAGAGCCTTCCCTATGGATGGATAGGGAGAACGGGCCATAAACCACCACGCGGCCCCAGTGCGGATTGGTGGTTGTTAACGACTGCTAATGCAGCCGGGACCAACGGCTTTACGTGCCTTCCGAAGCACGGAAGAGCTCTAGATGATAAATTTTTGGTCACCCATCCGATGACCGGCCTTTGCGAAAGCTGTTTAACCTCAGCGCTCGCAGATCGGGCGCGTTAACCACTGCGCCATCGAGCTCCTCACTAACCATAATAACCATATTCGTACCAAATAAAAATATACTATTCTATTCTATTTTATTCTATTCTAGCTAGACGGAAATGTGCAAAATTAACTGTATTCGATTAACGTGGCGGACAAAGAGAGACGGTACAGTCACGAGCATTATCATAATATAACACTTTTGAGTATATAGATAGATAAATTATTTATAGCTCACACACAGATGGAGACAAAAAGAAAACAACAGTAACACGAAAACTTAAAGCTGGTATGGGTAGAGGCGGTGTTATCGCTACTAGTAGCTACTCTAGCTAATTTTGGCTCTTATTATTAAGAGATACATTGTTCACATGTTAATGCTTGTGACTGTACAGTGGAGGCGCGTGTTCACCTAAATACGTTCGATAATAAAACATTTTTACACATATACAAATACAGGTAGGTTTACTTGTGTAAAGGGAACGACTAGACTATATTATTATGTCACTTAAGGCAGCGTTCACATTTCAACAACTTAATAATTTGCTGTTGACTGGTAGTAGTAGTAAGTTTTACTAATAGTTAAGATTAACCTGAGTATGTGTCGCCTTCTAGGACACCTTGTTGGCGTCCCGGGTTATATTCCCAGGTCGGGCTAATTGCTAATTTTTCGATGCATTGCCCAGCTTTGTGATTGATCACCAACCCGCATTTGGCAAGCGTGGTGATTAAGTTATTACCCGTCAATTGTAGCGATGACTTGATTCCAATGATGCTTTTGCCCAACAGTGGGACAGTCATAGGCTATTTACTTTACATAACCTAAGTTTAGTTTGTTCTATGATAAACCTCCGCTATAACTATGTCTGACGGCCTGCGCCGGCCGACGACGGCTGTTCAATAATTAATCACGTGGTATCAATCACCTCGGCGCGGTTATGTGTCAATTTTGTCGCTATAAGTGTTCAATAAAATATTTTAGCGCTTCAGTCAGGTATTTTATTATATTGTATCTTGGTGTTTGCTTTTTTTTCAATACTTTAAGCTCTAGGCTCATGTTAATGGATGATACATAGTGGCAATAAGTTGGAGTATGACGCTGCACACTTGTACTTGTTACATAATTAGTTTTTGTCAAAATCTACTATAGAATTGGCCGTATATAGTCGGCATGGTTGAAAAGCGCATAATTAATTTATTCTTATAAAATGTAATATCCTTTTATGTGGTAATAAATAAATTTAAAACAGAGTAGCATTGGTAAATACCGCGTATTCGTCTGCCTCCCCACCCCCCTTTAGCATACGCAGAAAAAAGTTTCTCTCTATCTTTTTAATTTTCTGGACCATTGGAACCACTCTATGTGAAAGGTTTGGCTGTGCCCAGGTTTAACGATTGCTATCTCAACAATCAGGATCAACCATTTAAGGCACCGCACAGGGAGCTTGAGAGATTTAAACCCATTTTGTCACCAATCTGGTGCCTCGTTATTGCGAACGTTGCTTAACGTTGCAGCTCGAAACGCCACTGCGCCATACTTACACTTTGTACAAATTTACATAATTGTAATGTCTCCATTTATCTAAAGAAACGCACGTCTCCTCTCTTCGTTCTATATTTATAACAGTACATTGTTACGAGCTTACTCAGATCAAATTACTCCCAAAAATGCTAATAAATAGGAGACAAAGGTTCGGCTAACGAGCCGGCCCAGTGTATCACGCCGGTCCCGGCTTCGATTCCGCGCGCCGCTGGCTCCTTACGCACTCTTAGCGGAATTAATTTTATTAAAACACCCGCTGCCATGTGAAAAGCCACCCTAAGCACCAGCCACTAAACACAGTGTCGTGTAAACCTTATCCAAATCTCTTTGTTCAAATTCACAACATTAAAAGTCCAAGTGGGAAAATGAAATGAAACGAAAATGCAAATGCTTCTTTTTATATCGTTTATTTATCCGGTATACGAGTTTCCATAAACACATGGCGATGAATATTATATGGATTCTGTACATTCAATATCAAAGAAAAAAACAATAAAATGTATATATAATTAATAATAAATGTAAATATATATATATATACTATTATGATCTATTAAATTATTTATTGGCACCGAGACGCGACACTGGATCGTATCGATATGGACGCTAAATACAAAAACTTACAAATCATTCAATACGTTGGAGTACTGCTAGCACCGCACAATCAACATCCTCATCGTTTTTGTTTATGCCAATATTAATTAATCGGTTACAGATTTAATAATCTTCATCAAAGCCTCTAATTGGTCTGCTTGAGACAGACCAACGTAACGACTTCCGGATGTTGACTGTACGATATTTACAATAACATTATTACATCATCGAAGTAAACTAACTAGAGGAGCGGAGGTCGCGGAGTGGCTCAACGTGCGAGAGGGACAGCAACAACAGAAGAGAGTGAGAAGAAAGAGAAGGGAACACAGGAGGGAGAGTCACTAACATGCCGACAGATTGAATTATCTAACGCGTGGACTACAGGTAGGTCGGAGACAGGTCTAGAAGAGGAGGGGACTACTTAGTTCCTTACCTAGCTACGAATTCCGCAATGGACGGATGTTTACATTTTACACTTTCCAGGTACAAAACTGAATAAACTCTTTTATCAAATCATTATCTCAATTGACCCTTCTAATTTTACAAAAATACACATATATCTCACTACCACTTAAACTAAACTAACGTTTACTGTTTTAAATTCTCTTCAGCGACATCAACTTCATAGTTTCTTTAATTATAATTAATTATAATAGTTTCCGCGACCATCCCGCGCCTCCAATGATATCACAATTCTTAACAACAATAACGATCCGTAATAATCTGCTAGGAAATCATGATGTGTCAGCCACGACGTCGACCGTGATGAGGGATCCAGAATAGTTCCAGAACTTCAAATCTGACTTCATTTTAAGAATTTATTTTGTAATATTTCGATGATTATTTCGATGTGGATGTGTATATCTGAGCAGCTAACTATTGTATTTCTAGATTTATCTTGGATAATAAAATTAGGAGCCACGTTAATATTGTAACACAAAGCTGTAAGATAAGAAATGTCTGCAGCTAACGAAAACTCTGCGTTCATGATAAAAACTGTTAAACCAAATCCAGACTTTAGTCTTGAACAGAATTGTCTTTTATCTTTCACCGTAGCACAAAATAAGGAGACTGCAGAAGGTAAGCTTTATACAAACGTGTTCGATCAACCCACACACAGACCCTCTTATGGACACGGAATCTCAACAGCTCAAGCAACCGAGCGCAGCTGTTCTGAGATCCCGTTTGTGCGTTGTCAAGCGGGGTATGTATTAAAGCTTAATTTCTGAGTTTCCTTATATTGTGACTGTAGTGACTACAATTTTCGACGAATATTGCCTTTACACCGCACATCACTAAAGAACAATGAAGAGAATTAAATGTATAATAAATAACAGACTAAACACAAGGAGAAGTACAACTAACCACCGATAACATTGTAACATCGAACGTCCGATAAAAAATTTACACTTACACTACAAAATTGTTGCAAAAATTGTGGTAGCAAATACCTATCCATACAAAATGTCACTCGCACTAAGCGAGCGCCTAAAATTGACATCGAAATTTACATGATTTAATTTTAAGCTATGATACACAATGTAATAATATACTTTCTTAAAGACTGACATCTATACAAAATATATGCTGGCGATGCGGCCCGATCCCTTCACGCTCGAAAGTAAATTCTACTCAAACGTGAACGAGCCGGAGCGATCGACGCTCGCATTGAAATCGCCTCTTCAAATACTTTTAATATAATAAATAATACTAATTTCAATTGGTGTTCACATTACACAAAATCTTCACTTTCCAAAGACACTAGAACGTAACATTAAATTTTGTCATCAATAAAATTCTATTCTTCTCATAATTATCAACAATTTGGCACAATAGCTTCCTGTTTCGTGAGTACGCTACGTAATAAGTTAACAATGAAATAGGAAATGGGGAAACGAAGCCTTGGGATGCGGGGACAGGGCCACTACCACGCGGGCCACGGGCAGGAGGAGTTCAAATGAAAGGGCTCGTCGCTTGCACGATGGGCTTCAGCTCACGACCTTAATGTAAAACGCTAAGTATACACTAAGTTATTACGCACGTTTCAAAGTATACATAGGACTCCGTCATTTTGTCGAAGAAAAGTCACAAAAATCTAATTTACGAAATACGAAATAAAATTTACTTTCTTATTTGAAAGAGATTTTTGCAAAAAAATATTTAAAAAAAAAAATTAGTACATTTAAAGCAATGCTTTCCACTTTAATGAAAGAACACAAGGTAATTGCAAGAGTGGCTTGTGAAATCTGAAATGTTATGTTGCTTAAAACAACATAGTATACAGCAAGTGGTTTGTAGTTAATAGGAACAGAATTACAGACGCAAATTGATTAAATAAAAGTTGAAGAGATTCTATCGACGAGGTTAAAATGACGAAGTTTATTTAGGGCCGATTTTTCAATGCTAATTTGAGACGATTAGTTTAATTTTCACGGGCTGGTATTTTATAACAACTTTTAAACAATTGTCTGAAAATTTTAATTAAGATATTAAAATTTAATTCTACGCAAAAGGTATGGTCAAATAGAAGACAAGATGTCATTAAAATCAAGGTAATATTCATGTATGTACATGAGATGTATTTATAGACAGGAAGTTTCATTTCAGTAGAATAGTCGCATTATCATTACTGATATTGAAAAATCGCCCCTCGGAACATAAAACGTATCTTAATTAACACTAGTATTGGTTTATTCGCAGGGAACAGGTTCTAGATAGGAGTACACTAGAGACAAATTATGATTACAGTACACTACGAAGACTAGATAATAATTAGGGGACATTGCGAGTTCAGACACGCGCTTACCCGCGTTTTTATAGAATGGGGATACCTTCATTCCATCGCTGCTCTCTAAACGACAACCTACTTTTTCGTATGCATACAAAACGTTCAATTAAAACTATATTACAACAGTCGCCTAAAGAGCAGCAGCGAAATCGACATGTCCACAAGAGCGTCGCATTCTTTGGGACGTCCAACTTCCCTCGTAAATGCTTCACGAAATTTTCGTACAATTACCGGCGCCATCAAAGTTAGCTTCGCAACGGCGACCGCTCCGCCGACAGTTAAAAAGTTTCTTTTATTCACAATTCCCGCGGTGCTCTCGAAATTTGTAAATTAGATGTAATTTGAGCATCCGCTTTCTGGCTGATGCCGCCGACCTGTGAACGCTCGGAGAACAGTATTTTTCCGAGCTCGTTTCACATTGTAATTTTACCCAACAATTCGATGTTATACTTCGACGACATTATTTTGTTCTCTAACGACTTACAGGTTGAAACTTTCAATCTTACCACACAAACGCTCAAGGGAACAGAAATTCAGTACAATCATTGTGGAACACCTCATCGGCACAAGAGAACTCCTATTACAGGTAGGACTACATGAAAGAACGTAATTGTAGTAGACGGAGTACCGGCATGCAGAGCCCTCCTCGCTGGTGCTGGGGACGGGCCGTTTGGGGAGGTTAAGGGGGCGCGTCGGGGAAATACGGCTACAGCTCCCCCGTCTCCTGTAGCCGCGACACACCAGACCTCGTCAGGTTCGATTACGTGGAGAACAGCCCGCCAGCAGTGCTGTGCTAGGTCAGGGTTTAGGGTGGCCCGCGAGGCGCGCGTGGTGACGCCGGAGCGCACCCACAGTACCCTCACGTTTCGGCCGCAGGCTCCGCACTCCAGCCGCCACCCACCCGCCGCCGGCACGGCACTTAAGGCTGTCGCGGTGGCTCCTCCTATGTATGATTGTGGCAATGAATGGCGATTTAAAAGGTTATCGCGTTTATTATACATGTTGTTTCTTTCCAATTCTCCAATCCTTTGCAGGTCATAGGATTGTGTATCTGTCTCCTTAAGAGTAGATCCGTATAAAGTGTATTACTTCAATTTGTTATGTTCGCGTAAACTTAGAGAACAATATGGATAAGGATAAGTTAAGGATAGGTAGTTTCACAAAACCAATTGTAATTTACCATGGAGATACTTGGTAATCATGATTATCTTTAAATCTACTACTGCTGGAGTAAGACCATGCCACTTGAGCATAGCTTAATGCGGGTTGGTTTTAACTGCTGCCTTTCTACGATAACAACTGAGACCAACCCGAAGTACAGAGATACTTGAATTATTTTCGATTCGGTAACTATCGAATGTTGCTGCACCGTCGAGCTCCTCATACAGAAACTATATCTAAGGAGTAGCCTAAATACTATGACCCACCTGTGACCTTCAGGGTGACCCTCTTCAGCTCCCTCAGCCGCTTGAGGTCCGGCGCGCGCGCGCCCACGCACCGGTACTCGCCGCCCTCTTGGTACAACGCGTCTTTTATTCCTACGGAGACAGAGGTTATGTGGTTTTTTTTACATAGCTGGCATCATACGGTCTGTCAGATGGAAAGCGTCTGTACTATAATAAGTCACTATTGACGCTTACGAGTTTGCGACTGTCGACGATCTATACATGCACGTGCATTCGAGTTGCAGCTTAAAGAGATGCATAGATGTGAGGAGCCTTTTTTGAAGCCGTATCTATTGCTGATATCGCTAAAAATAAAAATAAAAGGGCACTTCCGTATACTTGAAAATTTCGGACAGTAATCTCTCGTAATTTCTGTTTTAGTAACTAAAAATCACTAACTGTGTCTACCTTAAAAGCAGCCAATATCTACATCTACAACTTCATGGCCAATAAATGCCTCACAAATTGGTCAAGGTGTCAAAACTAATAATTATTGAAGAACACCGCACCAATTCCGATGAATTCATAATGAGAACGCCATTGTAACTTTATCCACCCTTGATTATCACATAACAATCTAAATGTGTAATTTTCTTTTAACTTCAACTCAGCTTCTGTAACAGTTGTTTTTGATTATGAATAAATCAGCAAAGCGAATATCTTCAGAGTTCAGAAGGGCGTATTGTTATGACAACATTGCATGATGACCTTTTTATTGAAGAACAGCAATTCGAGTGCTGAGAGACGGCAATAATGCTTCGGAATACACCGCTGCGCTGGTATGCACATTTTTGAACGCTATAAAGATAATATTTACATCATGTCTGAACACATCAACATTATCCTCGAAGTCCTACGTGTGTTATGATGAATATGGTTATTAGTCTTGGGTTTCATTAGGATTGGTATTCTTGTTACGATCATCAGCGTTTAATGATGTTCATTGACCAAAAAGTCTGTCAGTGTTGACAAAACATCCTGCGAATGTTAACAGTGGTGGTTCTTACCAAGCACGCCGTGCGCGTGGTGCGAGCCGGCGGGCGCCCACGCCTCGCTGGCGTTGCCCACCACCCGCCGCCACCAGCAACCCACGCTACCTAGGGGGAAAAAAACTAAGGTATAATATAGGCCACTTGCCTGGGGGGCGCTGTGGTATAGGACCTTGTATACCTTGAACTACGTTTCCCTACTGCAGAGCAAAGACCCTTCCCTGCCCTCTTTCTGTAAACTAAAGGCATATATTCTTGATATAAACTAGCACCTCAAGCATAAATTGTCTGTGATAAGGGATTCGAAGGTTTTCCCCACTGCAGGGCCAAGGCCTCTTTCCCTCTTTCTGTCTTCGTAATTAAAGGTAAATTCAGCATATTCATGATACAAAACAGCATAAGTAGGTACCTATATAAGAAAACAAAATCTTACTTAATACAGAAATTTAAAGTCAATTTCAGCACTTACCCTTGGGGCAGTGCAGCTGCACGTTCCCCCCAACGGGCACCTCCACCTTCTGGTGGTCAGGGTCCTCGTCTTCGTCCTGCTGCTCCGTCACCGGCTCCGCGTTGTCTTCAGGAGCTATAGGAAACGGTACTTTATCAGTCAGATAATTATGCCTTTTCTGGATTGAGTCGTGGGCGGTGCGAACTCTTTACATGTTCTGTGTAAGAAATTAATGGTGGCAAGCAACTTAAAGGGTTTCTCAAAGCCATGTGATCGATACATTCTCAGAGGATTTCTAGAGGGGATGGCATCACACAAGCGCTACCCCTAGATTATCCAAAGCGTTAGAAGAGGAATGAGAGCGGAACGACCTAATGGCGCCTCTTAAGGCTTAAGGCTATAAGTGCTAGTAGTGCTAGTGCGTTTGCTAGTCACTGACTAAGAACTAAACAAAATATGATAACGCAAGGATGGGGTTTGCATTAGGTCTATATATTCAGTAGGTCTTATCAGTGTTGCGTCGTCGTATGGCTGGAGTTCTTGTCTGCTGCAGAGAAAATACAAACACACAAGTAAGGGATTCACCAAACTTCTATTGTACTTACCGATGACATTGAGATAGTACCCTATGGAGGAGTACTCTGCGTCCAGCCAGGTGGCCCGGCAGCGGTACCAGCCGGCATGCGACGCGCGTAGCGTGGGCCAGCGGAGGGTGGCCGAGCCGCGGGGGGAGTCGTCCCCCGCGTCTACCGGGGGCGGGGAGCTGGGGGATGACAGAATTGTTAGACCTGGTCCCTCAAACGAGGCGTAGAGCAACTTGCGGCAAGGTTAGGACGACTAATGTGGTACAGTCTTGCTTCGGACTCGACTCTGCTTGGACTCTAATCGCTATCAGGTTGAGCGGCCTACTTTTTAATAAAACACTCAGGTATTTACCAAAACAAAGGGGAAGAGAGATGTGTCGTAATTGTACCTAGAAAATTTAATCCTTACCTATTTCCTCTTCGCTTGTTAGTTGTTTACGACACATCTTTCCTCTCTGTCTATCTCTACTTTGGTGGGTTAAGCAATGTTCTGCGCTAAAAGTAAAAGATCCAGTGAAACTACAGTTAACATAACTATAGCCTCAAAGTCAGTAGCGCGCGCATTGTGAATGTCAATGGGCTGCAATGGCTGCATTCAGTCTGGCTGATTTCTTGTCTCAGAAACGTAATGAACCTGTTGGGGTATTTGAACTAGTGCACTTTATACCCTAGGTGTCGCAGGTGTCCATGACTGTACAAGCGAGCAAATATTTTTGCCGGTTCAGGAATATGAAAGAACCTAGTGGGTTGTCTGACCTGGTGGGGTCCACGTCGTCACGCAGCCACCAGGCGCGCGCGGGCGGGTTGGCGTCCACGTCGCAGCGCAGTGCGGCCGCGCTACCCGCCGACAGTGACACGCCGAAGCCCGGCCAGCGGGAGATCACGAACGACGGCGGGTCTGGGGAGAGGGGGGGCTTCATAGTCGAGCTAAGATAGTAGCTAGATTATGTGGCGAGGTGTAGCGGTATGCTGAAGCCCTTCAGCGGGAGATCACGAACGATGGCGGGTCTTGGGGAGGAGGGGGCTAGTAGTCAAGATCTTTTTATAACTGTGCCATTTACTAAATGGTGGCTTGTCATAGGGAAAGCTCAAAAGATAGTGACACCAATTCTATATGAATGAAAAAATAATCCACATTGAGGTGCGATTGTCGCAGAAAGCTGTGGTGTGGGAAAGGTGGGTGTGCACGAATAAGTTAGTAAACTGGTTAGTTAATTTTTAGCTCATGTCAAAATTATTTTTATAGAAATTGTATAGGAATGACAATTAATGACGTCCTATTGTGATCCGCCACTTGAGTGTTTCCCAAAAAAAGTTTTAGGTTACAGAAATTCATGCATTCATTTATTTTAAATCAAATAAAAAGTAGGTTAACGTTTTAAAGAATTGTTACGTGATATCATTGTCATTTTGATTGTCATTCTGGGATTAATTATTGTTTTTGTCAACTTCCCTATTGAAAACAAAGGTGTCTTGACTTGCCCAGTATCCTATACTCACAGGTGACGTGTATCTCGAGCTTGGCGGTGTGCGCGGCGGCGGGCGGCGGCGGCGCCGGCGAGGGCGAGGCGCGCGGCGCGGCCGGCGGCGGGCGCGGCGTGCGCTGCCGCGCGTGGCACTGCAGCGTCGCGTTGTGCAGCTCGCGGGCTGCGGTCACCGCCGCGTGCGATAGCGACACGCCCTCTGCGGGACATGACGTGTTAAGGTATCTATAATGTTCACAGGCCTACTGCCCTCCATACTCCTGCAACTGTTCCTGATAGATACTTAGAAAACATGAAGCGTGCAACGTTTGCGAACGTATCCTTTATCTGAAGTAGTTGCAGGACCGCGGAACCCGAGAAATTCGTGAATAGTGGATTTACCTACCTTTGCTGCTTGGTCAAACAACTTACGTCTTGGGATGCAGCAAGTGGATTTCTAGTTCAATGCGTTCTTTCTATCACGATTGGATGTCTTCCGCACAATTAACTAGAAATCCATTTGTCGCGTCGCATGACGTTCGTGCTCGTGGCTGAAGTTTTATGGTACGAACCTAATGCGCGATTGTAACGCAAAGGTTAGGAAGAGAGCGGGACTACTGGTCCTGGACGGCTTGTCTGAGACAGAAGATGTCTTAGAGAGCAAGGAGTCAGGCTCTTCACTCTCAAAGTCATTGCCTAAACGTATGGCAGTTATCTTTGCAGAGGAAGAAGAGTGAAAGGATGGGGTTGCACTAAAGATCTCAATATGAGTCGACGTGCTACGGGAGAAGGGAAGATAAGATAAGATGGTACAGTTGTACCAAAGTTGCGGTAATACTAAGTATACTAGATAGCTCGAAGGAGATTTATTTATTACCAAGTTAATACTTTGACGGCTATGTCGTTACAAGACGCATTCAGGGTGCTAATTGCAAGTTCTATTCATAGTACGATCACATTATCGGGAATTCGTCGAAAAATTGCAACTCAGCTCGTTATTGGTAAATGTAACCGAATGGTGAATTAACACAAACTCAGCACCGTTAACCTATCAAGGCTACTATTATACAACAATATCGTAACTGTAGTACAGTGGAGAATTCCTGAACAGCAGACGTGCAGACATCCTCACGTACACGAATGTCCTATCCGTGCAATCTATGCAATACTTGCGGATAAGGGTGTATGAATCTTTGGGCTGTCGCTGCCCAGGCCACTCGTACTGACTACAAACTTTTATCTCACCTGATCGATGCACCTGATGAAAAAGACTGCTAATGTGTTTCTTAGCTTTAGACAGAGAACTTCTGAGACTCTACATGATAAAGTAAATAGAAGAATATGCTGTTTACTGACTTTTTAGAACCCCTACATAATTATTAAATTACGATTTTCTGATGTTTAACTGTAATATTGTTTTCTAAAGTTTACGCGAACACTACACATTGAAATGAAACAACTTTTACGGATCTACTCGCGTTTATCTAATGTTTATCCTGACGTTTCGAACCCTTTGCAGGGTCAGGGTTAATTAAAACTAATGTGTAAAATAAACGCGAGTAGATCCGTAAAAGTTGTTTCATTTCAATGTTTAACTGTAAATTAGAAATACATATAATATATATATAACCAAAATAACAATACTCACCTATAGAATAGTTGGTGTTGTGTATCTTGAGATAAGGACGATGGTCCAGGGACGGCTCCAAGGCTTCCAGTCTCCACGACAGCTCAGGGGGTGGCACTCCTCCTACGAACACAAACAGAAAACTAGAGGCTTAGTAAAAAGTTCCGAAAAGAAATCTTTAATTATTTATTTGAGTTTGTTTGAGTTACTTTTTACTTTTATGATTTTATTTCAATAAAAGTATCGTCTTCTTTTTCTTAGCAGTTACACTCTTGGCAGAGTGGTCGTGGTAGTCACTTCGGTCGGAGTGAGCCGCCTGACCAGCCGACGCCATACTCTTCGATGCCATCTTTGTGCACTTGCATAAGGGGTTCTCTACTGCTTCCTTTAATCGTCCATCCATCTGATCGGCGATATACCGCGAGCGCGGGTGCCCTCAATTTCGTCCTGGACTACAAGACGTTCAATTGACGCATCACCACGCCGAGATATGTGCCCAAAGAATGTGAGTATACAAGCTTGAACATTATAGGAAAGCCAACGCTTGATGCCAAGTTCTTCATCTAAGAGAGTAAAAGTATCGTATATTTAAGGATAAAGTAACTGAAAACTTATTATTCTTAAATTATAAGAGTACATTATATTTTTTCAGATATATTTAAGCAATACAAAAAAAGTTTTGGGGTCTGTTTAGGGGGTAAGGGGTCGTTGGGAAAGTCCCTCATAACCATCACCGTCTAAGGGTATACCCTTACCATAGCGTCTGGTTAGATGCCGACAACAACAATGATGACGTGGGGGGACACGTCGCCTTACTCTTGTAAGGTTCAAGATTTTGTTTCGTCCTGCTTGAAAACAAAACAAAGTTTCGCGTTTGAAGCCCGCGCCCAATCACCACCTACATCAGATACAAAAACTGGAAAACTAGGTACAAGCACTGGCGAGCCAATTACAGAAGCATGGGAATCAGGTATACCTTCAGCGACGCAGCGCACCTCCAGCACGGTGTTGTCGCGCACCGGCACCCAGGTGTTCCCTGCGTCCAGCCGCCGCCCGTCCACCGCCAGGTACACCGACCGCACCCGCTCTGGACACAATGAAACACATTTATAACTCCTAGAAACATGTGGTAAAAAGACAACAAGAAATAAGCTAGTCGAAGGCAGAACTATCGAATTGTTAATTTGCATTGAACTTCAACCATGTCTTAGTTACTAACAACCTTTCCTAGTTACAAGATAAAATTTTGCTAGAAAAAATCAACCAGTCTCAGGAAGCTCGAATGTGAATCGAACCCACGATCTTTGAACTCTCGGTTGGTCGGGATCTCGGTAGCTCAGCGGTCAGGGCGTTGGTTGACTTTTTCTAGTAAAATGTTATCTGGTACTACATATATCATTGTGAATACAACATTTAAAGTGGTTTAACCATCGTTCTTAGATCCAGGGGTCTATGGAACAGCGGGGGTTGCTGGTTTGGTCCATCCACCACCAGCATTTATCGTTACCACCACTTAAAGCAAGAGATAAGGTAGCCTCAGAATCTGAGGTAACTAGGTAATTGTGATTCCGTTTTCAGCTTTATCATTAATTCTAGGCTAGCTGAAGTTTAACTGTTGCGTAGTAAAAACACTACCTAGACCTAACTAAGACTCCTTAAACAGTCTTCGTTTAGTACCATAAGTCTTCACGGCTTTGGCAGCGCGAGTGCCTCGGGTAGCAGTTGCTGGTGTACCACTCTTCTCCTAAGTCAGTTTGCGTCCAGTACCGAATATAATAAGCATCTGCGATGGCTTTCCGGAAACAGTTATCTCGGCTTCGTCGTCGGCTTCTCAAATACAGTCTCCTTACCTATGTTGACACCAGCGCCTCTGGTGGCAGTTACTGATGAAGCTTACTACTCCTCAAGTCAGTCTACATGCACTACCGTATATAAGCAGCTGCGTCGGCTTCCCGGACACAGTCTTCCCGGCCTTGTCGACGCCGGCGCATCGCCAGTCACCGGCGTCAGCACGGGTGGCGCGCCCCACCACCGCCGCCGTACCTTCTAACCACACCCCCTCCGTGCCCGAGGGTGACGGCGCCAGTGTCATTTGCTACAACAAACATGAGTTTCGTTAGCGGCCTCACACGTGAGCCCACGTTTACC
Organism: Eudonia truncicolella; assembly: GCA_949315975.1. Taxonomy (NCBI): domain Eukaryota; kingdom Metazoa; phylum Arthropoda; class Insecta; order Lepidoptera; family Crambidae; genus Eudonia; species Eudonia truncicolella. Next base: position 11,292,345 of record OX438850.1, read on the forward strand.
CTCGTTTAAAGACGAAGGCATTATAGTTAAAACCACAAAGTTGGCAACACAGTTTTATTATATATGGTGTTGCATGAGTTATCAGGTATTCTTTAAAGATATTACTTCTCAAAACAATATAATTAACTAATAGTGTCTAATGGAACTCGAATAATCGCTTCATACGTACGTCTTCCAGAAATTATTCTCTGCAACGCAGTGTACTGCTTTCTAACTCTCGTTCATTACTGAGAGTTGAAAATCAGTAAGAAGAGAATCCAGGGTGTGGTGCGCTATCTTTGACCTTATCGTCACTTACCGTAAAGGTCAATTTTTGTGGAACGATATAAAATATTGCTGACTTTATACAAAAACCTTTTCAACAGTGATTAAGGTCACGAACCTCGTTGTCCTTGTACCAGCGCAGGTCGGTCACGTTCACCAGGTCGCAGGGGATGAGCGCCGTCGAGTGCGCCTCCACAAGCAGCTCTCGCTCACTCCTGGGCGCCTGGTCACAAATGTTCAGGTTATTCAATACTCTATTGCGTTCTACAAATTTCTACAATGGGAAAGAGGGACGGGAGAGCAACCACATAACTGGGTTGGCCCTCTGGTGGCCGATATCTTTTAGAAGGATTCCCTGGTTAAATAAACGTAACAATGTTTAGACTAGACCATTGCAGACTATAAAAGGCTATTTATTTGGCGAGAAGGAAGTGCTCTAAAATATTAAGTTGGTGACTTAAACTTTTTTTAATAAATTCCTGTAAACTATAACTGAAAGTTATCTATAAAAAGTCTTTATATACTCTATTTGTAAATGAATTGTCACTGCTGGTCTGGTCTTAAAAATTAAATATGAAATAAGAATGACAGCAATCGTCTGGATATCCAAAAAATAGCAGTGTCAAATTACATTTTAAGGGTTCCGTAGTACTTAAACCAGGAAGGAATCGATGTAGAATCGACATGACCTCAATAAATCTCGATTGTTTGTCAGTGCTTGTAAGCGAATATATTCAATAAAAAAAATTGCCGAGCTTATCAAAAAACATCTCCGAATAATTCAAATGTTTATTTTCTTGTTTTACAGTATAAAATAATAGGCATTTAAATGCATCCCAAAATCCTAACGTTTTTTAGTTTTTCTAGAACTTTTTTCTCTGTTCGCCGGCCGGTATATTCTAGTTGGCTTGGTTTATTCTACAAGTATATTCGGAAACGGCTGCACGAAATAATACGCTAAAAAAAATTACGTGGGAACTTCAAAAACCAAACAGAGTTACAGATGGAAACTTGTACGTTTAAAAGCATGACGTATTAAATATCCCCCAGTTTTTGAATTCGTAACGGAAATGTATTTTTCCTTTCGAAAGTCACGTCCTTCCTTTACAAATCGTCCATTACACCAGCATTTCATCTTCCATCAGCTTCCAAAGCTGGTAAGTACATAAATAACGGCGGATTTTTGCGCCGAAGAAAGATTCCGAAAGGCAAAGCCGCTTATGGAGAGTGAGTATTGATTGCGACAAACGCAAATAGAAAAATAAACGCAGAAACCTCAGTGACCAGCTTTGCAATGAAACCTCGTCAGAACTCGCCACCGTCGCCGGGAACGACGGTAAAAAACAAGCCCATTCCAATGTGGAGATGGTGTGTTTGAAAGTGTCTCCGTTTGTTGCAACACTATTTGATGAGGTTTGAACAAGTTTGTTATTAATTGTTTTTAATTTGTTTATATAATTTTAACGCAAATTTTGTTGCGAAACAAATTACAAAAACACAATGTTGAAAAAATTTCCACGAGCAGGATTTGAACCTGCACCCTTCTGACATACCGGGTCAGGTGCTCTTCCAATTGAGCTATCGTGGTTCTAACCAGCCCGCCGGAATTATTCAACACTATTTACTTTTTTACTTTGAAAGCCAAAGGCGTCAATTCAATGTCAACAACTACCGTCATTAACATCTGATCATAATATTTTTACAAATACTAAAGATCAGTTAAGAAGTAGGCTAGCTATTACCCGGTATATACCCGGTATGTCAGAAGGGTGCAGGTTCAAATCCTGCTCGTGGAAATTTTTTCAACATTGTGTTTTTGTAAGTTTGTTATTGTTCTAGACGGAGAAGCACTTAGTCTGTAATGTCATAATTAATTACCACCTACTTCAGTACTTTCGGTGATTATAAACAAAAGAAGCGACGAGGTGCGAAAGCCAGGCGTGGGTATAAATTGACCTGTGCATTGTTGGCTGGTTCTGGCTTGTCCTGCAGATTTAGTCGATGCTGGCCGGATGACGAAGGTGTCGAAGTGCGAGGAGGTATACTGACCTGGGCATAGATTATCCAGTGCTAGCTAGTCCTGCTAATGCGGCCTCCTTGCATGAGTATACCAGATGACGAAGGTGACGAGTCGACACGTGAAGCTTTAGCGACCTAAGGGCACGCGGGTATAACTTACCTGTGCATTGTTGGCCGGCGCTGGCTGGTCTTGCAAATGCGGCCTCCTCGCATGCGCTGGCCGGATGACGAAGGTGTCAAGCCGTGAAGATGCGCGCGGGCCGGGCGCGGCGCCAGCGTCGCCGATGGCATCACGCACCGCCCCGCGGATGTTGAGGATTGTGTCGCCGGTCTTCACGCGGCGATCGGCTGGCTGCGAGGGTACGATTAGTTGACGACTTTGTTTTTGAACTAGTCTTTTACAGGATAGAATAGTTGGTAACAAATCTAGGTCAATATAAGCCCACCCCAGGGCAGAGATTTATACATTGTGCACTTCTCCAAGTAAAAGGAAAGCCTTTCCTTTTACTCTTAATCCTTTTTCTTTAGTTAATTAATAAACAGGGGTTTTGTGTCGTCGGAGTTGTCAACCTTTGATAAAATTCTCATTACAATTTAAGAACAAAATTCAAGACCTTGTATGAATTGTACATGAGCATCTTTATTCTCCTCGCTTTGTGTTCATTCCCAAGACTCTTTACGTTAAGGATAAGCTACTTCTCATTTTACACTAATAAAAATGGGTGTGACTTGCTTATTAATCAAGATTTATGTCCGATGGGTTTTATTGTGTAAAACACTTATAAGATGAGAATTATCTATTAACCAGCATGAAGATTGGACTTTGAGAAAATTTCTTCAATTAGTCAGGTACTTACTTTGGCAGTCTTGTTCCACTCCTGAGCGCTGCTCCTCTTCGTGCGCTCCACGTTGCCGCTAGTTGGCGGGTCTACTCTTTGTACCTTCGTTTCATTATCAGTCTCAATCGAGTCTACACTACTCAGGTCTTGGGGAGTCACCAGGATGCGACTCTCTTCGATACTGGTCTCTAAATCATTGTATGAGGGTTCGTTTTCCAGTGTGTCTAGCTGGTCAGGTTCTTCAGGGGTGTCCTGTTGTAAGTTTTTCATATGTAAAAGTTGATACTCGTAACTTAGACATTTAAAAGGTAGCGTTTGTCTTCAGTGGTGGTAAAAGACAACCGATTAACTTTAAAGTAAATTATTATTAAAAATTTACTTTAACAATGTATTTTTATTTATTTTTATTTCTATTCTATTAACTTCATAAGTAAGTCATGGTTTCATAAGCCCAACGGTGGAGACCTCGGCAAAGGCTTCATATGTAAATAAAAATGTTGTTATTGATTACAATTACAATAACTATATTTAAATACTTAAATTAGTACCCATAATTTCTAACGAAAGGTCTCATAACAGCAGAAAACAAATTGAAATAATTTAAATGGAAAACGTTTAATAATCATGCCTTTCCTCATAAACATTGGACCATAACTTTTTCATCATCATCTTAACCAAAATTCACTGCTGTACAAAGTCGACCTTCACCAGATCGTCGGTCCACCTTGTTGGAGCCCTAACCACACTGCATTTGCCAGTGTGTGGTCGTTACTCGAGAACTGCTCTGGCCCAGCTGCCATCAGTAAAAAAAAATAAAAGAACAATGCTTACTTGTAAAGGGGGATACAGTGGTCCATCGCGGACCAGTTCCGCGGCGTCCACGAAGGGCACTGAGGCAGGGGGGGCGCGGGGGGCGGCGGAAGGGGCTGGGGGGGCGGGGGCGCGCTCCGAGCTGCTCCACTCAGTGCTGCCGCTAAGGGGGAAGCCTGCGAACAAAACAAACGGTGGTCAGGCCCAATCGTAAGCATTGGACTTCTTATATTACTAGGAGCTTGATGGTTGATGACTCAGTGGTAAATGCGTTCCGTCTGCGATTTCTGAATTTAAGCAAACTTCGCATAGACCGGTCGTCCGGATGAGTGGTCAAAAATCGATCATGTCAAGTGCCTCAGAGCTTCGGAAGGCACTTAAGCTGTTCGTCACGGCTCAATTAGCAGTCGTCAACAACCAGTGCGGTGCGTTTGTTAAATAAACGCACCGCACTGGGCCCGCGTGGTGGTTTACGGCCTGGGCTGGGCTAATAATGATGTATAGTTCTGATGTCTCTTTTGTCTTGAAATTAAACTACTTTTACGGATTTGGTTTTATCCTGACATTTAGATGCAGCAGGGTCCGTGGTCACAGAGAGACTCAGGTGTTGGTCGTCCCATAATTAAAGGGTACGAAACCGCAGGACAAAACTAAAGTGTTAAATAAACGCGAGTAGATCTGCAATGGTGGTCGCATTTCAATATGAGTCTGATTGTCTTTTAATATGTATAACTGGATCTGGAGCAACACTATATTACAAAACAACGTCGCTTGACAGCGATAAGTAGTAAGGACAACGCCATCGATTCAGATTGTAGGTCCTATAGCCATAAAGATAAAGTTTTGTATTCAAACTAGAACAAACAAGTAATGAGGCGATGTTACCTTCGCTACACAAACCAACCACGCAGAACTTCTAAAAACTTTCATAAGTGTCATCTTATTTTGCAAATTAAAATGGCGCCTCACAGATAAATTTAACATTGTTAAAGACACAAATTGTAACTTCGCTTTTAAATTGTAGAGCATTCATTTTAAATGTAAGAACAGTCCATTAAGCTACAGTCCACTTGGATAAACATCTAACAACGATCCTTCGATCGCCCTCCATTGCTATAACTTTCTGGAAGTTTTACTTGAATCATGAAAGACCCAGTAATTGTAGGGCCCGAACTTGGGCCGGGCGTTTCAAAAGACGAAGTTATTATAGAGCGGATTAAGTTATTTCTTAATAAACATCAATTAAAGTTCCAGATCAAAGGAACTAATTGAATTCGCGTCGTCGGCGATGACGTCGGCGTCGGCTATACAAACACTGGAGTTGCTAATATTTTGGGTTAACTTGATAGAGGGAGGATGTAATTCTATTCTATCTGTCATCAGAAACTGTAAAATCATAATCTTCAAGTAGCCTAAGCTCAAAAGGCTTATATTTATGAGATTTAGTATTAGAAAAATAACTTAATTAATCTATTATATAACTAAGGCATGGTAATCGTTTGCACATTGCTTGAAGTTGTTTTTATTTATTTCATGAATACCACTACCAATGAAAGCTTGACAAATATTAAAGGTTGTTATGCTTTACTCGCTGCTGAATACGAGCAGCACAAAGCCGGTCGTTGTGGACAACTCTGGACCAATCCAAATAAATGGTGGATGACATTTTCGGCCGTGTGCCGTTATTTTAAAACAACGTTGACAATACCGTCCTCTAAAAGTCTTTTTCCTTAAATGAATCGGCAGCAATCCCAAGTTAATGTCGTAAGCGAAGTAACATTTCGGTTAATACTAACACCAAGCGCTATTCAAATGAATAAATTCATTCGTGAATCCCCGACGACATTTGCTGAATACGCGGAGAACACAGAGCACTCAGCACAAAACATTTCTAGCGGTGTAAGCGCTGATGTGCTCGACGGCCATTGTTCTAGTGTTAGACGCTCTCGGGGACAGGATTTGCACAAAATGGCATCTTGCTTAGTTGGCTGCTGCTTTTTAATGTTACTAGCTTTTGACCAGCTTGATGAAAAGCAGACATGCACGCATGCTTGAGGTTGACCGATTATTGATAATGGAACGAGTTTCTCTTTAATTAAAGCGCACTTCAATCGGGAATCCTAAACTACTGAGGCACAGGTTATCTTTAAAAGATTCCCGAGAGATTTCTTCAAAAACGATCCGAGAAATTTAAGCCACAAGTACTCTTTTGTCGTCTTATTTCAAATAAGGAAGACCGATTACAGTATTAAGTATAAATATTTGACAATCTTAACTGACCTTTACGTTCGAGGTTTAAGGTTTATAATTAGCTGTTAACCTTTTGTACATTATGTAATAAAATATTTAAGTGCAGCCATTTTTGTGATGCATTTTTGTTCTGGATCCTTAATCTAGCACTAAAAACTTAAACTGTGGTCACCATGGGTAATCCGTGCGCGTTTTTATCGACATTAACAAAATTGGACGAGATAGGAATAGACTAATTATGAGTTAAAACTTGGCAGCGTTTGACTTGACTCTTACATGATGATGATGAGTACCTCACCCGGAATCCGCAACTAATAAGGAATTGGATATTTTACCTCTCACTGTAGGAACACAACAATTAATATAAAGAAATTAACCCTGTCATCATTAAGACAACAATAAATTCTATGGCGAAAACTAGCCAGGCGGACATTCAAACACTTCTACCAAATCACTCTGAGATGTGGTTTAACCTTTTTTTTATAGGTAGGTACACACTCCTGCACATCAACCTACCACAAACTGTCAAATTTCCTCAGTAGACTTTGAACTTTATGCCATAAGCATATTATTGAAAATGTATTGAAAAAAATTTGACAGTTTTGGATAGATTGATGTGCAGGCATCTGTACTTATGTGGCTGATTGCCTCAGATGGCATTATCAGCTACACTTGGCTTTTTTGGGGGCGGCGAGAAACTTAAAAAGTTCCTCAAGTCGTGTCAAACGAATCACTTTCGGAGGTTTTCTAGAGGGAACGGCATCACGCACGACGCGTGTCCCCGTGCCCTACTAGATTCTCCGAGGGGTTCGGATCCGATCGGTGACTTAACCGGTGTGAGGTTAATGTACTGATGAAGATTATAAAGAGATTAAATATCTCACGGAAGTTAACTGACAAGCAGAGTTACAAAAACTTTGAATTGTATTTTCTAGTACGAATAAAATTCTCTTAAACTCCGCATCCATTAGATAGTGTATCTGTGTTTACTGTCCAGGGAAATGCTGCTGCAAAAAATATGTTTTTTATCGCTCCATCTCGCAACATTAACACATCTTTCACGGCGTCCATAAATTGCTCGGTCCGCGGACGTGGATGGATGGCGTTGTCAAACTGCTCCTCAACATTAATCTTCGGAGCTGAATGTTACTACAAAACTCGCCGGAAAAATATCCGACTATCAATAAAGCATCAAAACATTCCCCCAATCAATACATCGGATGGGTAGTTTCAAGACGTTTTCGATTTCAGGTGTTTACTTCATCTTTATTTGATGAATTTTAATTCATCCGGAGACCTGGTATTACGTTTTTTAGAGAGTTTGCTGTTGGCCCTTAACGAAATTTTATCGTTTGTCAGAGGTTTTCTATAGGCAATGGCATCACCCACGCCCCCGTTTCACTAGATTCTCAGAGAGGTTCGGATCGGATCGAGAGCGGCACAACCGGAGGGTGCCTTTAAAGGCTCGGGTTGACCGATAATCAAAGTAGGTCTCCGATTCGGAATAGACACAATTAGTGATAGGTTGCTAGGTTGCAAGATGTTCGCCCGATGTGCGAGCATCTTGGTATCCTTGTCCCTTAGACACTGTTACAACATGCGCGGGAAGTTAGGCAGCTGATACAATATTCTTTTCACGTCCCACTACTTCATGAAACCTGAATAGTGGAACTCTGCCCAGACTACGATTGGGTGGCGATCACCCTAATAGCCTTGCTGTTTCAGTTAGAAGGCTAGATCCAATAAAATTTTATTAAATTAAAGCGTACGACGTCGTGTCGATGGCCGAACAAATAGATGATCAAGTTGAATGCGAGACATTCTGTTATAACCCGTGGTTATACCCATAGCTCCGTTAGACTACTGACGGTGGAGGACACGTTACTTATACAAGCGTATTAGCTTTCTGGATGGGTTAATAGGAGTATTATTAATTTGTTATGGCGGCTTACTTAAAATCTTTATAAAAAAGGCATAGAAGTAGATTGAAGCTTCAGTATCGACGGCGCACATGACACCTTCCTTAGTTTTATTAAATATGAGTCTTGACAGCAAAACTTTGTTTAAATTAAACAACTGAGCCATTAGGCGTATTTTCGATTTTTCCAGTTTTTCAACCGATTTACCATTATGTTATATAAAATCCTGTACTCATTCATATTTTCAGGCCGGTGTAGATCAGACTCATTTCCACACACGATGTCTTGATTTCAATGATGGTGGCCTTTGTAGTGGGACAGTTATAGGCTATTTATTTACTTTCTAACGCGCGTGTCATAGGCTGTGGTGGCGTTTGTTTAATTTAGTTACTGTACGGGACGACCATACATTCGTGTGCTGGGTTGCGTCATGGGCGGGTAGCTTCGGGTTTCTTCTAAGTGTTTTCCGCAAGAGTGCTTGTAAGACACTGCATACTCCACACAAACAGTTACTTTTCATTTTGACAACTCAATAACAAAATGTAAAAGAATGTACATTATCGGATGAAAAATTAGAAGGAGTAGCGAAACAAGTATGGGATACGTGTTATTCGTCGGTCACGTGTTAAGCTCTCAGGTGCCATTACCATAACGGGGCTCCGTTATCCGCGCGGGGCGCCGGGCGGTGCCTCCAGCTCCCAGGCACCGCTTCGAAGGGGATCCAACGTTAATCTGTTGTTTGCTGGTGGGATAACATCATGTCGTGATGGCAAATATTGTTATGCAGGACTTTAATGAGTCTCGGCTTCAGCTTGTAATTGCAATCGCTTGTATAGTACAAAACATTTTTTAGGATAGTTTTGAAAGTGTACTTTTTCGTGTAAAATAAAAAAGAAATTCAAATGTAGGGTATAAAATTAGCTCTTACGAATGTCACTATATTATTATGCCATCGGTTCGTAAGTCTACATAGCATATTACTTTTACTGTTATGAAAAAGTTTAGGAGCAAGGTGAAATGGTTTTTTCTTATAAGTTTAGGCACATTAGAAGCAATTTTGCGTTGTTAGTAGGTTTGTTTTACAGTAAGTACTATGTGACCAAAATAAAAGCCATTGTCAGTGCCTTTATGGCTGCCATTTCAATTAAGATTAGTGGTATATATATTGTTAGCGGAAATGTGTCGCGCCTAGATGGAAGGGGTTGCCGTGATGGTGGGAGTAACGCTGTCACGAACATAAAACCAGATGCGCAGCGCCTCCGGGTCATTTTTTTCGTCGAGCTGCGGTTGTGATCACTTGCTAAGGGGAAACTCTGTCCGTTCGTCTATTGAAATTGCCTTCTCTGTTTAAATTTTGCTTTATTACCATTTGAGTCGATTTAAATAAGAAATTGTTAATTTTAGAATTAAATTGTAGCTTGTAATGTTTGTGTTTTTTTAATAAATACGTTTAAGATTCCTAAAAATATATATAACTAACCACGTCCCACAAACTAACTAACTTTAGAGTTACAAAGGAATTTAATTCGGCGAAGGAACAATTCTCTTTAGATTGTTAAGACAGTGAGACCCATCAAGCTTCATTCAAAGGTGGCTTTGGATAACACTACGCTATCTCGCCGCCGCCGCGCGTTTCGCTTTACGTGCTCGTGGCGGCACCAGGCTTCAACACTTTAAGCCCTATGTTGAAGCGCAGTGTTCAAATCCATAATATATTAGGTTCTTACCTATGAAATTGCCGATTTATTATATAATTATATTTTTCAAACTAACGTTTTTTTTTTTTCAATTTTCTTAACATCTATTTATGTTAACACTATAAAATTTGTCGGGCAGTGTGTTTGTCTCTCTAGCTAATTATAGCAGACATTAAAAAGAAGAAAAAAACAAGTCCCTTCAAAGCTATAACAAAACATAAGGTCAATTACGCTAACAAAAAAATCTATTTAAAAAAAAATTGGGTCATAAAGACACTAAATTCCAAATCATTGTTATTACTGAAGCCTAAGTAACATAATCTTAATTAAATGTGTATGATAGTATTAACAACCGGTATTGAGTTTTAGAAGTAATACACTTATGAATGAGTGAGAAAAAAACGTCAATTTCATAGGGGTCCGGGTCATTTTTTTCGTCGAGCTGCGGTTGTGATCACTTGCTAAGGGGAAACTCTGTCCGTTCGTCTATTGAAATTGCCTTCTCTGTTTAAATTTTGCTTTATTACCATTTGAGTCGATTTAAATAAGAAATTGTTAATTTTAGAATTAAATTGTAGCTTGTAATGTTTGTGTTTTTTTAATAAATACGTTTAAGATTCCTAAAATCAGAAGTGGGATAGTACTCTCGTGTTTTATGCCTTCTTTAAGTTTTGTTTCCTGCACTAGTAAATCAGTTTCGTAATTTTTCTCAAATAGTCAAATCATACGATTGCGTTAACATTTTGTTCATTGAATTTCTCGGGTGGGAATAGGTTATCAGTGTGGAACTACTGTAAGTACGTACATTAAAAGATAAGTGTTGAAGAAAATCTGGTGAGTTTTTAATCTAACTACCCTCATTCGATATTTTTTTCTTTTTCTTTCGCATTAAGGTAATTAATTGTGTTTAAATACTTGTTTGAACGTGTTTTATTTATTAGATCTGTAGATCTTTTTGATTTGAAGCTTGATATTACTCGTTACCTATTTAATATTTTATCAAATAAGCTTACAAGGAGTGATTGTTGTTCTTTTCTTTACATAAGTGTAGATTTATAATCTTTTTCTCTCTTTGCGTTAAAATCATGCCTAATCATAATCGCCGAAGTAGAAGTCGGTCAAGAAACAGAGATTCTACGTTACGTTCTAGGCATACTCGAAGGCGACATGACTCGTCTCGAAATGAATTTAGACTTCAAATGCAACTAATTCTAGATCGGCTTTCATCATTGGAGGACCAGCGTGGCCGCTTTCGCCCCGACCGTGCCTTTCGGTGGTTGGCGAGTCGTCTTCACTACCCGCGCAGAACCAAGTGAAACCGTGCATCGGGAAGGCGCATCAACACCGCCGTTATCCGAGCGCCCGAGGCAGCGAGCGGTTGGTGAAGATTCGGCTGGAAAGCAGCGTGCAGCATCGGTGGCTCAGTCGTCACCGAGACCTCATTCCGTGAGTGCTACTACCGATCGCGATGCAACTGCGACCGATAGGATCATCGACGCGATACGTTCCATCAATACAATGGTAAGACCAAACCAATTTATTATATTTCGAATTTTGACCCTAGTGTCAACGATATAGACGTTTGGTGTGAGGAGGTAGATCGCGCAAAAAGTGTTAATGGGTGGAATAACGAATGTTTGTCTCGTATAGGTCATTGCCTTACATTGTCACTAGCGATCGTAGCTGGAGTAATTTTAAGATCGAATTTAAACCTTTATGCTCTAAAAAGCCTGATGTTGCAAATATTTTGTATGAAGTGATGAGTATTAATTCTGACTAATTCGAGTTTTTCTATCAACCTGAAGAAATGTTCTATTTCTGTCCACTAAAATAGAATATCTAGGCCGTACTATAAGTCAGGGTCAGGTTTAACCGAGCGAGCAAAAAGTAAAAGCACTGGTGGAGGCTCCCGTTTGCAAGACTGTCAAACAAGTTCGCCAATTTCTCGGTTTGGCTAGTTACTTCCGCCGATATATTGCTGCATTTGCTACTAGAACATCTCCCATCGCCAAACTAACTAAAAAGGGCGAGCCATTCATTTGGGGTAGTGAACAAGAGGAAGCACGGCAACATATAATCTCACAGTTAACTAGTGAGCCTGTTTTAGCCATATATGATCCCAGTTTACCAATGGAAATTCACACGGATGCTAGTTCCATTGGTTATGGTGCAGTGATTCTTCAAGTTCACGATAAAGGTTATAAACGTAATGTGGGGTACTTTAGTAAAAGAACTCGGGGAGCTGAGCCTAAATACCATTCTTACGAGCTCGAGACCTTGGCTTGAGATCAAACCCAGCAAGATGCATCGGTGAACGCTGGACGAAAGCTTCCCAGAATATTTGTAACTAACTCTTTTGTCTTTGTTATCAAACAGGCACAAGCAACCGGCAAGCTCGATTCTGGCATGCGCGGTCCCTACCGCGTAGTCAAGGCGCTTCCCCATGGGCGGTACGAGCTGCAGTTAGTTACTGGCTCGTATGGAAAGACGACCCAGGCCGCGGCAGAGGCCATGGTGCCATGGCGAGGGGAATGGACTCCTGACACGTGTGCTGCATACTTCGAGAGTGTTCAGACAGATGGTGCAGGCCACAAGGATAGCTAACGTCGTGCTTCCTCCTTGCTGGTGCTGTGATCAGCGCAGGCCATAAGGACAGCTAACGTCGTGCTTCCTTCTTATTGGTGCTGTGTTGTTTGACAAAAAAAAATAAAACTAAAACATCTAGAAAAATATAATTAGACAAAGTAGACATAGGGAAATAAAACTAAAACATATAGAAAAATATAATTAGACAAAGTAAACATAGAGAAATAAAACAAAAACAATCAATAAATAAAACATCTTTAGCATAGTTATTAGACCCCTAATTAATTAAACGTTAATATAATTAAACAACTGCCGTGACAGGTTAAATCATTAAGACTTAGTTGCAGACGCCTGTCGTGTAGTGTTGTCACAGAATAGATAGGCAGACTCGATGCCTCTGTCTATGCTGCTCATGGAAGCCTGAAGCCTTCACGAGACGTGCGATTCAGTGATGCCTCCGTCTCGATGAAGTTGAGAGACGTGCGATTCAGTGATGCCTCCGTCTCGATGAAGTTGAGAGACGTGCGATTCAGTGATGCCTCCGTCTCGATGAAGTTGAGAGACGTGCGATTCAGTGATGCCTCCGTCTCATTGGTTTGAGAGACGCGCGATTCAGTGATGCCTCCGTCTCATTGGTTTGAGAGAAGTGCGATTCAGTGATGCCTCCGTCTCATTGGTTTGAGTGACGCGATTCAGTCATTCAAACTCGATTGTTGTGTGTCCCTGTAAATTCGAGAGGGGACGCCCTCCGTGTCTGAATGTTCACAGAGGCAGTTGCAGGACACGCATCGTGGTCAGAGTCAACAAAAATTGGTAAACTGAGAGCTCTCAGACATGGGTTTTGTCTTTTCTTGATAAAATTACAATGAGTATGTGAGAGATGTATGAAAGAGTTTTGCACAAGTTTGACAATGACTTCGGCAATTTTACCTCTTGTTGTTATTCCAGATAATGAGAGTTCTGACCCTGAGGCAGGTCAGTCGGCAGCGCAACACGAAGCGGACGGAGCTATTGCCGGACCGTCTTCAGCACCACACGACGCCGGTCTGGTGGCACTGCAAGATGCAGAGGGCTCTTCGTAGTCGCCCCAGGACCTCGTCGAGGACGACTCCACGTCAGGAGAGGCCGTGTTAGCGGAAATGTGTCGCGCCTAGATGGAAGGGGTTGCCGTGATGGTGGGAGTAACGCTGTCACGAACATAAAACCAGATGCGCAGCGCCTCCGGGTCACTTTTTTCGTCGAGCTGCGGTTGTGATCACTTGCTAAGGGGAAACTCTGTCCGTTCGTCTATTGAAATTGCCTTCTCTGTTTAAATTTTGCTTTATTACCATTTGAGTCGATTTAAATAAGAAATTGTTAATTTTAGAATTAAATTGTAGCTTGTAATGTTTGTGTTTTTTTAATAAATACGTTTAAGATTCCTAAAAATATATATAACTAACCACGTCCCACAAACTAACTAACTTTAGAGTTACAAAGGAATTTAATTCGGCGAAGGAACAATTCTCTTTAGATTGTTAAGACAGTGAGACCCATCAAGCTTCATTCAAAGGTGGCTTTGGATAACACTACGCTATCTCGCCGCCGCCGCGCGTTTCGCTTTACGTGCTCGTGGCGGCACCAGGCTTCAACACTTTAAGCCCTATGTTGAAGCGCAGTGTTCAAATCCATAATATATTAGGTTCTTACCTATGAAATTGCCGATTTATTATATAATTATATTTTTCAAACTAACGTTTTTTTTTTTCAATTTTCTTAACATCTATTTATGTTAACACTATAAAATTTGTCGGGCAGTGTGTTTGTCTCTCTAGCTAATTATAGCAGACATTAAAAAGAAGAAAAAAACAAGTCCCTTCAAAGCTATAACAAAACATAAGGTCAATTACGCTAACAAAAAAATCTATTTAAAAAAAAATTGGGTCATAAAGACACTAAATTCCAAATCATTGTTATTACTGAAGCCTAAGTAACATAATCTTAATTAAATGTGTATGATAGTATTAACAACCGGTATTGAGTTTTAGAAGTAATACACTTATGAATGAGTGAGAAAAAAACGTCAATTTCATAGGTAAGGACCATAGAATTTAATTACAATTTTACTTTAGCTAGGAAGCAGGGGGTCTGTATGCAATTGTTTCTAAAGTTACATGTCATTCGCTGACTGATTTATTGATAAAAGGAAAACAATGTCGATCATTGGTTCCAGTCGAACGCCTTTAAAAATATGAAACAAAGTTTTTACTCCAAATCAAAACAGCGATGGCTTCGAAATAGAAATAAGGAACCCAACGCTCAATGTATCGTGCCTACGATTATTTCAATCTAATACGTTTGTGACTTACAAAGGAGTCCAACCACGGTGCATGTAGGAGTCCAACATGTAGATAGTTACTTCTAACAAAACATTTTTAATTTGAATTGTCCTTATTCCACATTGCATGTCGTGTACCAATGTGGTCGTGTCGTAGCACGTGCGGAGCTGATTCGCAAAGCGTTGAACATCACCAGTGTTTGCCTGCTAACAAAATATGAAGGGGAAGTGGCAGACTTGTTCATGGCGATAATCGATAATGGCGCTGTCCAATGGATAAAACCATTTATAATGCCATTGCCTGCCACTATAAACAATCATGCCGATTAAAGCATTTAATCAAGACGACACAGCCTAAGAGCACTACAAATAAACATAGAATAAGCTCGGAATAGTCTGTCATGTAAGCGTCATTTCAAATTAGTGTAAAATTACCATCTAGTGAATCTAACGTGAAGCAAAAACTTTGTAACCCTTATTACGAAAATTGCGCGGACGGAGGAGTATGAAACTTCGCACACTTATAGTTTATATAGAGAAGGATTGAAGAGTGTTAATATAATTATTATAATATATTCAGTATTTTTTATTCAGTATAATTATATATTCAGTATTATTTCTCATTTAACGAGCAGCGTTCAATGACTCTCTTACATGCATTGCAAAGCTAAATTCGTAGTGAATGGGTTTTTTAATTAAGTAACCGCCTCTGTGGTCTAGTCTGTGGTCTTAGCCACTAGGCTAAGACCACCGGTGTAGACCCAGAGGTCCCGGTTTCGATTCCCAGCGGGGGGTACATGTTTGTGTACTCGGTTTGGTTGGTGGTAGGGCTTGCTTGTCCGCCTGGCTAGCTACCACCATCTTATCTAAATATGTCGCTATAACATCAATGTTTGTAGCATTGTTGTGTTCCGGCAGCTAGAGATAAGATAGCCAGTACCTCACTAGTTGAGGATCCCGGGTGAAGTGCGCTCCCATCATTGGCCTTATCATCACTTAACATCAGGTGAGATCAAGGCACTGTGCTTACCCGTAAATATTAAAAAAAAAAGTTTTAGGTTAGGAAAATTTATGCAAAGTTTATTTCGTTACAAGTTGGTTATTTGTTCCGTTTTTTGTTTCCCTATTTTGTGACCTCATTACAAAAGGATTAAAAAAAATGTAAATGCAGAAACCTGTAATTGGCTTTATTTATTGTAATTATAAGTAGAATAAGTGTTCATTGTAATAAGCTGTTGGTTTCTAAATAAATGTATATTTTTTAAATTATGCATAAAAAATACATTAAATCAATAAAACAAACATTACACACACTACCATGTATTTGACACACACGCATATATACTCTTTTCTGAAATCTGTCAATGCCAATCCAAACCCAAATTCTATCTTTTTTAATTTTTAAACGACTTCAAAAAAAGGAGGAGGTTCTCAATTCGACTGTATTTTTTTTATGTTTGTTACCTCAGAACTTTCGACTGGGTGAACCGATTTTGATGATTCTTTCTTTATTTGAAAGCTGGTGCTTCCCGTGTGGTCCCATATTAATTTGGTCTAGTTCTGATGATGGAATCCTCAAGGAATTGAGAGAACTCCTCGAATATTGTAGGCTTACCTATAGCGATTTTGGTATTTTCAGAAATAAGTCAAGCATTTGCATTCAGAAAGTATCATTTGATGAAGTGTAACTGATGAAAAAGACCACAGATTGCCATCGGAACTCCTCAATGATAAGTATTTCACGGGTGGCGATAAGATATCTCGATTAAGATAGTTAAGCGACTATGACGAAGCAGAAGAAGGCAGGCACCGGAACTCATCTTATTCTTTGTTTATTTGTAAGACGCAAAGTTTATAACAATGTTCTCCCTAATATTTGCTAGAATTTGTATTTTATCTTGATGGTGGTTCTCATAAACGAAACGGATAAGTACAATACCGTTGGAATGTCTCTCCTCGTTGTGTAAGGAGCCTGGACCTCGCCCGGGAATATACATTAACCGTGTGTGGAGTGAACATTGATTGCGTTACGTCGGCGAGTGGGATCGAGTTACTGCCCCAAGTATGGCGGGAATTGCTCACTCGGTATTATCAGCGAGAATGGAGAATGGCGTCCGCAAATGCATTTACCATTCGGGGCATATAGTTGTAATCATGGTGCTTGTACCACAATATATGTATAGCTGCTGCGCATAGCAACGTATTTTCCCTGAATCACCTATTTTAATGATAACTTGGTTTACTGATAAGTGATAACATGTGGTTCAAAGGTTGTACCTACCAAATGCACTAACGAGATGCAGGTAATACGGCTCCATTCTATGGATATAAGCCCTCTTCCTACAAAAAGTGTAGACAATGGCTAAATACGTGTTTAAAATATGGTGTCTAGGATTAGCCATCTTCTCATCATCATGCCATGTCATCGTCATCTTTGATTCCAAATGTACATACTTAATTTACATTAAACAAGATTATCGAATACTTAATAACTTTAGCTACATACGTATGGGATTCTATGTTGCAATTGCAACGCACGTCCTACAAACAGTCGGTCACAAAATCATTACTAAAACCTCGGCGAAAAAATCGGTTCGATTATCGGTCCTACAAAAAGTAGGTCGTGATTCTACGGCTCCCGTAGAATAGAATAGAGTAGAATAGTTTATAATTGCTTTTAATGTGGTAGATAACAGTTGTTACATAATTTTGGAATCTCACATATAAGCATACAATTGGTATGCAGTAACCGATACGTAAATAAGCCATTAAATTTTTTTTTTTAAATCACAAATTTTTTGCAGCTATACATAACTTTAACATTAGAAATATAATATAATCTCTGAACCATTTTTCTACTTTCTCTCGTTTTTATCACCTCCTAAGTTTCGGACTTGAGGAAGTCCGAAGTTTGAGGAAACTGATCTATTTGGATTGCTAGCCTCGTAGATATACTTAGGTAGGGAGAGGCGTGTGTGTTCCGGTGTACACGCACAACGGGTTTGTCCCTATACCTTTATAACTTATTAGATTGTACGGGGTTTTTGAGACGGAATTTTCAGAGCGGAAACTCGAGAGTACTTGTAAGGGTTCGGACCTGGGTATGGGCCGATCAAGATCAAGGGGGATGGAAGAAATGGCATGTAATGTATTATACCTAGTGGGGCTTACTCTAATTTTCAATGAGGACGGTGTTTTACAGGCTTTGTTCTTTGGTTTAAATAATCGAAAAATTGGAAATCCAGCTGGAGAAGCCTTACTCATTTTGAATGATCCTTAGTGGATCCTGATACTAGTATCAACCAGCACGGTGTCTTGGCAGCGTTTGTTAATTGTTCATGTCACCTTCAAACAATTAATAATCTAGCTCGAAGGACCAAAAATGTGTAGAACAAGACTTGATACTTTAGCTAGACTTTTTAGACACTAGACTAGCTAATAAGAGGTTAAGTACCAACTTAAGTTACAACTTGGTACCTTTTGTCAAACTTTCTTATTCACTTGCGTTCTGTTTTACGCAAAAGATTCAAAATTACAAAAAAAATGCTTTAGTGTATACTTATCCGCGATAATGACTTGTGATCCAAGCCCTAAGGTACTGTACCTAAGCCTTATAAGACGTTTATATAATGACAAATCCCAATTCTAAATTCAGTTGACGTAGCAAAAATCCTATGTAAAATGTGTGTCGCGCGGGAAAAGTGCAAGACTTTTAAAAAGACGCCAACACGTCTTAAGGAAATCTCTTTTGAACGACAATATAATATCCTCCGGCGGCGGTGGCCTCTCCACACGTGACACGACGTGACGTCACCCGTCGACGACTCGTGGGGGGGAGGGAGGAACAATTATTTTTATTGCTTTAACTCCGAGATTTGCGTTGAGTGCTCGTGAGCAGTGATTAGCAGAAGCGAAATTATGTTGCGCTGATTACCGTGGGCTCTTAACGTTTAAATTTTGGTGTAAAGAGACGCTCAATAATGGCACAAAATAAGGAGAGTGCAGAAGGTAAGATACACAAACGCGCTGGAGAAACGCACACGTAGACAACCTCTCACGGACACGGAATCTCGCAACAGCTGCGCGCGGGCTGTTCCGAGGTGTTTCGAGATCCGTGTCCGTGAGAGGGTCTATGTGTGAGTGGCTCAAGCGCGGTACGTACTACCTTCTGGGTTCTTCTTATTTTGTGGTAATGGCGTAGTATCGTAGCGCTTTAGCTAACTATCGTCGAAGTTAAACTGAACTTTCACTCATCCTGTTTCTGAATGGGGGATCGAGTATAATGTTATTATATCTCAAATCTCTATTAACCTAATGTAAACATCCACAAGAAACACAACACATACATTACAACGCACACACGCCTAAACACTCACATACACTCATGCACACACTCACACACTCTCACAACAAATTATTTTTATTTTTATTTTTTATAGCTATCTCAATCTTACGGTACATGGTTCTGGTGGGGGATCCTGGAGTCCTGAAATACAGGAATATCCTAGCTTAAGCTCCAGTCTTCCCAAATATTACGTGTTTTACTTATATTTCAATATATTTTATTATGTTTCACTTCACATTCTTAACTTTGTTATTCTTGTATAAGTATAAGTAGTATAAGTAGTAGTATAATAGTATAAGTTCATACAACAGGTGAGACATGTAGTGTTTTGGTGGAAAATAAATAAATTTTTATTTATTTTATTATTTTATATCAATTAGGAATATCAGTAAGATTCTGAAGCGATCGTCGTCGGTAGCTAAATAAAGTGATTTTCATTAAACTAATGTTAATGCCAGCAGCCGGGTTCAATGGCTTTGCGTGCCTTTCGAAGCACGGAGGAGCTCGATATGATAAAATTTTGGTCATCCATCCGATGACTGGCCTTTGCGAAAGTTGCTTAACCGCTGCGCCATCGAGCTCATCATTGTAGCGATGAATTAATTTCAATTATGAAGATTTCAAAAATGAACACATTTGCCCAGGAGTGCGACAGTAGGCTTTTACTTACGTTGACTAGCAAGTAGGTAGTAACTAGTTAAGTGAGTTTATTGAAATCATTTCCTCAAAATAAATTATTTAATTTACTTCCCCCAACATTTTACGTTCGTACTCTCAGCGTATAAACTCCTAAAGCTCCAACGCAAATTCAAACGTACTTACCAAGACCTAAAAGCCGATATCCCTTTAACGCTATTTTTAATGAATATGGTCAATGTCAAAGTGAATCACTTGATCGGGCTTACCGAGACAAGTGGCCGCAGCCGGGACCTTTCAGCTGACTGATCAATCCTATGACGAAGCTTTGAGAACCTGACGGTAATGAGCGGTCCTGCGTGGTCAAAGCCTTCGTATAGCATGTAATTACCATACTGGGTTCCTTCTGAATGTCTTAGAAATGGTCTCGGCTCTGTCAATGATCGCTTAGAAGCCATACAACTACCATTTACTTCTACCAATGAATAAGCAATAAGTCTAAGAGCAATGTGAATGGGGATGTTTTGTGTCGTGGTACCTCTACACGGAATCTATTCGACTTGATAGCGATATCCCTAACCTATTTCTGCAGACAAACATGTACTCTCATACATATATTGTCGATGGTATAAAGAGGATACGATGCCGCAGTGGTTAGCCTCTTTCGCAAAGGCCGGTTATCGGGTAATTAACCAAAAAAAATCTAGTTTTGAGATCGTCTGTGCGTCGGAAGGCACGTAAAGCCGTTCGTCCCGGCAGCAGTCATTCGTCAAGCAGTCGTTGACAACTACCGCACTGCACTAACCCGCTATTGTGTCTATTGTTGTAAATGTTGAAAATGTAAATGTTTAATATTTTGGTGATGTAAAAATCGCATTATAACTTGTTTTGATTATGCTAATAAAGATAATTTTCAACGTTATTTAAAGTAATTGTAACATAACCCGGGGAATCGTCATAAATCTTAAATTCTTAACTCCTTCCGACACACGAATTATAGCCGAAAAGGCTTTTCGGCGAATGAAATATGTTACGGCTTACGCAATGCGCGTCCGAACTGTTGAGAGGCAGTGAAGCGGAATGAATGCAGCCTCCGCGGCTAGTGACCACTTCTGGCTGTGGGCAGCCCAACG
Organism: Eudonia truncicolella; assembly: GCA_949315975.1. Taxonomy (NCBI): domain Eukaryota; kingdom Metazoa; phylum Arthropoda; class Insecta; order Lepidoptera; family Crambidae; genus Eudonia; species Eudonia truncicolella. The sequence goes on from OX438850.1 coordinate 11,313,160, forward strand.
GTGGGCGGGAAAGGGACTGTCCTTTGAGAATACAGCTACAAAAAAACTATATGAATAACCTTGTGAATATAAAAATGGAGGTTATTGTCGATAGATGAAATAGCCTAAGTCTAGGGTTCTGGATGAAGTTGCATGCTGCATTGTCTGTCTTTGAAAAGAGGATGCTGTAGTAGGGACAGCAATTGCCTACGTTTTTATGATGTCTTCACCAATCACGATACATACGAGTAGTGATAGAATGGCTGAATGATGTTTATTTATTTCGGCCATAAGTCCACAGATTACGTTAGTAACAATTTTGACTTAAATATTATGAATTGTACTTTTTATATTTAAGTGCTAATTGCTACAATTAAGCTTTTAGTTTTTTCACTGAATTTTATAAATATTAAATATTATATAAACTAATTATATTACACACTGTCTTTCTCATTCTCTCAATTTATAAGTAAATTCAAATTCAACTCGTATCATTCTTCTAATTCAGAATGAAATTTTACAAGTGTGTTTTGACCGTCATTATTTTTCTTGGAATCGCAAGAAACTTGGCAAGGGCTGTCTCTTTCTCTGGTAGTGTTACAGGGAGTACAAGCTAAAATTTTAAAAAAGGCCATTAATATATCACATTCATATATTTTTGTCTAGTAGTCTAGAGCAGGGTTATATAGTACAACAATCAAATCAATATCAACAGTTTCCACACACATTCACACATTTGTATAAATGAACTGCCAATCTATGTAATAATCAAAATTCATTAAAGCATTATCTCTGTTACGTGAGAACATCTGAGAACAGAGTCTGCCCGCTTGCCGCTTAGTTTGATCTGTTTTAATTTGAGATTCCGATTAAAACTGTTGAACGATATTCCAAATTACTTTATTTGTGGATCCACCGGCTCCGTCAACCGCGAACATTAAGTAAATTGGAGGTTTCGGAGCACAGTTATTTAAATTTGGAGCGATCCATCTACGGCCTCTCCCGAGAATACTTCAATTTAAAGACCTATTTTGGCGAGTATTAAGATAAAACGTAGACAAATACCGATATTCGTATTACAAAGTAATATTACACTTTAACCTTGAACATACCAGTTGGGAGTTGGGAAATTGCTTATAATATACTGTTTAGAAACTATAATATTGAAAAAGAATATCTAAAATACTCATATTAAACATGACGTAACAATTTACACGCCCATCAAATAAAATAAAATGATACTTTCTTTAAAATAAAATGATAATTGGAGACATTGAGCATGACTAGTAAGTGGGCTACCCACATGACAGACACCAATGCCCTTCAAGTTAGCAGAACATAACCATAAAACATCATGTCTATCTATCTTCTATCTATCTTTCTATCTATATTCTATATAAATAAAAATGAATCACTGAAATGTATGTAAGCGCATCACTTCCGATCGACTGCACAAAATTGAATAATTCTTTTTTTGTGTTTGTTATTATCAGGACAAGGTTAGTACAAAAGAAAATTAAAAGAAAAAAAATGTTTTTACTAAAATATGTTTTTTTTAAATATCATGATGAAAAGTGAGTGTGTGAATTTGACAGAATGACGTACAGTTTTAGTATATACAATTTTCTTTATGACTTACAGTTCTTCAGCCAGTATTTGACAACTTCAAACGGACAATACGTCATATGTCATGGTACGTCAATTAATAAGTCCCAAGGCTAATCGTAGAAATGTGTGGAATAAACCTTGAATCGCCGTGTTTTTCGCATGGACAGCATAAAGAAAATTGTATATACTGAAAATGGACAGTCTGCTGTACGTCGCGTGCTCGAGAGTCAGAAAACCATCTGCGCTATTTATTTTCTCTCCAGAAGGAAAAGCGAAAAATATTGTACATTACAAAGCATTAAAATAGTTATAATCTTGTAGTCTATAGTCCATTTCAACTAGGATGATCCCGGTGACAGATGTCATCAATAACGAAGACGTGACTTTGTAAAATCGTATGAACTTATTTGACTACATCAAAATAACATATTTTTATATAATCCATCACTAAATATACTACAATTACTTTTTATAATTCTATTTTTTACTTTAGATTAGGTTTGTCTCAATAAACTCTCGCATAACACACATTAATCACAACTTTAAAACAATATAATAAAAAAACGTACCCCTTCACAAGGTCATTTCATTACAAAGAAATACTAGTGTTGGGATAGTAATCCAATTGAAGTTCAATTGACATTCAATAACTAATCAATTAAATTTAACTTTATATTTTTCATTCTAGCTGTATTAATTAATTTGTTAGTCTATTTTTATGTGAACATGTAGATTAGTCTACATTTTTTCATTTTATTGCAGCGTCATTACGAAAAATATTAAAATGAAACATCTTAAACTTATAAAACAAAAACAGTATATATATATACAGCCAACACGTCACTGGTAAAAATTGGGCGAAAGTAGTCGATAAGACAAAAAATACTATATTAGAGGACTGGGAGAGGTACGTCAGAATAGATCGGTGGAAAGACCAACTTATAATAAATATCGGCGATAGCGACTCTTCAAGCGATTCTGACAGTGATTTTTCAGATACTTACTGAATAAAAAATTTACTCTTTTCAAATTTTGTTTCATTTTACCGAATAACACTGTGTAAAACATACATTTAATGCATTTATGAACAATAAACTTTCAATATAATACATAAACACAAATCATATTTAAAGTATTGTTAGTAAAGTAAAATCGATTTCATTTCCATATATAGTATTATCGATTACCAGAAACAATCGAAATTATTTTATTGTAGGACATCTCTACAATTGTCGAAATCGAACTGTCACCGGGATCATCCCAGTTGAAATGGACTATAGTCGTCTAGTTGTAGTTTTTTTTTTGTACTATATTTAGGAAAAAAAATATGGCGGTACGAAGTTCGCCGGGTCAGCTAGTATAATATATAAATATCTTCTGTGCAAATATCAATTTTTTTTTTCAATCATAACAAAGAGATATATGTGGGGTGTCACAAGGGCCAATATTGGGCCCATTGCTATTCATACTCTACCTAAATGGCATGCCAACTGAAACACATGGAACAATATTATTTTCAGATGACAATACAGTTCTTGTGCGAAGTGTTACTGAATACGAAAAACAATAATTAAGTTGGACGATTAGAAAACTGTAGATTAGATAAAACATGGCACTTAATCACTTAGAAAGTAATGTTGACAAAACTAAAAATATATAAGGCTAACTTAAATTGAAGAGTAATTAAAATTAACTTAAAATAACAAATCTTATAGTAGATAATTTTAGTTGTTGCTATATAAATTAGCCCGCGCGCTGTACGTAGTTTATGTTGTAAGACCTGAGCAAAGCAGTGAGATGTTCATACTGACGATGATGGTGATGATATAGGTAAATTTATATATAGATTAATACTTAGGTTCTATATCAGAAACATTGTCATCACATCCTGTAGAACTTGGATATTGGGCACAACATTTGGATTCCTCCATTATTAGTTTTGTAACGATATCAGGCATCCATGAATAGTTAATGTCGCAGATAATACGACGATGTTTGAGCTCAAATTATTTCTGAGTTGGGATGAAGTCGGCTTTGACTGGATAACGTTCCGAGGGATACGTCAGCGTGTTGGGTGGGCTCTAGAAATACTCAAAAGTATTATTGAGATGTCTGTAGTATAATTGGCTTTTCTGTCGTCGTTTGATGTTGTTGATGAAACATGGGCCAACGTTTATCAACATGTAGTGTTATAAACGCTTTAACATATAAGTGCCTATGTTAAATGGCTCTATTGCCATGACTTATTTTTTAATATTCTGTGTTAAATCTAATGGTTTAATAATTTTTTTTTGCTTTTTTTGTTTTTAGAGTGTTTTTATAGCAGCACAGCGTCATCTATCCAACGGTCGTTGCAACCGATGGCCATGCAGATTCATCTTTGCAGATGAAATACCAACAAAACAAAACATTAAAAAGGAGTGACAAAATTCATAGCTTACGTCAGCCTTCCCGGTAGCATAGCGGTCAGTGCAGCCGCCCGGATTGCGGAAGACCGGAAGACAGTTTCGATTCCTGGCTGGGTCGGGTGGGCGTTTAATTTTTTCACTGTATTTTATAAAATTTTATAAATATTTAATTTAGCTTCAGTGCAGCAATTAGCACTAGAAAATAAAAAATAAAAATTTACTATAGCGTTGTGTTGTCAAATTTGTGGTATTTCATCTGCAAAGATGAATCTGCATGGCCATCGGTTGCAACGACCGTTGGATAGATGACGCTGTGCTGCTATAAAAGCACTCTAAAAACATTAAAAAGCAGTGACAAAATTCAGCGCTTACGTCAGCCTTCTCGGTAGCATAGCGGGCAGTGCAGCCGCCCGGATTGCGGAAGACCCAGGTTCGATTCCTGGCTGGGTCGGGTGGGCGTTTAATTTTTTCACTGTATTTTATAAAATTTTATAAATATTTAATTTAGTTTTAGTGCAGCAATAAGCACTTGAAAATAAAAAGTAAAAATTTAGTTTCACCTGTCCCGATGTTTGTCTGTAATCAAATCTTGCAAGTTAAATTTGATGCACTTCCCGGTTACCAATTAAGCTGAAATTTTGCATGCGTGTGTAAATTGGATGACAATAATAAATTGTTATGACATGGAGCTAATCTGATGATGGAACCGGAAGGTGGCTATAGAGGCTCGGTAGTTAAACGACACAACCCCATCAAGTTTGGACTCGTTTCATCCGTCTTGACAAGTACACACGCCTGCACATCAACCTACCACAAACTGTCAATGTTCGTCAATAGACTTTAAACTTTATGCCTTATGTATATGGTTGAAAATGCATTGAAGAAATATGTCAGTTTTGGATAGGTTGATGTGCTGGCGTCTGTACTTAGGTGCTAGATAGTAACCAGGATCTGATGATGGAGCTGGAAGATGGCCATAAGAACTCGGTAATTAAACGACACAATCCCATCGAGTTAAGCTCGTATAATTCGTCTTGACGAGTACGTTGGTGCTAGATGGTAACGAGGGTGTGATGATGGAGCTGGACGATGGCCATAGGAACTCGGGAAAATAAGTTCGTTCGTTCGTCCGTTCCGTTTGTTATGAATGTGAATTCTGTCTTTGATTAGATGGATTAGATGGATGACCCAATGCCAAGGTGAGCACGTGCCGAGAGCTGAATGGTATGAGGGTGTATAAACATGTCATATCGTTAACGTTGCGCCTCAAGGTACCAGGGCGAAACCCGTTGTACTGAAGCCCATATCCCCCTACATAACTAATTGATATGTAAAGTTATTAAAATATAATTTATATACAGCTTTAAGTGCTTAAAACAACACATTGTAAGCGCACTACGGGCTACATAACGGAAAAACACTGCTACGCGCTACGAACTACGCCGTAGTCAATGTAGCATCAAAAATACTAAAAAGTAAAAAATTAAATTAAAAAAAGAAAAAAACTTTTTAAAAACAAGCTTTTATTACATGTTAGTAAAACAAAAGTTAAAAATAATTTAAAATTTGAAATAATTTAATACGAAAAGAATACCATTATATAGGTACCTACATCGAAACCAACGATAATACCATATCGTACATATCTAATTACATTCAGTTTTAATTTACACTTGTTTATAAAAAAAGAACTAAAAAGTTTTTATTTATAAAAAAATTGGGTCTGTGATAAAAACGCAATAACTGTGATTGCCAACACAAGTAATAAAAACTTGTTTTTAAAACGTTTTTCGACTGTAATTTAATTAGGGCTAGGAGAGTTAATATAACTTGTAGTAAATCAAATGAAATCCTATTATACTCGTAGTGTTGTTACTGCACTAACTTTGGCCTCGAAACTAAAACTTGGCCAAAACAAACCTTCTCAAGCATGAGATTCAAGCCAGAATTGACCTTAAAAACGTATTAAAAAAATAGGGTTCGTATTTAATATAAAGCCTCTTGATATCAACGTTTTCGTAAGTCAACTGTACTCGGCTTTGCCGGGAAGAGGGCGTGCTTACGACTAATCCGCGGATGCCGAGGAAGCTATCCCCAAATCTGTGCTTTAGCTACAAATGCGATATTAAAATTCCCGCCGCGTCTTTGGCCAGCCCCCGCCCCCGCCTCCCGGCCCCCGCAACCCCAAAACTCAGGTTCACAGCTATCTAAAGCGGTCTAAGATGTAATCTCGGAAGGTTCGATCGCCCAGACTGACACATGCGTGCACAAAATGCGATATGAAAATCTTTGAAGGGCTCCCTTTTACTTTCCCGGGATGGGATTTATTGTGTGATATTATCTGGAGAATATTGGTCGGAGGATTCGCTGTGCCCGCAACGGTTTACTGTTTCCAGTTCGGGAGGAGCCCGACGTGAATTGTGGTTCCTTATCTAATGGTAATTTTAGACTACGCTGTTAATCAAGAGGTTTCGTGTTTGATAGCCGGAGGGAGAGAAAATTTCGCCGACAATACAGTGTTTAAGATACAATCAATTAGCAAAGCTGACTTTATTGTTAGGGTACTTTTTAAGGTACTTTATAAGCATGCTTTTGTTCCTTTCCCATTTAACAAAAGCAGACGGGAACACTATACTTTAAAATTAAACATTTTACTTTGTTTCTCTAGTCTCGTCACCACGGACTCTGTTAAGGTTTCTAGATGTCATATAAAATAGTAAATATGATAAGCGCGAGTAGATCCGTCTAATGTACTTGATATCAAAATTGTTGTGTTTACTGTTTGGTACTATTTTTGTGAATATCAAAAAGTGTGTGTGGTCAAAACTTATCTCTTCTCTTACGTAAACACCATTATGGCTGACCGAATAGATCGAATGGAACTATTAAATAGAGTTCAGCTATCATCAGTTACCCTTAAATAAATTCTAAGTCGGACCATGAATTATGCATAGACTTTCTCATTCATCGAAACTTTGTGTTATACGTTTTCGCTGGAAACAGTGATTAATATCCATCGTATTCGACTTATAAATCTGCAATCGTCAGCGATGAAAGCAATTGTATTAATTTATTGAATCCTGAGTGACTGGCTGACTGCGTCCATGGCCGATCAGCCGTGATCGAATGGTCCGATTTAATAACTCGATTCCGATTGTGAAAATTTTGCAATCGTATTTATTCTGCTTTGCAAGTGCAGTTGGCGAAGCGTAAACGAGTACTGAACATATAAGTTAATTGCGTTAAAATTATATAAACGTAACAAAAACATTTTATAAAGGGTGTTATTTAAACGGTTAGCAAAGTATTCGTATTTTTGTTAGCAAAATAAAGCTAGTTGGGCAGAAAAAAAGCTAGTTGGGCAGCAACTTATGGTCAGAAAAAAAATTCTAAATCAATTTATATCATTCTAAACAGCAGTCTCATGCCGCTCCCCCCTTCCGTGACTGGTGACTGTGAAAAAGAAGTTCTTATGCTGTCCGATTGTATTATTCTGCTGACCAAATAGTAATCTTGCTGACCAATTATTTTGTAATTTTGTAATAAATAGCTTGCCTACTTCTTAACTGATCTTTAGTATTTGTAAAGATTATTATGATCGGATGGCAATGACGGTAGTTGTTGACATTGAATGGGCGCCTTTGGCTATCAAAGTAAAAAAGTAAATAGTGTTGAATAATTTCGGTTTTCGGTTAGAATCACGATAGCTCAATTGGGAGAGCACCTGACCCGGTATGTCAGAAGGGTGCAGGTTCAAATCCTGCTCGTGAATTTTTTTTTCAACATTTGTGTTTTTGTAATTTGTTTCGCAACAAAATTTGCGTTAAAATTATATAAACGAAACAAAAACATTTTATATATATAAGTTGATATAAACGCAGTGGAAAACTAAATGCTGGTATATAGTAACTTAAGGGAATGCTTGGTTAAGATAACTTGCAGTAATGTACAGCACAAGACGTATATTAGTATCGCATTGCAAGTAGTACTTACAAACTCAGTTCCACGCCTTCATTCTATAGATTTATAGCTCCATTCATCTGATGGTTGTCTAGAAGATATCGCTTTAAAACGGCAAGACTGCCAAATTGTAACTTATTGCGATTTTTTTTTAATATTAATGGTGCTTTTCTTGTAATAAAAGTGTTATTATGATTATGATTACTAGCTCATTTCATGTCCCCACTGCTGGGGCACGAGCCTTTCCTATGGAAGGAAACAACATAGGGAGAACGGACCAATATCCACCACGCGGGCCCAGTGCGGACTGGTTGACTGGCTGTTAGTGCCTTCCAAAGCACGGAGGAGTAATCTGTCTATTTTAACTTTAAATAGATTATGACTATTAACATTGTGTTTTAATTATTTCAAAACATGCAATAATTCCAATTGACGCAGTGTCCTGATCAACACACGCTTCGACAAACCTCTATTGTGCTCAATAACAATTATTTCTTTCCCAATATTTATACGACTTTCCCGACTTTCTCTGCTCCCGTAAAAACACAAAAGGATAAGTTGCCATAATTCCCCCTGTTTATTACACCGATCGGGAACTTTCCATTTGGGCTTGTGGCCGCCGACGCCGTCGTCACGAGAAATACGGGAAGCCATAACTCCACAGCAACTTTTAATGTTGTGAATAATCATCTCTTCCTCGAGCTGGCGACTACTGCCGACGACTGCCGACAGCTTCCGACGGCTTCCGAATGGCCGAACGACCTTTTTGTTGCACTTAATGACACAGAAAGGGCACACAATGGCCGACAGACCATGATGGAGAGCTTTATGATCTGTTGAATAGAGTTGAATACTACGCGCCTTTACGATTTCAGTTCATTAATTTTGAGAATTTGTAAAGAAATGCTGCTTTATTCATATTCTTTGTAATAATGTCAGGTTGTAAAGGGTTAGCATAAGTTATCAAAGGCGCCGTCTGTAAATAACAATAGTACTTGAGTACCTACAAATAATATCACTCAACATCTCAAAAAGAAACAAGAAATTTAAATAACACAAATACTTTACAATTTCAAAACAATTCACGAGCAACCATATTATAGCAATATTGTCAGTACGTTACGTCATCTCATTATCGCATTTTCAGCACTTATTTCGCAATGGTAAAGCGGTTTATTTCGTGATTGAAGCTCAGGCTAAATCAACAGATTTTATTATGAGCTATTTTCTCTCTCTCAGTTCTCTATGTGGCTATAATAATAATTAAAAATTAAGTATTTACTTCAGAATAATTCCATAGACTGTTAGTAATTACAATAGACCATAAACACTTATGTTAGGTACATGAAAAAAATTAAAAATAAAAACGAAAATGCATAGCATGGGAGATTCTTCCAAAAACATATAAATAGTGCTTTCAAAGTCAGCAACGCAACAACGTAGTACCCTCATATTTGGAGCAGGTCGCTTCACTTTGTGCAGACATTTTATTAGGTTCCGGAGTTATAGCCGCGACAATGTGGCGGAACAGCCAAGATTGAATTCGTTGCAGGTGTTCGTTACATAGTGTTTATGAGCCTTGTAACCCACTTAACGTGTTTAACGGCGAAAATTGCGTTATATTATTATTATGCGGGTCTAGGTGATCCGACATAGCCACCAGCTTAGCAAGCTGATGTGGCAGTGGGTCGGCTGGATTATGATCCAGATACAGAACCGATAGCTTGGGGTTGACGAGTTATTGAGTGGAGACAGTGTATCTGCAAACATAGTGTAGCATGCCCTCAGACTTGGTGGAGCGACGATCTTCGCGTGGTGGCTGGCAAGAGCTGGATGAGAGTAGCCGCGGATCGTGATCAGTGGCGTGCACTTGGAGGCATGTGCTTTTGTGGTCTAGTGTAGGTTGATGATGATGAAGATGTCACTCGTGGGTCTGGATCACTCCGTCCAACTCCAAGGAGTTCGACGGGACGAAAGATCCCTAAGTCTTAGGTCCCTATAAGGAGTAAGAGCTTAAGACGAGTAAGAGGATAAAATCGAAAGTAGAACCGCACTTCACCCGAAATCCTCAGTTACCGAGGAGCTGGCTATCTTATTTCTTTAAACATATTTTTGAAATACACAGCTTCGGTTTGAATGGCATGAGATTCAATAAGATTATAGGGCATAGAGACTTCAGATAGTATCATACATTATTGCTCTAGAAACGGAAAAGCCTTTGGTCCCGGCTGCATTAGCAGTCGTTAACAACCACCGCCCGCACTGGGCCCCGTGGTGGTTTATGGCCCGTTCTCCCTGAGGTGTTTCCATTCATAGGGAAGACTCGTGCCCCAGTAAACTTTCTATAAACTGCTTAGGTTATACGAGACGCGCCAGACGACCTTGCGCAAGTAAACCAATTTGCACATAGGACCATCTGCGTCAGGTCATAACGCCAGATTAGGAAGCGCCGAATTGCGTTTTTTATCCGGAACGCATAAGACCAGTGCCCACGCAACAATTCGGGCACTAGTCTACGATGATGATGAGGTCATACGTATAAAAATTATTGTTAAATTGTAAAATTGTGAAAAATTGTTGTAGAATAAAATTTCTTGGGACAGAAATACCAAAGCCATTTAGTGCTCACAAACGGAATATTAACGAGTTGTGTATTTGCCGAGCCACCTCCAGCCTCTGTTTGAAGGGCGTCAATCAACCCGGTGCCTTTCATAAATTAATTAAATCCTGTACGTCTTTCGATGTTAATAGAGACGTAAATTAATTCGAATAAAGTTTGTTTGCAGAGATACTTTTTCTTCATTACATTTCTTCTTGAGTTAATTAAACATTAGCAGAGGTGCGGCTGAAATATGTCTGTTTATGTTCACTTAGCATATTGTTTGCTTCACGTTTTTGACGTGACAACGTCTTATAAATTGGTTTGCCGGGTGACACTTCAAGAAACTGCGTTACGCTCCGCTCACGTTATGCGCTCACAATGAGAGCGAGTGAGAGGCACGCGTCCCTTCCACTCGGGCATGGTTAGCCCGCCTAAGAGCGAGAGAGACAGACATAAAAAGTGAAAGGTAAATACGTATGTATGTGTAAAGGTAAAAATAAAATTTTGTTAATATGAAATTCAGTGCGAGATTCTTTGTATAAATTAATGTTTTAAATATAATTCTTTGTATAAATAAATGTTTTAATTTGTTACTATTATTTCATCCTTCTTCCTACTATACGAATGAATATTCACATTAAAATTATTTTACCACTCAAAGTCGTTGTCACGTAAAACTTTCGCCCGTATATCGACTTTACAGGCAACCAATTTTTTATAATACGTCTATTAATTTAATTTTGTGTAGTTCCTAAATTGAATTCCCGTGCATGTTATTAATACGTTTGTTAAAATTGTTTTATGTAGAAACTTCGCTGATTAGTGTTATAATATGTATATTTAAAAAATAATGTGCAGTTTTTTTTATTTTTTTTTATACTTAGCACGGCAAATGACTCCTCACCATCTGATGTTAAGTGGAAATGGAGTCCAGACGCGAGGACAACTGGTGCAGCGTGAAAACAACACAGCATCAGTCAACTTCACTCTGCCGGCCCACAAGGTGCTTCTTCACGCCTCGTTTGAAGGACCCCATATCATAGGAAATTATTTGTAATTATTATTTCCCAAATAAAATATAAATAAAGAAGATTTCTCTATTTTTATGTATTTTCAAATTAACAATTGTAATCTAAATTTTCATTTCAAAAACTGTTTAATCAGCAGTAATACTGCATAAAGCTGTTACCAATGAGTTGATCTAAGCTTTGAAGTAAACTGAAATAACTGACAAATTAGTCTTAAAAGCTTCGGGTTGGAAAGTTGATATCATAATTTTAACGTTTTTCCAAAGTGCCTGCCTTAACTCAAATCAAATGTCTGCCTTACTTTAAACTGGACCACGCTGCGTCACCGTCGACATCCTAACATAGTTTTAATTTACAGTATTTTAGTCTTAACGTATCTATTATATGGGCTTCTATGTAATTTAGCATCTGCAAATTGAATGTTACCAGTTGTTGCAAATAAACAGGCATTTATTTTTGTTGGAAGTAAAACTTTGATTTGTATTATGGACGGATCGATTCGGGAATCGATTATCGATATTCAATTTATTTAGTGGCATAATGGCCCCATAACTAGATGTTTTTTTTTTTATTGTTTCGGGAAAACATTTATGGCTGGTTGATATTGTATCGTGTGTTAATAATAAAATAGATTTTAAATAGTCATAAGGGCATTTGGAGCCGCGTTAGTCAAATTAAGTGTATTGTGCAATCTGTGTTTTGTGTGTGTGTAAGACGCAAGCGAATCGCATCGGGAGTGCAATTCGACATCCCATAGTCGAATGTTGGCGTCTTCTGCTGCTGGAGAAAGCAGGTATTTCCTCGGGGGGAAAGTGCACTTCGGGATAGGTTGGGTGCGATTAGGGAGCTCGAGAAGACCCGGCCTTAGATTCAGGCCCATACGGACATTTGGAGCCCATAAAACCGGACGGGGATAGCATAAGACTGTGAGTGAATTTTTAGTTATAACCTAATTTTAAGTGGTAGCAGATCGTAAATAGTAATTTACAAACACCAGTATTAAGTTATGATTATTGTTAAATCAAGGGTTCTTAAATGCTCGCACATCAGGCGATCGGCTAGCAGCCTATCACTGGTTATATCTATTCCACCTCGGAGCCCTATATCGATTATGCTCAATGTGGCGTCGAGGTCACTAACGGCGAGTTTACTCGATTTTTTTTGTGATTTTGATGCTGTCTACCCCTTTTTGAGAGAAGGACGTGAGAGAATGTATTTTGTATTTATTCAAATATAATAATAACAATATTAATATTAATTTATTAAAAGACAAGAAAGATTCATGTGTTAGTATATAAACAACTTATATGCAATGTTAGTAAATAATATTAAAAAGAGACTTAATTCTAAAAACTAATTGGCCAATCAGTGGACAGTCCCCACCATTAGCTATATGCTCCATGACACTGTTGGCGGCTGCCCCGAACCCGTCGCAGCAGAGACCCTGCTTTTTTGCGCAGTATGGCCGGGAAACTGTCGACCTGCGCATCCGCAAACATTACTGATGCACTTCAATGTCGGGGCAGCCACAACTGTGCCCTGGAAGCGTTGATAAATTTTACGCGAGGGACACTGTATGATTTTCGGGTAAAATTAACCCACAGGCTACTCTAGTAAAATGATGTACAATATGTTTTAAAACGTGTAATTTTATCAGTGTCAGAACATCGAGCAAACCTGCGGGCCAACATGTAAGCCCTTTTCGACAGCGACCTTCGCTCTCTCTTAATATCAGCGTCATCCGTCAACATTAATTTATCTGTGATTATGTGACCCAGATAAATTTATATAAGAGTCTCCTTTCCACTAGACCTTTTATCTTTGAGCCGAGTATTGCATGACTCGTGTTCCGCGAGGTCCCCGTCCGCTCCGTCATAAATCGCTGGGCCCGTCGGACTGTCCAAAACTCCTGCACTTGAGTTATTATTTTTTCCGGGACCATCCCCCCCCCCCTCCCCCCCTCAGTCATTAGTGCCTGCAAATGTTTTCGGCTTAAATCTGCAATGTGACTCTCATAACTTTCATATATTTTAATGCCACCAGTGGAACTGTAGAAAATAACGTTTTTTTATCTTCTTTATATAAAGTTTTTAGGGCCATTTGTGCTTTTGCTAACAGTCTCAATTGTAGATAAAGATATAGATGCAATATAGTGCTGCCAGCAGACTGATAATCGTTGTTATTTTATTTGAAATTGCTATTTTCGCACTTACAATGTTATATCTATATGTATTTCTATGTTATGCCTCGGTAGCTCAACTCGAAAAGCAGTCGCATGGTTCGTGAATTCAAATTGTGTATGTTTTGTGTATTACCAATAAATGTTTATTCATTCATTCATTCATTCAAATCTCAGCAGATACAGTTAGGTACGTTCAACATTATCTTTGCCATCTAATACCTTTAAACGAGCAATTCTTGTATATATGTATATTTATTTATTTATAATCTGAATGTTGGAAACGGCTCCAACGATTTTCATGAAATTTAGTATTCAGGGGGTTTCGGGGGCGATAAATAAATCTAGTTAGGTTTCATTTTTAGAAAACAAATACAAATGCAAATAAATGTATATGATAAATACTTATTTACAAACTTAAAAATACAGTGGAAAATAATGTTACCTAAATATAAGCATAATTTGTTTTTGTTTTGTTTATATAATTTTAACGCAAATTTTGTTGCACCTTTGGCTTTCAAAGTAAAAAAAGTAAATGGTGTTGAATAATTTCGGTGGGCTGGTTAGAACCACGATAGCTCAATTGGGAGAGCACCTGACCCGGTACGTCAAAAGGGTGCAGTTTCAAATCCTGCTCGTGAAATTTTTCAACATTTGTGTTTTTGTAATAAGCATAATTTTCAAGGAGGCTGACATTTTCTATGACCCCACACTAGGCACTGCCTGACCTGTGGCGGTAAAGTAAGACGTTTTCAAAAGTTAAACGGATGCCAGCAGTAACTAATAAAATAAAAAATAAAAAATAGAGTTATAAATTGTTGTAAAAGGTGCATCACACTCGCATACATCTACTCTAGTGCCTCCATGAATGTCTCCGTCAATGTCTAGCTCCACGTCAAAAGAAGTGAGCGAATCTTGAGCCTCGCAATTCTCAAAGAGCATCTCTTAATTTCGCATAGCTCCAAAATGCGGTTGTAGATGAATGGGAAAGCGAAGCATTTAAACCGTTGGGCAACGGTGGTTTTAACTAATACCGATCGTACCGTAAATACTCGTCTGTCAAGCATCGCCTGATATTCTGGAGAACTGATAACAGTTTTGTGCATAGTCGTTGCCACTTTTATAATATAAAGTTTGCGAACGCTGAGTATCTGCGCCTCATTCAGCCAATCAGTAGGGAAATAAAAAGGCCTTCGTAACATCACCTTTAGAACAGCTCTTTGAGCTCTTTCAAGCTTGATCAAATGGCATGACGCAGAGTTACCCCACACCACGATATAGTATGTGATCACAGATTCACCATATAGACAGTTTTAAGAGCGGCTTGACAGCGGCATCTCTAAAAAGTTTCATAGTGTGGATCAACTTGCGCACCCTGGCACTGGTAACCTCAAGGTGAGCCGCGAATGAAAGCTTTTCGTCCAAGGTAACCCCTAAATAGCGGATAGTTGGTGATCTACTAATTTCCTCACAGTGGCAAGAAACACATGTTGGAGCGAAGGTGTTATGCGTGAAACTTAACAGGAGGAAATGCAGTTGGAGCTGATGCAGCCGTTTTGTGGAAGCAGAGTAACTTAGTTTTTGTTACGTTTAAGGTTAGCAGACTGATATTTAACCAGTCTGATATGACTGCTAAACCCTCCTCTACACTCCGTCGACACTCGCGCCAAGTGCTACCCGGAACGAGTACAATGGTGTCATCAGCGTAACAGATAACGGATGCTGACGTGGGTAATGGCAAAGATGCAATTCCATTGATATAAGCTAAGAATAAGGAGGGCCCTAGTATACTCCCCTGAGGGACACCGTAGGATATTGTCTTTCGAAAAATACTATTCATATTTCATCACTATGTAATTCGTATTTAAATATAATTTCCAAAAAACATGATTTACCAAAAAAAATACAGGCACTAAACTTTCAATAAATAGCAGACATGTGATTGTGGCTTAAAAAATAACAAAGACTGGCTATCTAAGTTTTACTTTGTAAAAAATAAGCCTATCTTCCACGTAGAAAAAACTAGAGCAACGTATTTCTTCTTCCATGAAATCGGAGAACGCGATGCGATATCCTATTCTATCAAAAGGAGAACTGTTTTATATTTTCGTGCAGTGCGAGCTAATGATGATATAGGAACGACATCGCACTTCATTTTTGGACAAGAACGCTACACGCACGTCACTTCCATCCAACATTGAAACAATGGCCGAGGTGACGCCTCTCCCGAGCTACACATTCTTTTGTGCTGACGCCGCCTTTGTCCCCGCGGTCGGCAATTTAGCGATGCTTTTTTGTTAGGTGAGACAGACACTGCAGCGCCACCGCCTCCGAAACACTCCGAGACACCCCGAGACACTGCCGCGTGCCGTTGCTTGGAGGATAAGGTTGCAGAAATATTTTGCGCGTCTTTTGTTTCGCACCTCGGTGAAACAACAACGATATAAAGTGCTTGTCCAGTTTCATTCATTATTGATCGAACGAATAAGGATAAAGGGAAGCTATTGAAGCAATTACGTATGTTTTAAAAATTTTAATTATATAAAGAAAATGACAAGATAATCGGTTAAACCCGGAAAATGAGCTTTTGACAAGTGCTCCTGTTAACCCAAAGGTGGACTATTACGTCAAATCGTATGTTTTTATTATGTTAAGGTATGCAAGCACGTGCTGTATGATACACAGCATGCTGCATTACGTCGATCTGTCTGGATTTATTCCAACTTTAAAGAGTATTTGGCAGCAGTGTTCGACACTGTTTTCGTCGCTAAAAAATAATATAGACGTAATATATATATACATAGTGTTTGGTAATACCTGTATAATCCCGAATATGGCAGATAGGACACAGGGCGTAGAACCCCGAAAAGTTATAAACATACCATAAAAGCACCCTAAGGCCCAGATAATATGGTTGTTTGTTACTAAGTACTGTAAATTGTAAAGTAACAACCCTAGGTCCAGCTGATAAAACAAAAGTCAAAATATGTCAGGATTGAACAAAAATAATGTAACAAAATCTTCATAAAAATGATTTTGCATGTTACCAAGGTGTTATTTTTAATTGGTCGCATGGCTATGTTTCGGGATTATACACATATTACCAAACACCCTGTATAATATAGAATACTATTTGTTGCCCGCGACTTCGTTCGCGAAGACTACAGAAAAAAAAAGTAGCCTATATGCTGGTCTGGGTCATGGTCTGTATATGAGGAAAGTTTCATTAAAATCCATTCAGTAGTTTTTACGTGAAAGAGTAACAAACATCCATCCATACTTACAAACTTTCGCGTTTATAATATTTGTAGGATAGTTCGCGTAAACTTTAGAAAACAATAAATAATAAAGAATTTCAATGAAATGTTACGGGATGACAGTTAGGAAGCAGGTGGTCTATATTCAATTGTTTAACAACAATTGACCACCATTCGACATCAACAGTTCGACTAAACGCCGGTAGATGGCGTTGCGCGGGACCGTGCCATAGTTAAGCTTATTTATATACTGTGACCGTGCTGAATCGCGCTTACGAGACGTTTGCGCATTAACTTAAGAGTCTTAACAAATATCGTCATCTATGAATAAGGAAATATCTCAGCTGCACACTACCGCTCCTACCATTGTTAGGACAGCTGGTTGAACGCTCCGATAACTAATCCTGCTACCGTTGCTCCGCCCGCCTACTGTTTCCACCCCGTGGGGTGGGTCGGCAAGCCTTACGCCCGACAACGTAGTAGTGATTTCGTTTCGCTGTACTTTGTCAAATTGTAGTCGACTGCTGTGTAGATTAAATTAGTTATAACCACTATTCTCGTCGTCTTAATCTCGCCGTCCACCGCACCAACTACAATTGTCATTAAAGTCACAAATCAAGCCAAGTAATGATTAAAGGAACAAGTGTCGATAATTGGTTCCTGTCTTACACAGCTGGTGCAAGTTGCACCAGCTGTGCAGTCGTTGCGCCGTGCAACGACTCTACCTACTCTATTAAAAATTTAAAAAGCAATTTACTAAAACAGTCGCGCAGACATTCACCCACAATACCCCTAAAACATGACTTGAGGGATATCTGTTTTCGAGAGCGTCCATAATTATTTGGATCATCAAAAACTCAGCAACGTGTTTCACTAAACTTTAACGTTGCGTAAAACTCCCGTAAACATAATTTATAATATCCCTTTTGCCATAATGATTCTCTCTATGGAAGAGTGCATTCGGTGTCAGCTGTAGACTATACTTGCTTGTAAAAGTGAGGTCACTATTTTATTTCAAATTATAAAGTAAAGTCGAAGTCAAAGTCAACATTTCTTATTCAAACAAACTTAAAAATGTTTTGGAATCGTTCGACTACTAATTAATTACTCATTAAAACGTCTATCTTTTAGCTGTGGAGAAGAATAAGCTTTTATTGAAGTAACGACATTTACAAGGCAAAGTAGATACGTCGTTACCAACAATTTCACGATTTTACAGATACATCATAGCAGTGTCACCCTCCCGTTTCGTTTCTGCTAGAGCGAATCGATTCTTTATAGTTTTTGTTCAGACAAGTTGCAACCCGGCGCCGTCGCCATTGTCGTCTGGACCGAGCGCGGCGCGACCGTCCGGGTTGTGTCGGCTGCCGGCTGCCGGCTGCCGGCTGTTGCGTGGGACGTTTTGTGCCAGTTGTTGCGAAATGTTTGCTAGTTTTAAACATATTTCATATCACATTTTGATAGAGTCGAGAATAAAGATAGCAGCAGCTAAATTAGAAGAGTGAATCGGGCTCCACTGAGCCACTGCATGGATTAGGTGAGACCCATGTCCTAGGCGGTGAACTGGTGCAGACTGATTATGCTGATGATGATCTATACTTACACACAGCAACAAATTTTGTTATTTTTTATACAATTGCTTTACAATATTTTTATTTAATTTCCAAAATTTTATTCTGTATCATAGTACCTTTTGCACCCGTTTGCACTAAACTTATGAATCGCCTATGTCTTGGCTTAACTACTACCCGGTCAAGTTAACTCAGCACTTGGCTCGAAAACGTCGCTTACACTCAAGTGCCTAGTTAACTTGACCAGGTAATAGTTAGACAAAGACTTAGGCGATTCATAAGTTTAGTGCAAACGGGTGTTGGTGTCTTTGTAATGTATGTGAAAGTTATATGTTAGTATTATTAGTTTAACTTGTTATCCTGAACGATCCAACGCTAAAAGAAATCTTTCAAAAAAGAACAACTAAATAAAAAATGTTCTGCTACAAACAACAAAAAAAACACATAGTAGCAAGCACCTATAAATGTCTGGTAAGTTATGCGGCAACGATCCCGGAACAGCTTCTCGGCGCGGGGGAGTCAAAACAATATTCATAAGTCCCCAAATGAATGCAAATCCCCGGTCGAAAGTGAAACAAAATCTGCGTTTTGTTATTTCGCGAGTGGTCGCGGCGGTGGCGGCGCGTTTTCGCAAAGTGCTTTGCGCCGCGGTACTCTTAAACGGGGCAGCCTTTGGTATCATAAAATACGAGAGGATTAAAACATTTCAAACATGCTATTTAACATTGACCATTTCATTTTGTGGTAAGTAAAATTAAAAATGTTTTACACAATTATTTTTACTAGTGGTCTCCCGGTGGTCGAAATTCGATCGTAATTTCTATCAAAAGATGATTACTTCTCTTGTTCCTAAGATTTAAGCAATGAAAAATTAAAAAAATAGAATATGAGATTGGGTTTGCATTGACAGATTTCGGTCGCTCCCGTTCCATTTTTAAAAATGAATGAAATAATAGTTATTTAATTTAATGTATTTGTAAGACATATTATACATACGTTTTACCGTTTGTGTCTTCTATATATTATAAACTTTAACTATACCAAATCTCAAAATATTTTTTTTGGAGAGAGATTGCTGATGGCCTCAAACGGCATTTTCAGCTTCACCGGGTTTGTTTGGGGCGGCGCAAAACATAAAGCACGTTCCACAAGCCGAGTGAAACGAATCACCTTCGGAGGTTTTCGAGAGGGAACGGCATCACGCACTAGGAGTAATCAGGCGACTGGGCCCACTCTTATCTGGGCCCGCGGACCCACTCGCCGGATAGAATTATTTTAATATTTTTATTCCGGCAACTGGACCCACCATCGATATGCATATAAGATCTATCGTTTAGGTCAAATTCTTGTCCAAAAGATAAAATATAAGTATACTGGGTGTAAATGAGTATTTTAAATGTCGTATTCAAGAAAATAATAAAGGAATTATCTCAGATACGATAATTAGAGGATCGGGCGGGACCAAATCTCACAGTCCTCCATTCGCGCAATTTGCTTAAAAAGGGATACAAAGGTTTTGCTCCACGTAATGAAAAAAAGTGCTACTAGCTTTGTTATAGATGTCATACGATGATATCTATATATTAATACGTGAAGCAAAAACTTTGTACCCCTTTTTACGAGAATTGCCCGGACGGCGGAGTTTGAAATTTCGCACACTTATAGTTTATATAGAGGAGGATTACAGAATGTTAATATGTGTTGACTCACACGCGTATATACTCAAAATGGAAGAGGAGCGGCCGAAATATGTCAATGCCAATCCAAACTCACATTCTATCTTTTTTCATTTTTTCAATGCTTAGGATCCGTGCAGCCTAAATAAAATAACGGTCGAATTTCGACCACTGGGCGACCACTAGTATTAATAAATGCTCCATAATCATTATTCATAATAATATAGTAATCATGTTGCGCTCAGCTATAACAACAATTTCAAATTGAATGCATTTTTTTAATATCTTTTATAAACCCTACTCGGTTCCAGAGCGGACATTTGAGTAACGTCGTCAGGTGCCCCGTCTCTTTAATATTAATCCGCGCCCATGAATACATTACAGATGTTAACAGCGCGCGCCGCAATTACGCGCGCTGCGGCCGCGCTCGTTACGGCGCCGGCGACGCGATTACCGCTGCGCTGGAAAGGCATAGTAACAGCTGACTGCTGACTGCTGAACAAGTTCGTAATGGCGGGGTATAATCTGGGAAATGTTTTATGCCGCGCGGGGAGCACTGCACTCAGATGCGATAGGCTACGGAGTTCGGCTGTTGCAATGTGGTATAGTCAGACCACAGTGAGACTGTGATCTGTAAAGTTAATTCGTAGTCGTTAGCCCAATCAGTTACACGCAACGACAGGACAAACAGGGCCTTTTATATTTACAGGATTTTCCAACTTCGGCAGTTAAAACTTAGTAGTAAAATAAACAAAAATGAGTCATAAACAGATGTCGGAATTAGTTAGAGTTATTCATATACTTACACTGATTACATACAGCGAAAGAATAAAGTGGATATGCCTCAAATCCCGAGATTATGTTTTGATAAAAACAAAAACCGCATTATATGATTATTATGTATGAATATATAAGTAATATATGAATACTTGGAAATATGAATAGTTTTATTAAATAACTAACTTTTCTTTAGTTTCACGTATGTTATTACTTCCTAAAACTTAATCCATGATCATAGCGACGCAATCGAATTGTACAGTACCTAACACTATGACGTGTTATTTGTAAAGATACAAGTGAGATTCCTGCCAAGAAAAAATATGTATCAAAATCTTACAATACCGGTTTAATGTTAATCAGAATCGGCATCGCCGTACCGGTTCACTCCGGTCAAAGGTAAATTTTCGTGTTTTATTATCACATTTTTATCATAGATGTACACTTGGCAAATTTTCCATATAAGCAGCAAAAAATGCATACTCACGGCCCGCGAGTTTTGTGGAACTCTCGGCGTCAGGATTCAGTTGGTTTGCACGTTGGCTTGCATTTATTGCTACGCCTGCATTGGCCGGCAGGACGGCGTTTCCTGAGTACTGCATTACAACCTTGATAAGCTATGAAGTTACCGCTATTAACACTATATTTTATTTTAATTGCATTTTTGTAATAGTTATTATGAATTAGCTAAATATCCACGGGCTGGACAGCCATGGAGGAGCCATGATAGCATTATGCAAGTGGAAATTATATTATATTACCTTAATAATTATTATTGCCGAACACAACCTTTTTTAGAGATTTTTATTTATAGTTTTTGACGCTGTCTTGTATTTTTGATAGACTTTGATGTTTCGTGAAAACCAGGGTGGCTGGTCTTTGTTTTTGCTTATTGGTGTGATAAGATTTAATATACTCCCTAAAACCCTAAACGTGTCTTCTATTTGCCTTTATCTACCTACATACAGTCCTCTAATTCACAATTATGGTCACCTTATGAACGTAGACGTCACGTTAAAAAGTTACAACCTCTTTTGTATTCATGATACGCGAGGGGGGGGGAGGAGGAAGCACCCTTGGAAGGGATGGAGGGGGGGCTGGATGATTTATCGAATATCGAAGTAATTAGAAAGCGTCTTCAATCACGCGCCGGCCTGTTGTGCCCGGATATCCGCACCAACATTTTTTTAAAGCGCTCCGATAAATTTTATTTAATTCGCGATGGCCCCGGGTAATGACTCCTGAATCGCCGCCGCTCCGGGCGCGCTCATTATAATTATTATGATAATAAGCTCGCCGCTCCGCTGACGGTTTAATCAATAGCGGAGTTTATTATTTCCACTCTATTTTTATTATGGACAGAAATGTTTCAATAAATCAGTAACCATTGAAACTGCACGCTTCACGAAAGTGTCAATTCATTGTTTCATGTTAATATTATTAGTGGTATGCGTCCTTCTTGAGGGAAAGAGCATTTTCCAATATTTGACTTTGTAAAAGAAAAGGAGAAAGAAATGCCCTTGCTGAGTTTCTTGATTGAGCTCATTGATTGAGGCTAATCAATCCCGCGTGTCTGCAGGATTCGCGGGACTGAAAAGTTTTTTCTTTAAAGACGAAACATGTCTGATTCTGCTCTAATGCTCAAAACAAAAAAAAATCTAAATTCATTTATTTTTGGGCATGATTTAATTATTCGACTAAGATTCCTATTAAAGGGAGGCAATATCATGAGGTCCATGGAGGATATTTAATCATGTGCCAATGAGATCGGGACCGGGACAAATAAATATTAAGAACGAGACATTTTTGCATAGTTTTCTTCGAATTATACGTTTTTCAGTCGCGCAATCCGGGATCCTGCGAGTGCTGGTTAACACGAACGTCCGCGAGATTGAGTTCCCTTATGTAGCCTAAACTTAATATAACATTAGCGTAACCTCATAAACTCTCCGTATACAGACGATTAATTTTTGAATTATCGATACCATCGATCGCAATAATGTCACTGCCACCAGGTGATACAAACGCCTATAACTCTCTAGTGATATGAAGATAGATAGATAGATAGATAGATAAAACTCTTTATTGCACACACACACAGAAAAGTAAAAACAAACAATGAAATTTTTATATCGGGGTGGGCAAAGGCGGTCTTTTCGCTTAAAGCGATCTCTTCCAGACAACCTTTGATAACTGATAGGAAGGTGGTATGACTTAAATATTTTAAAGAACCTTGAACATGAACTATTGTTACGTGTCGTAGGCAATTGTTTATAGATGACCATCGTGCGGTAAGTACAATAATCTGTTTCCCTTTTCAGTGTGTCAGTGTTTTCAGTGTTTTCAGTGTTTTTCTTTAATTCATCATCATCATCATCATCATCATCATCATCTCAGCTAAAAGACGTCCACTGCTGGACAAATGCCTTCCCGAAGATCTCTACAACGACCGGTTTTGTGCTGCTCGCATCCAGCGGCTTCCTGCGACCTTCACCAGATCGGCGGTCCACCTTGTTGGAGGCCTGCCCACACTGCGCTTTCCGGTGCGCGGTCGCCACTCGAGAAATGTTGCGCCCCAGCAACCATCAGTCCTGCGAGCGATGTGCCCTGCCCACTGAGCTAAGCAACTCTTCGGGCTATGTCGGTAACCTTTGTTCTTCTGCGGATCTCCTCATTTCCGATTCGATCACGCAGAGAAACCCCGACCATAGCCCTCTCTATTGCTCTGTGAGTGACCTTGAGCCTTCTTATGAGGCCCATAGTGTGGCGGGAATTCTCCTCGCTACAACATGGGGTCCTTTAAACGAAGTGTGTAGAAGCAGTACCAGTAGGACGGATGGTGGTGCAGAGTCTTGCCTAATAGCTGGAGCATGCGCTCGGCTTCTGCTTAACATCAGGTAGCGCTGTCATTTGCTAAAACTACTATAAACATATCTATTGCAGAGTCTGTTATGTGTAAAATCTTATTCTACAGACATAGGCTACATTATTCGACATTTCAGCAGACTCACAACCTCCCCTACTATTTGTAAAACTAACTATTGCCGTTGCTAAAACTTATGAGCAATAAAATATCTAAAGGCCACAGCTTCACTCGTACCAGAATGAACATAAGCTAGCACATCAGTCTACAAATTGTCAAATTTCTCAATAGACTTTGAACTTGATGTCTATGGCTTAAGGTTGAACGTTTGTTGAAGAAATTTAACAGTTTTGGATAGGTTGATGTGCAGGCGTCTGTACGATGTACGTCTCTATAACCGAACTGGCCGGAACACTTCTGCATGAATAGGGGGCGGAAGTAACACGTCGGCACTTGAGCGGAACTTGTAAGTACACGCGAACTCACACTTCGAGAACGCCATTTCCGACATCGTTAGTCGGTTCAAAGCGGAATTCTTTATTTAAATCACGTGGACAGGTAAATTTGCTTAGAGAAGGTATACTGCCCCTTGGCTAGGCAAAAGCCTCGATCTTGATATCTAGAATTTTAAGATGAATTTTCTTTTACAATTTAAGATATCTAGGCGTATATAATTAAAAATGAAATGTTGTTTTAAATGAACGTATCACTTAGTATCACGTATCACTAAGAACGGCTGAATCCTGCCCCACTAGCTGTCCTCTGCTTCTGTCTAACATCAAGCAGAGCAGACTCATTGCCGACCTTTCTATAAATAACATGAAAAAATATACCAGACAGAGGACACTTTTTATCTCAATAACAGGTTCCTGTGGGATAGTGCAGTCCTCCAGTAATTCTGTATTGTAATGCAGTAACTGTGACACTAGATGTAACAAAACACGCTTCATTTCCCAATCGGCGCGCGGCGTAGAAAGTACGTACATCATCTTCTCCATGCACGTAATATAACGCCGCGCCGCCTTAAACACCGCTCGAAATGACAAAACATAAAAAGGGAACGATCTATCAACGTCTCGGAGACGGCTGAACAATAAAATCCCGGAGCCATTTTGCTATTATGACGTCGTTCGGTCGTGTGGAGCCATTGCACCGTTAGCTACATTCACGCCGCTTGCCGGGTGACGCGGTAATTAGATGGTGGTGTTAAAGCGCCGGGTGAGTTTGCAGTGTCCACTAGGACCTGATTGGGACTTACCTACATTAAAGATAAATCTTTACTCGCTGACTGAAGAATGATCAACATCGCAACCTAAACCGTAGGTCTCTTAGACCTTTCTGCTCATACATCTTTTTGCTAAGGCAAGATATAAGACAGGATTTTCCGATTTCCGTCAGAGTCAAAAGACATGCGGACGAAGTTTCGGGAGTTACTATAAAATTATAATTATTTAACAATTTGATTGAAATTTCGGTTATAATGTATTTATTTTAATGTATAGTATGTTGTAGGTGTGATTCCAAGTCGGTCGAAATAAATAAATCCATAATATTGTAATAAAATATGTATATTGTATTGATGAAAAGGATTATAATTATCTGAAATAAATGGTTTATAATAGTATAATATAAGTTTTGTGCAAATTTAATGGCGAGTAAATGGTGAATTTTAGAATAGATGTCGACAATTTTCCTCCTACGAAATTTAAATAATTTGTACTTACCAATTACATATAACAGATAAAGCAGATGAATGCAAACCAAGTGTTTTTATTATTGTGTAAAAACTGAGTAACGGCTTAATCTTAATTTTATCTAATGGTAAGTGACGCGTTATACCTGAAAAGGTTATTATATACTTCAAACTAACAGACATGAAAGGGTAATAACGAAAAGCAATTCGTATCGTAAATAAAAATATAACCTGTTACTAATCAGAATAAACCGCTGTGCAGACGGCAAAGTTCTAGAAAAGTTGCCGCCACAATCAGCGGGTATTATGAAAATTGCGGCGGCCAAGTGGCGCCCTCTGGGACGCGGCCGGCGCCGGCGCGCGACCGACGGCGACGTTGTTGTACCTACCGTATGATTTCGCTCGCAATTCTTTTAGCGTTGCATATTAGCCGCAAGATTTACCCTTGCCAATTTCTAGATTCTCCTATTTTTGTTTGCTTGCGACATTCTCAGAACTTTGCTTACGTACAAAGAAGTTCGATAGAAGTTCATGTGTTGCTCGAGACAACATTCGAATATTCAAGGAATAACAAAATTATTTTATGATTAGGGTTAGATATAACGTTGCGATCAAATTACATTGAAAGCAATGCACAGAAGTAACAAGGGTCGTTTCTGTAACAGGACGCGGCTTTCAAAAACAAGATTTTCGATCTAAGGCGATCGTAAATAATACTGGAGTTCCGCAAGGTAGCATCCTTGGCCCGCTGCTTTTTCTCCTTTACATTAATAGATATTTCTGAGTGGATGGAAAGGCATAATCTAACTTTAAATTTAAATAAAACAAAGCTAATTCAATTTAATTCTTATAATACAAATCTATTATCACTTGACATAAAACATAATAATGAAAAAGTTATCGAAGCTGACACCATTGAGTATTTAGGAATATGCTTGGACAGACATCTAAAATGGAAGGCTCACGTCGATAGGACTTGTAAAAAACTTGATCGTTTTGTTTTTGCTATCAGGAAACTACGACAGACTGTTTCTGTGGACGCTGCTTTTACAGCATACCATGGTTATGTCTCATCAGTTCTTAGCTTTGAGCTTATTATTTGGGGAAACTCTGTCGAATCCGATCGAGTATTTAAACTGCAGAAAAGATGTATTAGAGCGATAAACAAGGCCTGGTATCTAGACTCATGTAAGACACTTTTTAAAAATGTAATATTCTGCCTCTGCCATGTCTGTACGTAAGGGATATTTGTCTTTCTGTGGCAAATAATACAGAGTATTTTAAGAAACGGTGCGACGTTATCGCAAGGCAGAAGAGAGCTAAGTTTAAAAATTTATTGTTTCAACCACCATGTCATAAAGATATTTATAAGAAAAATATTGTTAATAAGTGCATAATCATTTATAATAAGATTCCAAATGAAATAAAAGAGCTGCGGAAAAATAGTTTTAATAGAAAATTGACTGAATGGCTCATCTCAAATTGTTTTTATAGTGTTAAGGAATTTCTGGATTTTAAAATTGGACATACTTAATTCTATCTTGTTTGATTGTAAATTTTATTGTGAATTTTAATAATTGATTTCATTCTTACTACTACTTTTTTTATAATTTTAATCACTTATATTAACATTGTGCACGTCTGCACGCAGGCTGACTACAGTGAAGCAAACGTTAATCTCAAGATCACAATGATATTGTACTTTACCTGTAATCTGGCAAATAAATGATTTGATTTGATTTACAAATTTAAAAAGAGTGTTGATAATTTCCACGATTTCCATCTATGTTGTCGTGGTACTTCTTCGGACCTACATCTGTACCATACACATGCATAATATTAGCTTTCAAGGTGGGTTAACAGGACTGTTATCAATGTGTTAAAAGCGTATTAATAATAAAATTTAGTTTAGAAACATGTTTTAGGAGATCATGGGACGTGTGCGTGCAACAGCAATATGATGAAGAACAAAAGTTTTAATGCCTCATTTTTACTTTGTTTCAAAAAGGTTTCCTAATAAACATCTTGGCTGGAAACGAACGATGTCAGTGATTTATGAGTAAGTGGCAAGTTCGGGGAAGGGTTGCGAAGTGAACTTTGCACTCAGCGCTGCAACCCCGTGTGAAAAGTTACCGGTCGCGAGTTTGCAATCACTGGGGGGAACTAGTTACCATAATCAGTGCTGTCATACACTTTATTTACTTAACATAAGTAATATTTCAACATATAAGCGTCGTTGTTATAAATAAATAAATAAATAGAATATTTATTTATGACTTTAAACGGCGTGTTCAAACTCATTCAAATTACATTATGTCTTGCTGTAGCAATATTATTAAATAAGTACATTTTAAAATGAGTTATACCAACGCTTATTTATAAAGTTAAAAATAACCACAATCTCACATTACCTGTAACTGAACTGGAGAACCACTGATGATGAATCATGTTCCCTCCGTTTATGTAATATTTTTACTGGACTACTGTATACAATACAGGGCGATTTTTAATACCTATGTAAAACCCGAATATAGCAAATAGAGCATAGGACTCTGGAAAATTATAAACATACCTGAAATGCACCATAACAATATGGCAAAGATATTAAGGTTGTTTGTTACTCAGTAAAATTGCAAGTGACCACCCTAGGTTTAGCTAATACATTGTTCTTGGTCGATAACCTCGTGGTCCAAACGAAACAGAAGTAAGGGTTGAACAAAAATAATGTAATAAAATAAATTTGAGTTTTTGATTGGAAAAATAAATCTTCATAAAATATGATTATGTATAAAGGTTGTATAAACATAATAGTTTGTATTGTATATATCTATGGGCCTGTTATATTGTAACTTTAAATTGTTGCCTGAAAATAAACGAATACATTATTGTTAATATCTTTATAAAGGGTGATCCAATTCGAGATTCCTAACTTATATTTAAAAAAAATACGCAAAATGTAACAAAATCTTAATTCTTTTTTCTTCAATCGAATATTTAGTGTTTTAATATTTATTTATTTATTTATTTCTATAGGTACACAAACAGATCACAATCAATGCATGAGTACAGTAACATATTTGGTTAACCTTACTAGCTAGACGGTAATCCAAAAGGAGTGTACACAGCATGACATTTTAGGTATAATTTGAAACGAAACAATGCTGGTCCTAAATGAAGTTATAGTTAAAACAATATAAAAAAACAATAATACAAAAAAGATTAAACAATGTAAGGACATTAACACTTACAATAGTAAACGGAGTAAGGTGGGTGTCTATCCAACTGACTGACTCCGCTCCACCGGACAGTCGGAAGAGGAGGTTGAGAAACATTTGGCCTAATATGGTAAATGATGTCCGGCAAATGGCCGTCTCTGGACCTAATGCAGCAGTTTATTCTTCCCCGGTAATGTTCGATGACTTTTTCGCAAGTGTCGAGGCTGTCTCCGCAACAACTCGGCGGATGTTAATTTTTAGGTGCTCCAGCGTAGCAGGTGTGTTGGTATAGACACGACTCTTAACAAAACCCCATAAAAAATCCAACGGCGTTAAATCGCATGATCTTGGCGGCCAGTTTACGTCACCGTAACGTGAAATAATACGACCTCTGAACGTTTCACGCAAAACATCTAACGTTGCACGCGCTGTGTGGTAAGTTGCGCCGTCCGTCTTGCTTCCGCAAAAGTCACGGTTCTTACAGAATTACAAAAACACAAATAAAATGTTTTTTGTTTTGTTTATATAATTTTAACGCAAATTTTGTTGGGAAACAAATTACAAAAACACAAACGTTGAAAAAATTTCCACGAGCAGGATTTGAACCTGCACCCTTCTGACATACCGGGTCAAGTGCTCCCCCAATTGAGCTATCGTGGTTAAAATTATATAAACAAAACAAAAACATCTTACAGAATTGTTATTTCTGTAGAACAACTGAACAAATTTAGCGCGTTGAGCAATGGCAAAGCGATTCAATAATTTGTAAATGAATTGTTACAAACTGACATTTGACGTTTGAAACACGCGCCATAACTAACACCTGTCAAAATTACAGTGTTGCCAAAATAGGAACCTCGAATTGGATCACCCTTCTGTGCGTGTGTATGTCACTGAACTCCTTCTAAACGGCTGGACCAACTTGGATAAAATGTTCTGTGTGTGTTCAAGTGGATTCGAGTATGGTTTAGATTTACAATTGGGCTCGGTAAGTGGCGCTCGCTGCCATAGGGGTCCACCATGGGATACGGGTGTTCTTAAGCGGAAGAATGATTTGTTTGTTTTGTTGTCATGGAAACTGTCAAAGCGGTACGAAGTCCGCCGGTCAGCTAGTTATTATAAAAAATGGAATTTTAAAAGGTTTTGAACTGACTACAAATTTGTTTGATTGTTTATCTACAAACGAAACTGCAAGTTGCCGGTACACTGCCTCTAATTGTCTCCTTATTTGTCCTATGCCACAAAGGTTGTCTGGAAGAGATTATTGAATGTTGAATATTGAATTTATGTTAGGTTTTACACACACACCCAAGAGGCTTACGTAGTACCATATAATATTATAAAATAAGTTGTATGTTTTGAGTCCGATAATGTTAATTAAGTATTCAATAGCTTAACAAGGCACGGAGAAGTACAAATCAAATTAAAAACTTTAACTGTCTTAGCACTTCAATGAATAGATACTCAATACGTGCCTCGATGGCGCTGTGATTTTAACAACTACCAATCCGCACTGTGTTTCCATTGTCCGTAAGTTTAAGAATCGAAATAACATTTTACAGGAAAAAATCAACTAGTATCAGGAAAATTAAGTAATAATCGAACCCACGATCTTTGAATAATGTTAAAGATCATTTATTCTCATTCAAGACATAATAGTCACTTACATGAGAACAACAAAATTACATTTAAAAAACAATTTACGTAATCGTTCGACCGTAAACTAAAGATAGATAAAGTAGGCACTCATTCGGCACAGTAAAATCGCTTTGTTTATTAAATTAATTTCGTGAATCGCAATATTATGTTCATGAAGTATTATCGTTACAAATTTGCAATCACATATTGCTTAGCTTTGATTTAAATGCTCCAAACGAGCTCACATTTTTTATATGAGATTGATAACCGGTCCAATACTACTACCGAGACCCCAAAAGGCTCAGTAATTTTTTTCAGTAGTTTGTGGTTTACGGTTAAGATAAGGAACACCAATTTTTTACAAAAAAATAAAAAGAGAAGCACAATAGCTGCATTCCCAGTTACATCAATCAATTTCCAGAGTACACTATAACTGTATGTACCTGTAGCTACACGTTCCATAGTGTCTATTCGTATAGCTACAGTTCCGCTCTCACCCCGACACTTCCCGTCGCTTCCCGGCTGCAGAGTCGTATCCAATATAGTGCCATTAAACCGGCACTCCGTTTGGCGCAAAGTATTTTATGACCGGCCATTTGTTGGTGCAATTCGTTGCGGCGCACGACGAATTGCGCTGATGTTTATCGGGTGGCGTCGATGGGCGTTGGGTTCTAGGGTTGACTATATATACTGAGCACTGGCTATCTTATCTCTTTCTGCCTGAGCACAACAATGCTATAAACATTGATGTTATGGACAGGACAAAACCGAGTACAAAAATAGGTAGAACCCGGGACCTCTGGATCTTAGAACAGTAGTCTTAACCACTAGACCAAAGGGGCAGTTAAGAAAATTTTATAAAAAGATTTTGTAACTTGTTATCCGTTCTCAAATAAGTGACATGTATGTCTTTTTGTGAGGATTAAGTTATTTAACCTGATAGAAATATTTATATAAATTCGATTTTTGCATTCGCAGTGATGAGAATAAAAAAAATGCTGCTGGCTTCCAACTCGACAATGCTGTCATCACCATCACTATCATCACCAGCTCATTTTATGTGCCCACTGCTGGGGCACAAGCCTTCCCTATGAATGGAAACACCGCTGGAAGAAACAAACCACCACGCGGGCCCAGTGCGGATTGGTGGTTGTTAACTGCTAAAGCAGCCAACCAACGGCTTTGCGTGCCTTCCGAAGCACGGAGGAGCTCGAGATGATACATTTTTGGTCACCCATTCGATGACCGGTCTTTGCGAAAGTTGCTTTACTTCAGCAACGGTAGACAGGGCGCATTATCCATTGCACCATCGGGCTCTTTAATGCCACAATGCTATTTAGTTAAATTCAGAATCCCTGTTCAAATAAGAAGGAACGTCTCTAGCTGTTTCTGAAACCACGTCGGTAGGTATCTAGCCGCAGAAATTGGTTTCGACATACAGACGTTTCGGCGGGCGGTTCCATCGGCGGTAAAAGTGTTTTATTGGAGCCCCGGCGGTTTGCGGAGAGAAGCGGAGTGCTTATCAAGGCGATAGATATTTGCAGCGCTTCCGCATCGCACGATGTCGTAGCGAGTGCACGAAATGAGGAGACTCAGGAGGTCATATAAAAGCTTCATATAAAAGGTGTTGGAGCAACGCACACCTCTGTGCTATAGTGGGTAAGACCACCGGAGTAGACCCAGAGGTCTCGTGTTCGATTCCCAGCGGGGGGGTACATGTTTGTGTACTCGGTTTGGTTGGTGGTAGGGCTTGTTTGCCCGCCTGGCTAGCTACCACCATCTTATCTAATTATGTCGCCATAACATCAATGTTTGCAGCATTGTTGTGTTCCGGCAGCTAGAGATAAGGTAGCCAGTGCCTCACTAGTTGAGGATTCCGGGAAGTGCACACAGACAACCTCAAAGAATGTCGGACATTTTCAAACCAGTCCGAGCGCAATCTATGGGATTCCCTCCCAGTACATGTATTTCCTCATTCCTACACCATGGAATCCTTTAAACGAGGAGTGAAGAAGCAAGTTGCGGGTCGGCAACGTGTGGACGGCTGGTGGCATAATTCTCCCATCCTGCTGCACCAGCTGTCCTCGCAACTGGACACTGCTTCTGCTTAACATCAGGCAGAGCAGAGCCATTTGCCTAACATTCTATACAAAAGCGCAGCAGTTGCGAGCTTTCGTGTCCTTGTGGGGTTGTCTATGTGTGCGTTGCTCGAACGCGTTTGTATGAAGCTTAGCTTTTGCGACAAGAGTTCGGCTACCGATCGCAATGCGGTGCAAGAAACTGTTACTTCTAGTCAGATCATGATCGATGTAGACATTGCCAATGTGATGTTTCAGTTCGGGGATAAATTTGAAATACCAATGAGGCATTTAGCTAAAAACGACTGACATACTATCATTTTATATTTCTTATTTCTTTTTAATGAACTATGTTACCAACAGGTTACAGAGATCACTCTGTTATCTGAATTAAATCTTAGGTATTATTACAAAAAAACAGTGTTGACTGTAGGTAATAGGTAGTTTTTTAACATAAATATAAAAGAAGCCAGACGCCAGCAGTAGACATAAACTTATTTCATTGCAGTTGAGAATATTTGCATGTCCACGACACGCAACTGGAAATGGCCGATTTTTAATTTAAATTCCCGAGTTTATTTGCTGTGTGCCTAGTGCGAACATTTGTTATTTGATCACGTTAACGATAACGAGAATTGGTGTGCCACAATTTTAACTCTCCTCGTTTTCCATCAGCAGCGATACTTCAATGCTATTGAAATTTTGGAATAGCGAATCAAACTCGCACTGTTAGTTAGTTTTTCACCTACCCCTACACCTACACCCTAGGTGTAGGTGTAGGGTTAGGGTAGGGCTAGGTGTAGGTGTTTTCACATCGATGTACTTAATTAAAGTTTTAATACAATAGTCAAAGTTAAAGTCAAAGTCAAAGTCAAAGTCAAAGTTAAAGTCAAAGTCAAATTCAAATTCAAAGTAGAAGTCGAAGTCGAAGTTGAAGTCAAAGTAAAAAAATATTCAAATAAACTTAAAAAAAGTGCTTTTGAATCGTCCATACATTATTTACCTACTACCCATGGACGTCTATTTTTTAGATATACATACATACATACTCTAACGTTCTTTCAAAAAGGGTTGGAAAGAGCATTGTAATCGTCAGTTTTGAGTGACCCGACGCCACATTTAGCATTAACAAAGGAGGGCCGATCGGCTGATGTGCGAGCATCTTGGAACCCTTGTCCCTAAGTCGGCTCTTACGACGTGCACAGGATAAATTGTGTTCAGGTCCCAGACCAGCAGTGCTATTCTCTAAAATGCCAACTCGAATTCGAAACTCACTCAGGTGACCGAATTCACTTCGACAGCAAAGCCACTTGACCTTGTAATCGCATTCTGTAAACATTAGATAGCAGAAGCGAAGTGAAGTGAGTTTCAAAACGAAAGATCGAGATCTAGAGATACACCCACTGCGCAATGTTTAGTCGACATAATCGATATTGAATATATTAGTTGTTTTCTATGAAATTATACATTATTAATTTAACAATTTATATGAGTCGTTTTTTAAATTGATTAGTCTACTTAATTACGTAAGTAATCATTGGTAAAATCTACTAAAATATGAAAGGTGTTGGCTGTATAGCTAACGCATTTGCCTTGTTGATAAAAAAAAGATGCATTCTTTGTTTTGTTTAACTAAATGTCAAACAAACTTATTTTCTGTCAATAAAAGTTTACGGTGCTTGTGTTAAAAGTTTTGAAATAAGTTAAAAATGAAGTAAGTACATAAAAGGTTCATTGTTTTTCTCTTTAGTTAAAAGATTTTATCTTACTTAGCGTTTTATGACATTTTTAGCCCTACGGAACGGTCTTCACATCCATCTCGAGCGCAAATTGATGCACTCATGCATTTTTTGGAGGAAAACCCCAGCCTTGCTAAAGGCTTTTCAAAAGTGCCTAGCGCGCCAGATGCAGCAAGAACGAAGTGGAAGAGATGTGCACACCGTTTGAACAGCATAGGAGGAAGTGTAAAAACTTGGAAACAATGGACAAAGGTTAGTGGGATTTAGTTAGCTAGGTACCTACTAATTTGTAACGAAGCATGTGTGTGCAAGGTTTTTATTATAAACATTTAATAAGTTTTAACAAATTAACCTTCTCTTTACAAATAAAATTTGTTATTAGTATTGGGCTGATAAAAAGAGCGCCGTTAAGAAAAAGGCCAATGCGTTCTGCAGCGCGACGCAAGACTGGTGGTAGGACTGGTGGTGGTATTGAGGAGGTGGTGGTGGACCTCACGGAAGCAGAAGAGCGAATTCTGGCTTTAATGGGTGGTGAGAGCTTTGCGGAAGGTGACAGGCATTTAGGAATTGATCCTTTTTTAGTGAGTACTAGTTCAAACTTTTTGATTTATTATACTTGTATGGATGTGCTAATCTCTAGCCTATAAAAATAAGATGAAATTATTCCTTTAAAATATGTAAATCAAATAAAAACAAAACAGCTTGGACCCTATTCGAAGAGTAGAGGAGAGAGAGAGAAGAGAAGGGAAGGCCCTTGATTCGTGCCTTATAGTTGGGCTCATAATTTATGGGTTAATATGACAATGATGAAATTATAATTTTAAATGATGATCTTATAGTTAAAAGCATTATGTAGGTACTCGGAATCAACAAAATTTAAATAAAGTACCTACATTTCGTTTTATTCTATAAGATTTGCCTAATTTATATTTTTTTATTTCCAGACTTTACAACCATCCACCTCCCAACCCCTGCAATCTGCACAAGACAATAATATTATGCCAGTAAGTGAATATAATACTTTGAAGTGTAGTATTTGATGGTATATTAAATAGTTTATAAAGTATTGAAGCATTAAATTTCAATTATTATAATTATTTTTAGCAGGTATCCGAAATTGATGTCTCTGAAGCGACCAACTGGCTAACTACAGATGGTTCCATATTGGTAACTATTCTCTATTTTCACTTTTCTATGTTTATTGCATAATTATAGTTTAATTTTTTTTTATATTTGATTATTGTAACTTTTCATAAATCATAATATATGTTGTTATTTCAGTATGCTGAGGCAAACGTAGTATCCATTGCAGGAACATCAGATTCAAGTAATAGGCCAAGCTTAATACTACCTGTAAGTAACTTCTAACAGTTGCTATTATAGTTATTATATAAAATAACCACATAATACTTATTACAAGTACTTATATCTGTGTTTTTATTAATTTTTCCAGGCACCAGTGGCCCAAGCACCAGTGGCCCAAGCACCAGCCGAAGCAGTTTCGCCGCCCCCTGATCGGAACAACCAACGCTCGCCCCCGCAACTCCACGATCACCACCATGCGATTCCTCAACCATTTAACTCGCCAATGCGTCGCACACAATCCCCACGACGTAATACAAGTAAGTAGATGGCTTCAGTGTTTGTAATTTTGAAAATATATTAATCGATATATCAAAAATCATAGTTTACTAAGAGCTCTTTTATCTACATGTGCTTGAATAGCAGATACTGACTGACAGACTAATATTATTAAACGTGATTTAGATTTGTAATATGGCTTCAGTGTTTGTAATTTTGAAAATATATAAATCGTTATATCAAAAATCAGAGTCCACTAAGAGCTCTTTTATCTACATGTCCTTGAACAGCAGATACTGACTGACAGACTGTAATATTATTAAACGTGATTTAGATTTGTAATAAATATTTTTAAATTTGTTACAGCTCCACGCCACAGACGGCGGCTATTACCTACGCCGGCGTCCCCACCCTCTCAGCGGCGATCACAGTTTGCCAGCCTCACTGAGCGCTTCCTAGCCGTAGAGGAACAGCGATTGCAGTTAGATCGCCGTAATACTGCTGTGTCCGAAGCAATGTCTGGATTGTTTGAAGCACTCTTACAACGAGAACGTGAAAGAGACCGCGAAATGAGCCAGGGATTCTTAGCTATTGCCGAGGGCTTTAAATTATTAGCTGAAGCCCTAAATAAATAAGTTACTATTAAAAACCAAAAACTTTTATTTTTTTATAATTTTTATTATGTAAAGAAAAAAATGAAGGAGAGGCGAATAATTTTTTAATAGTTCGCCATTTCACTAGGTCCTAGGAGCACGCCACAATTTATTTATAAGTGCCTGCCTGCCCGATAGTCCCATCGCCAACTCGCTCCGAGAGTGGCTCGATGACAACCGTCGATGCGCAGAGGCACGTGCTGTTACACGAAATCTGGCCTCTTCCTCCTCATCGTGGCTATCTAGAGTCGGTGCAGGCAAACCGGCCCTATTGCACACATTATGCAAGACACAGCATGCTACCACAATTTTTGCAGCCATATCTGGGTGATAATGTAGCACTCTGTGCACCAGCAGGCATCTAAACCTTCCTTTGAGTTTACCTATAGCCCGTTCTACAGTATTACGGGCCGTTGCGTGTAATTTATTATAATTGGCTTCTGGGGTATTCTCAACGGCGTTATGGACAGGAGTCATCAGATACGTCCTCTGGGCATATCCTGAATCTCCTAGAATTGACATATAAAAAAGCTGTTATTAGTAGGAAGAATGAGATAATTTATAAATAAACATTATTACACATCTAACTATTATTCTCACCAAGTAAATATACAGTTTCACCAGCATTTGTCAAATTGTTTGTCAAATTTCTCTGTTCTGTGGGAATTTTATATATTTTCTAACAATAGTAGGATGGTTCAGTGCCTCCACAACTTCGCAAATGCAGCGAGATGCATTTGGTTGGGACAAGAAAGTGTTGATGCTCCTTCCTACTATCCTTTGATAGCTGCCATTTGCCAAAAACGACAGTGTACACAGAAACTGAAAAAAATATAATAAGCTTTATTATCACACTAAGATTATAAAGGCGAAAGTTTGTGAGTGCATTTGTTTTATAAGTATGTTTGTTACTTCTTCACGCTCAAACGGCTGGACCAATTTTGATAAAATTTGGTATTTAGGTAGATTACACTTTGGCTTACATGACATAGGATACTTTTTATTCCGGTATTCCCACGGGAACGGGATTTACGCAGATGAAACCGTGGGCGGAAGTTAGTTATATAAGTAGGTACTTATCTACTGAACATACATACTATATTATTAATTAAATGAATACAGTTGTACCTTGAAATGCACTTATAATCACCAAAATCACATTTATTGCATAAGTTATTTTAAAATAATTAAATGTAAATAATATTATTGAGCTGAAAGTTTAATTACCTATGTAACGTACTTACCTTGATTCTTATAGATAGTCCTCGACGCTGGCGTTGTGGTTTCTTCATATAAATTCTAAAGTCTTGTTCTAAATTATTAATTAAGTCCTCTGAAAGTCTGTAGTCACTAACATAATCTTTATACCTATTAAATAATCTCAAAGCACGAATTTCTTGAGCTTGACGCCGGCTGGTATATGAATCCAAAGAGTTTGCTTCTTCTAACAAACTTATAAAAACAAATAATCTAGCCATTTTAATTCAATATTCTCAAATAATTTTAAACTCATTCACGAACTCGATTGCTCTGTAGGAACTTTTTAGATGACAAATAAATTCGAGTGTGTAGTGTGAAGTGATCGCCGAAATGAGAGGGGAATTCCTTACGGAATGCCAATTACATACAGAGATTGTTTAGAATATCACTTCTGAAGGTTCATCTCACCGCCACGCTCGCCGCTGTGGCGCTGCAGTCGCAATCGAGTTTTAGAGAATACCATTTAACAATCTCACCGCGGATTCAGCTTTCGTCTTTCGAAGTGATGCTTAGAGAATAGCATTGCAGCAAGGGATGTTTTGAGCTCTGTGTTAAGCTTCCCACCCATTACGAACGCGGCTGTCGACAAGTGTGTCTCATAACCGTGGCTAGCGTTGTATCTTGACTCTGAATTACGGGTAACATCCACCGGCAGACTGTTACACTCCGTAGTTAATTAACCCTATTCCATCTTGTTGAGATAACAGCTCTGCTATGGCCGGTACATATTTCATTCCAGTGTTAAAACAATGTTTTATTGAAACATCATTTACGCCTGTACTCTCATCATCACCTCATTCTTATGTCCCCAATGCTGGTGCACGAGCCTTCTTCATGAATGGAAACACCATAGGCAGAACGGGCCATAAGCCACCTCGCCAGTGGTGATGGTAATTTTATGGTCAAATTCAAATAGAAAATTCAACATTTATTAAATTTGTGAAACACAAGTATCATATGCGGTCTTACACAATCAAATCAGAGTCTCTATGATCTGCCACAAAAGCATACAAAATATATTCACCACCAATATGGTCACCCATCCGATGACCGGCCATTGCGAACGTTTTGCTTAACTTCAGCAATCACAGAACGAACTCGTTTACATAAACAACATAGAGCTCCTCTTCGCCATTGCTTCATCGAGCTACTCTGTTTTTAGGTATGTGTGTGCCTTTACGAAAATTAGACGCTAATATATCCGTAGCTATATTCACAGTCATAAAACTTGAGCACCGCTTATTTCTACTCAGTATTAGCGATTGAAGAACGACTTACGACCCAGTTGGCGTTAACAAAACCAAATAACCGACACCACTAAATATCAGCAACAGAAAATTGTGAAAGTTGGTAAGGACGCGACCCGGTAACCGCGCCCTTACGCCGCGCCCACAGCTGTTTACAACTTCAGAAATAATGTGAAAAGTAAAATAGTTTATGATTGTCCCACTGCTGGGCAAGGGCCTCTATCATTGAAATCAAGTCATCACTACAGTTATGGGTAATGGCTTAATCAACACGCTTGCCAAATGCGGGTTGGTCACAAACCCGGGCTGTGCATCGAAAAAATGGAAACAAACTTTGCCAAACCTGGGAAATTAACTGAGGCTTAATTAATAAATAAATGTTTAATATGCAATCTTATTAGGGTCAAAGAAAAGTGATTGAAGAAAGGCTCGATTGGCTTAAAATAGGTTCAACTTCTTCACTATTCACTTATAATCACGAATTACTAACTCGGAACATTTCAAAACTTGAACCCAAAGAGTTCCTCGCGCGACCAATCAGCCGGAGCCTGAACTTCTAAATTAGTAAACAAACCGTCTGCGCAACATAAGGAGAGCCCAGAAAGTAAGCTCAATACATACCGCGCTCGAGCGACGCACACACAGACCGTCTCACGGGCACGGATCTCGGGACAGTCAGAGTCCGGTTTTTACCACCGGTTTAGACCCAGAGGTCACGGGTTCAATTCCAAGCGGGGAGTACCTACATGTATGTGTACTCGGTTTGGTTGGTGGTAGGGCTTGTTTGCCCGCCTGGCTAGCTACCACCATCTTATCTAAATATGTCGCCATGACATCAATGTTTGTAGCATTGTTGTGTTCCGGCAGCTAGAGATAAAATTGCCAGTGTCTTAGTAGTAGAGGATTCCGGGTAAAGTGCGCTTCCACCTTCGGCCTTATCTTCACTCAACACCAGGTGAGATGAAGGCCAAGCTTACCCGTTAGATATAAAAAAATCGCAGCTGTTGCGGGATTCCGTGTCCGTGAGAGGTTGTCCATGTGTGCGTTGCTAGAGCGCATTTGTATGAAGGTTACCTTCTGCAGTGTCCTCCCTTTGCGCCGTCTGCGTCTGCAGCTTAACTTCTGGAATGCTTCTAATGAAATTGTTGGGAAGTGCAGGTCATCCCGCCGGGCCGGCTTCTCGAGACTTGTTTTATTAGTTCCTAAGATAGGCGATGACTGATTACGGATGTTCTGTCGCCAGATTTATCGCAAAATATTAAGGCTCGGTAGCCTCGGTAGCTCAGCGGTCAGATCATTGGACCGGTTACGTAAAGGTCGTGGGTTCGATCCCACTCGAGCTTCATGAGGCTGGTTTATTTTTTCTAGTAAAATTTTATCTTGTAACAAAATATTAACAACATTTTAAAAAATTTCAGTTATTTGTTACCAAAGCTAAGATTAACCAGAACACCGCACATTTAAATGAAACCGCCTTTACGGGCATCGCGCAACATGCAAGTGCAGTGTGCAAGTCACAAATTAATATGAGACGACCAGCACCTTAGTCAATAATGCTATAATATAATGCTAATAACAGGGATTATCAGGATAAATAAATTAGCATTAAATGCTCAAAGTAAACGTGCGAGTGGATCTGTTAAAGTGTCATTTCATATTTAAGGTGTTGAGGAACCTTATTTTGGTTTACACTTGAACGCTCAACATATTATAGTTCGTTCGTGCACAGAGATATAGCGTCGTCCCGGCGAATCAAATGATAATAGTCTTAATCCGGGCTGCATGCGTCGGTGTCAATCAATTTCCAAGAGATAATGGCGTTCTCAAACAGGATTAATACGTCTGAACAATACCATCTGAGGTATTTGATCTAACAAGTGGTGAACCTCAATTAATATGAATTAAACAAATATGGTTCTGTTCTATGCTGGTTTATTTTCTCTTGACATTCAAAAGTATATATGATTTGTACAAAACGAAACCATACCGCGATGCACGAGTTATGATACAGCGCCATCTATTGATGACTTTCAGAACTAATTATCTTGAGCTATTGTACGTCTTAAACAACGTCACTATCAATGAGGGCTTAAAAAGTGACGGAAACACAAACTTTTTGCAGGCTCCTTTTAAGTATTAAATAAATATTTGTAAAGTGTATTCATAACACAGCACTTTACTACAAATTATCACCCATCCTTGCAAAGCTAAAGTAAACTTTGAAGATACCGAACTTATTTTAATAAGCCATTGCCACAAAACCGTTAAATATACTAAGAACACTTATAATTATTACAAACGAGTTGTGTCATGGTTCGTCTGTATACTGACCCAGTTCATTATTTACTTAACTTGTTATTGATTTCGTAACTTGAACTGGTAAATATTTTAATATTTGGAATAAAATTGTAACACGAGAACGCTACGCCACAGTGTTACACCCCGCCCGATCCTCTGAACGCCACCACACATTTACAGAATACACTAAACATGCACACTAGTTTAGGCCCAAGACTCCGTACTCGTAGAACTAGGGTACGAAGAACCGGTTCACACGCGCTCTACACCAGGTACCTGTTCCTGACATGTACCTAGGCGCTTCTCTCCTCCTACACGGCCCGGTCAACCCGAGCCGAGGTCCGAACCTTTAGAGGCGCCCTCGGGTTGTTCCGCTCCCCGATCCGATCCGAACCTTTTGGAGAATCTAGTAGGGCACGGGGACGCGCACTAGTGCGCGATGCCGTTCCCTCTTGAAAACCTCCGAAGGTGATTCGTTTCGCACGGCTTGACGTTCCTCGCCGCCCCCAAACAAGCCCAGCGAAGCTGAAAATGCCGTCTGAGGCAATCAGCAATCTCTCTCAAAAAAAACAGTGTTACACGAACTGTTTGGGCGGTCCCGACCTTAGAGTGTAGTTTACACTGAATTTTAAATGAAATAATAATTTTTTTGTTCCATTTTAATTCATTATAATTGAAATAAGTAAATTTGGACTACGCAAACGTAAAATGGTAAAATGTATCAAAGTCAGTCAAAGTCAAAAAAACAATATTCAAATAATCTTAAGAAAATTGCTTTTGAATCGTCCAAACATTTATTCACTTACTACCCATTAAAAATTTCTATTTTTTAGCTGTGGAGAAGAATGGGTGCAAGAAACTCCGCATTCTTCCAGACAACTACATATAGTGTACTTCTACATACTAAGTGTCCACTGCAATGTTTTTTTAAAGTACTATACGGTTTATCCAAGTAGAATTAGTATACTTAAAAAAATAACATAGTAAGGTAACTTCTTCTATGTATAATAAGTATGTATTTAAGTATTTTAAGTATGTTTATCCGTTGTCTAGTAACGAGTTTCATAACAAAGCTTCACTTGGGCTAGATAATTGGTGCGAGTGTAGGAAATTTTATTTATTTATTTATTTATTTATTCAGGCTTTCTCTTTTGTCTACTACTAGCG
Organism: Eudonia truncicolella; assembly: GCA_949315975.1. Lineage (NCBI taxonomy): Eukaryota > Metazoa > Arthropoda > Insecta > Lepidoptera > Crambidae > Eudonia > Eudonia truncicolella. The sequence goes on from OX438850.1 coordinate 11,355,637, forward strand.
AGCTTAAAGTCCTGGAATTATAATCAGCATGATTCAATTTTACTGTCCCCTAAAAACCGTAATTTACCACTGGTTTCGTAAGATAGCAGCCATTAACATCTTCCTATCTGCATTGGATTAGCAAATACATTAGGGCCCATTGCCTTCGTTAACTGCTACCTCCTGTAAAAGCCTCGCCCAAGAAGCATAGTTTGTTGTGATATATTATATATAACAATTCTAAATGACAAGCCATTAGTACAAGATTAAATTTTACTAGAAAATATCAACCAACCCCAGCAAGCTCAAGTGGAAATCGAACCATTGACCTTTGGATAACTGGTACTGATCTGACCGCTGAGCTACCGAGGCCCCAGAAGACTCGTTGAATTTTATATATATATATATATATATTTACTCACAAAAAAAATGTACATCCGAAATGGATAAACTGTTGATACTATTACTTAATACTTTAAGAACTATATTGTAAACAGTTATACAATAAATAATTTCTATTTCTATTTCTATTTTATAGCATTGTAATAAAAATAAGTGAGCTTTTATAATGCCCAATCTAAGCAAAACAAGACATTACAAGAAGCATAATGGAAAAGAGTCTTCAAGTAAATGATAGAATTATTCAACACTACATTAGCAGCGGCCACGTCGTTAACTTTTAAAATATTCAAAACAACATCCCCCATCATTTTACACAAGAAAAAGCTGACCGTAAAAATATTGGAGCAAGCTGTTCGCGGGGCAGCCTCCTGTGGAGCTTCGGCCACGAATAAACAGTTACAGAAGGGTGGATTCACACGATAGCGATGTTAATTACCTACGCTCGGTTGGGAGAATACCAGACGCGCGTCAGTCAGCCGGGGCTTGCTACAATGAGTCGCCGCGTTTATGTAAAACTGCTACATATTTAATAAGATACTAAGATAAGGTAAGATAATCACTTATTTGCAGTTCGACATGGTATAAATATGTTACAATTTAAAAATACATAAATTGTATACCAAGCTTATGAATATTACCTTACGACAATAAACAGCAAACCTAGTTACCCTAGCTAGGGTTAACTCCTACAATATGTGTATATTTTTATGGTTGGGACTGACTGACCGGAGCGAGTCATCGTTACGTAACCAAAACGTACCATTCGCGACGAGCTTGTACGTATTTGTTGACTGACCGATAACATGTTACGTTGCGTCAAAATGCTCCGGTCAGTCTTCACCTTGACAATTTGAAACAAAAGCACAGAACGTTAACTCATTTCTATTTATTATCGTATTTAAGCCATTAAATACGCAACAGTTCAATCATTTAATCAATCATTTATTAGTTCATAAGCATGGGTATAACAAGATGTCGCATATAAAGAAAAGAAAGGTACAGCCATGATTCACCTTAGGGTATACGAACATTGATGAACATTAAAAATTTAAATAATTATTATTACTTAGTCATTCTAATTCATGAGATTCTTTAAATAATTATATTAGTCATTTCTTAAAGAAAATATATATAATAGAATAAAGAGGGAAGTAGATGTCAGTATTGAAGTAACTATTTTTAACATTGTTTAACATAGCATACGTTATTAATTATATTTTGTCATCAAAAAAAGATCGTATGTCATAATAAGCTTTTTTCGCAAGAAAGCCAATGAGCGCACTTTTAAACCTGTTATTGTTTTTAACACGTTCACTGCCAAGGGCCTAATATAAAAATCTCGCCAGGTGCCACACTATTATCATTATTTTTTTAATGGCTTCGTTGCCACTCTCTTATTTTTTGATAATGTTTATGTTTTAGATGTGTATTCATTAAATATAAATTAATACTATTAATATTTACATGTCTATGTGTGCGTACGAAACGACGCGCGTGTGCCAGAGGTACCAGCAAGTAATAAACCAAACAAAATATTTAACGGAACGGAACGGACATTTAACGGAATTTTATTATAGATTTTAGGTGCCATGCAATTTATACTCATTCTTCGGAAAAGGGTTTTACATCCATGAATTACTTTCAGTGTGCCTTCACGACGACTTCCGATAGTATTCATTTCAAAATGGGTTGGATTATTTCGGACAAAGTTTGCAATTTCGTTTATATACATAGACGGCAGAGTGAGAATTTTATATTTGCGGAAGTACGGTTTACATGAATCACCCTGCTTTAGGCCGAACATGGATCTAAGACATTTCTTTTGAGCTATAAAGACACTTTGCTTGTCAGTCGTGCTAGCCCAAAACAATATTCCATATGTTTGTGCTGATGCAATATATCCGTGATAGGCTGTCAAAAGCGTTTTAACACTGGCAACCTTCCTTAATTTATAAAGAGCATATGAAAATTGGTTTAATTTTTTTATTAAATCGTCAATATGAGGTTTCCATGTCAGTTTATTATCTATAGACAAATTTTTAATCAACAAATCTTTAATCGAGTTTTCTAAATAGCTGATGTCAAAACTTAATGGATCATTATTTCTCTGTTTAAAATTTATCAAATGTGTTTTCGCCAAATTTATTGTCAAATTATGTTTAGTTTTTGTATGGATGTCGACGGCTCACTGTAACAAAGTTCGCGTGGTGCCGTCTGACTCACGCACGACTTGCGTTCTCCCGAGTATAGCCGAGATCACAGTACCAAGCATCTATGTGTGCGTGCGTATCCGCTCGTTTGTGTAAATCCGCCCTTCTGCACCTATTTGTTTCGCGTGTTCGTTGAAAGGAGCGCCGGCAGCGATCGCTGCATAATGTCGTAATCAACAAATTGTTGTTCCGCCGCCCGTTAATATTGATGAGCTCCGCGCCGTTTTTAACCTCAACCTATGAATATATTTCAGCTAGCAATAGCGGTTCAAAAACTTTCGATGTTTGTTCGCGTATAATCGAGAGGCTATCCATACCCCGCGATACGTTGTTCCAGTCGATATCATTAGTTTTGTAATACAGTTTTGTTTGTTTCGCTTTTGTTGGCACATCATTAGCTTGCGAAGCGTTCGGACGCTGTTTGCCCGTCGATAGAGCTGCCTGGGCTTATTTATCTGGAACACCAAATAATACTATTCAATACAGTGTACCTTGACTAAGGACCATAGACGGTGTCAGTAAAGGTTTAACTATTTTGAATGCACGTCGTATCTTTGATCGTATCGTCGTAGCTTCTTTTAGCCGGCAGATATTTTTTTTTTTTTGAGAGAGATTGCTGATTGCCGCTGCGGCATTTTCAGCTTCACCGGGCTTTTTGGGGGCGGCGAGGAACGTAAAGGGTCCCTCAAGCCGTGTGAAACGAATCACCTTCAGAGGTTATCTAGAGGGAACGGCATCGCGCACAAGTGCGCGTCCCCGTGCCCTACTAGATTCTCCGAAGGGTTCGGATCGGATCGGGGAGCGGAGCAACCCGAGGGCGCCTCTAAAGGCACGGACCTCGGCTCGGGTTGACCGGGTCCGGCAGATAAGCGTAGGATCCCCATGATAAGTGTTGTTAAAAGTCTAGAACCTTCAGAGGCAAAAACTCGTTGAAGGCTCGAGTCTAATTAGAAAGCTCTAACTAAAGCTAAAGCTAGAGCCTTCTAAGCCAAAGCCTTCAAGCCTTCTAACGCCTTCTAAGCCAATCCTTGGATATGAGACTATCCAAGACTAAGAGGCTTGAGTCGCGACTAGAGCCTTTGGATATCTCTTCTGTGCCTTAGGCTCTATGCAAGGCTAGTCCTGTCTCGAGCTTTCTATTGAGACTGGCCTTCCATGAGTTTTAGACTCGGGAAGCTCGAGCCTTTCAACAACACTACGCAAGTGCGCAGTTATCGAATTCTATAAGACTTTTAATACAGCTGCTATCCTTGAAACTATTAGCAAACTATTCGGTACATGGATTTCGCAGCAGAAGGGGCATTGATAGGATACTTTTGTTTCGCCATCCGATATCCGCGGCCATTGCGGCACCGCCCGATCGCGCTGAACTGTTCCGATGCTATTTACGAGCGAATCTCTTTTCATGGGAATGGGGTCGCTTTGTGCGGAGAGTTAAATGAGTCCTGCCTCTCTGGTCGTAAATATACGCGGCCATTCACGTTGTATTCGTGTACGTTTAATCGGCAATTGAATTCTGTTGCGTTGGGTATGGTTGTCACTTATTATGTTATGGACAAGTGGTTGAATGAGTTGAATGTATTTCTATGTTACGGGTAAAATGTTAGCAAGATACTGTTTTTTTTAAATACCTACATATTACCATTACGTTTTGAAGCGTACTGCGTACTTTAAAAGATGATGAATATAAGTATAATATAAGTGAATTTTGTATTTAAAAGTTATAGCTGGTTTCAGTATTAAATGGTAGGTACTTATTAAAAATAACACTTTCTGGGTTGGTTGTCAAGAATGTCAAGGCTCGTAGGTATGTAAGATATATCTTTGAGGTTATAGTTGTTATAGTTTGTTTGACGACCTCCTTGGTCGAGTGGTTTGTACACCGTTTGGTGTGTCGCCATCTCTGAGGTCCCGGGTTCGATCCCCGGTCGGGTCAATATATAAATTATTGTTTTTCTAAATTGTCTCGGGTCTGGGTGTTTTCTATGTATAACAAGTATGTATTTAAGTTGTTTCAGTATGTTTCATAACGAAGCTTCTCTTGGGCTAGATAATTAGTGTGAGTGTAGGAAAGTTTATTAGTTATTATTATTTTATTATAGTTTTATTCAGCATGGTATTATGTTTTCAATCATAGGCCACCTAAAACTTTTCCATAGGCTATAATGTCTCGCTTAACCTGAACAATTCTTAAGTAAAAACACAATAATGTAATGCATAAACTCAGAAACACATAACCAATCATTCCCTCTAACGAAGTAACTACAACAGCTGAACATGCCGTCCAACAGACTCCGGAGTTAAAACATGTCCATGTCGAATGCAGCTCGCAAATGCAGAATACCTCGCCGATTCAATTAAACGTCGCGCCGCCAGTTATAACGAGCGCTGGCATCCGCGACACAGACGGCGGGGCGGCGGCGGCGGCGGCGGCGGCGGCGGCGGCGGCGGCGGGCGGACCGAACCGGGCTACTGTTACGGTTAATGTTCCGTAACAATTCATAAACGTTGAGTCTAATCAAAATGTACATATCAATATCATCGAGACAAGTCATTGGCTTATGATAATTCATGACAGGCTCGAGGCACATCGCGGCGCGGCGCGCTGTCTCCGGGTGGATAGCTAAATTAAAAACATCTGGAGCTCATTCATGCTTTGTAAGTCCCGGTTGCAGCCATTGCAGCTATTATAAAACCCACTACCCAGCATTGGGACAGCGTGTTGGGTTTTGGTACCATCTCACCATATGCTATATTGTTCATGAAGAGTTCTGAACCTAGCAGAGGTGATAATGATGACGATGACTTAGCATTTTCAATCAGTAAATGACGGGCACAGGATGTTGACCATTCTTGCTTCCTGCACTTATCTGCCTCAGTAGTTGAGGATACCGGTTGAAGTGCGCTTCCACCGGCTTCGGATTTCTGAATCATGTTTCTAGCTGCCAGAACACAAAAATGCTACAAACATTGATGTTATGGCGACATATTGAGATAAGATGGTGGTAGCTTACAAGGCGGACTTAAAAGTACAAATATATACCTGGAACCTCTAGATCTGTGACAGGTATTCTTAACCAATCGAAAACAGTGACGTGTTTCGGATTATCCGATAAATCATCACCATAATCTCAGCCAAAACACGTCCACTGCTGGACGTCTGCTTCCCATCTCTCCACAACGACCGGTTTTGAGCTGCTCGCATCCAGCGGCTTCCCATGGCCTTCACCAAATCGTCGGTCCACCTTATTGGAGGCCTGTCCAAACTGCGCTTTCCAGTACGCGATGCATAGACAAATAACACGTTAGTCAAACTTAAAACTAATCAAGATGTATAATAATAGGGACGGTGTTTAAAAAATCAAAATGATACCGACAAAGCGTAGGTTAATTATTTTACTTGAAATAATCAACAAGACATACTGCGTTTATGACCATGTTTTTTATTGTGTGAGTATCCGATGTTTCGGCACAGTTATATGCGTCATGATCGCGGATGTACTGAAGGTAATAATCCCGTCAAAAATAATTGTGCCTTTTGTACAAGACACAGGTGCGATCTTGCGTGGAGTATTGCTCGCACCTTTGGGACGGTTCTGTATAGTACCTTCTCAATGCCTTGGACAGATTGCAGCGGCGCGCTGTACGCATTATCGGCAATGCAGAGGTCACTAATGCTCTCGAGCCCCTGCAATTGCGTAGAGATATAGCGTCACTCAGCGTCTTCTATCGCTTATACCACGGCGAGTGAGAGTCTGAAGAACTCTTTGACCTTATCCCACCTTCCCCCTTCTTCCATAGGAGTACGAGTGCTGCTTTCCGGAGTCACCGCTGTACTGTCTCAAACATTCCATCGCGCACATAGAAATTTGATGACTCGTTTCTTTGTCGCACTTCCAATAGATGGAATAGTTTACCAGCACACGTTTTCTCTCCTTCCTATGACATGGGGTCCTTCAAACGAGGCGTGAAGAGGCACCTTGTGGGCCGGCAGGGTGAGGGTGACTGATGCTGCGTTGTTTTTACGCTGCACCAGCTGTCCTTGCGTCTGGACTCCGTTTCCACTTAACATCAGGTGGAGTATGTTTAAAAAAAAATCTAATATAAGCGATGATGATGACGTTTAAAAAGTATTGATGCGTTTGATTGAAACTTCTGAAGTATTACTGTAGGAAGAAAACAAGTCTTGTTTTTATTATCGTTCTAATAGAATTTGAATTAGCTTTTGCTCTTCAGCATTGGTACAGGTCAATCTCTCACGACCTTTGATTACACTCACATGTACATCTAACAAAGAGTGACAGCGCCACAGCCCAATAAATCCCGGCCGACAGCTGCGGAAGAAATCGGACGCAATGTAAATGCCCGGACACGTGCCGGACACGCCGGACATGCCGGAGCGGCGCGGCGGGCGGCGGCGGGCGTTTGTAACCAATCAGCGGGCACTCGGACAGTGACGGGCGGATGATACCCTGGCGCTGTGGCAGCAAGCGGCCGGAACAACAGAATAATAAACAATGACAATAAAGGACTCTAACATTCGTTACCGCATAGGCAGCTCCCCGGACGTTGCAGATGTCCATGATGACTACTTTCTACCAAGTGGTTCGTAAGCTCGTTTGTCATGTTAATAACATAAAAATAAACAATAACCCTGAACTGAAAAGGACATTGTTCAGTATATCGCATCTCTGACTGGGCCTGCATAAGATGGCTGTGTCGGACCACGGGTTGATGGTGGTTTTCACCGTTTCACCATTTCATGTTTCAAAACTGAGGATCCTTTTTGCGGCAGCGGCAGCCCGCTTAGGGTTTCAGGCAGTTTCTCAGTGGTTGTAGAATCTAGAATAGTCTAGATGAAGGGCACTTCCATCACACACTTTATACTTATCACCAGGCAGGATGATTTATAACCAACTGCTTAACCATTTTGAAATAATAAAAATATACAACTACAGTATTTTCATAAACATAGGTATTTTATCGGCTTTAATTGTAACAATAACTATGGTAATTGGGAGCCAATCTTTCTAAACTTTAATTCAAGTTATTTATTTGACGAATTTTAATCTGTAATTCGTTATACGTGTGACGAGTAATCGTAAAGTGAATAGGCCATATTCGTGCAGTTGGAGAAGTAACCGTGACCGCAGTACTCCCGTTGTGATATCCTTCACACCAAAAACATTCAACACATCTCAACAACAAACCAGCATACCACTGTCACAATTTGATCCACCCCAATTCTGTGTTTGCAAACAAATCAAAGCGAACGACAAAGACGTGACAATTTTGTGACGGCCGCCCCGATGTCCCGAAGTATCGGGGCGCGGGGCACGCGGCAATCAGCGCAGCCGACCGCGAACCAACAACGCTGATTGGGACACGGCCGGTACCTGTTGGTACAGCACTCGCTTTGATGCTGAATTGACTGAATCGCAATACACTCAGTTAGTAATTGCGTGTTACCGTGCGTTGGAGCGTCAATGAGAAAACCCATTAACAGAAATGGATGGAACAAGGACAAGATGGATTTTTTTTAATTTACTAAGTAAAAGAATTAGTTATAAATAATTTAACGCACGTTATGAAAGTATTGAAAAGATTTACACAAGCAAGATCCAAACCCACACCCCATGACATACTAGGTCAGGTGCACTACCAACTATGCTATCATGGCTCTGTCCGACCCGCCGAAATGTATCAACACATTGTAAGGCAGACAGCTACTTCATCAATAAGTATCCGGTCTTAATATTTAACTACAAATATTACAGATCAGTTACGAATTATGAAGAAGAACATATAAGTAAAAAAAGTAATGTCGGATTAGACGTATTAGATATAATAGAAACAAGAAAGTAATAAAATAAAATGCAAAACCTTAACCTATACTGTAATCAACAGACATTTGTCTAAAGATCAAACATATTTTCCCTCCGAAATTTAATATGAAGGGTGAAGTCGAACCCTACGGGCCGTCAATAGAACTGATGATCCAATCTATTCATGCGATTGAAGTTATTGAAAAATCTTACATACTATATAGGAGAAGAGAAAATCGTTCAATCTTGTAGCGTCGCACAATAAACTTAAAGCTTTATCGGGCAATTTCACTTGAATCTACTAGACGAATAGAGGTTTAGGCTGACGCACGCGCTTTAGACGCGATTATAAAAGGACATGGCGTTTAAACAATAGCCCTCGAGATCCTGTCCCCGGGTAAGGCTGGCTCATGGCTAGCCGCTGGCGGATCTGCCGCGTCACTCGTTTTCCTATTATCTCCACCACAAAGGGTAATCGCAAGTAAAGCGTTCGTCATCCAATGCCGCTCCGAGCCGTGACGAGTGATGGAAGCAACTCAATCTTTTAAGACTTGTAAAAAAGACTATTGTAACTTTAAAAAAAGACTGTGAGATGTAAATTTGTCAACTTAGTTTTTTTATATTTTGTTTTTTTTTTACATGTTGTGGTTGTCTTCTATACTTTTTTTGTTTATTTGTAATGGAAAGTGTCCTGCTATTTTCCAATATTTTCGACGCTGTAAGGGAGAAAAGAGCTGGACACTTGCTGAGTTTGTTGCCGGTTCTTCTCAGTACAAGATCTCCCGCCCTGTGTAGACTTACGAACCGATGGCATAATGACGTTCATAATAGCTACTTATTGCCTAAACTGAATAAATGATTTTTAATTTTGTTTTTTTCTTTAAATTTAGACCGATTATGTATTTTGTTTTTTTTATTTACATACTAATTCAGAATTTATAAGATAGACAAATCACACCCAACTATAAATCCATCGCATAGTAACCTAAGATTTTGAGCTGTATTGAATATCAAGTACGGCTCAAGCATTAGTACTTTTAAAACAGCTTGAGTCGTTTAAGTGTAAGTGTATTACTAAAGACTGGGAACTCTAGTCATCTTTTCAGGCTTAAAAGTTGTGTACAATGAAGTCAAGTTTCTATAAAGAAATAAAGAATTTTGAATATTTTGATTTTTTAAAAGTCTTTGTAAAGTCCTTAAAGGACTAACTCTGTTCCATCACTAGGTCAGAGCTGCCAGCGCGCCCGCGAGATGTATCACCAACATAATCCAACAAAAACCTCTCGGCGGAATCCAGAACACTTTACACGTACATAAAAGCAATTTGTTGTTAGTTCGCGCGCCGGCGCCACCTCAATTGGGCCTTTTGTATTTATGGCTGGAGTTGCGAAGTTACCTTCAGGAGTAGGGCATTGTAATCTCGGTATTTATTTTCAATCCCGGTATTTCAGTCTAGGCTAATGTGCAACCGGTCCCCAAAAAAGGAGATCGGTCAGATCCATCGAATTACCGCCCCATAGCCGTAACTTTAGTTTTGTGCAAAGTATTGAAGCGCATTTTAAATAAACAACTTGTCCACTACCTAGAAGAACACTCCATAATTCAAAATCACCAATTCGGGTTACGGCCGAAACGGTAATTGAGTGATCTTCTAGCGTACGTTGCACATCTCTGGGGTGAGGCTATTGACAAGCGTGGTGAGTCAGTGGCTATTAGCCTTGACATACTCAAGGGTTTTGATCGGGTCTGGCAGAAAGCTTTTCTCACCAAACTCCCGGCATACGGTCTGCCTGCTTAGTTCAGCAACTGGGTCGCTGGCTTCCTTTATTGGCGCTGAATCCGTGTTCTGTCTGATGGATGCGCTTCGCGGCTCATGTCAGTGATCGCTGGTGTCCCTCAAGGTTTTGTTCTGTCTCCCACGCTGTTCCTTCTGCATATCAATGATATGCTGGGAGCATATTCATTGCTATGCAGATGATAGCACGGTGCATGGGGGATATAACGGTTACTCAGCGGCAGGGCGGGTCGAAACCGAAGTGAACCATTTCTTCCTCTTCCAACTCTTCAAGGTACATCTCTAAGCCTAGCCTAGCAGTATCAACATGCTCGTTATGACGATTCGCTGCGATCTGAACCAGAGGGACTATATCGAAGCCGTGATCAAAACAGCCTCACGAAAACTCGGTATTCTGAACAGAGTGCAGTGATTCTATATGCCTGACCAGTTGTGCCTTTTGTACAAGACACAGGTACGGTCTTGCGTGGAGTATTGCTCGCACATCTGGAACGGTTCCGCAAAGTACCTTCTCGATGCCTTGGACAGATTGCAGCGTCGCGCTGAACACATTATCGGCAATGCAGAAGTCTCAAATACTCTCGAATCTCTGCAATTGCGTAGAGATGTTACGTCACTAAGCGTGTTTTACCGCTTATACCATGGCGAGTGCTCTGAAGAGCTCTTTGACCTCATCCCACCTTCTCCCTTCCTTCATAAGAGTACACGTGCTGCTTCGGAGTTACCGATTCACTGTCTCAAATATCTAGTTACTAGTTATAAATAAAAATTAATCCAGTTTAAAATATCGAACATATCAATAATATAATAGTAATACAAAACACATCTTTTTATTTACAAGTAAGAAACTAAATTTATTTAATGTGTTCAATTTAATTAATTTAATTTAATTAATTTAATTAACAGTGTATATTCTATATAGTCTATGAATATTATGTTTCGCATTATGTCTGTTTTTTTCGATATCGATATTTCAGTATTACACCAAGTTCAATACCGGTATATAAATCTTGGAAGTATTGACCGAGATCTCGAGATTACGAGATCTCGGGATCTCGGTATTCATGCCCTATTCAGGAGTTGCCGCGTAAGTAGCAATAAAAGCGGGCGACATCGTTATTGTTTAGTGAGTCTATAATGATCACACGCACACACATACACACACACACAAACTTATTCTTTTCCAAATTGTAAACCTCTTTGTTGTACAAAGGAGGTAAATTTATAACCATAGCAACTGTCATATATTTGGATATATCGTGAAACCTGTCAAACGAACACCAGTCTCCCAAAGGTATACGTAGTATCTCTACCTAGTTTGTGGTATTACTTAATATTATGATATACACGAATGTAATATCGTATATATTTCATGTATATTACGATACTAAAACTTGTTATCGTATAATGCTATAGTTAGTATAATTTTAAAAGCATAAAGTGTAAGCCATTGTTGCATTGTTGTTGAAAAGCTGTTTTACAAAAGAAATTTGAATTCGAATTGTTTTTCTTAGTTTCCCCCTACAGAGCACAGGTCTCCCTGCCATCTTTCAATTTGTCTCTACCCTGAGCTACTTTGGACCAAGGAAAAAAAAATAAAAGACAGTTATCCCCCCTCCCTGCAGCAATACCCTCAAATCTGTTAATAAAAGCGTCCACTTACGTGTCCTGTCTTTGAAAAATTTCCCATAGTTCTAACATAAAAAACAGGCTACCCTACCGATAAACACAGGCGTTTTTGAAATGAACTTAATTGCGTACGAACAGGGTTCACGGGTAGATGTTATGATGTTTGAATATAATATTAGTTCCTGAATAATTTAGTTTTATTAGTTTGAATTAGTTAGGCTCCGTCGCTCGCCGGCCGCGCGCCCCCCCATACGCGTCATGAACCAAGTTGATACATCACAAATATCGCAATACTCTTAGTGTGACCACAGATCACTTTATGTATGATTGTTTTCGTATGAAACGGGCGTTAACTACCCATGCAAGTTCACAGTTCGGCTCGAACCTACTTGAAAGGCGATTCCCAATCCCAGCAGTTGGTACTTACTTACTCACATTGTTTTTTAATTATTTTTTCTGTAAGTGGCTGTATGGTTTTTATATTAGTATTTATTGATTTTTTTTGTTATTTTTTAACCGTCTAGCTTATAAGATTAACCAAATATTTTACTATACTCATGTACCTATTGATTGTAATTTGTTTGTGTACCTATAGAAATAAATAAATAAATACATAAATATTATTTAAACACTACTTAAGGTCCTGGAGTGTGGTTTGAGCGGTGACATGGTCCCACAGGAACCGCGGCCGATCAGTAAACAACCCCCTAATGAATACACGCCTCAACACTAATAGCCGGGCGATATGCCTCACAGCGGCAGGTTACAACAACTTGGCCGACAACGTGTCTACTCGTAATTACACTGCCGACGTGGCGTTTAACTTTGGTCTGGATTATCTGAACATGGTCCAATTAAAGAAGGAATGCCGCTCGCTAATACTAGTTGTCTTTTAGTACCTAGGTGACTTCAGTACCTACCTACCGTTCTACTTTCGGTACAAAATAGTCATAGTGGTTTTAATAGTAACTACCTAAAATTGCATGCTCGTCTAGACGAGAATGAACCCTGACCTGAATGAACCCTAGGGTTAATTGTTTGGTCCCTTATAATCATAACATCTGCTTGGTACCTATTTAAACAATTTTATGGCAAAAAATATCTCATCTGGTCTTCGATTACACCCTAAACTTTAATTATTTTGTTGAATGTTAGCAGAATATAGATTAGCAATCAAAGAAAGTAACAAAAGACAAATTCAGCTTAAGCAACAGCGGAGTAATGTTATAGTGGAAATAGTCGTACGAAAAGAACTAACGTCAGAATACCGCAATTAGGGTTTATCACAAGATGAAGAAAAATAAAAGGACCTACACAATGGCTGTTATCTTCTGTAAACAAGTGTCGCTATTGTAATGTTAATGCTCAGAACAAAATGCAAGCGAAAAGACGTTAATAGCAGAGCCACGACACAACGCCAATTGAAAGCAGGCGGGAGAACAAACGAACTAAAATTATCCACTAATTGAAAGCTCCGGCGCTTGAGTAAATAGAGAGCTTCTGTTATCGGGATTTAAGCAGTCACAGAAGGAACACAAATTATTCGAGAAACTGCTCTAATGTATTTCAAATAAAATAGTTGAATGCTGCCTCAAATGGTACAATGACTCGAATGGATACGGGCCTCGCGGGGGGAGGGGGGAGGGATTATCCCACCACCATTCATTGCGGGATGAATGGGAGCAGCGACTAATCCCCACGTACCCATGTTCGCTCCAGATAGCTATTAACTTCAATTGGCAGTGTCTGCAATTTCGTTTCCGTTTGCGAGTCGAGCGATGATTTACTCGCTCATCCGGCAAATTGTGGAGTCTTTAGTACACACTATTGCTTTAAAACTTCGTTTCATTTCGGAAACTTTTTACTGTCAGTATTTTGCCGTTCACAATATTGAACAATTTCATTAAATGCTTACTTAGTGAGGATACGTACTGTACTTATTAGTGTTATAGCTTATACATGAAGAGCTTGATGGCACAACGGCTAGTAGATTCGGGTAAAGATATAAGTTAAGCAACTTCCTCTTATCGGATAGGTGACCACTTTAAGATATCTTGACGCCGTTGTCACTTCAGCTTAGTTGGTTATGTTCCCATCTCTGCATATGTAGTTGTTCATGTGGAAAGTCTAAGTCGCAACAGTATGAGATTTAAAACGAATGGTGATGACATAGTTTACGCTCGGTACCAAATTACTGCCCCTAATCTTCATTCTCCAGAACTGTAATATCAATATAACAAGACCAGTTATAATCAAAACAGGATAACGAAATTGCCGTAGGGTTCGCATTACACTTCAGTAGTTATTCTGTGTATTACAAGTACTCGTTGTAATTACTGACTCGGCTCTGTTAACAATAGTAATTTCCCGTAACGAGCTGACTTGTAGTTGGCGCCCACCGTGGGGCCGCGCCGGCGTTTCGCCTCGACGTAATATCTGTAACGGCTGTTGCTCGAACGCTGACCGTTTGTTGACAACAAGCAAACATTTAGTTTTGCGGCTGAAATTGCCGCCGCCCCGCCGCGCCACTTCACTTGCAAGCTGCTGCTAGTTGAGTCCAAAACTTTTGAGTGTTGTTGTTGATAGATAAACACGTAGTGTTGTTCTAATAAGTTTTATGTTTATTCAATCACGTTTGTAGGGTATGGTTGGAGTCAGACCACCAAACTCAGGCTGATGTTTTAGGTTCAAATCTCAGCGTACATTGGTTGCTTTATGATTGCATGACCTTATAGAACCATCATATCTAAGTCTGTCGCTATGGCAACAATGATATATACCTGGCTCTGGTTGTGACATTGACATTGTTACTTGTTTACTACGTCAATAAATACATTCTTGTATGATGTATGATGATTTTAATTTATTTAATAAGTCAGCAGCAATGTTGTTTTCCGACACCTCACTTTCAAATTTAAACTTACTTTCACTTATTTTCAGGTGATATGAAGTCCTTTCTTTTTTCTTTGCTTTCACTTCGTAGAAATTATACAAAAAAAGAAAATCAACAAAAAGTCATCGAATATACGCTTTACAATAATAAAACCAAACTTAAACTGTATTCATAGGCAATTATACACATGAAGGTCATTTAAAAAACCGTTTAACATACACACGGTGCAGCCTTCATCCCACAGTTTTACGTACAAGTAATCCTCGGGCCGGTTGCGGTGCGTCCGTCACCTGGCCATACTCACGGAATGTTTCATTAAGTTGAAGAGCTCACGCGCTGTTTATGTGGCGGACGTGCGCCCGAGGCCGCCGGGGCACCCGGGTGCCCGGGCCGACCGCGGACATTCCGCTTGGGGAATTGAAAAGGGATAATGCGTTTTTTTACTGACTTGGGAACTACAGTTGGTTGGGTCGGGAACTCTAGTTGAGAATAAGCAGAATAGATTTCGGTAATATGTAAGAAGTAATACGTAGTATAAATGTTTGCGATGTTTTATCGAATCACACTTCTAAAGAGTAAAAGAAATTCCACTTAAAAATAAACACTTTCTGAGCCTATTACGGATGTCTTTGACCCGTAAAAACTTAGTCAACAAAGCATGTAATTGTAGCTTGTTTTCCTCTTTTGTTACTTAAACCTTGAAATAAACCAAATTCTATATTCAAAACAGTTTTTATTGAGTCAAGACAATTTTAGTAAGTCCATAAATCGCGATTCAATTCCGTGGCGATAGCTCGAGTACTTCCCCGTCCCCGACACGTCCACGGCCGGGTCTGTTTGTGACTCCACGCCGATCTTGTTACGCAGCGATCGTAAACCGACGCCCGACGATCCGGGGCACAATGGATACACGCCCGCCGCGATAAACCCGCTACATACCGTTTATATAACATACTATATAACTCTAGACTGCTAAGAACATAGCAAATTCAAATACAGATTCTGATGTACAGGAAATCGAGATACAGAGCTTGACTTTATCTATCTTTTCTTTACCTATCCTTTTTAGGGTTCGCTATTCTATCTGTCCGAATTTAAGTCATAGCCATTTTAATTGTAGACTATCAGTATTAGAAAAATCACACTATTATATTTAGTTATATATAGCGCTAACACAATATTTGAAATTGTATTTTAAAGCAAAAAAAATAATACATATTATTTTGACATTCAGAAGTCTTACTGTGCAAGTCCGATTCGCACTGGGCTGGCTTTACATTACTTTAATGTAAAACTATTCATAATGCAGGAGTAAGGAATGAAATTAGGTTCTTTTTTTAATACAGGTTTTCTAGAATGTGTTCCAGAACTGTAGCAGTTGTAGCTATTACGTTTATTCATCGTCCAATAGTGTGACAACGCCTTAAAATGTCAATACACGCTGTAAGAGTGTACCTATGTCGTGAATATTTCTTAAATTAAGTGTAAAAGAGTAACAATTCTCATTGTCACACTCTTTTGTATCCATGTCAATGACAGCACATGTTTATTATTCTAAGACCATCATCGTACCCCTTATCTCCAATAGTTACAAGTGCAATACTTTTTACCAAAGTGCTGGTGGCAAGCTCTGACCGCGCACAGACGCTGCCTCGTATGGGCCACGTGTCGTGGAAGTGACTAGTCTTATTGGCTCACGGGGGGCGCGGGAGCGGGGTCGGGGGCGGCAGAGGCGCAGGCGCGGGGCGGGGGGGACCAAATTCTGTTGATTGTGCGGATTAGCCCGCGATGAGCGCAATACTGTCGGAAGACGCGCGCCCCGCAAGCGAAAACCGATCCCATCCCCCGGAAATAGAATTTAAAATGCCAAAACGGCTGGCGAAATCCCAAGTAGTATTTGTTGAAATATCCCGAATATCTGATGATAATAAAGTTGCGGGAATCACGAGGACATGTCGCAAAAGTTATTTGCATGTGAAAGGAGGCGCTTTAGCCGCCCGGACGTAATATGTTTTGATAGTGCTGCGGAGCCATTGTCTCCGGCCATAAAGGACTCTCCGTCAACAGTTACACCTATTTTACTTTGAGCAGCACTATTGTGTTGGTATGAAGTGGCGCGCAACCGCAGCGTATTCACTTGGATATCAATACTCGACACTAGTCAATCTGTTTTGCATGACAATACAAAGATTTGCGCAGTCGGTCTCAAGATCCAATATGGCCACCACTGATTGCATGAGTCGGTTATATAAGAAGAAACATAGCCTTATGTATCAGGAAAGAACATGTTACATTTGATTATTTTTCCTTTGTTAGAGATTCTATTTCAACTCTCGCTTTTATCTCACATTAGTAACAGGTTCCTCATTAATTCAAATCACATTCTTACATTCTTCTAAACATCTACGGTAGATCCAATATCACGTTACGTTATTATCGACAAATTGGATCCGTTTTATAACGAGTTTATAAACATGAAGGGAGCAATCAAAGCGAATAAACAGAGGCGCCTGCGGACGACGACAGAGCGTCAATAAACGCACGACAATTGAGAGAAAAAACGGAGGACGCCGCGCCGGGACGGGAATGCCGCTGATTTATTGGAGGCACTTAACGCGGATGGGGGGAGGGGCAGGGGGGATGGGACAGAGGGACGTAAGGTGCTCAGCAACGCAGACACACTGAAATTGCTCGATAAGGCACAGATTCGCATCTTAGTGGTGAACTGGTTTCCAAAAGGTAAGATGATAGCATCCAATAAAAGTGAATGTTAGAATTTAGTAACATTGAAACTCGCTAACTATATAACTAATACGGTGAGGTTTTTCTTTGAACAGCAAACGTTGGTGTGGGTAATCTTTCTAAAGCCTACAGCTGATTATTCTTCTGAAATAAGGCTGCCAGCTAACATAATGCATACATACATCATGTCTGGCTCTCGCATAGATTAGGTTGTTTAAAATACATATTCAGCTGTGTTATAGCATATAACTTGTTTTACATATATTCTTATGGTTACATACAGCGTTCAGGCTTATATTTTTATAATTTATCGCATACAAACATCAGTAAACTTGCCTGAGAAAGCTTACGATTACGAGCTTTGAATTTCCTTTTTCCGTAATGTCTGCGTGTACCGGATAGTGTTCTGTAGCGGGGTGAATTTCTGAGATTTGTATAATACGTGCGCTATTAACTCGGTCTCCCGGGAGCCGCAGATAAGGGGATTCCACTAAACAGTTCCCCATTCGTTCAGACTGACAAATACAGCGCGACTCAGGGGACGTTCATCAAATCGAGCAAATCTATTTCAGGCAATATGCCAACGCGAGAGCTCGACGGCCCAATCTGATGACTGAGCATCCCGATTAACACAAGGAGAGGGACGTTGAAAGCTCTGCCAACGGTTTGATGTTCCGGCCCCGTTACGTAACAGACAATAACCGTTCGTTCTTATTTGTAAACAGAAACGTTGGGAAATAACCGGCGCGCGGCAGCGAGACGCGCCTCGTCCTTAGTAGGGATGTGCTGTATTGTCTTAAAATGTATTTTTACGGATACGGATCATTAGTGTCTAGATCCGCGAATACGGAGAAGGATACGGTCCTCAAGCTTTCTTTTTGTCGGTGCGAGTGGCCTAAAAAGACAGTTGACGTTTTACGTTAGGTATAACACATGTTCGTAAAGTTTTAAGAAATCATAAGTAATTTTAATTGCAGCCTAATTTAGAATTCCATCATCATTACTTCAGCCCGGCGACACCTACTGCTGAGTATAGGCCTCCTTTCGTATCTGCCACTCATCTCTGTCCCAAGCCATACGCATCCACTCCTTCCACACAGAATTCCAAAAAACATGCAAATGAAATTTACAAATGTAAAAGATCCGTTTAAGTTCCGCCATAAAATGATGGATACGGATACAATGCTTTTTTCTCACTCGGATATTCGCAGATAGATATACGATACGATATAATTGAGATTCGATACGGATATTGATAAGGATATGGATAGTTGGCACGTCACTAGTCCTTAGCATCACGTTTTCTTGAATATCGCGTAGACGACGCGGCGTGGCGGCGTGGCGGCGTGGCGGCGTGGCGGCGTGGCGGCGTGGCGGCGTGGCGGCGTGGCGGCGCCGGCGCCGAGCGCGGACTTCGCCAAACACATCCCCAAATCTCCAGACTAATTCGTCGCGGGAACGTGCACGTACGTCGCCGCTTAATCCGCATGTTAATACGAGGCCACATTTTATGGCCTTCTTCCCGAACGTCGTTGGCGTCCAGTGAAACGTGACGGCATAATGTGAAACTCCGAAGGTCTCGGAATTAGCTTCACAGTTCACATGCGGGGAGGGATCAGCGGCGCGGTATGTACAGCATTGTTTGAGATTCACTGCTGCCTCAGAGATAGCGATTAACATTAACGATAACGATTGCTTAGTACCAATGCTTTAACTTTTGTGTGTATAAAAATGGCTTGTAGATAAGGCGTTCTACAGCTTGACTGAATATTTCGTTAACGTCATCTTGGTTAAGTTGTAACTTTTAATATGTACCCACCTACTAAAATCGCATGCTCGTCGGGTAAATTGTACGTTACAAAAACACAAATGTTGAAAAAATTTCCACGAGCAGGATATTGTACGTTCCCTTACAAACATAACATCTGTTATACGCGGGCCCAGCGCGGGCAACAGGCCATGCAGGTGGTTGTTAACGACTGCTAATGCAGCCGGGACTAACTTCCGAAGCACTGAGGAGCTCAAGATGATAAATTTTGGGTAATAAAAAATAGTTTGCTAAAGATTTTGAATGATGTGCTTGTAACATACTAATAGTATTTATATTATTTTAAATTTTACATTCACAATGCTATATATAGATATTTATATATTGATAGTAGTCTTGTTATAATCCCTTGCAAGCTGTTACCTCGATAGCCGCACGTCTCTCGCAATCAACTCGAGGACACCCCCTTTCCTTTTCAATTGTTGGTTCCACTAAATACTGTCAGTTTAGCGTCATGATGTTTTGGTAATCTCATCGCGGATCTCCTCGATCGAAGCCTTTGTGGGGTCGCGGTCGGTGTAAATTGTAAACATTATTTTGTTGTAAAATAAATCTCTTTAAATTTTTACTTTTTATTTTAAGTGCTAATTGCTGCACTGAATTTAAATTAAATATTTATAAAATACAGTGAAACAATTCCTATATATAGTTCCTATAATAGCCTTCCCGGTAGCATAATGGTCAGTGCAGCCACCCGGATAGCGGAAGACTTAGGTTCGATTCCTGGCTGGGTCGGGTAGGCATTTAATTTTTTCACTGTATTTTATAAATATTTAAATGAATGAAATAATATTTAAATGAAATTTTTAGAAAACAATATTTAAATGCCTTTTATTTTCATATTGTATCCCGTATTTAAGGTGTCAGATGTTATTCACAACAATTCTTTTTGTATTCACTTTAAAACGCTATAACTTTAGCCCTTAGGCACATAAGGCGCAAAAGTAGCTCAAGAATGATTATTACAGGTAACACAATCAAACAAGGTTTTACAGCTGTTGATCTTGATCATAACATATCCTTACAACGTTATTTTAACTTGTGTTATTTTGATGCATGAAAAAACGTTAACAAATAAAATATTTTCTAATAATATGATTACTAGATATCCCCGGCGTACATCAATACTCAGGCACTTAAACTTGGAGATAGTAAATAATTGCGCCTTCCCCCGGGGCCCCGGGGCCCCGTTACGTCTGGCTCCAAATTGCTCAGAGACTACAACTATAAACGGCCAGAGACGGCTGCGTAATTGGCCGGTAACGCACGTACACGGTGCACGCATCAGGTACTCAATTACTTAATATCACTTTGTTTTAAATTCTAAATTCAAAATCATTTATTCAGTTTAGGCTACAAGTAGCTCTTGTGAATGTCACTATGCCATCGGTTCGTAAGTCTACTCTGGGCGGGAGATCTTGTACTGAGAAGAACCGGCAAGAAACTCAGCATGTGTCCAGCTCTTTTCTCCATTACAGCATCAAAAATATTGGAAAATGCCCTATCATAGCAGGATACTTTCCATTACAAATAAACACAAAAAATATAGAAGACAACCACAACATGTAAAAAAACAAAATAAAAAATCTAAGTTAACAAATTTTATTTTACCAACCAACTAGAACATAGCTATGCAATGATTTATTTAAATTTAAATTTAATTGTATATTTGTTGTTACTAACATAGTTTTTAAGATTTATTTGTGTCCAATGGTCTGCAATAAATGATTTTATTATTAATATGCCAAATAAAACATAGGTAAAAAGGTAGTCGCCATCTTGCCACATACATGTGGCACAGTCTCACTGCCAGGACAATTTTCAATTTTTAATAGTGGTTTAAATGAAGTGAGATTTTGTATTGTTAATTAGAACTTAGCAAAACCATTTATTTGAGACCTACGACGACGATTTAGAACATTTTCCTGAATTTATGCACAGTAGTTGAATTCATATAATGTTAGAAATTTAGGCCCTAATATAATTATTGAGTTTTTAAATACGAAAACGCAGCTTCTTACGCGAGTGGTTATTAGGGCATAGGGACAGTTCAATGTAAACCACTTCCAAGAGAGGAGGGCTGCCTATCAAACACATATCATTATCAGAAATATACAAGACGAGTTGACGTAAGAGAAAACACCACTGGAAGTTTTATATTGTTTCACAGGCTTCTATATTCTTGGCAAGTCTTTGTGCTTTTAATTTTCCCTTTCCTGCCAACTTTTCTGAAATTGGGATTTAATCACGACATCGTTATAACATTATATGTTTGCATACGTAACATAGCCTTTCATTTGCAATTATTGATATAGAGTTTTACGCTCACTTTGTTGCAAAAAATTATAATTTAGAAATTGTTGTTGAAAATAAAATTTGTTCCCAACAAAATTTGCGTAATATAATTAGTATACCAGAATATCCATATTCTTAAATGTAGCTTGCCTAATTCTTAATGGATAATTAATATTTGTTAAACTATTAACATCGGATGTTGATGTCGTAATTGTTGTCATTTAATTAGGCTTCATTGGCTTACAAAGTAAGAGAAGATTGTGTTGATAAATTTCGGCGGGTTAGAAAGAGCC
Organism: Eudonia truncicolella; assembly: GCA_949315975.1. Lineage (NCBI taxonomy): Eukaryota > Metazoa > Arthropoda > Insecta > Lepidoptera > Crambidae > Eudonia > Eudonia truncicolella. Next base: position 11,377,528 of record OX438850.1, read on the forward strand.
ACTATAGCGTAATTGGTAGCGCATCAGACCCGGATTGTGAGAGGGCGCGGTTTCGAATCCCGCTCGTGGAAAATTTACAACACTGTTTCAAATTGTAACCTTTCATTTCCTAAAAACAGTATGGCTGCTGGAAGTAGCACTGGCTATATTATAACCTCAAACAACTTGCCGAAAGCACTTTTATTTAATCTCATATACCAATATGTACATTACCGTCGAGCGCCAAGTTACGATATCTTTAAACATTTTATCCTTACTCAACCCTACTTTCTGTAGCTAAAGGGCATTCCCATGACTCGTGCTCAACCCTCGGCGTAACACAATTTATACGGTTATACCGGCTCGTCTATTGCGGGTATTCTTTGCGGAGCAGCGGGCGCCGGGCGAGTGTCTTTGGTGCGCGGCCGCGAATATAACTTAAGGATCCTACCACTCTGTCATTGTTATTAGGCAAATCTTTATTGTTTTTTATGTTATAAATAACTCTGTCATAATTTGTTGTAGTGGAATATAAAGGCAATTATACAACGTGTAACAGAAAGGTGTGGCAAAAATGTAAAGATCCAAAGTGATCCGATCTAGATGTTGTGTGTGTTGATACTAATATCCTACTAATATTATAAACGCGAAAGTTTGTAAGTATGGATGGATGTTTGTTACGCTTTCACGTAAAAACTACTGAATGGATTTTAATGAAACTTTCCTCATATACAGACCATGACCCAGACCAGCATATAGGATACTTTTTTCTTTACTTTTTTTTTTGTTGTAGTCTTCGCGAACGAAGTCGCGGGCAACAACTAGTTTATAATAAGTACACAGAGGTTACTAAACCACTAGGGATGTGACTTGTTTGCGTTTAAGCTTTTTAAGCTTATTGATGAGTAAGCAAAATGGCTCCGCTCTGCCTGGTGTTAAGCAGAAGCGGAGTCCAGATGCTCCTCAGCTATTAGGGGCGGATCGCGCCTCACAGCCGACCTCACCTTACCGGCCCACATCCTCCCGAGATATAAAAAGGCATGTGAAGTGTGGACCCGCCGGTGTTACGGTAATATAGCCATCTGTAATTGTGCTCCTGAGTAATTTTAAAGATCATATTTTTAACCTTAAAATCTGATCATTTTAACGATTAGAATAATAAAAATTTTAAAGCGGAGAACCACTACTAGTTGTTATTATTTATTGCATTTATTGCATTCATGTTCATTATTCTTTTATTATCACTTATCTCGAATGCATTGATATCAGTTTCGGCTATAAATAACTCCGTCCCTATCTCAAAGTATCGAAAAACCCATTAAAGGCTCGCTCACTCGCGCAGGCCATAAATATAAAGAAACAGTTCGTTTCGCACTCGGCCGGCCGATCCGCGTCCAATCTATGTTTTGCGTCTTATCCCGCGCGCGCAACTTTCTTGCTCGTAATGTAATTTATCGCTTCATGTTCAATGATATTGTAAGAGTATATACGTTACACGCATATATATATAACACCCGCAAAAAATGGTTCGAAGTTTTTCTTTCGAACGTCGAACGCAGGAAGTACGCAAGTCGTACTCATTTTTTATTTAAACAAATTTTATTAATGCATTAGCAATTTAACGGCTCGGTGGCCGAGGGGCTAAGCGCTCGGCCCGACACCCGGAGGTCCCGGGTTCGATTCTCAGGTTGGGCAAAGTTTGTTTCGGGTTTTCGATACATAGCCCGGGTATGTGATCACCGACCCGCTTGGCAAGCGCGGTAATTAAGTTATTACTCATCAATGATGAATAACCTTTGCTTAGCGGTAAGAAAGTCATATAGGATATTTACTTTATTCATTTATCTAAGAGGAAAAGCGTAATTTAAACAATAACAATGAAACAGACCGTTAGGGTTCGTAATTTGGCAATTTCTAAAGAAAACTTAATTTAAAAAATAAAAGCTTGTAAAAATAAGATTTTGTAACTTCTCCTTCAAGAGTGATTAAGGCGGAAAGGACACAGTTGCCTTCTTTTAATCGGGAAGTTTTTGGGGCGTAAGTAACGTATTACCTTTTTGCTTATATATACCAACATAATAATATAGCTTGCCTAATTCTTAACTGATCTTTAATGTCTGTAAAATTATTAGGATCGGATGTTGATGACATAATTGAATTTTTGATATTGAATAAGGCTCCTTTGGCTGACAAAATAAGAGTAGATAGTGTTATTATGTTTCGGCATGTTGGACACAACACCGATAGCATAAAGGTAGTGCACCTGACTCGTTATGTCATGGGGTGCGGGTTTGAATCGTGCTAGTGGATTTTTTAACACTTTTTTCATGTTGTATTACCTTTTTGTTTTCAAAATGTGACAAGGACTTGCAGCCGTAAAAAACGCGAGTAATTTTTTTTTGTTTTGGAGAGAGATTGCCGATTGCCTCAGACGGCATTTTCAGCTTCACCGTGCTTGTTTGGGGGCGGCGAGGAACGTAAGGGTCAAGCCGTGTGAATCACCTTCGAAGGTTTTGTAGAGGGGACGGTATCGCGCACTAGTGCGCGTCCCCGTGCCGGATCGGGGAGCGGAGCAACCCGAGGGCGCCTCTAAAGGCACGGACCTCGGCTCGGGTTGACCGAGCCATGGTGGAGGAGAGAAGCGCCCAGGTACATGTCTGTACCTGGTGTAGAGCGCGTGTGAACCGGTTCATCGTACGCTTGTTCTACGAGTACGGTGTCTTGGGCCTAAACTAGTGTGCATATTTAGTGTATTCTGTAAATGTGTGGCATTTAGAGGATCGGACGGGGCGCGAGTGGCGGGCGCGCAGGCCCTTATATATTAGTGGACTGGCGGCGCGCTGTCTACGGTAACTACAGAAACTACAGTGCAATCAGCGAGTCTAGCGCCATCTATCTATAAAATCCTTAAGTGGTGAAACATTTGTGCAGATTGCATTCATAGTTACGTCCCTTTGTCTGTGCCAGATGGCGCTAAATACACAACAACATCATCGCCTAGCGTATGCTCCTTCTGCTCGCTCGTAGCGCATAGCTCCGGGTTCGCTCCGAGCGCTCGCGTCGCCGCGTGCTGCATGCATGAGCTACAAATCATTTGTTTCTGGTGCGACGACGCCCTGAGAACATTTGTCATGTGTTATTGTTGCCCCGAGTTGTGACTGATATTTAGGAATAATGTGAATTACTTTTGTCGCGGGAATGCTTATCGAGCTAGAGTTTGCGATGGAATTATACATTTTTCTCTGCTTGTAGAACAACAAAATTTGACAATTATTATATATGTACAAGTATAATGGAGAGTCAGCAGATACTATGTTGGTATTACATAAGTTTAGTATAAAACATACTCATTTTTTTAAAATAGCAATAAAATATTATTATTATTAATATTATTATTTAAGCAGTAAACCTCTGCAGACTGAGGATGATGATGATGGTGATGATGAAGTACTTTTGGGTACCTATCAACAATTTACTACTAAAATAATAACAAAATTATATCCCTTTTAAAACCTTTAGACCTTTAGGCATTTTTCTTACATACTACTAAGTCGCATTGTAATTCAAATACAGTAGAAGATTTTTGATTTATCATCATAAAAGTTACAATTAAAACCACCATCGTAGTGTACCTTAGATAAATGTCAATAATAGTTTCCCAGACGTTGACAAACTGTACGGAAGCGCTTACCAGAGGCCGCGCCTCCGCAGGCCTCCGCCAATTAATTGGAGGCCCAAGAGTTTGGCCAATTAGCTGGCCGTAATTAACTCCGCTACAAACACTGTTTAGAATGCAGCGGCGCGCCCGGGAATGCGGGTTGGCCGGGCGGGCCGGGGAGGCCGGGGACAGGTGGCGCGGGGCACGCGGCTACCCGGCCCGAACGGGACTATGCTGTTCTTTAATCCCCATGTTAAGTTTTTAAGTTGTTATTGCACAGATACTTATTTTTTTAACTTGACTGATTAAACTAATTTTATCGATAGTAGCGATGATTTGATTTTAATGATGGATGCATTTGCTCAGCAGTGGGATGGCATATAGGTTATTAATAACGATGATGACGACGACACCAAACACACTACATTATCTGGTGTCACTCGCGAATTGGCGAAATGGAAGCTTCAGTTCCAAATAAATAGGTTCCTAAGTTTAAATCTTAGTGGTGTTTTAAAAGTTATCGCATGTATGTTTTTGTAATAACTACTGGATTGATAAATAAATAGTTTTGTAATTTCACAAGAGCTAATTCTTGAAACAACAACGCAGACATGCAAAACAGTGCTGCTTGGTAAGAAAGAAAGTATTACAATTGACGCAATTCTGTCGAATGGGCAAACCGCTTAGATCTCAAACAAGCAAAAATAACTACAACAATGAACATGCGAGGACGCTGTAAAAGCTGTCTGCAGTAGCCAGTAGCTAAAGTAAATGTCTCAACAAAAAATTCCGAATCATAAATGTGTCAGCCACAAATATCTAGGCCCAAATATGCAAAATCCGATCATCGAATATAATAGGTACATTATATACTTGGATTGGATGTTACATTGCGAGGTGGAATCTCTGGACACCGACCCGCTCGAGCACGGAAGTTTGTAGCACGTTTGTAGTGTAGCGATGCTCTTCCCAAGTCCTCCCTAATATATTTTAAAATTTTAAAAAAATATCTGAAAAGTAAAAAATATATTAATTTAAAAATCTTTGCGTTTTTATCACAGACCCATTATTTTTTATAAATAAAAGCGTGTTACATTTTGATGGAACCTTGAAGAATATTTAGCATATTACACCTTCATTATTTTTCTTTTGCAATCGCAATGTAACACGCTTTTATTTATCAAAAAATTGGGTCTGTGATAAAAACGTAAAGATTTTTAAATTATTTTTTTTACTTTTAGTTATTTTTATTATTAACAAGTTCTTAATAAAAGCTTGTTACAAAAACACAAATGTTGAAAAAATTTCCGCGAGCAGGATTTGAACCTGCACCCTTCTGACATACCGGGTCAGGTGCTCTCCCAATTGAGCTATCGTGGTTCTAACCAGCCCGCCGAAATTATTCAACACTATTTACTTTTTTACTTTGAAAGCCAAAGGCGCTCATCCAATGTCAACAACTACCGTAATTGACATCCGTTGATCCGTTGACAATTGAGCTATCGTGGTTCTAACAAAATTTGCGTTAAAATTATTTAAAACAAAAAAAACATTTTAAAAATCTTGTTTTTAATTTTATTTTTAACTTTTTAGTATTTTTTGAACGACATTTTTATACACCCTCAAACCATTCAGCCGTGATAAAAACGTAAAGATTTTTAAATTAAATTATTTTTAACTTTTTACTTCTTTTTTATTACCAAGTACCTACTTAATAAAAGCTTGTTTTTAAAAAGTTTTTTTCTTTTAATTTTATTTTTAAATTTTTATTATTTTTGAATGACATGTTTATACACCTTCATACAATTCAGCCCTCGGTACGTGTTCACCTTGGCATTGGGTCATCCATCTAATCCATCTAATCAAAGACAGAATCCACGTTCATAACAAACGGAACGAATGAACAAACAAACTTATTTTCCCGAGTTCCTATGGCCATGTTTCAGCTCCACCATCAGACCCTGGTTACCATCTAGCACCAAAGTACTCGTCAAGATCCCGATGAACCATCTAATGGCGATAGTTCTGCCAATGGCATTGATGAAGATGATGACGATAACAGCGGTTTCCATGTTACAACTGCAATTTCAAGTGAATATGAATTCATTTTTAAAGAATTAATAGATAAGGTACGGAGAATAGCAAAAATTTTCAGAAAGTCGCCCACATACTAAATAGGTCACGAGTAGAAATTAAAATTGGACTGCAAGACAAGGTGGAATAGCTTAGCCGATATGTTGCAGATAATTGTAAAAATAAAAACCACTCCAAAAAGCAATCATAGATTTATAAACAGATTTTGATCTAACAGACGACGGATTCGAAAGACTGGCGAGGCTAAGCGATGTATTTGAAATTTTGAAAGCAACAGTGGAAGAGTTGTGCAGAAGAGACGCAAACTTGATGACATCTGATGCGGCTTTGACGTTTGCGCTAAAAAAACAGGATTCAATGCAACGAACCAAAAGCACATGAACTGTTCATGTCTCTAAAGCGAAGGATAAAAGAACGCAGACTGTTGGCACAAACTCAACAATAAATTGAAACTATCATCATTATTATTAGACATTAATAATAATTGTTTTATACGTCAGGCACAGCCGAACCATTTGTCAACTCCACTTCAAACACACGGACATGCATCAACAATCCGTACAGGCATTGCCGTCTCAAAATATTAGTAAACACAAATGCTTTTGTTCCATTTTATATCAAAGTTGTCAGTCGCACAAATCGGCCGCAGCTCCTTTGACGCGCGACGACGCGACCTGCTTCCGGTTCGCGCGCCGCGTTTTATTGTCGCCCGTATAACTTTTACAAAGTTCTGCCATTCATCTCGGACGCACATCGATCCGCTGCGTGCAGGCTCAACACAAAGTGGCTGCAGAAAGTAAGCTTCAAATACCGCGCTAGAGCTAGCACATGTTAGCAACCTGTTTTGCCTTCGTTGTCAGTTTTTTAGAATAGTTTTTATTGTTTACTTGTATTTTTCTTTTATTTTCGATCAGACTGTCAATCTATGACAGCCTGATCGAAAATAATTATAGTATCATTTTTCAGTGTCATTTTTACCATAAACCTTTTATTACGTTTCCCAACAGCGCACATATACCCTCTCACGGACATCTCGGGCCCAGCCGTTGCGAGATTCCGTGTCCGTGAGAGGTTGTCTATGTGTGCGTTGCTCGAGCGCGTTTCTATGAAGCTTACGTTCTGCGGGCTCCTTGTTCTGTGGTGTTTGTCTCCTCTCTCAATGCGCTACATATTTTCTGTTTGGCATTCTCATTGAAGCCTTAGATTCGAATGAGTTTCGGTTTGGTATTCACGTTTAACTTAAAAGCTAAAGTTAGATGGGAATGGAATATTTATCAATGGAGACGGCGTCCACACCGACTAGTGGAATAATTTAATTAGAAATGGTAACTCAATGAACTACTAAGAAAGTTGTATTTTAATGGCAAACAATATAGCTGTCTAAGCACCATAAAACTTCGTCTTCAATTGACCGCTGGAGGTAAAAAATATAATAACATTATGCAATTAAAAAGCTTTCTGATTAAAAAGCTAGATGATTATCTAGCATTATATTGGTAGAAAAAAAGCAGAAAAAAAAAACGTTGCTTAATATTGTTTTAAGTAACGAGCGGGACTTCTGGCGGGAAAGTGAAGAGTCATGTCTGCGGTTTTGTTTTATTTTCTAAAATTTGTATTATGTCAAGTATTAATGTGAAATAATGGTGGATTATTAACCGTTAAGTGTTCATAAGTGTGCATGAGTGTTGGCAAATGAAACAAAACAGTGCAACGTCACTTTTCAAATTCTCTCAAGAAGTCTGCGTGAGGGCTTAGTAAAGCCCCACATCTTTACTGAGATACTCGAGGGGTTGGGGGGTATATCATTTCTCACTCATTTCTATTATCATTCATCATCATACAGGAAGGAAATATTGTTTATATATGTATTACTTGTAAGAAAAATTACTTTGACACTGACTAAATGTGCTAATCGCACGAAGCCATCAACTAAACAAAAAAAAGTAACAAACGGACCTCCCGTCCTCGACCACTCCAGCCCAATGACGTCACTGTCTGCTGCGAGTTTAACTTGCCATTTGATCACGTTAACGAGAATACGTATGGCAAAATTGTAACTGTCATGCTGTGTACACTCGTTTAGGGTTACTGTCTAGCTAATAAGGGAAAGCGCTGTGTAGGCAGGCCTCCAACAGTGGGCCGACAACCTGGTGAAGGTCGCGGGCAGGCGCTGGGTGCGAGCGCCACATAACCGGTCGTTGTGGAGATCCTTGGGGGAGGCAGACGTCCAGCAGTGGACGTGTTTTGGCTGTGATGATGATGATGATGATAATAATAATAAGATTAAACAAATATGTTACTGTACTCAAATAGGCATTGGTTGTAATCTGTCTTTGTACCCATAATTTTAACACAAGAAATAAAAACAAACTTGCCGTTCCAAAACTTAGACTCAATAAGGTCGGTAATTCATTTGTTGGGAAATGTATAAAAATATACAATAAAGTGCCTTTCACTCTAACGGAATTGCCACTACACAAGTTTAAGACAGAAATAAAACAAGGTCTAATGAAAAAAGGCTACTATAAAATTAATGATTATTTTAATGATAATAATGTGTGGTCATCTTAGTCTGCTCGCCTGCACATGTTATTTCACATTGTCAGTAGTTACACTTTTATATTATAAAAGATTATTTATTATACAGACAAAGAATATTAATTTATATAATTTTTAAACTGATATCATAGCCTTTATCAGCAGTGTCCTACAGTTAACAAACAGCATTGCGTTAAATAGATCATTAGGCTTTTATTTAGAGTATCTTGAGTGTGTCATGCTCTCTTTATTGTCTCTGCGGTGGTGGCGTGTGCGTCGGGTCGTTACGTTCCCTAAAATATGGTTGAGCGAAGCGATGGCTGATTCATATGTCATACTCGTGAACGGGTGCCGCCTGTGGAGGCTGGTCTGCTCTTGCATACTTATCTTATTTTTAATATTACTTACTATAATTTGACTTTGTTTTTCTTAAACAATTTTTGACTTTTATTAGAGTACTGTAGTGGTACTGTATGACATTGTAGAAATTGGAACTTTTACCTAAGGTAAATTTGTTAATTTAGATTTTTAATTTTGTGTTTTTACATGTGGTCTTCTATATTTTTTTTTATTTTTATGTGTTTATTTGTGATGGAAAGTGTCCTGCTAAAATAGGGCATTTTCCAATATTTTTGACGCTGTAAGGGAGAAAAGAGCTGGACACTTGCTGAGTTTCTTGCCGGTTCTTCTCAGTACAAGATCTCCCGCCCAGAGTAGACTTACGAACCGATGGCATAGTGACATTCATATATAAGAGCTACTTGTAGCCTAAACTGAATAAATGATTTTTAAATTTGAATTTGAATTTGAATTTATAGAAATAAATAAATAAAAAGGGTCTTCGTATGTCAAAAATCTTCGAATGGCCTAGGCACCTCCAGGCCTTTAGAGACGCTCTCAGGTTGTTCCATTCTCGACTCCGATCCGAACACATCGGAGAAACGCGACGCACTGGGCAAGGAAAACGTGCCGAGACAAATACAACTGAAAATAGCAAACTGATTGGACGTCGATACAAATGCAAACACTTAAAATAAACTAGAGCGGAGTCTGAGGCGTGAAGATTGGAATTGTTGCTTGTTTATTTGGGTATTATTTGACTTAACTGAGCCGGGAAAGCGATGCCGATGCCTAACACGCGCTTGGCAAGCACCGAGGGCGTATCTATTTATTAATCTATTTATATCTCACTAAAACTCAAAAACGGCTTGATCGATTTAAATATTTTTCATTTTGTTTTGGTCACTCTAATACAAGGACGGTTTAGAAAAAGTACAAGGCAAAACTAAAAGAAACAGCGGAGAAATCGAAAAATTAAAAATTAGTAATTTATTTAACACTATTTTTATTTTATCGAAATTCATAAATACGAAATTTTAATTTTCCGACTTTCATTAGTACGAAGAATCAAAAACCCGCTGTGTTACTAGTCCGAAATATGGTATTCCGAATTTTAATTTTCCGAAAATTCATTGCTAACAATCAGATTTTGTATCTAAAACGGGTATATATTAAAAATTACAAACTCAAAAGTTACAAAAAACCTTTGTTGCGGATAAATTTACATAACCGAAACGCGTAGGTTAGGTGTATGTCTGACGCATAATATGTCTAACAACGCCAGAACCGAATTGCACTTATTAGATGGGTATTGGGTACTTATTAGGTCGAAATAGGAAATAGGAAGTACAGTAGTTCTAGGTTAGGTTAGGTTAGACATGATAACAACACCGCACGAGCCGAGCGAGCAAAGCGAGCGTGCCGCGGCAACGGCCCGCGAGTGCCAGAACCGAATTGCACTTATTTCAGAGATTTTGGGAGGCACACATTTTTTAAGAAAAATGTTGGGTATTTTCAGAATTTTGATATTCGGGATTCGTATATATGATATTGCGGATTATTATTAATTCGGATTTTTTATGGTTCGGTATCTTCAAATTCGGCATATTGATTTTTGTAATTATAAACGTTCGGAATTTTGAAGTTTCGGATTTTAAAATTTAGGAATTATGAAACACGGAATTTTTATTACCGGAATTTTGAACCATTCGGTGTTACAAAATTCGGAATTTTGAAATTCGTGATAATGACTATCGGAATTAAGTTTTTCGTATTTATGTAGTGTACCCGCAATTCTGACATTGACCTATGCCAGACTTGACCCTTGGGACTATATCCATCATATATGACTCGTAAAATTCACTTTGTAAGTTAAAGTCATCGATATACTAGAATGAGTGTAAAGGTGACTTCATTGAGTTAGTTAGTATAGCTGAAGTGAACATTACTCAATGTCAAGAACTATGTCGGTCGTCGATATCAGATGTTATTATTCTTAAAACTTTCAAGCATAAGTTAAGAACAGGCCTGTGATTAAGAATATTCAAGTTCTGTTTTTAATGAATCATGTATTTTAATACAGGAAAATATCCCGGCGCGGTGTGCTAATAATTGGGGCATCACATCCTGTTCCATGAATAAAATCGCTAACATTTTTATAGAATTATTTATTTTTACACAACAGCATCCGCAAAAAAAATATTGCTAGTAAAATTGGATACAACAACGGCGCGGCGCCAAACCCGTTTACGACAAATCCATTAAAGTATACAAGTAACAAACAAAAACGGAATCCGTTTTACGGACACGAGCCGCGGCCTTTGGGCAGTCTTTGACGAGCGGCGCGGCGGGCGCTTCAATCATCACTCAAATACGAGTTGTAGTGGCACCACGCTTCGCAGTGGTCGACACCAGGTCTCCGTGCAAAAAAGTAATACAACAAGTAACAGAATCTGAAAGAAAAGATCTAAATTGTATTTGCTCTAGATCTTGTATGCAGAGTTACTGAGACTTTAATAATTATTAATGCAATTTTTGATTAATTATTACTTATTGTGACGACACATCAAGTCACAGCCCTAGTGGTTAAAAAAAATTAATGGACTTCGGTGTAACAGCAGCCACTTATTACTATCATAAAGGTCAGTGAAACTAATAATTATTAGAATACGCTTCAAAATCCATCTCGACAATTAAACAATAAGAATCAGCTGTTGGATTTTTTGAATTCTATTCTATACTGAAAATTGAAAGTTTACAGCCGCTACGTTCATAGCTTGTGATCAGTATTTAACCGTCGTAAGTAGCGAGTACCTGTCACAGCGAGAGCCGGGCCGACATCGCTCTGCTACAGGCGCGCTTCGAGAGCCTCATTTCATTATACATTCGCTCAACTCCAGCGCGGATCCTGGTAAGGCATGCCGGGCGCCAAGAGAGCGGGACGATTAAGGAACACATCATCCGCGCTACGAGGAGCTCAGACCTCACACACGATTGCCAGGAGAAGTTTAAAGTTTTATGTTTGTGCCGGTTATTGCGGTCTGAATCGGTATTTGTTTTGAAGAAGTTTTATTGTTGTTGAAGATAGCCTTAACCTCGTCAGTGTACGTATGTTTATGAAAGGAAAATATTAACTGCTCGTCAAGCGGTCAAGCTTTTGTGACGAATGCTTTCTGGTGGATTTCTAAGAGACAAGTAGGACCACAAAGTGACCGAACTGAATGATGGGATCGAGACTAAACGCAACAACTAAAGCCTGTTTTCAATGACTGGCAAACATTTTTAATTTGCCTGATCATTATTTTTTATTTATTAATTTTTATTAATTTGTTGTCAGGCAACGCAGGCCCTTAGATGAAAAACTTTATAATATGTAAATTCTTATTAACATTCATTAGAATATACATTTTATTTTGCCGGCGATGTATAGCACAACACGGCGTTTGGTAACCGACCTCCAAATGCCCGGTATGCGACACCCTTCGGCCAAAACTCCTCCTTCAAAAGTCGGCAGATGGTCGGCCACAAAATAATTAATAAGTTATTGTCACCGAAATTTACTAACGCAGCACTAGCTATAAACTTACGTACTGTCGACCGATTAAGGACTTAATTGCTTAGTTCCTGTGCCCCCAAATTGTTCTAGAATACCCTGCTGCAGGCAGCAGAAATAAGTATTAGGGCGTATAATCATACATATAGACAAGTTCTGAGTCCCACCACATTTTGTATCGTATTTATTACACATTATAACTCCAACGCATTGCAGTCAAAAGCCTTTTCTCTCCAAAACATTTCAAACTTAATGGTTATACTACTTCAATAACTAATTACCCATCAGTGTAAAGCCATCCCGCTATGGAGTTCACACAAGATTATAATTAATGATCACTCAGTGCTGACGCGAGCTCGATACGTGCGGAGTCACTAGTCGAGTTTAGTTCGGAGACAAGTTTCTGAGGAGGTTGTAATTAATCAAGAGTTGGCGCCGCTAATGATCAAAGCCCGCGCCGCACAATACTCGTTCCTCCCGCGGAGCGGACGCGCGTGCGGACCAAACACATGGCAAGGACGAATACTCTTATGTACCAGAAATACCAGAGCAACACATTCTTCATGATATCCAGCCACCTTACATAGCGATGTGCTTCTCCACAATGTTCTACTGCGCTATGTTGGGTTGATTGTAGAATTATTCGGCCTTAGTCATAACGACGTGCTCCAAGCCTACAACTTGAAGTTCTTCGAGAGAGGGGTGAAGTTGACTCTCTAAGCCCAGTAACCCGTTCCTATTTATCTGCTTTCTTTGAGCAAATTAGTCCTTGAAATTCAGATCTCCAACGAACAGAAGACGATTTTACAATGCTTTTGATTTAATTCAGACTATAGCTCAAAATAAGGTTATTGATATTGTCTTATTAAAAATTTACGAGTATATAACAATTGAATATATGACTCACTTAAAATTATAGGCAGGTACTTCAGAGGTGTCCTTCAATTTGGCTGAGTCATTCTGTTGAATTAAATATTCCTTCAATCCATTCTCCGAAGATGTTCTTATTTTGTTTTTGTTTTTATCTTATTATTTTCGTTTATTTGCGTGATTTCTCACACTAACAATGTTTTATACTTTGTAAACAATTGAATGACGTGCAGAAATAAAAAATCTGGTGTTTCTACTAGCAGCACTATTAGAAAAAATTACATTTAGAAAAAACCTTGAATTTACGCATTACGAATTATCCGCTGTGTGGTATCGCGATGTACATCTTTCAAAAATCTATTTAATTTAGTGTCTCGCTGTTACAGAAATTCTTACATAACAGAGAGAAAATTAATAATTGACTCAGACTTACCTATAAGGAATGCGAAGTATAGGAGCGTAGAAGAAGTGCGCGCACGCAGGGCGGTGCGGGGGCGGCGCGGCCGGGCGGTCCAATCAGCGCGCGGCATGGCGGCCTGGGGTCAGAGCGAGAGGGGCGCGCGAGCGAGATAGACAAGGCGGGGGGGTGCGGCGCGGCAAACGCTCATCTCGACGGCCTATGCATCTGTAACAATTAAATAAAAAAAATAAAAAAATATTCTGCACCTTGAAAAGCTCTTATCGATAGTATTTTATATCTTTCTTACTCCCGTCAAAACATTAAAATCCTAACACTTCGAAATAATAATCATAATCCTAATATTTATAGGCATCATGTTCATGTCGTACGCACAGTGGTCATGCTAAAGTATATAGTTCAGAACATGAGCCTGCAAGGGCATTGCAAAAAATTATCTAAGCTAAAAAGAAAAAAAGTATAAAAGAAAACTATAAGATAATTCAATTCAATTCAAAACTTCCTTAACTTATCTTTAATACTATTATCAATAGAGATTCATATTTAAAAGGATAACAAAATTAAAAACTTTAACAAACGAACTTAAAAACTTACTTTCCAAAAATATAGGCACATGAATAGGTATACCCCATACAAGTACATATTGCCAAATAACTAATTTGTAGCGAATTACCATACAAACACATCGAATTTTATAAGAAAATATAACTTGAGGCTCATAGTAGGTAAGTACATTACGTACACAATACAGAAAGTATTTTTCTTGAATTTTTACTAAAAATACAATTAAGGATAACGTAAATCAGTAATGTTTCTACATAAACCAAAAATACACAATACCAACCATAAACACAAAGATATTTATTACGACTAAGTTGAAAGAATTTCAATTTTTATTTCTTTTTAATTATAAAAGTTAAGCTTATCCACGTGACACAATTTCTTGTTGTAACTTGTACTACATGCTCGATACAAAAACAAATCTTTCAAAGTATTATTCTTTTTCCCATTGTAGGTAAAAATCGCAAAAGTTCGTACAACAAAAAGCTGTTTATTGTTGTTAACTCAAGTGATTTACAACAAACTAAAGCGCCTGGCTGATCGGCGCGGCCGCGCCCGCCCGCGTCAACATTGCCGACGATCGCTCCCTAGGCGCTCGACCATTTTTACTTGCGGTCGGTCGGCCATTCGCGAGTTCGGCGATCATTAAGCTGAATAAATCAGTGTAGGGTTGATTACGAGCCAGTTATTCTTATTACGTAGACCGCAGACGGCACACCGGGGCGTGTTTAATTGATAATTGATGTAATGGCCTGAATAACAGATTGTCTGCCGGTATGATGATTTTCTACGATAGTTGTAATAATTATGAGTTTAAAATAATAATTATTCTATAATTTCTCTATATTTGTATACAAGCCTATTCTTATCTGGTATACAAAAATTGAGTTACACAAGTTGAGCTTAAAATTCAATAAAATCAATGAATAGATTGCTGTCAAGTTTACCCTAAAATAACAATATTCTCAATGTAATGGATGTTGATGACTTGACATTGATTTGGGCTCCTTTGGCCTACAGAATAAGAGTAAATAGTGTTGATTGATTTCGGCGAGTTGGAACCACGATAGCATAGTTGGTAGTGCACCTGACCCGGCATGTAATGGGGTGCGGGTTCGAATACAGCTGGTGGAATTTTTTCAACACTTAGTCTTTACAAATTGTAATTTGTTCGCAACAAAATTTGCGTAAAATTATATATAAATAATCATACTTCAAATAAATTTTATTCTGATATAAAATGGTCCTTGCCAAAGATCTATTCTCGAATTTTTGCACAGGTATTTATAAGCTAAAGTTTCTTAGAAAATTCATGAAAAATAAACGCAAATAAGAAGATACATATCTACTTGGATCTTCGAGTACATAACGCTTAATATCAATAGCATTGATATGAATATAAAGATAAGAAAAACAAAATATGATTATATATTGACGAAGGTACAACTGTTATGTTACATAAATTACGGGAGTGTTTATTCATCATCTAAGATACAAAGCTAAAAACAACAGTATCGTGTTGCAGAGAGCCCACGCCTACCGCACGCGCTTTAGGATTTCGAGTCTTATCACCGATAAGGAGTAAGATGTAATCAACTACTATGGCTATTAAGCTTTGACGACAATATTAATTTCAAACGGATTTATTCAGTTTTGGCTACAAAAATCAGCTTACATGAATGTCATAATGCCATCGGTTTGTAAGTCTACACGGGGCGGGAGACCTTGTACTGAGGGCATTTCTTTTCTCCCTTTTGTTAACAGCGTCAAACCATTAGTAATATTACAACCACCTTTTAATTAATAATACTAATCCATATACATCCCACAGCTGGACTTAGGTCATCCCAAATTAACAATAGCATATGGGGATGTTTAGCCCTGACCCAATGCGAGTGAGATGCGATGAGTTTTAAAGACTTCCATCTTACGACAACGACTTAACCAAGATCCCAGGAGCTCGAGACATTTCAATTTCATCACCCATCCGCAGATCTGGTTATGCAAATGTTGCTTAACTTGCAAGATCGTAACCGCTACTCCAATGATCTCCCCCAAATATTAATTATTTTATTTCCAAAGACTGTACCTATGTAGCTAATAATATAGCTAAACTAGCTACAGCTAGCTTCAGACGTTGATGAAGGTTGTATTGTGACGATACGCACGTGTATTAAGTTCGCCCTGAAGCGCACGACACGCGTTATCCTGCGCCGGGCGATAGTCGACAGCAAACCAGCTCTGTTTATGATTCTATTGAACGGCTTTTTCCCTAACTTGGGTGCTCTTAGGGCCTGTCCACATTTGCGACTTTTGTAACAATATTTTGCTTCATTGAAGAACAATTTATTTTTAGCAAAATAATTTTTAGTACACAAAAAAAAGTATACGTTAGCTACTTTGAAAGTTTATAATGACTGTGCCCACCTCCAGAAAAACTAATAATGTGTATATTCAGGATTTACATAAAAGGAAGAAACATCCTTAATAATTTATCTTTTAAATAATAGTATTTAGGGTGGCGGTGTTATCTTTCTAAAAAAATTACACATAGTAATAATAATTATTATTATTCTCGATCAACATCTAATGAGGCTCTCGTTAGGCGGCTGGATAAAGGGCCTGATTCAGAAGGCAGTTCTCCTCGATACGGCACCCCTATTTTTATTTTTTTTTAATGTTTTATTTATTTTGTTTAATATTTAAAAATGTAAATTTATATGAAAAAAAATATATATAATAATTATTATTATTATATTTATTTGCCAAAAAAAACATAGACAAAAAGGTCTATGGCTCAGTGTTTGCAGGAGACCCACAAACCCTGTTATTCTGCCATAGTTATACATTTACGCATGGATTAAAACATAAATTGTAGCTATATTTAAACTTACAATATTTAATCTACTTACAATATTATATATAGTATTTACCTATATTTGTAATTAGCTAGTGCCAGCGACTGCTCATGGAGCAGCCAGCGGCGACATCTCCCGGCAAACGTTGGCAGCGAGAGATTAATCCCTGAACGAACTAGTGGCGGGAGGTCATTCCAAATTTTGGCTGCACTGTGCTTGAAAGAGCCTTTGGTACTAACCAATCTCAGTTTGAGGACCTATCTCTTAAAGAGTTAAACGATTTGTGTTTCGGGGACAGCTTTTGATGCAAATAATTTGGCATAGACCGTTTTTGGGTTAACTTGCTTTGTGTGTGTGTCTCATTTTTTCTTTTAAACCTTAGGATAAAATTTTCTAGGAATTACACAATTATGGCAAAGTAAATTGATAAACGGCAAGCAAATACTTTATCAGAGTAAGACTGTTGTCTGGCAATGTGGGATGCAGTATTATTGCAAACCCTATTATGTAGCTTAATGGATTTTATTAAATTGAGGAATAACCAACGACGGACTTGTTTTAATACACTTCTATATTTCATAAAATTTTATGAAGTATTACGTAGTCCGTCCAGAATTATATCAGAAAAGTCACTTAACTTATTCCTTTTGAAAGCATCATACAAAATGTTACAAAAATTTGTCAGGGAGTTGATGGAAATCACAAAACCAATCTCGTTGCTGTGGCCCTGCCCTTACCCAACTACGCTGTCCCGTGGGAACGGGGGAGGGGAGGTGGACGGCGAGGGGGAGGGGAATAGACTGATCGTGTTTCCTTAGATCGGCTGGAAGGAAGTATTTAGAGAGCTTCCTACCGCCCGCGCCGCGCGCCGAGAACTTTCGCAGCGGCCGGTAACGCAGGAGAGGTGAATAATCTGGCCGTTGTTTCATCGAGCCTCAGATACGGCTACTGTTTAATAGTTAGCTGTTCGTTATGCAAGTAAGTAAGTTGTTCCTTAATACACTGTAATTGTAATGTCAGTTTTATTTTCGTTTATGTTAAACTACTAATTGATTTTAGAGTTTATAGTCTAGTGATTTTGAATGTATTAATTAGCAAGTAACAATTTTGTATCTGGACATGTGTAATTTGTATTTTATCAATTTTTAACTCATTTATTAGTATTAATTTTATATTTGGACGTGTGTAATTTATATTTTATCAATTTGGAATTTGTTTATCTAAATACTTTTATGTAACTTTTAGGTATTTGTATAGCTTGACGAAGGTGGAAGTGTAGTGAAATTAAATAAAAAGTTTAACACCTATGACATTGTACCTAACCTGCATTTCACAAATTAATATTATTCTATCTATCCTATTATTCTATTCTAAGTAATAGCTTACATACTGTCTAATTGCTAGACAAAAGCCTCCATCATTGAATCATTGAAATCAAGTAATCGCAACAATTGGTGGGTATAATCACAATGTTTGCCAAATGCGAGATGATGATGACAAACCAGAGCTATGCAACGAAAGAAACGAAACACACCTTGTAAATTGTATCCAGGTCCACCGAGGCTTAATCAAAGCAAAAAAGCATAAAAACGGGATTGCTGACACGAGTTTTTCACTATGCGATCACGTAAACAAAAAGGAGAATTTGTATGACACGGAAAAGCGAAGCAGATGATCTGTAAGCCATAATACAACGATGAATAAACTTAGTTTCCATTTTGCCAAACATAAAGAAAGATAGAAAAATTCATATACATATTTACATTGTTCTATGTGTGAGATAATGTGCAAAGACCCTGAATAGAACATAGTAGGTAATTAGCCTCCATTCTCCATATTGCTGAACTACAGATAACGTAATATCTTTACATTGAAACCACTAAATTCCTCCGCAGAGCGGCTTTGCCTTAGACAAAATTTGGTCTGTCACGAAAGTTCTTAGAGCATGCCCTAGATCGGAAACACTACATTTAACGAGGATAAAAAAGTAGCGGAAATGACACTCTCGGACTCTCCAGCTATCTCTGTCAAATTATCAAGACAATAGATTGTTCTGAGAACCACATTTTCAATACTATTTAGATTGGGACGACTTTATTTGATAACAGCAACAGTGACTTACTATGCTATGAGTAGGTAACTGCGTTCTCATCTACGAGTATACTAATATTATAAAGAGGAAAGTTTTGTATTTTTGTGTGTATGTTTGTAACGAATAAACTCAAAAACTACTAGACCGATTTAAAAAATCTTTCTCCAGTAGAATGCCAAATTAGCGCTGAGTAACATAGGCTATATTAAAAAAATTTTTCCCCGTGCGAAGCAGGGACGGACCGCTAGTATCAAATAAGCTCATCAAGTTGGGGTTAGTGAGGAGTGTCGTCAGCACAATCACGCTAAAAGATATCTGGGGATTTGTGGACACTGCGCGCTGGCACAGTATAATAATGAGTACTACGTAGCGCTGGCCTGCGGGCTGGCCAAGCCAAACAAAGGCGCGAGTTAGAGGAATGTGATCGCTTGTAGTAGGGTTCTTATTGCTTCAGCTTACATGACAGATTGGATTTTTTACGAGTCAGTTATTGCTTGGGTTTACTTCCCCTACCAGTTAATTGCTGGATAATATTTCCATTCTTTCGTTTTCATATTCGTGTCACTCTTTTGTGTCGTTAAACACTTTAAATTAAGCAGTAATAACAGAGGCTGAGGAGAAGTCCGTTGATGTAGTGACATTGATATGTGGCTAGGTTTCCCTGTTTATAAGTTCAAACTCCATTAGCAGCAATGGTCAGTCTATCAACCAACACCTGTGGCTAGACTAGCGATTGCCAACAGATCAGGGCTTCCTCTACCCAACACAAATTCATCAAGAAATTTTGTGACTCGTTTCTTTGTCGCACCTCCAAAAGATTTTTCAGATAATGTACTCGACCAACGTTAACAAATTTGAATTAACTGACCTTCGCGGCCTAAACCCATGTTGCTCATTACAGATGTTGGGATGAACTAGTTTGAGAAGAACCTTATTTAATAAAATCTCAAAGATTTTCGCTGGTGCACAAAGGATGGCTTTTGGGGATCGGAAATACACGAGACACCTTCCATGCTGATGGATAAATACCATGATTTAAAATGATGTGGAACAAATGGTAAAGAGGAACGGCAATGGTATCTCTACACATTTTCAAGAGATCTGCCGGCACACCATCACTTGCGACCTCCGGTCCCGGAGACCAACTCGTTTTTAAAGTGTTGATGGCACTTTCAACATTTGAGACATCTGAGAAAAATCGCCGACATCAACGTGTGCATTCGTTGAAACCGAGACAGTGTTGATTGTGGTGTTTGATGGTGTCGAGTGTAGGTACTAACAAAATGAGATGCAAACGCGTTTGCCGCATCTGCGCCAGAGCACTGTAGCCCTTGGTAATAAGCACTAGGTTCAAAACCGCCTGCGGACCTTAAACTATTTATGTGACCCCAAAAACTACAAGGATTGCAATGAAGTTTACATTTTTTTTTTTTTATCTTATGACAGGCTCGAATATTGGAAAAACGATCGTAAATCGCTTGACAATTAGATTTCTTCCATTTTCGATGGGGACTAGTTTTAGTTCGAATTTCCCTGATGATTATCAGCTGTAAACCAAACTGGATATCGTCTTGCAGAAGACTTAGGCATACGTTTTTTTGGGACAAGCTGGTTTAAGATGCCATAAAGAGCCTTATAAAACAATTCCAAGGCGCAAGGCATATCTTGAAATTAGAGTACAGAGTTTTAGTCTAAATCATTCATATACCATTGCAGAAATGCTCGATCGACCTTATTAAAGTTCCAGTCCTTGCTATGGTCTATGTTACTGGATTGCATGGGCCCACGCTGAATTGTTGTCTCTAACGTAATGACAACGTCAAGTGGAGGGTGATATTAACTGTCTGCACATGCTACGAGACCTCCAAGAATCCACTACATTCACTGCACAAACGCACTCCTGTGTTAACACAACATCAAGTCTACTACCATGAAAAATAACAAGATGGAATAGTCAACCAGCACACATTTTCCCTCCTTCCTATGATATGGGGTTCTTCAAACGAGGCTTGAAGAAGCACCTGGTGGGCCGGTAGAGTGAGGTTAACTGATGTTGCGTTGTTTTCACGCCGCACCAGTTGTCTTCGCATCTGGACACCATTTCCATTTATCGTCAGGTGGCATGGAGTCATTTGGAGTGCTAAGTATAAAAAAAACCGGCCAAGTGCGAGCCTCGCACACGAAGGGTTCCGTACCATTGTCTATAAAAACGGCAAAAAAAAAATACGTTTGTTGTATGGGGGCCCCCCTGAAATATTTGTTTTATTACAATTTAATTGTTTATTTTTAAAGTGAATATATAACTAAATACTCTATGAATATTTCAAGCGTCTACGTGTTGCCGTTATCAATATCGAGCAAAAACGAGCAAAACAAATCACGTTTATTGTATGGAAGCCCCCTTAAATATTTATTTTATTCTATTTTTTAGTATTTGTTATTATAGCGGCAACATCATCTGTGAAAATTTCAACTGTCTAACTATCACGGTTCATGAGATACAGCCTGGTGACAGACGGACGGACAGCGGAGTCTTAGTAATAGGGTCCCGTTTTACCCTTTGGATACGGAACCCTAAAAATGGAGCCCTCAGACCCGCAGCTCTGGTAATCCTAACTGAACTCGTATAAAAGGGGGAAGCCTGGAATGACTGCAAGCATGCTAATTGTATTCAATAGCTTACATACAAATTTTTATACTTCTTTCCATACAAACTTTCACCCCCCATTCTACCCCTATACGGAGGGAGTTTCCTAAAATCCATTCTTAGCTGACGTCTTCTCCTAATTTGCCTTTGCGCCGAATTTCATCTTCACAGGTCAAGTAGATTTGGAGATTTCGTGTTATATGCGGCAGTGATGAGTGATCTTTTAATTACTTTTACATAGATATATACACATATAATATAATAGTACATATAATGTCTATGTAGAGGTTAATGTTTGTTTCTTCTTGTATAGTAAATGCTTACAAATTAAATTGCCTTGCATGACATGTTTTATTAAAATTCAACTTATCACTAAAAGGTACAAAATAAAAACAAATAATAAAAAAAATAAAAACAAAAAAAAAGAACTAAAAGAACAAGAAAAAGAACTCACTGACTATCTATAAAAAATCAAAACTGCTTGATTAATAAAACTGAAATTTTCATGGCAGTCGGGGAACCTTATAAATAATTCCGCAAAGCGGTCCCCCGACTGCGATAACAATTTCAGTTATAATAATCAAGCAGTTTTGATTTTTTATATAGTCAGTGAGTGAATGAGTGACATTTCACTTTTATAAATAAAGATAAATAAATACATGACATCTTGTTTTTTACCTTTAAGTTCTTTTTTGAAATTCAAGTGTCATTCAAGTGCAGTCAAGTGCCAATCGAACAAATACTTTAACGCCCTAAATGCAGTCTTCTGCTTACCATCAAGTGGTTTACAACTGACAGCTGAAGACCTTTTCAATGATCCTCAACCCAGAAAAGCAATGCCGGACATGCTTTACAGTATCTCTTCCCCGATCGGGTTGCAATTCCACCACCCTCTCAATCTGGAGTGTGCAGCACGGCGACAAATAAATCACGTCTTGAGTGCGTGCCCCCTCCCGCCGCCCCCGCTCCGCGCCCCCGCGGTCCCACGCGTCCCCGGGGGCAGCTAATCCAGACCGCTTCATTATCCGAGCGCCTCCGGCCCGTCCGCTCCGTTCTATGCTGAATAGGGTTGCCGGTTTTTACATAGCTCGTAAATATATTTAAATATTTTGTTTGTTATAAAATTTTATTTATTTATTTAAATTTGAATTGCCCATTGCACATAGTTACACCAAAGCTTGCAGTAGGCCAATTAAATTTTGTGTATATAGATAACTACTTATTTTCTAGAAAAACTATATGTAAATATAAATAATTATGTAAATGTACATACATAAATACCTCCAACACACAAATATTTGCATTCAAATTACTTTATTACATATTGGTACAGATTAAAAAAAATTAAATGGAATGATAGATAAATAAAAAGTAATTATTAGAGTCACTTTTAACTTTTTCATCAAACATTATAATTAAAATAATATTTGAAGGATTGTGGTTTTTAACTTTTTATGTCATTTGTAAGAACACATTTGTTCAATCAAAGTTTATTTACTACTACGCCAGGGCAGAGGGGTGTGTACGTACACCTCAAAAAAAGGGGTATCACTTTTGCCTCAGCTGACAACCCTAGACCAGGTCGGTTTGAACACCCCACGAAATAGCTTCCGACACTTTTTATTCTGATGAGATTTATTTCAAAGGGTTTCGAACGGCGCGCCCGCCGCTACCGTTTTATGACGCGACCGCGACGGAACCGCAGCGGGACAGCTACGGGACGGTAACGGGACGGCGCAGTGGGCAACGGGACATCCCTTTGAATCACTACACACAGTACTCGGCAGCAATAGCCGCCGCAGGGTTCTCACAGTTACCACTGATGGCTACCACTCTGCTGTCTACTTCTCCAATTAAAGCAAACCTAAATAATTGCTGTGTTGGCATCACAAGTGGTAAAACTTTGCAGAACAATTTTTTATCATCTGATATTGCCACAAGTTTGACTACGGTTTGTAGTACGTAGCACTTCGTAGCACTTCCGACGTAGCAGCGCTACGATAGAAATTACAAGCTGCATATTTTGCATTATTTGAAGAACAATGTTCTTGGTAATAAGAGGCACAAATGATCGATAAGAACCAGTGATTGACACTTGCAAAAAATAGCATTGAATATCATTGAAATTTTACTGAATGACCGCTGGAAGCTAGTGGTCCGTGTTCAATTGTTGCTAAAGTCAAAATATATATATTTTTTTTTATATTAAAAGGAGGCAAACGAGCAGGTAGGTCACCTGTTGGGAAGCAATCACCGCCGCCCATGGACAACCGCAAAACCAGAAAAATCGCAGATATGTTGCCGGCCTGTAGGGAAGAAATAGGCTCGTTTCTTGAAGATCCCTAAGTCGTAATGGTCCGGAAATACCGCCGCAGAGAGCTGGTTCCAAAAGAGTTCCGAGAAAGGTTGAGTCAAAATATAGTTGACGACCCCTATTTTTTGACGATTCAAGATAAATAGTGGTTCCTTTCGAATTCTGGTGCCATCATGTTACCAAGCAGCAGTATCTTTCGATTCAAACGGTTTTAAAAATAATAATGTATAAAAAAGTAATGCAAATGCAGCCATCAAAAGTATAATTATCATATAAATTCCATCGTAGCGCTGCTACGTCCTACGAGTCGCTACGAGATGCTACGAACTGCTACCACAAACGTGCTACAAACCGTAGTCAAACCTATCTACAGCTTCAGGTCAAACCTGTAGCAGTTGCATGCGACAAGAAGTGTGCTAGCAACTTCATAGTCTGATAGATACATTATTTAGGTAGATGAATTATTAAGATTAATGATATACATAGATAGACGTATTATTTAGATAGATTATTTATGTACATAGGTAGATTATTTAGGTAGATAATTTATTTAGATTTATTATTTACAGAGATTAATTATTTAGATAAATTAATTATTAGGATAGATTAATTATTTAAATAGATAAATTATTGAAATGAAACAACTTTTACGGATCGACTCGCGTTTATAAAATAAATAAAACATTAGCTTTAATTAATAATTATCCTAAATTTCTTAGGTAGATAAATTATATAGATATATTTATTATTTATATCGATGAATTATTTAGATAGATAAATGATTAAGACAGATGAATTAAGTAGACCAATAAATTATTCAGATAGATTAATTTTTTAGATAGACTAATTATGTAGAAAGATAGATTATTTAGACCGATAATTTAATTAGATAAAATAATTATTCAGACAGATAATTTATTTAGGTAGATAAATTATATAGATATATGAATTATTTAGAGATAGATTAATTATGTACATTCACGAGCAATGAAAGTCAAAACTAGTCAAAACTGTATACATATTAATGCTCGTGACTGTAGATAGATGAATTATTAGGATAGATTAATTTATCTAGATCTAGATTGATTTGTTTAGATAGGTAAATAATGAATATAGATAGATTATTTAGGTAGATAAATTATTTAGATATATTAGTTATTGAGATAAATAAATTATTTACATAGATGAATTATTTAGATATATAAGTTAGATAGATGAATTATTTAGACATATTATTTATTTAGGTAGATACATTATTTCGATATATTAATTATTAGAATAGATTAATTATGTAGATAGATGAGTTATTTGGATAAATAATTTATTTAGAAAGAAAAATATTTAGCTTTTCTAATATTATTTAGCCTTTCAATATTTAGCCATTTCGTAATGCTTTGTGTTACATATTGGTAACATACATACATATACATATACATAGTGGTAGTGTTATTAAAACTGCTTTATAGTCAAAGTGTTCACTTATAATGATACTTTAATTTTAACAATTTGAACTGGCTTGTTAAACTTGCTTTAAATTGCTTCTACAAACAGTTGTTCGAAAAGTGTTGAAAATTACTTTATAGTTTCTAGTGACGACTGGACTGTCTCTGTTGGTGTAATGTTATTTAATTAGAGATATACAGATAACCGTGAGGAAATTTTAAAAGGACATATTTATAAAACACTTTTCCATGTAAACAAACATAGCAACATTTGAATGGCGAATAAAGGCGCGTCGCGTTTTATATTACATTAACGGGTAAGCACAGTGCCTTGATCGCACCTGAAGATTAGTGATGATAGGGCCAATGATGGAAGCGCACTTCACCCGGGATCCTCAGTGAGATCCTAGTGAGGCACTGACTATCTTATCTCCAGCTGCCGGAACACAACAATGCTACAAACATTGATGTTATAGCGACATATTTAGATAAGATGGTGGCAGCCAGGCGGAAAAACAAGCCCTACCACCAACCAAACCGAATACACAAACATGTACCCCCGCTGGGAATTGAACCCGGGACCTCTGGGTCTAAACTGGTGGTCTTAGCCACTAGACCACAGAGGCGGTTGAAATAGAATTTCTGACAAATCTTATTTGCATTTAAATTGTATTTACTACTAACATAAACTGCGGCAAAGCTATGGAGTTAATTTAACTTTGCAAAAACGATTTCCAATTATTCGGGGTTCGCTTTGGGATCTTGCAAGTCTAGCAACTTTCGCAATGTCAGGCCATTGGATTGAAGACCAAAATAAAAATAAATAGTTTATAGAAAGGTTGGCAAATGGCTCCACTGTGCCTGATGTTAAGAGAAAGAAGCTAAGAGAAGCAGAGTCCAGACGCGAGGACAGCTACGGCAGCAGGCTCGTGGCTCACCCGTCCTCGCGTTGCCGACCCGCAAGTTACATCTTACGCCTCGCTTGACGGACTCCACGTTTAGGAAGGGGGACATACGTGTGCTGAGAGCATTCCGCTTTTTGGTTATTTTAAGCTCCTCCGTGCTTCCGAAGGCATGTTGAGCCGTTGGTCCCTCAAGTGGTTCGTTTCACTTAGACATTTCCAGTATGCAGTATTGTATGGAGAGATCAGGCTATATAGATAGATAGATAAAACTCTTTATTGCACACACACACACACACACACACACACACACACACACACACAGTGGGTTTTTAAAGATACCATCTTACGATAGCAAGCGGAACAAACGGCTCAACATGCTTTCCAAAACACGGAGGAGCTTAAAATAACCAAAAAGTGGAATGCTCTCTCAGCACACGTACCCCCCTTCCTACAACACGGGGTCCTTATAATCTAATGATAAAATCTATGATCCTTCAAGTCCGGAGCAATATTATATTGTTGTGATCTCATATCATCCTTATTATCTGAGGCACGTTTTCATTAAGTGTATCGGATAGAGTATGTAGTAAGATCGGCGGCGAGTCAGCTCCCTATCAGTTAGATCGCGTTGAAAATCGTCGGATCAGCTGTTTATGAAGTCGGCACTCGACCCGATAAGGAGTGTAGAGGCTCGTGGCCTGCGTCGCGCAGTGACTGGAAAACGAGACCACTAAACACAGACACTCGCAGAGGGTAAGCTTCATACAAACGCGCTCGAGCAACGCGCACATACACAACCTCTCGCGGACACGGAATCCCGCAACAGCGCGAGCGCAGCTGTTACCTGTCAGAGGTTGTGTATGTGGGAGCGTGTTTCGTTTTCACCAGCGACGACTTTCAATGATTGAGGCCTTTACCCAGTAGTCAGACAGTATATAGGGTATTTACTGTCATTTCCTATTTATATAAGGCGACGGACCATATACTTGTTAGCCTGCTCAGTACCATTGAAAAACATTAAACCTTATGTAGTCGAATCTCAATCGAAAGGCTTCATTTAATGTACTATATAGAGGACAAGAAGAATTTATAGTTTCTCTGGTTGTTAATTTAATTTAAACTTCAAACATTTGCCAAATATCGTCAGAGTATCGTTACTCTGTTAATCCTATAACGTTTAACGACCAAAACCTTAAACACAAGTATCAACAATACTTTTAAGGTTACGACAAAATAACATGTTAAAATAAACACGAGGAGAGATCGGTATAAAAGTGTTTTCGTTTTCAACAAAAATATGCCGTTGCGAATATTCAGGCGAGAAAAATGGATGTAAAAGGCGAAGTTACATTTAAATAAAAAGCCCTTTGTTTCGGGGGAGTAATGAATGAGTAAAGAGTGTAAGAGCCGCTGATAACCGCGAGCTGGTCTCCTGAGGAGCGCTAATGGAGCGCCGGATACATTATCTGCGACCCTGAGCCGCGGGGGACTAGGTATGTCTTCAATAAATAAATATACAATACAAAAAATAGAAAACTAAAGTAAATAGTAAATAAACAACCTGCCTATATAACTGTCCCATGGCTGTGCAAAGGCCTCCAAGTGCCCTTGCAGGGTTCTTGGGTGAACTGATGTTTATAGTTTTAAGATCTATTGTACGTACGCCAAGAATAGCAAATAAAAACATGAATTTAAATTTCATCACATCATGTCATCACTACAATTGATGGGTATTGTCTTAATCACCACGCTTGCCAAATGCGGGTTGGTGATCACGAACCCGGGCTATGCATCTAAAAATACGAAACAAACTTTTGCCCGGCCTGGGAATTGAACCCGGGACCTCCGAGTGTCGCGGTGGCCGCGCGCTTTGCCACTCGGCCACCGAGGCGTTACAATGAGAATCATAAAATTTCGCCATTTTTTTATTGCAATTTTCACGAGCGGGATAGAACTACCGTTTAAGTGCGTCTCGAAAATTACATTGTAGTGATGACTTGATTTCAATGATGGAGGCCTTTCCCCAATAGTGGGACAGTTATAGGCTATTTACTTACTTTTTTTGACAGAAAGCAAGGGTTCGAGTCGCAGTCGTGGAATTTATTTTTGTACGCCTTTTTTGAACTTCTCCTAGTAACGCAATGTCTTATTTTACTTTGCAATTTGATTATTACATTTTATATTTATGTCATAGGCATTAATAAATTACTACGCAAATCACAACCGATGCTTACCAAGCTCCATAACGAATAACCAACCCCTTTAAAAAATACAGTGTATACGGTACATGGTGTGTCCGGCTGGCGTCCGGTTCGTAACCGGCCCATGTCCGGCGTGCATCCGGACTGTCCGGTTCCTGGGCGCAGTTGTACGGTCGATAGTTATTGGTTTATCGCGGGCGCCTCATATGGGGGCGCTTCCTGTTCGGTCGTCGGAGCCAGGTGTCACAGACACTATTAGATACACTATCTGCCGTACTCAGAGATGTCAATTAAGTTTAATGACAATTAAATTTATTAGGACAAAGATTAAGGCAAGCTGTGCCTACAAATACAGAGAATTCAAAGGTGATTACGGTAGAGTAAGGTAAGAGAGAGAAGCTGTAGGCGCAGTGGTTAACGCGCTCGCTCTGCGACTGCTGAGGTTCAACAATTTTTGCAAAAGCTGGTTATCGGATGGATGATCAAAAATGTTTCATCTCGAGCTCCTCCATGCTTCGAAGGCACGTAAAGCTGATGTTCCCGGCTGAATCAACAGTCGTTTACAACCACCAATCGGCACTGGGCCCGCGTTGTGGTTTATGGCCCGTTCTCTCTATCTATGCATCGAGAAGGCCCCAGCAGTGAGGCCATGAATTGAGCTGATGATGAAGATGAGAGATTGATGAGGCATGCATTGTAGGGCATTCAGATGTTTTTATTTAATAGTAACTTCGGTATTGCCTGCGTAAAGTCCGGTCTCTTGTATATTCCCAAAGAATTTGTTTTCCCATCTAAAAAATAATATTATAACATTTGTAAATGATAGTGTAGCTTTCCAAGCTAAATATTTTTTATAATCGGTTCCGTTATCTCAGAGATTACCCCCTACAAACGAACCATCTATGTAGGTAAACTACTTTGTGAATTTACTGCAAAGTTCTGAAAGATGGCGCAATATTAGACAAGGCTGGCGCCGGCCGCTCTGGTTACGACCTCCTGCGCCCGTCGCGCGCGGAACGCTCGAAGTATACGGGGACTAAGAAACATTTACTTATCATTTTATATTAATATTTGACTTAGATGCTTGATGTTGTGTGAACTTATCTGTTTTGTACAGACGCGAGCACATCAACCTATCCAAAACTGTTAAATTTCTTCAATACAATTTCAACCATATCGTTAAGGCATAAAGTTAAATCTCTACTATTATAACTCATGAATACCTTATGGAAAGTAACTATCTTATACTTAATTATCTTATCATCTTCACTGTATTAATAATAATAATTATGTTCCTAATGTTGCGTAATTTTATGTAAATAAATGAGTTGTGGATACGAAACAAAGTAAATAGAGAAAATAGTATTAAAAAGTTTTTTATTTAAAATGCTTTTGTGACAAAAAAAGACGCGTTTAATGTAATATAATAACACAATTATTAAATATAGTTTACACATCACATGCATTACTTATAAATTATTTGTAAGGTAGTTCCGAGGAAGGAGATTGCTATCTTGTGGAAAATTTATTCTTGCTACAAAGAAAATTAGAATGCCATATAATTTTTCTTCCAACGCAAACTAGTTCCGCGCGGGATGGTTTGTCGAAATAGCACAACTCAAAGTTAAAACCTCCTGCGAGAAATAAGAAATGTTAAGAATGTTGAATTATGTTTTCTACAAAAATTATGTTTCAATAAATATTACGGACGAGTCTTGTTCTATTATTTAGGACGCTCAATACATTTATTAAAATAAATTAACATAAAACATAGTTTGAAAAAAGACGTAGTGTTGAAAAAATTCCACGAGAAGGATTTTTCAACACTTTGTCTTTTTTCAAATTGTGATTTGTTCGCAACAATATTTGCGTAAGATTATATGTAAAAAATCATGAAACATAGTGTCAAAGGTTATCCGGAGTGAGCTCGACCGGAAAACACAAAATTATACGGAAATTATAATAAAGGTCGGGCGGAGTATTCTCAACTGCTCGTTAATATTTAATATTATTATGTTTGTTATTTGTGTATTGTGTAGGTATTGTAGTAACATTATTTTAACATCGGACCAAACATCTGGAGTTCTTGCATTAATAATTTGGGTTAAGGAAACATTACACACAATTTTGTTGACTTTTGATATTTGAAAGAACCTTTTCTTTCCTAATTGGACGGCAAACGCGTGTTATACTGAATGCCTCCATGCTTAGCAATACTTAGCTTTGCTGAATCTTATTCTTTCAAACCGGTTGCGAGCGGTTAAAAACTAATTTATTATAGTACTATTTATAGACTTTTACGGTCGCCGATCGTCTAGTCTAGTAGTTTTATTTTATTTTTATTTTATTTTATTATATATTATAGTTAGTGGCCTTTTCTTCTACCGCAAAGGTCATCACTTGAAAGTTATACTCAAACAAAATTATCGATTAAACTCGAAGTACCAACTGATGGACACTAGCATGCACGGACGCAAACTATTTTTTTAAGACAACGTCACATACATTTCTTATCCCAAGGCAAGTAGCTAAAGCACTTGTTTCATGGAAAATCATCGACGGTACCACAACCACCCAGACCCTACACAATATCGAAAAGTTCGTTTTCGACATTGACCCGACCGGGAATCGAACCCAGAACGTCAGAGTTAGCGCCGCCCTGAGTACGGCGTGCAAGCCACTCGCGGGTTCTTGTCATATTGTTTAATAGTTCAGTATAGTATAGTATAGTATATAGTCATACATTGTACGAATATATTTTTAGTAACAATACTATAGTTGTTTAATATCGATTCAAAATCAAATTTTATGGGTAGGTATTAAGTATATGTATATCCTCAAATTTTGAGGACTTATATTAAACCTTACCAAATTAATCAATAAAGATTTAGGACTTACTATATTTTAAGTTTATTATTCTTTAATAATTTAAAACCAATCTTAAGATACAAAACAAATTATAAGTTATCAATAGTGTTGTCAGTGCCATTTAAGTCCCCGCAGCCAGCCCCCACCGTTTGTTTCACATCGCTCTTAATATCCCCGAGTGCGCAGTTAGCGGCGATACTTGAAACGATTTGCATTGAGCCATCAACTGCGCCACTAACTGCGCCCCGCCGCGCCCGCGCCTGTCAAACTCAATTATGAACCCTCCGCGATCACCGTTCCCCGGGGAAGGGAATCCCGACGATCTACACAAACACACGCACACCCTCACATACATACACACATAAGTGTTGATGCAGATTGACCCGCTTGTGTATGGTTTGTCATCTAGAAAAATAAAATCAAGTGGCGTAGTGCATTTGATTTTCTTCCTTGTTGGGGTATTTTAAAACCAATTTTGAAACCGACGAACTATAGCAGGGGGCGGCAGGCTGCTTTATTGACTTGTAAGATAAGATAAGATAAGATGAGATAATTTATTGCTGTATAAAACTTTGCCTAGATACAAAAGCTTAAATTTTGTAATTCATGTTAGGGTATACAATAAAATAAATTATGTAATACCTAAGCTAAGCAAAAAGAATGCCTGTCTTAGGTACTACCCATCCGAAACAGTCAGGTCAGCGCCACTTTACAATAAAACCTGCTGTGGTTGTATCAAGTACCTAAGCACCTAAAAAATATAAAAGTTTTATAACAGTTTGTGTGAATTAAACCAAATAAATAAAATCCTTAAACATCAACTTTTGATTTGTTTCTAAGAACTAGTTTAATTTTTAACCGACTTCAAAATAAAGAGGTTCTCAATTAGACTGTATTTTTTTTATGTTTGTTACCTCAGAACTTTCGACTGGGTGAACCGATTTTGATGATTTGCTTGTTTCTCATGTTTTCTGTTAGACGTGAAGTTAAGTATATGGCAGTCGCATAGTTTTTAAGAATATAAGATTATAATATAGGTTAATTGCATGTAAATTGAACTTCTACGCAGTTATTTTTTATTTTTTTGTGCAATTTTATCAGTAAAAGTTTTTGGAGTCGGTTTTTTTTCCAAAAGAGCATTAAACTTTAAAATCGAACGACGTATAGTTTCTAGCTAATAAAAATAAATAGCCCTATAATTTAATATCATATGGAGAATTTACAATAGTTAGTCATTCAACCGCGTTTGTAGTCTAGGGGGGCCCACTGACCGTTTGACGCCATAGTGCTTAGCCGACAAAGAATTAAAAAAAGAAAGTTCCACAACAATAAGTGCAATTAAACTTTACACCAATATTAACTGGTTTTAACCTTACTTTCTTGTAAAAGTATAACAGTCAGGTGCCAACACACAATAATCACGTACGTTTCACCTCGCTAGCCCCCGACGCCGTCGCTACCGTCAGCAATTCAATTACAAAACTACTGATCATTAGGCACTTTATTACCTTCCCCGAACACATCGAAACAACAAAATGAAAATATTGAACCAGGGCTTTAAATACCGTTAAAAATTCGGTAACATTACTATTGTCAAACGAACATACCTTTAAAGGTAACGTTATGTCTGGTATTGTTACATGGTAGGCATTTTTACAGGTAAATTAACTAACCGCTGTACGCGGAATGGTTAAAGCGCATTAGGAAACAAAAAAGTAACGTTACTTTTCTAGATAACGTTACCAATTTAACTTTATAGAAAGAACGTTACTTACCGATACTTATAGTGGAAATTTGGTAACTGTATCAAGCCCTGGATTGAACTAAAATACGCGAGTGACCCGCACAAAGAATTCCATTCCAATCCCCGCCGGCCCCGCCGCCGGAGCGGGAATATGTCACCCGACGAACGCTGGCCAAAAGGTGGCAGGTCTCACATAGTTTAACCAGAACACAATGCTTTGTAATATTGTAACGAAGCTCAGGTGTGAACGTGTGCCTCTCTGTCACTAAACTTGTTGTTGTATATTTTGTTTTTATTTTATAAATTGTTTAATTATTGTCTGATTCTCTGAGTCTGATATAATCCACCTCACAGAGACTTGGACACACTTTTAATTGGTTTTTATCGAATGAATTAAAATGAAAATGAGGGAATGAAAAACAATAAACGAATCGTCTAAGCACTAACCTGTTCGTGGAAAACGATCCTGACCACAGAGTAATGGAAGCTGCATGCGACACACCATTTCAATATAGCGGCTGCGGTACTAGGAAGCGGCCGCAGACGCTGACTCCTCAATGTGAAATTGTGCAATCACTACCGAGAATAGCTTTATGGGTTGTAGTGGGCTGTTGTAGTGTTGTAGGGTAAAGGCAGGTGTATGTCCTACACACACATGACTCTGCATTATGCACAGATATCGTGGCTTGGATTCCCGATTTTTATAATGGAACTCAGTTTGTTGGAGTAAAACCGTTTGTTATTTTAGATACCTAGGAATCTCATTAAAATTTACTAGACCACACATAATATAAATTACAATAATTTCAACAGTCCATCAGGAACCGGTTTCAGTTTGTGTAGTTTACCAGAAATTTTTTAAAGGGAATTTTTCACGATATATTTTTCAAGATTTCAGTTTTTGTCCCTTAGTAAAAGCTATGCAAAATGATGGGTAGATCATGTTAACTTGTTAATTTAAAAATTTGGTTTTGGCTGAATATCCACAGTATCGTTGCTCATCGTATTTGCGTATTAGTGTATTGATGGCAACACTATATCTCTCTATGATTTTGTGTTCTTACTGTGCAATCGTTTATTACTATAATAAAACAAATTAAGTAGATTTTCTCAGTTTGATTCATTAAAGAGCCCTAATATTAATAGATCGGGTAGGGTAGATAATTTTTTTAAGGATAGACACTCTTTAAAAAAATCTGGTAGACATAAAAGGATGTATAATACTCTCTCCTAGTTTTGGATAATTGTAACATTCTATTGACAATGTCATCCTGAAATTGTAGCAAACGGAAGGGTTGACGGCAGCTTGTATTACACGGCGAAGTTCCGCGCGCGGCTCGGCGGGCGCGGCGGTCGCGCGGTGCGGGCGCGGGCGGTGCGCGCGCGGTCTTGACGCGGCTGCTGAACGAGGAGGGAACAGAAGGGAAGCTTCATACAAAAGCGCTCGAGCATCGCACGCATTAGACAACGTCTCACGGACACGGAATCTACAACAGCGGCACTCGGGCTGGTTCGAGATGGTCTGAGTTTCCGTGCAAAAGGGTTTGTGTGCGTAGCTCGAGCGCGGTTTCTATTAAGCTTACCTTCTTAGGTTTCATTATTTTTTTGAGGCGCGGCGCGACAACAAGCGGGAAAAATTACACCAATAACAAGTTATGACAACGCGCGGGGTGCGGGGCGCGGGCGGGGGCGCGGGGGGGCGCCGAGTTATCGGCTCAATTCGAGTCCTTTATTGTGCAGGCCGCCGCTAACCAATGGGAAGTGTGAATACGTTTACGACATTATTCGTTTGCATTCTCATCGCTGATATTGTTGCAAAGAGTTCTGAAAAATTAAAGATTTTAGGAGAAGTAAAATATTTACACATGAAAACCGGACACCAGCGCAACTCCTTTAATTGTTTCTGATGCTCTTTTAATTAGGTTACATGCCTATCCTCTATCGATTTTTTTTACAAAATCGTCATTGGGTTTTAACTGGTGGTACAATTCTGCCCAGAATTCAACCGGACGATGACCATCTTTGTATCTATTTCTGGAGAATCCTAAGGAATAGAATAGAATAGAATAAAATATTTTTTATTTGCTAAGAATATGGTTATGTGCAGAATTGTGCTTTGCTGAGTTCCAAATTATAGGGAAATAAGTAAGCAATGAAGCTTCTTGTTTAAACCGACCGCAAGGGCGCCGACACCGAGCTCCTCAGCTCACCGAGCTTACTGTCGCTCTGACACTATCCTTCTGTCTGTGAGAAGGTTCAGACCTTAGACTGGCGTTTATAGACTGATGATAAAATAAATTAGGCAAAATAAAAAAAACAATCATCTATTAACAAACAAACAACTAATTGTTTTGTTGGAAAAGCAACCAAAAGGTTGCCAAAACCAAAAGAAAGAGGCTTCATAATTCTTTAGAAGTTCCAATCGATTGGATAGTAATAAATAACCTTTACATTACGTCTAACTCGCTTCACACCGACCTTTACAGCGCGAGCGTGCCGCCGGGCAGCAGTCGGCACTTTATGTTAATGCGGTCGCCAATTATTATGGAGATTCGCAAAGTTTGGGGAGGTAATGGGATGCAATAGCGTTGGAGGGGTACTCCGAACCGTACCAATTGTCTGGCGGCCATTGGGTTGTTTTTAATTTATGTGTCAAAGTTAAAAGAAAAAACACTGATTATAATGTTTAAACCAAAATCATACATTGTGCCTTCAGGTTAATGCCCGAGGCATTCTCTACCAATCAACCATAGGGTAGTGCAGTAACAACATGCTAGGTGCAATTACTGGTTACGAATACACTTCGTATAAATAAAGTGCTGGTAAGTTGATGTTACCTCTCTGCTGTGAATATAGACACATTACAATTGGAATTGTTGAGTGAGCACGCAGCGCTGGTCAGTGCTCGCCGCAGAGGAGAGGTTAATAAAAGATGTGCGATTTTACGGCGAACAAATCTTTATCCCTTCCTTTTGACACAACACTGATGCTAAATAGAAGTACCTAAATAGCTATGTTCGGTAATTAGTTTGCTGTAGCCTAACGATCCGGAGATCTACATCGCAACCGTGATCAAAACAGCCACACCCAGCCCCGATCGCACTAATTGGAAACGATAATACCAAAACAAAACACTCATTAACGCCGTAACCTACATATATATTTTATTTTAATGACAACGATTTAGGAACGTTTCTAAGCCTGGCCTATTGAACACAGTTCGGACCTCGAACCCGATGGCATAATGACGTTCATATGAGCTATTTGTTACCAAAACTGAATAAATTATTTTGAATTTTAGATTTTCTATATTTTTAAATGATCCTGGTATTTTTAAACGTCCACATTCTACAATCGTGAGTCGGTAAACTGGTTTTGACAATTTTAACAAAATAAAAATCAGACTACTGGCGCACTATTGAGACGGTTTTATATCAGTATCGAGTATAGTTAGGGTCTCTGGAATAAGTCTGGCAAGTGCCTGCTTAAAGCGGTGTAGCGGGCACCAACAACCTCGAATCATTACGAAACTAAATTCATATTTATATTCATAAACAAAATGTACCATGGATGTTCTGAGAATATTCTCGGAAGATTTCTCTTTTTGCCTTCCATTATAAGTTGGTCTTAAGGACGTAGCGACGGACGTTAGCGTATTACTATTGCCAACATTGTCACATTAACAAAATACAGTAGAACGAGACTACTTTTGAATCAAATGTAACATTGATCACAGCTCCTGTTCTAAAGTGGTCTTCCACATGTAGTTGTACGGTATGATTCTTGAGAAATCACACTAGAAACGGCTAGAAAGCTAGAGATACCCATTTTAGCAGCTACTTAAGGTTCTTTAGCTGTGATCAATGTTACACCTGATTCAAAAGTAACCCCATTCTAATCCACAAGCTGGAGGATCGTTTGTCTCCTCTGAAATTACAAAAGTAAAATGACCGTCCTTGATTGATATTCCATCCCGACGCGAGCGCTCGGCTCGCCCGCGCCTTCATTACGGAGGGTTTACGGTCAATGTGTTAACACCACATTTTAGGCTTGTTCAAAAGTAACCTGCCTTTAGAATTATTCATATTAGTTAGGTAAAATGAGTGATAACAAAAAATCGAGCGAATCATATAATTATGATCATCATGAAGTGAATTTTAGTGCCATCTTTATACTGAAGTTTGGAAGTCAGTACAAAGCTTCCTGCGATCCCATGTCATTGTACGAGTCGTATATTTTAACTGACAATGTCGAGAGCGTCCAGAGGCTGGTTGATGTCACCTTGTAGCGCACAATCATTTGGTGATAGCTAAACGTTATCTACACAAGTGTGTGTGACGAGATTCGACTCGTAATATTTTTAATAAAAATAG
The DNA here is from genome assembly GCA_949315975.1 of Eudonia truncicolella. NCBI lineage: Eukaryota > Metazoa > Arthropoda > Insecta > Lepidoptera > Crambidae > Eudonia > Eudonia truncicolella. The sequence goes on from OX438850.1 coordinate 11,414,982, forward strand.
GTGTGACCTAATTCGACTAATTTTTAGGTGTGACGAGATTCTACTATGACAAATTCGGAACAACCCGAATAGAATCATTATCATTTATTTATAACACTTATGCTAACCAGCGGGTGCTGTCAACTTTTAACCTTTTAGGTAAATTAGACCTACCTGTTTCGATCACGCGTGATGGTAGATGTTGAATGATAAACGGTATCAGTGTGGTGGTTCAAAGTCACATAGCTGGTCTACCGTAGCCGAGGCAGATGAGGTGGGTCAGGCGGCAGAAGCGTGGAGAGACACTTACTAATGTATGCCGGAGGATATTAGATATACCAAAACCAGCGCCCCCGGAATACACACACACACACACAGACACACTCGTCGACTGGGGAGAAATGCACGCATGCTATCTAATTGATTAATATGGTACTTCGATATTTTTAGCCCTACGCCGCCGCGCCGACTTAAGTTACTAGTTAACCGGTTCACTGGCTCGCGGACAGCTATAGCACATTACTTTGATTTGACCATTGTTTTACTTTATTTTTCCGGAGCTCGATTAATTTCGTTTTAGAATAGTCTATGAAATAATAATATTTTTTATTTATTTTTTTTTTGTAATGTTTGCCCTTTTAAATAAAACTAGATTAACCATAGGAAATAGTGATAGATAGATCTACCTGATAATACTTCAATTTGTTTAAAGTTGCCATAAAAGTTATAAAAGCCATTGCAATTCTATAACATCAACATTGAACATAAAATAATTAAAAAGTTATAGTTCGGTGGTCTTATCGCTTTTAAGCGATTCCTTTCATACAACCAGTCGCAATAGTTGTAATAGTTAATAATAAAGTAGGTGTATTCTATTGCCACAACACAATAACGTTTACTGATTGAAAATAAATGTTTAGCATAAATGTGAAATATAACGGTAAATTATGTAAGTCTCCATCACACAAAGGTACTACTACAGAAAAATAATACATCAACAACCCTACTCCGAAAAAAAAACCTATAAGATTAAAACAGCGCGGCAAATACTCTGATCGGTTGACTGCACATTCCTTTCACGTAACTTATCTCCACCATTTGTTACACTGAACCGTTTACGCAGGTTTGTATCTAGCTATCTAGTGAGGGTTGTTCACATGTAAAATGTTCTAACTAAATCTATTCCTTAATAAACGTAGGTCGATCACTTACCGGTGGCGAGTCTCGTAGCGCTGCACACTGGCACTCGCGTGGGTCGCGCGACACGTCTGCTCGCGCCGACCGCCGCCACGGCACTGCCGCTCGCCCCCGCGGGCCGCCTCACGCCTCCCCGCTCCTACTACATTGGCACCCCCTTCATTTTGCAAACCCATCGAATGCACCAAACTGCTGAAGAATTATTTAATATCAATTCTAACGTATACACGCGTTGACGTAAAGCGCATAAACAAAGGAAATCATATTTTCGATACAAATATGCTGTCCGAAAGTAAAAATGCTGCGCGCCGTTACAACTTGCCCGCCTAAGTGTTTATTATTATGGCGCCAAAGCTGGAATTATCGATTAATGCCCCGTTCAAAAAGAAATAATGCTTTTGAAAAGACAAGATCTCCCTGTAATAGTAACCATGTACTTTAATAATATCCTTCATAATCAGAACTCGTAACTTGCAAAACGCCTATGTATGCTAGCTAAGCTAATTGCCTAGGAAGCAAGCATAATATCTAAATTACAAATTGAAAAATGTCTAAAATGAAAAACTAATAAAATAAAAGTATGCGATCGATGGTACTACACGCCTGCACATCAACCTACCACAAACTGTCAAAGGAGAAGATTTTTTTACTATGGGAGCTGGGCTTAAAATAAAAACTCAATTAACATAAGCAAATGATACATCAAATTAAAGAAAAAAAAAAAAATATTAGGATTACGATCAAAGTACACTCGGCGTCAAAAAAATCGCACCTCTTAGAAAATCACTTTCAAATGTCATTTACTCTTGATATGCACATGCAGTCGCATTAATTATGATTTTATTTACAAGGTTACTTAATTAACTTAATAAAAAACATTACTTTTCATTATCAAATAAAACCTAATGCAACAAATAAAGTGTCACAAAAATTCGATGCAAATTTTGCTACCCGTGAGAGTTGCTAGTTGCGCTTCCTTTGTGGGTATAAAACGGTCAACACGGGTTCAATGTGGGTCATTCGCTATTCAACCGTTGAAGAGGACACACGCACAGATTTTGATGGATACCACAGCTGATAAAGCCGCTCAAGTGGTTGCACTACTGCAATCAGGGGTGCGGCAGTGTGATGTCGCCCGGCAACTGAACCTGAGCCGTTATTCCGTTCGAAGAGTGTACCAGCGCTTCATAGAGACCGGTGGCTATATCCGCAGACACGGTTCGGGTAGACGTCGCTGCACTTCGGAAAGAGACGACCGGTTCGTTGTGTCGAACTCTTTGAGAAATCGTTTCTCCAACGCTGTTGAGTTGCAACAGCAGCTCCAGGCAGTTCGCAGACGCACCGTAAGCGTATCTACGGTTAGAAGAAGATTGAAGGAGAAGAAGATAGCGGCCCACAGAGCTGCTACGGGTCCAAAATTGACTGCAGCGCATCGGCGAGCCCGCTTGCAGTTTGCTCGTGACCACGTCGATTGGACCCTTGAGCAGTGGAGAGCTGTTCTCTTCTCAGACGAGACGCGAGTGTGTCTTTTCTGCAACGACCGACGGAGAAGAGTATACCGGAGGCAGGGTGAACGTTTCGCCCAAGCCTGCATCCAGGAGACGGTGGAATATGGTGGCGGATCCTGCATGTTCTGGGGCGGTATGTCTGCTGCCGGCAAAACCGACCTTGTCTGCGTCTCCCGGACTGGAGGTGCTCGCGGACAAGGGTCGCTGACTGCTCGCCGCTATGTCACTGAGGTCCTGGAAGTGCATGTGGTCCCCTTTGCCGAATCTTTTGGCGAGGGGTTCACATTAATGCACGACAACGCTCGCGCTCACACTGCAGGCATCGTGAGCGACTTCTTGCAGAGGTCCCAAATCTCTGTGATGCAGTGGCCAGCGCGAAGTCCGGATCTGAATCCTATAGAGCACCTCTGGGACCATCTTAAACGTAAGGTTCGATCTCGGGATCCAGCTCCTTCGACTCTACAGGAGCTCCAAGACGCGGTGATTGAAGAATGGGGGCTTATCCCTCAAGAAGAGCTCCTGAAGTTGGTGAGGTCCATGAGGGACCGTATGGAAGCCGTGATCAGGGCAAGGGGGGGTAACACTAGATTTTAAGTTAATTTTAAGACACTTTTTGTACATTTTTCTTTGTAAATTATCTGTTGTTAATTAGGACTTAATTAAGGATTTTTATTATTTTATTAATTTTAATGTTGTTTGTATAATTATAATTAAACAGAAAGTTAAATTTAATTGTTTTTTGATACTCCTTTTTGTTACCTTTCTAATGATACCCAACACTATCCTCTACATAAGGTTTAAGAATTTTTAAAGATGATTTTTAAAAGGTGCGATTTTTTTGACGCCGAGTGTATTTACATTAATAAATAGACGCGCATTTTAATTTAATTCATATACAAAAATACATTTTCCTAGCAACAATAGAAGTAATGTTGCAAATAATAAAAAAAATATTGTTAACATAGACGTGACAGCGGTCAGTGATTTTTCATTAAATTTAAAAAAAAAAAAATACATGTCTACATATCTACATCTCATGTTTACAATCATCATACTTATACTATACTTTTCCTAACATATAAATAAAGTAAAACTACATGTAAGATGTATATATCTGTTGTGCAAATGCGCAAGATTGATCGCTTATGGAGTAAGCAAGCACTTTTAAGGCACTTAAAGTTCAGAATTACAACCAACATTCACATATTTTAGAAAGCTGCCCCTATGTATCCTTATGTATCATAGAGTTGCTGATTGTTAACGTAGATACCATAATATGCACGTCAGTGAAGCGATGAAATCAAAATAGAATTACTGAATTGGAAAACAACAAAAACGTTGTAATAAACAATAAAAAATTCCAAAATGCTCCAATAGTCTCGTCATGACATTAGCAGCTGGCTCAGCTGTCAGTTTATGTCAATCAACTGTCATAAAAGAACTCGGACATAGTTCCTTTCGACGCATTTTTTTCTTTTTTTTTTTTTTTTTTTATAATAATACATTTTATTTTAATAGTGTAGAATGAAAGTATTAAATGTTTATAGTATTAATCAACAGAAATGATCTCTGTTAAGTTTCATTTATTTTAAGCCCAAAAAAAAAAAATATTGTCCTTTCCTCAATACACTTTGAACCTTATCTATAAGATATAAGACAGGTGAGTGTGAGGTGAGTGTGTGTGTTTGTGTGTGTGTGTGTGCGTGCGTGCGTGCGTGCGTGCGTGCGTGCGTGCGTGCGTGCGTGCGTGCGTGCGTGCGTGCGTGCGTGCGTGCGTGCGTGCGTGCGTGTGTGTGTGTGTGTGAGGCCGAGTTTGATGTAATAGCACTTTCAAAAATTTTTATTTCCTAAAAATAATGAATTATTATCGCTAATTAAAGTTTTGATATATTAATCGAACATTTTGTGGAGTTAAGAGCCCTATAACATAGAAACGAGTAGGTCCAATCCTACACGTAAAAAATTTAAATTTTGTAAAATTTATAAAACAAAAAAGTGCAATTTCGAGTTACGTGTTTATTTGCCTACTATTTTGCGGGCGGTCAGTTTTCCCCGCTCGGCTTTGGAAGGGTGGCGCTTGGAACTCCGGGCACCTACCCTTACGCACTTATTACTAAATTAAAAAGGATGAAGTGGGCTTCCTGGTGTTATGAAAAACGGTTTTTTTTTTTTTTTTTTTTTTTTTGAGCAAACTTGGAGCGTCTCGCTTGAGCGGAAATTGCTTGTTGAAGGAATTCCCTAATTGTAATAATTATTCTTAATTATTACAATTTTTGATTAAGTAGTTTTTTGATTTATTTCACTTGTAGGCTACTTTAATTATTTTCTATTATTACTTAAATATAAAACCTACAACTAAACTATCATAATAATATTTACACTTATTATTAAATCTTATATCTATTATTAATATTAATTAATCTATTTATATGTAGAACAATAATATATATACATCACATCGTGTGTGTACTGGTTTGTCGATATCGATAAACTCTATCGATACGCACGACCATCGCTCTTCTTCTCGCCTTCCCGCTTCTTGCCACAGTTCTCGTAACACGACTTCTCGATGAAAATTCCGAGAAAACGGTACTTTGTGAGTGTGACAGCTCGCTGAGCCGCGTCCATTGATACCACTTTTGTGGTTATCAGGCACAAAAATTTCAAAACAATTTTAAAATAGCGCGGAGCGATTTAAAACCGTGGAGTTCGGGTCAAGCGCGGGCATCATTAGGTTAGGTTAGGTTAGGTTAGGTTAGGTTAGGTTGGGGTGCGAGTCAACAGCCACCTGAATAACATCGGTCCTGATCTGGCACCCTGCCAGTACGGCTTTCGGGAGGCGCGGTCCACGGTGGATGCCATCCTTAGTGTTAAGGGGCACTCTCAGGAGGCAGTGGCTCAGGGGGATGTGGTGTTGGCGGTGTCGCTCGACATCTCCAATGCTTTCAACAGCTTGCCCTTTGAGGTCATCGGCGAGGCGCTGAGGTATCACGGTATACCTGGATACCTACAGCGCATTATCCACAACTACCTGCGTGGTAGAACGGTTGTATATGTGGATCAGGGCGGCAGGCTGCAAAGCCGAATGGTGTCCTGCGGCGTTCCACAGGGGTCGGTTCTCGGGCCACTCCTGTGGAATGTAGGCTACGACTGGGCCCTCAGAGGTGCGATGCTGCGAGGTCTCCGTTTGGTATGTTACGCGGACGACACGCTTGTGACCGCTCGCGCCGAAGGGTTCCCCGAGGCGGCCAGATTGGCCACAGTTGGGGTATCCCACGTGATTGGCCGAATACAGCAGTTGGGGTTAAAGGTCGCCCTGGAAAAGACGGAAGCACTGCTGTTCCACGGCCCTCGCAGGAGACCGCCTCCGGATGCTCATATCCGGATCAACGGCGTTCGCATCGATATCAGCCCGTGTATCAAATATCTCGGGCTGTATCTGGATGGAAGGTGGCTATTCCATGAGCATTTCCGACGCCAGTCATCGAAGCTGGTGAAAACAGCTCACGCGCTAGGAAACTTGCTGCCAAACCTTGGCGGCCCCAGTTCCAGCGCGCGCCGGCTTTACACTGGCGTCGTACGCTCTATGGCGTTGTACGGGGCACCGGTGTGGGTGGACGCCCTTAATGCCCAAAACAAAATCCTTCTCAGGAGGCCCCAAAGGGCTATGGCATTAAGGGTGATACACGGTTACCGCACCGTGTCCTTTGAGGCGGCCTGCGTACTAGCAGGGACTCCCCCATGGGAGCTGGACGCAGAAGTGCTAGCCTCTGTCTACGAGCAGAGTGCTGAAGTACGCAGCTTAGGCAGTAGAGCTGTGCCTGAACAGGTGTCCCGATGGCGGGAGCGCGCCCAAAAGATGGCTTTGCGACAATGGCGACAACGCCTGGAGCATCCATCTGCCGGCCACTTGACCATCGGAGCGATTCGGCCCGTCTTGGAGCGATGGGTTGATCGCAAGGAGGGTGGGCTTTCCTTCCGCATCACGCAGGTCCTCACCGGACACGGTTGTTTCGGTGGATACCTGCACAAGATCGGTCGGGAGCCCACTATGGAGTGCCACGAGTGCGGCGCAGGGGCCGACTCGGCTACCCACACGCTGGCATTCTGTCCGGCGTTCGACAGCGAACGCCAGGCTCTACTCGCCGTCATCGGACCCGACCTGACGCTAACAGCCGTGGCCAACGCCATGGTCACGAGCAGAAGGTTGTGGGACGCCTTCGCCTCCTTCTGCGAAGATGTTATCTCGCGGAAAGAAGAGGCGGAGAGGGCGAGAGAGGACAACCCGCTGTCAGTCGCGTTGCGACGCAGACGAACGGGTCGTCGGAGGCGGCTGCATGGGCTGTTGCACCCATCGTAGCCCAGCGCGGGGGTGGGGGTCAACATCTTCCCCACACTCCCCGCGACTTAGCCTTCAGGAGAGAAGGCGCCCCTCTCACATCCGGGAGGTAAGGCGCCTTCAATGGCCGACGGGCCAAAGTGGTGGGCCCTAGGGGGCGACCGCGCGGACCGCGAATGACTCCACCGAGTGCTCGGGGTCCCGCAAAAGCGGTAGACGGATGTCGGGCGGTTTAGTGGGTCGGTCACAGCCCATCAGGTCACCAACCCCACACACCTCCCGGGCCTTGCAACAGCCCGGTTGAGAAGGTTTGGATGCAAATTCCGCTCGTTAAAAAAAAAAAAAAAAAAAAAAAAAAAAAAAAAAGGTTGGGGTGCGAGGGGGTGCGAGTCAGATACCTCCACGTGGTGCATCCTGGGCAACGAGTGGTTCCAACGGTCTCCGTGGAGAAAGTTGGACCCAGTCGGCTAACATCTGGCAAGGCAGGAGCCCCCTTTTGGGGCCCTGCCTCTCCTGTGTGCGTGCCTACTCTGGGCCGCTCAACTCGCTGCACCTTCTGAGCACCTTTGAGAGGAGTCTCGGCGGCGCTCCTTCTGAGCGCCGTCTTTGTGGGTTTTTTTTTGTTGTAGGACACGACTTCGGGTATCGAACGTCGAGCGTCGAGTGTCGAGCATCGAGTGCCGAGTGTCGAGGGTTGGGAAGTGTTTGTGAGGGTCGGAGTCCGAGTCGGGTCAGATTCGTGGTCGGAGTCGGAAGCTGAGTCGGGGTCCGGGTCACCAAAGAAGGGCAGGCGGGCTTCGCGATTTGTTGTGTCTTTTCGTCTACCAGCGAAAGCAGCGGCAGAGAGCGGAGAAGGGGGCCGGCGGTGGTCGCCTGGCCCCCAAGGAAGGCGCTCTGCTCTTGAGGGAGCACGAGAGGAGACGTTCCGCCTATAGTTTGGGAGTCTGGGCAAGGGGTCTCGGCTGCGCGAATGCGTGGTCTGGAGGCCTTGCGTCCCGTCCTCCGGGCATGGGCGGAGCGGCGCCATGGGTCGCTCGCGTACCATCTGATGCGGATACTGTCTGGACATGGTTTGTTCGGACGCTGTTTGCACCGGATCGGGAGAGGGCTGACCCCGCGGTGCCACCGTTGCGGGGCGGCGGGGGACGCGGCACAGCGCGCCCTAGTGGTGTTCTGCGTTCGATGTCCTGCGCTCCGCATTGGTCGCTGTGATTGGCGCGGACCTCTCTCTGCCGACCGTGGTTCTGTCCATGCTCGGTGGCGAGGGGTCCTGGGGAGGTGGTCAGCGGAGGGCGCGGAGCCGGCCGGGGGGCATGGCCCTCTGGCAGATCCGTGCCGCCGCAGACGCCTCCTGTGGGGAACCAGCGCGGTCCGAGCTCTAGGGGGGGCTTTGACCGTGCATTGCACGGGTCCCCACTGAGGGCCGACGCTCCGTATGTCCCGGCGCGTCGGCGACCCGTCTGTAAGGACGGGTCAGGTGTGTCCGCCCATCGTTTTCGAGGGTGGTCACCCGCCCCCCACCAGGGGCGGGAGAGGGGCTCGCCCATCTGGGCGAGCAAACCGACGGGGTTGTGGAAGTGTCCGAAAGGGTTCCCATGACCTCGTCAGGCTCCGGCATGCCGGCGTTCGATGCGTCCTCCTCAGATGAGGACGACGCGATGATCGCTGGTTTGCTGGTTCCAAGGTGACGAGAGGACATCGGAGTGGTTTTACCGAGTCGGCCTATACTCGCTTTCTCTAGTGCTTCGGCCCTGGAACAGAGTCTTAGCAAGAGCCTCGTACAGCCAGCGGGACAGCGGGACCCCTTTTGCCCGCTGATGCGTCTGTTAGCAGATTTCCACTCCGTCAAAAAAAAAAAAAAAAAAAAAAAAAAAAAAAAAAAAAAAAAAAAAAAAGTTGGGGTGCGAGTCAGATACCTCCACGTGGTGCATCCTGGGCAACGAGTGGTTCCAACGGTCTCCGTGGAGAAAGTTGGACCCAGTCGGCTAACATCTGGCAAGGCAGGAGCCCCCTTTTGGGGCCCTGCCTCTCTTGTGTGCGTGCCTACTCTGGGCCGCTCAACTCGCTGCACCTTCTGAGCAGCTTTGAGAGGAGTCTCGGCGGCGCTCCTTCTGAGCGCCGTCTTTGTGGGTTTTTTGTTGTAGGACACGACTTCGGGTATCGAACGTCGAGCGTCGAGTGTCGAGCATCGAGTGCCGAGTGTCGAGGGTCGGGAAGTGTTTGTGAGGGTCGGAGTCCGAGTCGGGTCAGATTCGTGGTCGGAGTCGGAAGCTGAGTCGGGGTCCGGGTCACCAAAGAAGGGCAGGCGGGCTTCGCGATTTGTTGTGTCTTTTCGTCTACCAGCGAAAGCAGCGGCAGAGAGCGGAGAAGGGGGCCGGCGGTGGTCGTCTGGCCCCCAAGGGAGGCGCTCTGCTCTTGAGGGAGCACGAGAGGAGATGTTCCGCCTATAGTTTGGGGGTCTGGGCAAGGGGTCTCGACTGCGCGAATGCGTGGTCTGGAGGCCTTGCGTCCCGTCCTCCGGGCATAGGCGGAGCGGCGCCATGGGTCGCTCGCGTACCATCTGATGCGGATACTGTCTGGACATGGTTTGTTCGGACGCTGTTTGCACCGGATCGGGAGAGGGCTGACCCCGCGATGCCACCGTTGCGGGGCGGCGGGGGACGCGGCACAGCGCGCCCTAGTGGTGTGCTCTGCGTTCGATGTCCTGCGCTCCGCATTGGTTGCTGTGATTGGCGCGGACCTCTCTCTGCCGACCGTGGTTCTGTCCATGCTCGGTGGCGAGGGGTCCTGGGGAGGTGGTCAGCGGAGGGCGCGGAGCGGGCCGGGGGGCATGGCCCTCTGGTAGATCCGTGCCGCCGCAGACGCCTCCTGTGGGGAACCAGCGCGGTCCGAGCTCTAGGGGGGGCTTTGACCGTGCATAGCACGGGTCCCCACTGAGGGCTGACGCTCCGTATGTCCCGGCGCGTCAGCGACCCGTCTGTAAGGACGGGTCAGGTGTGTCCGCCCATCGTTTTCGAGGGTGGTCACCCGCCCCCCACTAGGGGCGGGAGAGGGGCTCGCCCATCTGGGCGAGCAAACCGACGGGGTTGTGGAAGTGTCCGAAAGGGTTCCCATGACCTCGTCAGGCTCCGGCATGCCGGCGTTCGATGCGTCCTCCTCAGATGAGGACGACGCGATGATCGCTGGTTTGCTGGTTCCAAGGTGACGAGAGGACATCGGAGTGGTTTTACCGAGTCGGCCTATACTCGCTTTCTCTAGGGCTTCGGCCCTGGAACAGAGTCTTAGCAAGAGCCTCGTACAGCCAGCGGGACAGCGGGACCCCTTTTGCCCGCTGATGCGTCTGTTAGCAGATTTCCACTCCGTCAAAAAAAAAAAAAAAAAAAAAAAAAAAAAAAAAAAAAAAAAAAAAAAAAAAAAAAAGGTTAGGTTAGGTTAGGTTAGGTTGGGGTGCGAGTCAGATACCTCCACGTGGTGCATCCTGGGCAACGAGTGGTTCCAACGGATTTCATTTCCGACGCCAGTCATCGAAGCTGGTGAAAACAGCTCACGCGCTAGGAAACTTGCTGCCAAACCTTGGCGGCCCCAGTTCCAGCGCGCGCCGGCTTTACACTGGCGTCGTACGCTCTATGGCGTTGTACGGGGCACCGGTGTGGGTGGACGCCCTTAATGCCCAAAACAAAATCCTTCTCAGGAGGCCCCAAAGGGCTATGGCATTAAGGGTGATACACGGTTACCGCACCGTGTCCTTTGAGGCGGCCTGCGTACTAGCAGGGACTCCCCCATGGGAGCTGGACGCAGAAGTGCTAGCCTCTGTCTACGAGCAGAGTGCTGAAGTACGCAGCTTAGGCAGTAGAGCTGTGCCTGAACAGGTGTCCCGATGGCGGGAGCGCGCCCAAAAGATGGCTTTGCGACAATGGCGACAACGCCTGGAGCATCCATCTGCCGGCCACTTGACCATCGGAGCGATTCGGCCCGTCTTGGAGCGATGGGTTGATCGCAAGGAGGGTGGGCTTTCCTTCCGCATCACGCAGGTCCTCACCGGACACGGTTGTTTCGGTGGATACCTGCACAAGATCGGTCGGGAGCCCACTATGGAGTGCCACGAGTGCGGCGCAGGGGCCGACTCGGCTACCCACACGCTGGCATTCTGTCCGGCGTTCGACAGCGAACGCCAGGCTCTACTCGCCGTCATCGGACCCGACCTGACGCTAACAGCCGTGGCCAACGCCATGGTCACGAGCAGAAGGTTGTGGGACGCCTTCGCCTCCTTCTGCGAAGATGTTATCTCGCGGAAAGAAGAGGCGGAGAGGGCGAGAGAGGACAACCCGCTGTCAGTCGCGTTGCGACGCAGACGAACGGGTCGTCGGAGGCGGCTGCATGGGCTGTTGCACCCATCGTAGCCCAGCGCGGGGGTGGGGGTCAACATCTTCCCCACACTCCCCGCGACTTAGCCTTCAGGAGAGAAGGCGCCCCTCTCACATCCGGGAGGTAAGGCGCCTTCAATGGCCGACGGGCCAAAGTGGTGGGCCCTAGGGGGCGACCGCGCGGACCGCGAATGACTCCACCGAGTGCTCGGGGTCCCGCAAAAGCGGTAGACGGATGTCGGGCGGTTTAGTGGGTCGGTCACAGCCCACCAGGTCACCAACCCCACACACCTCCCGGGCCTTGCAACAGCCCGGTTGAGAAGGTTTGGATGCAAATTCCGCTCGTTAAAAAAAAAAAAAAAAAAAAAAAAAAAGGTTAGGTTAGGTTGGGGTGCGAGTCAGATACCTCCACGTGGTGCATCCTGGGCAACGAGTGGTTCCAACGGCCTCCGTTGGAGAAAGTTGGACCCAGTCGGCTAACATCTGGCAAGGCAGGAGCCCCTATTGGGGTCCCTGCCTCTCCTATGTGCGTGCTTACTCTGGGCCGCTCAACTCGCTGCACCTTCTGAGCAGCTTTGAGAGGAGTCTCGGCGGCGCTCCTTCTGAGCGTCGTCTTTGTGGGTTCTTTGTTGTAGGACACGACTTCGGGTATCGAACGTCGAGCGTCGAGTGTCGAGCATCGAGTGCCGAGTGTCGAGGGTTGGGAAATGTTTATGAGGGTCGGAGTCCGAGTCGGGTCAGATTCGTGGTCGGAGTCGGAAGCTGAGTCGGGGTCCGGGTCACAAAGAAGGGCAGGCGGGCTTCGCGATTTGTTGTCTCTTTTCGTCTACCAGCGAAAGCAGCGGCAGCGAGCGAAGAAGGGGGCCGGCGGCGGTCGCCTGGCCCCCAAGGGAGGCGCTCTGCTCTTGAAGGAGCACGAGAGGAGATGTTCCGCCTATAGTTTGGGGGTCTGGGCAAGGGGTCTCGGCTGCGCGAATGCGTGGTCTGGAGGCCTTGCGTCCCGTCCTCTGGGCATGGGCGGAGCGGCGCCATGGGTCGCTCGCGTACCATCTGATGCGGATACTGTCTGGACATGGTTTGTTCGGACGCTGTTTGCACCGGATCGGGAGAGGGCTGACCCCGCGGTGCCACCGTTGCGGGGCGGCGGGGGACGCGGCACAGCGCGCCCTAGTGGTGTGCTCTGCGTTCGATGTCCTGCGCTCCGCATTGGTCGCTGTGATTGGCGCGGACCTCTCTCTGCCGACCGTGGTTCTGTCCATGCTCGGTGGCGAGGGGTCCTGGGGAGGTGGTCAGCGGAGGGCGCGGAGCGGGCCGGGGGGCATGGCCCTCTGGCAGATCCGTGCCGCCGCAGACGCCTCCTGTGGGGAACCAGCGCGGTCCGAGCTCTAGGGGGGGCTTTGACCGTGCATTGCACGGGTCCCCACTGAGGGCCGACGCTCCGTATGTCCCGGCGCGTCGGCGACCCGTCTGTAAGGACGGGTCAGGTGTGTACGCCCATCGTTTTCGAGGGTGGTCACCCGCCCCCCACCAGGGGCGGGAGAGGGGCTCGCCCATCTGGGCGAGCAAACCGACGGGGTTGTGGAAGTGTCCGAAAGGGTTCCCATGACCTCGTCAGGCTCCGGCATGCCGGCGTTCGATGCGTCCTCCTCAGATGAGGACGACGCGATGATCGCTGGTTTGCTGGTTCCAAGGTGACGAGAGGACATCGGAGTGGTTTTACCGAGTCGGCCTATACTCGCTTTCTCTAGGGCTTCGGCCCTGGAACAGAGTCTTAGCAAGAGCCTCGTACAGCCAGCGGGACAGCGGGACCCCTTTTGCCCGCTGATGCGTCTGTTAGCAGATTTCCACTCCGTCAAAAAAAAAAAAAAAAAAAAAAAAAAAAAAAAAAAAAAAAAGGTTAGGTTAGGTTGGGGTGCAAGTCAGATACCTCCACGTGGTGCATCCTGGGCAACGAGTGGTCCCAACATTCTCCGTTCGGAGAAAGTTGGGCCCAATCGGCTAACATCTGGCAAGGCGGGAGCCCCTTCTGGGCCCTGCAACTCCTATGTGCGTGCCTACTTTGGGCCGTACTACTCGCTGCTCCTTCCGAGCAGCTTTGAGAGGAGTATCACAAAGACGGCCGCCCCTTAAGGGTTATCAGGTCGCATGGGGGGGAAGGGGGCACCGGTGAGAGCGGTGCAACCGGGGTGTACGCCAACCCCGAAGTCGTTATCTGCCCTTTTGCGGCAACGACCCCACCTTTGGCGCCGTGGGTACGCTGCGATCGGGCAGACCGGAGGCCAAACGGCCAAGAGAAGGAAAACTCAATAACACCCCGGAGAACACCGGCTAAAAACCTGTCGGTACCTCCCGCCCCCGACAGTATATAGGGCGCCCTCGGCGTGTGGACGACGCGTGGGTGACCTCTTTTGGTCCGGGGAAGGGCAGCCCCTAAAGTGCCATCGTTTGGAGGGGGATGACAACCCGCAAATTGTCAAAACCCATCATGACAAGTAGGATTAAAGACACACTACCCCAGGAGGGTACCCGCCGGGAGGCGGGAGAATCCCTCCCTGAGACCGCCTCGGTCTCAGGCTGCCCCACCGTTTCTGGGGGGGGCAAAATTCTACCTGGCGTGATTGCGCAAATGGGCGCAAGAGGGAGGAAAGGGAGATGTGAACCTGTTGAGAGCAGGCCACTGCCGGTATCCGGGCCGGCAGTTGGAAAACAGGCTACCGGTGAGATGGAGGCGTCAGTCGGATTCAAACTGACGTTTAAGACGCCCGATGCTCGGAGGCATGACGTTTCCACGCCGATAGCCGCGCGATCGCGCAGCTCTTCGGCCGTGAGGGTTAAAAGTGTGGCGGTTTTGCCCGCTGCACCCAATGAAGGGGAAAAGGACGTTGAGTCCGACTCATCGGTGGTCTCAATGAGATCAGCCGTGGACTCCGTCCTAAAATCCAAATCAAAATCGGACGTATACCGAAAGGGGAGTCGTGCAAGCTCACCGGCATTGTCGGTTTGCAGCAGCAGGGGTGAATCCCGCACCTCCCCTTATCCCATGCGAGGACGAAGGAACAAGAACCAGGACCAGTGCAGCGAGATGTCGGACGACAGTTGTGTCAGTACTGACACCCTCACTGGCCCATTAAAGAGGAAGCGTCCCCCCAAAACATCTAAGGGGGACAAGAGCAATTCGTCCAACTCGGACTCGTCGGAGAACGGTCCGACGAAAAAGACGGTTCCGCGCGGTCGCGGGCGACCCCCCACCACTGGGGAGTATGTCGGCCTTGCCCAGGCCAAGCGCGAGCTCAACGCTGCAAGGCGTGAAGAGCAGCAGATCGCGTTGGACCAGGAGGTGGCTGACATGGAGCGCCGCGCCATCGACACCCGAGCGTCCTACTACGCCAGTCGGACGGAAGATGAGGCCCTACCCACAGATCCGGACCTGAAAACCGCCCTCGACATCGAGGAGGTGGTGAAGGCGGACTGTGCGGTCATAGTGGAGGTTGCGAAGAAGTCTTCGCACCTCCAGGGCCCCTTCCAGAAGGCGCTTAAAAAAGCGTCCCAATCGATCTTGGACTGCTTCCGCGAAGTGTCCTCCAAATCCATCTCGGAGGACACTCGTATTCTAAAAGCGGAGAACGTGAGGCTGCAGCAACAGCTGGCAGACCTCACCAAGAGCGTGGCAGTTCTGTCTGCCGAGGTTAGGGACCTCAAGAGCGGGAGGAAGCCCGGATCTTCTCCCCCTACGCTCCCCGAGGTTCCCTCATCCATGGATTCCATGGAAACGGACTGCCCTCCTCCAAGGCCCCTCTCCCCGATTGTCACCGTGCGGGAGACGGCTGGCCGCGGCAGGACAAAGACTGCGGTTGATGAGTCGGACGCTCTTCAGGCTTTCGAAGCTAAGCTGGCCCGAACTTTCGGGGCCATGCTGAATGCTCGCCTGGAGGGTCTGGAGAGCCGACTGCTGCCGGCCAAGAGCCTGCGACCGCCGCTTGCGGCGGATCGCAAAGCCGCAGCAGCTCCGACGCCCCCTGCTCCTAAAGGGCAGACCAAGCCGGCCAAGGGCAAGGCGGCGGGCAAAAAGCCCGATCCCCCGCCGAAGCGGACCAAGAAGGCTGGACCTCCAGCGGTCGTCCCGTCCACCTCCCGGGGTGCAGCTGTAAAAGCGCCTCCCCCGGTCGAGGTCCCGATTGGAGCAGAATCGGAGTGGTCGACGCAGGAGACACGGAAAAAGCGCCGCAAGAGGAAGAGGAAGGGCAAAACATCCGCCCTTCCGGAGCAGGCCCCACCCCGTCAGTCATATTCGGCGGCGGCCAAGCAGCCGAGAGCGCCTCGGCGGGAGCCTCATAAGGCCCCGTCCACTGCTCCTGCCAGGAAGGCTCGCGCAACTGGCCGAAAGGCCAAACTTGCTGTGCCAAAGTCGGCAGCTGTATTGGTGACCCTCACTCCCGAGGCGGTGGAGAAGGGAGTGTCATATGCCGATGCGCTGATTCGGGCCCGGGACCTGGTCGACATCGACGGTATGGATATCCCCAACCGTCGCTGCCGAAACACCGTCACTGGGTCCAAAATAATCGAGATCTCCGGCGCTGAATCCGGCGAGAAGGCGGATCGCTTGGCCGAGAAAATGAGGGAGGCTCTCGCGGACATAGCTACGGTCGTCCGGCCCACGAAGTCCGCGGAAATCAGGGTGGGCGGGCTAGACGAGTCCGTGACGGAGACGCACCTCGCCGCAACCATTGCGTCTAAAGGCGGATGTGGCGTCGCAGACGTCAAGGTGCGTCCCATTCGGGATGGCCCCGGCGGCTTGGGTACGACGGTCGTGTCGTGCCCGGTGGCCGCTGCCAAAAAGGTCGTTGACGCCGGCCGCCTATTGATAGGCTTCAGCGCGGCCAGCGTCCAGGCATTGGAAGCCCGTTCTGCCCGGTGCTTCCGATGCATGCAGGTGGGGCACGCGAGGGCTTGCTGCTCCTCGAGCACCGACCGGAGCGACCTGTGCTTCCGGTGCGGCAAGGCGGGACACAAGGGCTACGAATGTAGCGCAAAGCCCCACTGTGTCGTGTGTTCCGCCGCGCGTCGGCCGGCAAATCATGTCATGGGGGGGCGTAGCTGTAAGCCCCCTCTGGCCAGGGGAAAATTGCCGGCGCGCCCTGCCCGCCAGGCTGCCCCTTCCACGCAGACGGCGCCCCAAACGAGGCAAAAGGAGGTTGATATGACGGTCGAGTAATGTCAGGACGACCTCATATCAACTTCCTTCAGGTTAACCTGAACAACACCGCCAGGGCTCAGGACCTGCTACATCAGAGCCTGGCGGAATGGTCAGTGGATGTGGCGGCGGTGTCAGAGCCGTATTTCATCCCCAACCAGCCCAACTGGGTCGGGGACACAAGCGGCTCTGCCGCCATGATGGTGCGCGCGGCCCCAGGTCACACACCCCCCTCAATCTATGAGCGGGGTGCTGGGTACGCGGCGGTCGTTTGGGAGGATATGGTCATATTCTCGACCTATTTCTCCCCAAACAGACCGCTCGCCGAATTCCAGAATTTTCTGGACATCGTCGGCGTAGCCATCCGAAGGGCGGCCCCGCGTCAGGTTCTCCTCCTCGGAGACCTGAACGCAAAGTCGGTCGTCTGGGGCAACCCAGCGACCGACACACGGGGCCAGGCGGTTGAGTTGTGGGCAGCTGCCGCTGGGCTGTCGCTCCTGAACAGGGGCGCAGTCCACACATGCGTGCGGCATAACGGCGGCTCGGTGGTGGACGTGTCGTTCGCCACTCCAGCCCTCGCTCGCATAATTAACGGCTGGAGGGTAGTGCAGAATGTGGAGAGTCTCTCGGACCACCGCTACATCCGGTTCGAGATCTCCACCCCGCATCAGCGGGCTGCACCGCCCACCAGCCGAGGCCGGCCACCTCGTTGGGCGCTTAGTCGGCTCAAACCGGAGCTGGCAGAGGAGACGGCGATTTTCGAGAGTTGGCTCTCAAGTCCGATGTCCGGTCCGGACATTAATGAGTCAGCTCGCCGTCTCCGTGGCGCTTTGACGGAGGTGTGCGAGGCCTCTATGCCTCGGGCGCAGCCTCCGCGGGACCGCCGCGAAGTCCACTGGTGGTCCCAGGACATCGCGGCCAAGAGGGAGGAGTGTAGCGTCCATAGACGGGCTTACACCAGAGCCCGCCGGCGCCGCGTGAGGGACCGACCGGAGGAGGATCGACTGTACGAGGTGTACCGACAGTCGAAGAAGACCCTGCACACTGTGATCGCCTCCTCGAAAGAGGCATCCAGAGAGGAACAGTTGCAGGGTCTGGATCGGGATCCGTGGGGGCGGCCGTATAAGCTGGCGCGCAACCAGCTGAGAGCGCGCGGCGCGCCCCTCACGGAAACAATGGATCCCGACCTTCTGGGGTCGGTTGTCGAGGGATTGTTTCCCCCGGCCGAGGAGGGTTTTGTTCCCCCTCGTATGGCCCCGCCGTCTCCTGACGAGGAGGGCGAGAGCGCTCCCCCTCTTATTGAGGACGACGAGTGGGATGACGCCATTGCCCGTCTTAAGGGACGCAAGACGGCCCCGGGACCAGACGGTGTCCCGAAGAGGGTGCTCGACCTGGCCCTCAAGCACTTAGAAGGCAGGGCGAGGGAACTGTGCGACGCCAGTCTCCGTTTTGCACAGTTTCCCAAAGCGTGGAAGGAGGGGGCGCTATGCCTACTGCGCAAGGAGGGGCGCCCGTCCGATGACCCTTCGGCGTATCGCCCAATAGTGCTGCTGGACGAAATCGGGAAGGTGTTTGAGAAAATCATCGCCTCCCGAATAGTCCAGCAGCTGGGAGGGGGAACGGGCCCCGACCTCTCTGAGGCCCAATACGGCTTCCGGACGGGGCGGTCGACGATTGACGCCCTGTCCGATCTCCGGGCTTTGGTGGAGGAGTCCGTCGAGAGACGGGAGGTTGTTTTGGCGGTGTCCTTGGACATCGCCAATGCTTTTAATAGTCTCCCCTTCGGCGTCATCATGGAGGCGCTTCACTACCATCAAATGCCTCCATATCTGCGCCGAATAGTGGGAGACTATTTGAGGGACCGGGACGTAGCGTACGTGGGACGTGGCGGCGAGCTTGGCCGTCACAGGGTGTCCCGCGGCGTTCCACAGGGGTCGGTCCTCGGCCCCCTGTTGTGGAACGTCGGTTACGACTACGTCCTCCGGTGTGGCCTCCCCCCGATGGTGCGGTCGTTCTGCTATGCAGACGACACGCTCGTCACCGTCCGGGGGACGCGGCTGGAGGATGTCCAGCGCCTGGCGTCCGTGTTCGTCAGCCATATCGTGCGGCGGATACGGACGTTGGGCTTGGAGGTAGCCCTCCACAAGACCGAGGCCATGGTGTTCCATGGGCCTCGGAGACGGCCGTCAGCGGGCGCGTCGATCGTTGTGGAGGGCGAGAGGGTCGGTCTGAAGCCCCAGATGAAGTATCTGGGGCTGGTGATCGATGTGCGGTGGGGTTTCGAGGAGCACTTCAAGCTCCTCGAGCCCCGGCTGCTGGGAGCAGCAGACGCCCTCGGGCGTCTTTTGCCCAATGTGGGGGGCCCGAGCGTGGCGTGCCGCCGACTCTACGGCGGCATCGTCCGCTCTATGGCGCTGTATGGGGCGCCGGTGTGGGCTGATAGTCTTAGCCCACACGCGACCGCCTCCCTTCAGCGGGCCCAGCGCGCAATGGCGCTGCGGGCGATCCGGGGCTACCGAACGGTGTCCCGGAAAGTGGCGTGCGCTCTCGCGGGGACGCCCCCGTGGGAGCTGGTGGCGGAGGTGCTCGCTGCGGCGTACCGGCAGCGAGCGGAGGAGCGGGCCAGTGGTGATCGACTGGCCCCCCAAGAGAGGCGTGCTGCGCTCGACGGAGCGCGTGATGAGATGTTCCGCCTATGGTCTGAGGACCTGGGCGAAGGGGCCTCAGCTACGCAAACGCGTAGCCTCGAGGCCCTACGCCCCGTCCTCAAGGCGTGGGCGGAGCGGCGCCATGGGTCGCTCACATACCATCTGGTGCAAATACTGTCCGGACATGGTTCGTTCGGACGCTATTTGCACCGGATCGGAAGAGAGCCGACCCCACAGTGCCACCATTGCGGAGCGGCGGAGGACACGGCGCAACACACCCTAACGGTGTGCTCTGCGTTCGGTGTCCAGCGCTCCGCATTGGTCACTGTGATTGGCGCGGACCTCTCCCTGCCGACCGTGGTTCTGTCCATGCTCGGTAGCGAGGGGTCCTGGGAGGCGGTCAACTCCTTCTGCGTCGACGTCATGACGCTGAAGGAGGAGGCGGAACGGGCCAGGGAGGATGACCCCCTGGCAAATCCGTGCCGCCGCAGACGCCTCCTGCGGAGAAGGCGGCAATACCAGCGCCTTCTCCATCCGGTGGGGAACCAGCGCGGTCCGAGCCCTAGGGGGGGCTCCGACCGTGCATTGCACAGGTCCCCACTGAGGGCCGACGCTCCGTATGTCCCGGCGCGTCGGCGACCCGTCTCACCAAATGACGGGTCAAGTGTGTCCGCCCATCGTTTTCGAGGGCGGTCACCCGCCCCCATCAGGGGCGGAGGAGGGGCTCGCCCGTCTACAGGGCGAGCAGTCACCGACGGGGTTGTGGAAGTGTCCGAAAGGGTTCCCATGACCTCGTCAGGCCCCACCATGCCGGCGTTCGATGCGTCCTCCTCAGATGAGGACGACGCGATGATCGCCGGTTTGCTGGTCCCAAGGTGACGAGAGGACATCGGAGTGTTTTTTACCGAGTCGGCCACGGCTCGCTTTTTCTAGGGCTTCGGCCCTGGAACAGAGTCTTGGCCATCCTCGGACAGCCAGCGGGACCCCTCATTGCCCGCTGATGCGTCTGTTTGCAGATCTTTCACTCCGTTAAAAAAAAAAAAAAAAAAAAAAAGGTTAGGTTAGGTTGGGGTGCGAGTCAGATACCTCCACGTGGTGCATCCTGGGCAACGAGTGGTTCCAACATTCTCCGTTCGGAGAAGGTTGGGCCCAATCGGCTAACATCTGGCAAGGCGGGAGCCCCTTCTGGGCCCTGCAACTCCTATGTGCGTGCCTACTTTGGGCCGCACGGCTCGCTGCTCCTTCTGAGCAGCTTTGAGAGGGGTAACACAAAGACGGCCGCCCCTTAAGGGTTATCAGGTCGCAACGGGGGGAAAGGGGAGCACCGCGAAAGCGGTGCAACGGGGGCCCACGCCAGCCCCCGATCATCGTAAACCACTGCGGTCTCTGCAACGACCCCCACTCGCGGCGTTGTGGGGTACGCGGGTTCCGTGGTGGAGCGAGGGCTTGCCTTAACCGGCCGGCCGCGTGAAGGATACACTATAAAACCCGAGAGAAAACTCGTTAAAACCTGTCAATATTCCCCGCCCTTGACAGTATGTAGGGTTCCCCGTGTATGAGGCCACTGCACGGGGTGACCAATAGTTGTTCTCTACTCGTGGGATTAATGCCTAAGTTGAATAATTTTTTAAAAGACGTTTCGCAGAAGTCGGCGGAGTCTGATGTCAGATCCGTCGTGGGTGGTGATGGTGTGTCCGACCCCAACGGGAAGGACGTGGTTGAAAGGCCCGAGAAGGGCGGAGTTGAGTTGGAGACGGGCGGGCTGAGGCTTACCTTCGGTTCGTCCAGAGTTGCAGGCATTTCGTCGCCGACCGCCGCGCGATCGCGCAGCGTGTCTGCAACAAGAAGCGAAAAGGATGTCGACGTCGAGTCCGATTCATCGACGATCTCTATGAGATCGGCCGTTGACTCCGTCGTAAGTCCCAAATCGGCTTATATGAAGGAAAGGGGGAGTCGTGCCAGCTCGCCGGCAGTGTCGACTCGTAGCAAGGGCCTTGCCCGCACCTCCCCTTATCCTAAGAGAGGACAGAAGAACGACCAGTGCAGCGGTCTGTCAGACGACAGCTCTATCAGCGTTGACACGCTCACTGGTTCGTTGAAAAGGAAGCGCCCCCCCAAAACATCTAAGGGGGGCAAACAGTCGGAGGCTGTCTCGGACTCGTCTGATGACGGTCCGAAGAAGCCAGCTCAACGTGGTCGAGGGAGACCCCCCACCACAGGAGAGTACGTTGGTCTCGCCCGGGCCAAGCGCGAGCATGCCGCTGCAATCCGCGAGGAGCAGCAGGTCGCGCTCGACCGGGAGGTGGCGGATATGGAGCGCCGCGCCTACGAGACCAGGGCGGCGTTCTACGCTAGTAGATCGGAAGGTGAGGCCCCTACACCCACAGATCCGGACCTAAAGACCACCCTCGACATCGAGGAGGTGGTGAAGGCGGACTGTGCGGTTATAGTGGAGGTGGCGAAAAAGTCCTCGCACCTCCAGGGCCCCTTCCAAAAGGCCCTGAAGAAAGCGGCGCAGTCGCTAATGGATTGTTTCCGCGAGGTGTCCTCAAAGAACATCTCAGAGGACACCCGCATATTGAAGGCGGAGAACGTGAGGCTGCAACAACAACTAGCAGACCTCACGAAGAGTGTAGCAGCTTTGTCTGCAGAGGTGAGGGACCTCAAGAGTGGGAGGAAGTGCATCTCCCCTCCCCCCACTCTCCCGGAGGTTCTGCCCTCACTGGAGACAATGGAGACGGACTGCCCTCCCACAAAGCCTCTATCGCCGACTGTAATGGTACAGGAGACGACTGGCCGCGGCCAAACCAAGGCCGCCTACGAGGAGCCGGACGCCCTCCAGGCATTTGAAGCTAGGCTGGCCCGAACATTCGGGGCCATGCTTAATGCTCGCCTGGAGGGTCTGGAGGATCGCCTGCTGCCGGCCAAGAGCCTGCGACCGCCGCTTGCGGCGGACCGCAAAGCAGCAGCTGCGCCCACGCCCCCCATTACAAAGGGGAAAGCCAAGCCGGCTATACCAACAGTGCCGGCTAAAAAGGGCAAGGTGGCGGCCAAAAAGCCTGATCCCCCGCCAAAACAGGCGAAGAAAGCCGGACCTCCTGCGGTCGTTTCATCCACCTCCCGGGGTGCTGCCAAAGCGCCTCCCCCGGTTGAGGCAGATCCGGAATGGACGACCCAGGAGTCGCGCAAAAAGCGCCAAAGGAGGAGGAGGAAGGCGACAACATCGGCCCCTCCGGAACAGGCTCCGCCCCGCCAATCTTACTCGGCGGCGGCCAAGCAGCAGAAGGCGCCTCGGCGGAGGCCAAATAACATCTCAGCCCCGCCCGCCACTGCTCCTGCTAAGAAGGCCCGTAAGGCTGGTCAAAGGACCAAGCTGGTTGCGCCGAAGTCGGCGGCAGTTGTGGTGACCCTTACTCCCGAAGCGGTTGAGAAGGGGGTCACCTACGCCGACGCGCTGGCCAAAGCCCGAGACTCGGTCGACATCGACGGGATGGATATCCCAAACCGTCGGTGCCGAAACACTATGACCGGGTCTAAGATCATAGAGATCTCGGGGGAGGCCTCAGCTGAGAAGGCCGACCAGCTGGCCGGCAAAATGAGGGAGGCCCTTGAAGGCATGGCCACTGTCATCCGGCCCACCAAAACCGCGGAACTGAGGGTGGGCGGTCTGGACGAGTCGGTGATGGAGGCGCACTTGGCCGCAAAGATCGCGGCCAAAGGTGGATGTGGGGTGGACGCCGTAAAGGTGCGCCCCATCCGCTACGGCCCTGACGGCTTTGGCTCGACAGTGGTGTCGTGTCCGGTCGCCGCTGCCAAGAAGGTCGTGGACACCGGCCGCCTGCTGATAGGGTTCAGTGCGGCCAACGTCAGAGCACTGGAAGCCCGTTCCGACCGGTGCTTCCGGTGCATGCAGGTGGGGCACGCCAGAGCCAGCTGCCCTTCAAAAACCGACCGGAGCAACCTCTGCTACCGGTGCGGTAAGGAGGGGCACAGGGGCTTTGATTGTAGCGCGAAGCCCCACTGTGCCGTGTGTGCCGCTGCCAAGCGACCGGCAGGCCATGTTATGGGGGGGCGTAGTTGTAAGCCTCCCCTGGCCAAGGGCAAGATGCCGGCGCGCCCAGCTCGCCAGGCCGCCCCCGCCACACAGAGGGCGCCCCAAACGGGGCCCGAGGAAGTTGATATGGTGGTCGAGCAATGTTAAGACGGCCCCATATCAACTTTCTTCAGGCGAACCTGAACCACTCTACCAGGGCTCAGGATTTGCTACACCAGAGCCTGGCGGAGTGGTCAGTGGACGTGGCGGCGGTGTCAGAGCCGTACTTCATCCCCAACCAGCCCAACTGGGTGGGGGACACGTGCGACTCTGTCGCCGTGATGGTGCGCGCGGCCCCAGGTTATACACCCCCCTCAATTTATGAGAGGGGTGCTGGGTACGCGGCGGTCGTTTGGGGGGAAATGGTAGTAGTGTCGGTCTACTTTTCCCCAAACAGACCGCTCGCCGACTTCGAGGCGTTCCTCGGAGTCGTCGGCGTAGCCATCAGGAGGGCGGCCCCGCGTCAGGTTCTCGTCCTTGGAGACCTGAACGCCAAGTCGGTCGTCTGGGGTTGTCCAGCGACCGACCAGAGGGGCCAGGCTGTGGAGCAGTGGGCAGCCGCGGTTGGACTG
Source organism: Eudonia truncicolella (assembly GCA_949315975.1). NCBI lineage: Eukaryota > Metazoa > Arthropoda > Insecta > Lepidoptera > Crambidae > Eudonia > Eudonia truncicolella. The sequence goes on from OX438850.1 coordinate 11,438,873, forward strand.
TCGCTCCTCAACAGGGGCGCAGTCCACACGTGCGTGCGGCACAACGGAGGCTCGGTGGTGGACGTCTCGTTTGCCACCCCGGCCCTTGCGCGCACGATAAGCGGCTGGAGGGTGGTGCAGGACGTGGAGACTCTCTCGGACCATCGCTACATCCGATTCGAGAGCTCCACCCTGCACCAAAGGCCCCCACAGCCCACAAACTGTGACCGGCCTCCCCGCTGGGCACTCAGCAGGCTCAATCCGGAGCTGGCGAACGAGACGGCGATCTTTGAGGACTGGTTCTCGCGTCCGATGTCCGGTCCGGACGTCGACGAATCGGCTCGCCGTCTCCGCGGCGCTTTAACGGAGGTGTGCCAGGCTTCTATGCCTCGGGCGCAGCCTCCGCGGGACCGCCGTGAGGTTCACTGGTGGTCCCGGGACATTGCAGTTATGAGGGATGACTGCAGTGTCCAAAGGCGGGCCTACACTAGGGCCCGCCGGCGCCGCGTGAGGGACGCTCAGGAGGAGGACCGCCTGTACGAGCTGTACAGGCAGTCGAAGAAGACCCTGCAGACTGCGATTGCCTCCTCAAAGGAGGTATCCAGAGAAGAGCAGTTGCAGGGTCTGGATCGGGATCCGTGGGGGCGGCCGTATAAGCTGGCGCGCAACCAGCTGAAAGCACGCGGCACGCCCACCACAGAGACGATGGATCCCGACCTCCTGGGGTCGGTCATCGGGGGACTGTTTCCCCCGGCCGAGGGGGGTTTTGAGCCCCCTCGGATGGCCCCGCCAGCTCCGGGTGAGGAGGGAGGGAGTGATCCTCCTCCTCTTATTGATGAGGAGGAGTGGAAGGACGCCGTCGCCCGTCTTAAGGGGCGTAAGACGGCACCGGGACCTGACGGCGTCCCGAAGCGGGTACTGGACCTGGCCCTAAAACATCTAGGGGCCAGGGCCAGGGAACTGTGCGACGCTAGTCTGAGGTTCGCACAGTTTCCCAAAGTATGGAAGGAGGGGTTGTTGTGCCTAATCGCGAAGGAGGGGCGTCCGGCGGACGACCCCTCGGCGTATCGCCCCATTGTGCTGCTGGATGAAATCGGGAAGGTCTTCGAGAAGATTATCGCTTCCCGAATAATCCAGCAGCTGGGAGGGGGAACGGGCCCCGACCTCTCTGAGGCCCAATATGGCTTCCGGACGGGGCGATCGACGATCGACGCCCTGTCCGATCTCCGGACTCTCGTCGAAGAGTCCGTCGAGAGGCGGGAGATGGTGTTGGCGGTGTCGCTGGACATCCGCAACGCCTTCAATAGTCTCCCCTTCGGCGTCATCATGGAGGCTCTTCGCTTTCACCAGATGCCTCCATATCTGCGCCGAATAGTGGGAGACTATTTGAGGGACCGGGACGTAGCGTACGTGGGACGTGGCGGCGAGCTTGGCCGTCACAGGGTGTCCCGCGGCGTTCCACAGGGGTCGGTCCTCGGCCCCTTGTTGTGGAACGTCGGTTACGACTACGTCCTCCGGTGTGGCCTCCCCCCGATGGTGCGGTCGTTCTGCTATGCAGACGACACGCTCGTCACCGTCCGGGGGACGCGGCTGGAGGATGTCCAGCGCCTGGCGTCCGTGTTCGTCAGCCATATCGTGCGGCGGATACGGACGTTGGGCTTGGAGGTAGCCCTCCACAAGACCGAGGCCATGGTGTTCCATGGGCCTCGGAGACGGCCGTCAGCGGGCGCGTCGATCGTTGTGGAGGGCGAGAGGGTCGGTCTGAAGCCCCAGATGAAATATCTGGGGCTGGTGATCGATGGGCGGTGGGGTTTCGAGGAGCATTTCCGACTCCTCGAGCCCCGGCTGCTGGGAGCAGCAGACGCTCTCGGGCGTCTCTTGCCCAACGTGGGGGGCCCGAGCGTGGCGTGCCGCCGACTCTACGGCGGCATCGTCCGCTCAATGGCATTGTATGGGGCGCCGGTGTGGGCTGACTGTCTAAGCCCACACGCGACCGCCTCTCTCCAGCGGGCCCAGCGCGCAATGGCGCTGCGGGCGATCCGGGGCTACCGAACGGTGTCCCGGAAAGTGGCGTGCGCTCTCGCGGGGACGCCCCCATGGGAGCTGGTGGCGGAGGTGCTCGCTGCAGCGTACCGGCAGCGAGCGGAGGAGAGGGCCAGTGGCGATCGACTGGCCCCCCAAGAGAGGCGTGCTGCGCTTGATGGAGCGCGCGAGGAGATGTTCCGCCTATGGTCCGAGGACCTGGGCGAAGGGGCCTCAGCTACGCAAACGCGTAGCCTCGAGGCCCTACGCCCCGTCCTCAAGGCGTGGGCGGAGCGGCGCCATGGGTCGCTCACATACCATCTGGTGCAAATACTGTCCGGACATGGTTCGTTCGGACGCTATTTGCACCGGATCGGAAGAGAGCCGACCCCACAGTGCCACCATTGCGGAGCGGCGGAGGACACGGCGCAACACACCCTAACGGTGTGCTCTGCGTTCGGTGTCCAGCGCTCCGCATTGGTCACTGTGATTGGCGCGGACCTCTCCCTGCCGACCGTGGTTCTGTCCATGCTCGGTAGCGAGGGGTCCTGGGAGGCGGTCAACTCCTTCTGCGTCGACGTCATGACGCTGAAGGAGGAGGCGGAACGGGCCAGGGAGGATGACCCCCTGGCAAATCCGTGCCGCCGCAGACGCCTCCTGCGGAGAAGGCGGCAATACCAGCGCCTTCTCCATCCGGTGGGGAACCAGCGCGGTCCGAGCCCTAGGGGGGGCTCCGACCGTGCATTGCACAGGTCCCCACTGAGGGCCGACGCTCCGTATGTCCCGGCGCGTCGGCGACCCGTCTCACCAAATGACGGGTCAAGTGTGTCCGCCCATCGTTTTCGAGGGCGGTCACCCGCCCCCATCAGGGGCGGAGGAGGGGCTCGCCCGTATACAGGGCGAGCAGTCACCGACGGGGTTGTGGAAGTGTCCGAAAGGGTTCCCATGACCTCGTCAGGCCCCACCATGCCGGCGTTCGATGCGTCCTCCTCAGATGAGGACGACGCGATGATCGCCGGTTTGCTGGTCCCAAGGTGACGAGAGGACATCGGAGTGTTTTTTACCGAGTCGGCCACGGCTCGCTTTTTCTAGGGCTTCGGCCCTGGAACAGAGTCTTGGCCATCCTCGGACAGCCAGCGGGACCCCTCATTGCCCGCTGATGCGTCTGTTTGCAGATCTTTCACTCCGTTAAAAAAAAAAAAAAAAAAAAAAAAAAAAGGTTAGGTTAGGTTAGGTTAGGTTAGGTTAGGTTAGGTTAGGTTGTGCGGGTGGCTCTTTTGTGTCCTCGGCATCAAGGCCGAAGACAGTGACTTCCCCGCAGGGCCGTGTTCCGGTGACCGGAACTTCGATTGCTTTCGCGGCAGCTCATTGTGAGCTCAATTGGGAGAACCTGACTGCTTTTGAGCGTCAGTGTGAGGAGGAGATGCGGACCAGTCCGGTTGGCGCAGCACTCCGTGAGAGGAGGAAACAAAGGGACATGGAGATGGCTGGCGATGAGTTGCCCTCGGGCTCCCCCTCCCCAGTATCTTTGTCCTTGCCACCGAGAACGGCTCGAAAAGATAAGCCTCCGGTACGTGAGGGACCTTCTGAGGAGGAGATCGAGAAGGCCACGCGGGTCAAGGTCCCCTGGGACTATTCGTTGGGTGGTCCCTCTGCGGAGGAATGCCACCAAGTTGGCTTACTCTGTGCAGAGGCCATCAGAGAGGTGTCACGCAAGTCCTCCAATATCAAGGGGACTCTAAAAGGGACGCTGAATAATGCGGCCATGACGATGCAACGAGTCATGTGTAATCTGACGTCGCGGACCGTTACGTCTGAGACTCATAAGTTGCAGGCCGACAATGATCGGCTGCAGAAGGAGATGGCTGTGTTGAGGGCGGAAGTTGACGCCCTCCGCAAAACTGTCGGCAGGAGGTGCTCCACCACTGAGGTCCCGTCCACCAACTCTAGGGACCAACTGATGACGAGCGCGTTCGAAGAGCTAAGACGCTCCCTGAATACCTCCATCGGGGCGATTAACACCCGCCTTGATGAGCTGGATAGGCCCGGTTCTCAGAGAACCCAGGCGCGCTCGCGAGCGGTGCCGGCTCGTGGTAGAAGAGTGGAGTTTCCTCCTCTTCCCACAACCAACGTGGATTCCACGCCGGTGGGCCGCGTCCCACGGGTGCCAATGACTGAGCCCATTATCGAGGAAATAGATGGTTCCCCTCGCATCAATCCGCCCCGACCGTCGACCAGTCAGGCATCGGTTCCAATGCCTCAGACTGACGCTTGGGCCGATGTTACGAAGAGGGGCAAACGCTCGAAGCGTGGCAAGCGCCAAGAGCCGCCTGCGGAGGCTTCATCAGCTCGCCCCCAACCGACGACAGGTCAGGCGCCACAAGCGCCAAGGCAGCCTCTCAAAAAGAGAGTGCGGATCCGGATCCGTACCCCCCGCTCGCACGCTATTGTGATCCAGTTGCGTCCCGATGCGATCGAGAAGGGGGTAACGTACCAAAAGGCTCTCCTCAGGGCGTTTGAGGACATAAACCTAGAGGAGATCGGCATAATGTCCGGCGTCCGAATTCGGGCGTCAGCCACTGGTGCCAGGCTGATGGAGGTGTCTGGCGGAGTCGACACCGTGAAGAAGGTGGATGTCCTTGCGGAGCTGCTGGAAGAGTCCATCAGCGACATAGCGACCATCACTCGACCAGTGAAGAGCGCTGACGTGCGCATCGCTGGTCTGAATGAGGCCACTACCCAGCAGGACATTTCTGCGGCGATCGCTAGGGCTGCGGGTTGCTCCCCGCAACAGGTAAAGGTGGGCAAAGTGAAAGTGGGCCCCAATCGTGTAGGGGCCACGATCGCCAACTGCCCTGCAGCGGCAGCCAAGAAGCTGGCGTCAGCCGGAAAACTTCTGGTCTGCTGGAGCGTGGCTCGGGTGGAAGCATTGGAGCCCCGCCCATTGCGCTGTTTTCGGTGCATGGGCGTGGGCCATACCAGACCCATGTGTCCCTCGTCAGTTGACCGAACTGGTGTTTGCTACCGGTGCGGCCAAATGGGGCACAAAGCAACTGACTGCTCCGTCAAGGAGCCTTTCTGTGCAGTGTGCGCAGAAGCGAAGCGGCCTAATGGCCATGTGATGGGAGGTAGGGCCTGCAGTCCCCCTACCACCAGAGCCAAAGGTTCTGGCAACAAGACTGCCCAGACGGCGCCCAAAGAAGGGCCTACAACAGAGGCGGAGATGGCGGAGGTGGCCAAGTCTGGTCAGCCCTTAGGACTGGTGTTGACGTTTCCGGCTCCCTCTGCACTCCGCATTGAGCCCCCAGCGGAGCCACAACCGGCCACCTCTCAAATGAGAGACACCGGGATTGGTGAACCGCCAGGAGAGGAGGTCCGCCCTGAGCGGCGCGCCCGATCTCCTTCATGGAGTCGCCCGCGGCAGAAGGACGGCAGATTTGCCCCTAAGCCGCGGAAGTAGACGCTTGGTCGAGGTTGCCCGAAGAGGGCGTGATTTGGTTGGTGCTGCAATGCACACTGGTGGGCAGCTGTCGGACTAAATTCTTAAGGAGCCGACCTGCCCACAAAACAGGCTGACTGAATCCCCGGTGGTTTTAGTGGGTCGGGCATAACATCGCCCATCCCCACATACCCCGAAAGCGGGTCGAGCCGATAGCCATTGCTCCCCGCGGGATGATCTGGAAGCAGATTTCCACCGGGTAAAAAAAAAAAAAAAAAAAAAAAAAAAAAAAGGTTAGGTTGTGCGGAGGGAGCCCGCCGAGACAGAGCCTGTTGAGGCGATGGATGAGGTGGAGGCGGAGGAGGAGGCGTTGTCAGAGGCGGAGACCCTGACTTCGCAACACAGCAGTGCGTTCGAGGACGCTGCGTCGACGCTGCCAATACGGCCGTCCGCGGTCGCTGCCCGGCGAGGGCCGGCGAGGGAAGGCAGCTTCTAGCTGTCTGTATTCCCTGAGAGGGTAGTCCCAAAACGGACTTTGCAGTGCGAATGCGCTGAGATCGGGGGTGTGACAACCACCGGCTAACGGGGGTGCCGAGGATCAATATCTCACAGACAGGAAACTCGGACCCCTGGCGTCGGACAAGACGGCGATCCCCAGTGTTTTTGGCAGGTAGGCCTGTGCGTTTTAATCGTTTCCCCTCCCTCTTTCTTCTCGGCGTTTTTGCGCCGGGTAAGGGAGACGGACGGGCCAGGAGAGTCCTGTACCTCACGCCTATTGCCCCTTATTGGGGATGCGTGTTGTAATATACATAAAGATTTTCACTGGGATAAAAAAAAAAAAAAAAAAAAAAAGGTTAGGTTAGGTTCCAAGGTCGGGGATCTGGTTCCAGGCCGCCCCACCGTTTCTGGGGGGGGCACGAATTCGCCGGATGTTGTGAGGAGGAGAAAGGTGGAAGGAGAGGAGCCGAATGTAGTAGAGCAGTTGAAAGGGAGAGATGAGGGCTCATGTAAAAAAGGAGTTGTGCAGAGCATGGAAGTGGGCGAAGGCTCGGAAAGTGAAGAGGAGTCGGACTCAGGTGACTCTGAACTCGACATGGAGAAGTGGAGGTCCCTGGAGCAAGTCACGCTCGAGACATTCAGAGAGGCGGAAGGTCTAATGAATGGTTTGGATAGGATGGACCAGGAAAGGATGCAGTATATGAGCAGTGTCCTGGCCCTACCCATAGAGGAGGTTAGCAGGAGGTTTAAAGAAACCATGAGGGCGCGGGCCAATAAGGGCGGCGATACCGCTAGGAAGGCCGACAAGGAGGTCTGCGATTATATGAAGTCGAGGGGGTACGGGTTGTTTAAGTGTGAGCTGGACAACCCTTCACAAAACAGGGTAATCGAGGTTTCCGAGAAGATATGTGAGGTAATGCAGAACCATGTCTTCCAACTTCCTGCCAAATATGAGCGGATGAAGAAAAGTATGGAAACCTTGATGAGGCACCTGAAACGCATGCATACGTTTCTTGATGTCAGGTGCTCGAAAGTATACGAGGTGAATCTGAGCCATCTGCAGCACACGAGTCAGGACAATATAGTCCTTAAGAAGGCTAACGCTGTGCTCAACAAGAAGGTTCTCGAACTTGAGGGTATGTTGAGGAACCTTAAGGAAGAGGCTGCGGGAAAAGAGAAACACCCTGTGGTGGTTCCTTCCCTCCCTGCCAACGTGGTGAATGAGGGCATGACGGAGGCATTGTTGGCAATGCAGCATACCCTCCATGCTTCTGTTGAAGTAATCAACAAGCGGCTGGATGGGCTGGAGGACAAGCTTGCAGTGACTAAACCTGCAAGCTTCAGCTCAGTGGTTGCGCAAGATGGTGCAGAGGAGTTTCCTGCCCTCTCTGCAAGAACTGTGCGTAAGGGAGGGCGACGACTTCGAGCGTCAGATAGAGCGCAGCCGGCCACACAACCTGCCCTGGCTGTAAGGAAGAAGGGGGCTAAAGGCTCTACCCAGACGAGGGAAGGGGCAACGGGTGTGCCGGATAAGAGGGTAGCCCTGAGACAGCCCAAGTCGACAGCCATAGTCCTCCAGCTTAAGCCGGAGGCTATCGCCCGAGGAGTGACCTACGCAGCCACCATGACGAGAGCCAGTGGCGCTATTTCGTTGGAGGAACTTGGCATCCCTGGCGTCAAGACGAAGATGGCTCAGTCAGGGGCTACCCTGATAGAGGTGCCTGGTGCCGACAGCGGGGAGGCTGCTGATCGACTGGCACGAAAGATGGAGGAAGTTGTGTCAGACGTGGCAACTGTCGTTCGTCCGGAGAAGCGTGCGGCCATTCGCCTTTTGGACTTGGGCGTTTCCACTACGTCGGAGCAGGTGGTTGCCGCAGTGTCGGCACATGGGGGTTGCCCGGAAGGGCGAGTTAAAGTGGGAAACATTGGACCGGGCCCCGGGGGATATTTATCGGTGCTCGTTCAATGTCCAGTGAGGACGGCGAGAACTATCGCCAACATGGAGAGACTCCGCGTAGGTTGGAGCTTGGCCAGAGTAGAGGTTATCGGACCCAGACCCATGCGCTGTTTTAGGTGCATGGGGATGGGCCACACACGGCCAATGTGTCCCTCTGACACGGACAGGACGGGGTGCTGCTTCCGTTGTGGTATGCTTGGCCACAAGGTGGAAGCATGCACCAAACCGCCGCACTGCCTGGTGTGTGCCGAGGCGGCACTGCCTCACGGGCATGTTATGGGCAGCAGGTGGTGTCGCCCCCCGGCTATTAGAATGAGGGCCCTGGAAGGAAGAGAGGTGAGGTCTGCTCCTGCGCCGGAAAATATGGAGGCGACTGAAGAGTCGCCATTAAGAATTGCGGCACCTGTTGCCATGGTGCTGGTCTCCCCCCTGTCCCTCCCTTACCTTGGGGCTGATACCAATGCCTCTTCCATCGGAAAGGGCACCGGGAAGGTCCTGAATGTGGGAGAAAAGGAGGTGGTGAGGGAGAGAGAGAGCTTGAGGGAGGAGGGGGAGTCTGAGCACGACGAGGATGTCTCCCCGACTCTACCCAGAAGAAGTAGGCGGGTTGCCAGAGCAAGGCCGCCACCTGAGAAACAGAGAGACCGCCTTTAGTGCCGGGCCTGGTCCCGGCGCTTGATGAGGGTTTGTCTGGTGGCATAGATGGGGGAAGGGGAAAAGTGGGAAACGCCCTTGTCCGCCACATACCGGCTCCCTTGGCAGTGGCAGTAAGGGCGTTTTAAAGTTGTAATTAAATTCACATGCTGTGTTATCAGTACGTGCCCGTGTACTGGCGCGCGGCCGTCAAAGCACACGATTCCCGTGCAAACGCGGGATAAGTGTGTGAAGATGGCTGTAGGTTGGTACACGGGCGCAGGGTGGCAGCCGCGGATTGAATCCCTTGGGTTGTGTACCGTGGTTGTCGCCTTATTTAGTGCTCGGATTGTGGTCCCCCAGGGGTTTAGTGGGTATCCCCCTCCGTCTCGCCCTCTCAGCCGGGATCTTCCTGGCAGCTGACTTGGGGCTTCTCTCCTTGTCAGTGGGTGTGGAAAGGCGGACGGGCGAGTCCCACATAATCGGGTGCCTCTTCAAGGCTCCGGTACTCGTAACGAGTTCCCCTGGGAAAAAAAAAAAAAAAAAAAAAGGTTAGGTTAGGTTGGGGTGTGTGTCGGGTGACCTCCTCGTGGTACACCCTGGGCAACGGGCAGGCTCAACATTCTCCTCCTCGAGAGGAGTCTGCTGTGAGACTGACCGGCTAACAACCCGGCATAGGCGGGAGCCCCTTCTGGGCCCCGCACTTCCAACGTGCGGCCCACTTTGGGTTGCACGCTCGCCGCTCCTTCTGAGCGGCTTTGAGAGGAGTTTTGACGGCGTCCCTTCTGGACGTCGTGACAAGGGGGGGAAAGGGTAGTCGGCGCCCCTTCTGGGCGTCTGTCAAGCGCCTCAGTGCGCAATGTCGTAACGAGGGTGTCATGCCAGCCCTTGTTTGTGTCGTGGTCGCGGGTTCTGTCCCGTCCGCCACAACGACCCCAGCCCTGGCATAAGCTGGGTACGTGGTGGTCTGGGTTCAGTCCCGCAGCCCAATTGGGCGTCGACAAGGAAAAGTCGGTAAAACCCAGCGGATACCTCCCGCCCTCCGCGAGTATATAGGGCACCCTTGGCGAGTGGGCGTCGCATGGGTGAAGTTCACGGCCTACATAGGGAACGGCAGCCCTTGAATTGCCAGGGGGATGACAACCCCGAAATTGTCAGGGAGGCATCCCATCAAATGCAACCATGAGTGCGAGATCCACAAAACGAATACCCCAGGAGGGTACCCGTCGGGAGACGGGAGAATCCCTCCCTGGGGCCAGTTTACTGGTCCCAGGCAGCCCCACCGTATCTGGGGGGGGCAAAGACTCGCCAGACGTGTGGTGTCGCCACGGTGGACTGGTAGGGATGGAGCTTCTCAACGACCTTGAACGCCGCCTCAACGAGGTCGGTGGGGACGTTGAGAATTCCAGGGCAATGTCCTTGGCAATGCTCGAACGGTCGAGGAGAGGAAGAGCGGATTCAGGCTCTGCATCCGAACCGGAGATGGACGTAATGGAGGAGAACCGGTTGCTCACTGAGGGCAATAGGGTTTTGGGCGAGCGGGTTGAGGCGCTTAAGGTGCAGCTGAGGCGTCGAAAAAAGGAAGCCCTGGAGGCCGATAAGGCCAGACAGGTTGCTGAAGAGGGGAGGCGTGTTGCCGAGGCGAGGGTTGCGGACCTAATGGCCAAGGAGGCCAGAAGGTCTAGCGAGGAGGGGAGAGGCCATTCAGAGGAGAATGGTGCTCCGCCCCCTGCCTTGGGGCTCAACGGGGGCGTGGTGACTGCGTTGGCAGCCATACAGCGCGCCCTTGAGCTCTCGATGGAGGGGGTTGATAGACGTCTCCACGAGCTTGAGGCCAAGCTCACGGCACACGAACGAGCTAAATATAGCTCGGTGGCTGCGTGCAACGGTGCGGAGGAGTTTCCCGCCCTATCCGCAGACGCTGTGCCCCGACGAAGAGGGGTGCAAGCGAGAGCTCGGCCTGCCCAAATTTCTGCCCCTGCTGAGGAGCGGACTGCTGGCGCCCGCAGGCGGCAAAAGAGGAAGCCCAAAGGCCCTACCCGAGCAAGCGCTGGGGCACAGACGGTGCCTAACGCTGGGCCGAGGCCACTAGAGGCCCCAAAGAAGGTTACCCTGAGACTGCCCGGGTCGACGGCCGTGGTCCTCCAGCTCAGGCCGGAGGCTGCTGCCCAGGGGGTGACCTATGAGGAAACCTTGGCCAGGATCAGGGGGGCCATCTCCCTGGGGGAGCTTGGCATCCCGGGCGTCAGAGTAAAGACGGCCCAATCCGGGGCCAAGCTCATTGAGGTGCCGGGTGCCGACAGCGGGGAAGCCGCTGACAGGCTGGCGGCGAGGATACGGGAAGTGGTGTCGGACGTGGCGACAGTCGTCCGCCCGGAGAAGCGAGCCCACATCCGCGTCTCCGGATTCGACGACTATGTCAAGCCGGAAAGTGTGGCCGCCGCAGTGTCGGCGCAAGGAGACTGTCTACAGGAGAGGGTGAGGGTGGGCCGCATCTGGTCGGCCCCCAGCGGGTTCTCTACGGTGCTCGTGGAGTGCCCGCTAAGGGTGGCGAGGAAGCTCGCCAACGAGGGAAAGGTCCAGGTGATGTGGAACCTGGCCAAAGTTGAGGTCATCGGACCCAGACCCATGCGCTGTTTCAGGTGCATGGGGATGGGTCATACTCGGCCTATGTGCCCCTCCGCAGAGGATAGGACGGGGTGCTGTTTCCGCTGTGGCGTGCTTGGCCACAAAGCGGAAACATGCACCAAGCCGCCGCACTGCTCGGTGTGCGCGGCAGCGGGAGCCCCCCACGGGCACGTGATGGGCAGCGGAGGGTGCCGTCCCCCCGCTGTTGCGATGAGGATCCCGGAAGGGATGGAGAGGAGGCCCGCTATTGTGGCGGCGCAGGAGAGGATGGACGCGACAAAGGCGTCAGAGGAGGGAACATCGACGGCCGGGGCTTCCACAGCTGCGCTCCCAAAACCTCCCCCCTCGTCTCCTCCTGAACCGGATGCCCCCCCAACTGCTTCTTCCCTCGGAAGGGGTGTCGGGAGGGTCCCGGGCGTGGTGGCGACAGAAGTGGTGCGAGAGAGGGAACGCTTGAGGGAGGACGAGAAGGAGCCAAAACGCGAGGAGGCTGTCGCGCGCTCCACTCGCCCTAGAGCAGTCAGACGTCCCCGTAGAAAGGGAGCGTCTGGAGATGACGTGGAGAGGGCGATGCCGCCGGACGGATCTAACCCTGGTCCATGGCGGGCGTCTACCCCCACCTCCGAAGCCCAGTAGTGGCAAATTAGTTCCAATAGCGGTAATCACTTTGATTCCCATGCTGTGCGTTGTCAGCACGTGCCCGTGCACTGGCGCGCGGCCGTCAAGTGCGCATTTTCCCGCGCAAGCGGTAATGAGCGCACGGAGATGGCCGTAGGTTGGTGCACGGGCGCAGGGCGGCGGCCGCGGCTCAATTCCTTTGGAAGTATACCGTGGTTGTCGCCTTACTTAGTGTTCGGATTGCCTTGTCCCCCAGGGGTTTAGTGCGGTATCCCCCTCCGTCTCGCCCTCCCAGCCGGGTCTTTCTGGCAGCTGACTTGGAGCTTCTCTCCTCGTCAGTGGGTGTGGAAAGGCGGACGGGTGAGTCCCACATAACTTGGGCCTCTTCAAGGTCCTCGTACTCGTAATGAGTTCCCCTGGGTTATAAAAAAAAAAAAAAAAAAAAAAAAAAAAAAAAAAAAAAAAGGTTAGGTTAGGTTAGGTTAGGTTAGGTTGGGGTACCGGCTAAAAACCTGTCGGTACCTCCCGCCCCCGACAGTATATAGGGCACCCTCGGCGTGTGGACGACGCGTGGGTGATGTTTTTGGTCCGGGGAAGGGCAGCCCCTAAAGTGTCATCGCGAGGGGGGGATCGCAACCCGCAAATTGCTCAATTTATAATGACAAGTCGCAGAACGAAATGTATACCCCAGGAGGGTACCCGCCGGGAGGCGGGAGAATCCCTCCCTGAGACCGTTCCGGTCTCAGGCTGCCCCACCGTTTCTGGGGGGGGCAACGTAATGCGCACGGAGGAGAGAGAAGTGGAGGCTGCGGGGGGCTCGGACTCGGACGGTAGTTCCGTATTCCTGAGACCCGTAGGCAGCAGGAGGAAGAGGTTGCGTAACGCGGACCTGGACTCCGATGACCTTTCGGGGGTTGAGTCCGTGGCGTCCGCAGCCTCTATGGCGAAGATCTCGTCGTCGAGACGTGGCAGAACGGCCACAATCGCGACGGGTTTTGCGACGGCCAAAACTGCCCTCGCCCGCACCCAAATGCGGGAGTATGAGGAGCAGTTAGATCGTGAGGAGGAACAGCTCGCAGAGCTGGACAAGCGGCTGTCTGCTGACCGTCGAGCCCGGGGCGTCGTATTACCAGCCGTGATTGAGCCGGCGGGGCTGTCCAAAGGACGCCCGACTCCTGGCCAATCCACGGTGGATTCCGCGGCCCTGGACGAGATGGACTCGGAGATGGCCACTCGAGTTGACATCCCATTCATCGCCAGCACGTCGGATCCTATGACTGCTGACGAGATCCATGAGGTAGGGCTGAAGTGCGCTTTTGCGGTGAAGGAGGTGTCCCGGAAATCCGGGAACCTCAGAGGTACCTGCCAGCGCACTCTCAATAACGCCTCGATGACCATCCGGAGGTGCCTCGCCAACCTGGCGTCGCGGACCTCCTCGGACGAGTCACGCCGCGTTGAGGAGGCAAATCGCCGACTCCGCGAAGAGGTGCACGCCCTCAGACGTGAGGTGGCGTCCCTGAGGACCGTGGTCGACCAGGTCGGGACGGGGTTGGGCTCCAGCCGGGAGCGTACTGCCACGACCAAGACCAGCTCGGATCAGGTCCTCTTGAAGGCCTTAACTGAGATGAGGCGTACAATGGAGGCATCTAATGCCTCCATCAACGCCCGTCTGGACGGACTTGAGGGTCGAGCGGCGCCTGTGCGTGCCCTCTCACTCCGTGGGAGGCCGGCCACGCCCTCGAGATCCTCGTCCGTCCTCGATGAGGAGTGCCTCTCCCTCCCTCAGGTGGAGGTGAGACAGGTCCCGCCCCCATTGGGTCCTCCTCCCGCGTCCGAATGGACGATGGTGACCCGTGGGAATCGGAAGAAGAGGGGCAAAGGGAGAGTCCCTAATTCAGCGACAACTCCGAGTCGCCCACTGATTGCCACTTCCCAGGCTTCAACGCAAGCCCGCCCTGCTGTGACGCCAGTCCGCTCAGCGCCACAAGCGGCGGCCAGCGTAGAGCCTGGACGGAAGAAGCGCAAGCGCACGCGCAGCAAGAAGGTCCGGCTCAGGCCGCCAACAACAGCGGCTGTAGTAGTGAAGCTGCGCCCGGAGGCTCTCGAGATTGGTGTCACCTATGCTGACGCCATCAAGAGAGCTAGGCAGGCCATCTCCCTACCCGACCTCGGTATCGAGGGGGTGAGGTCGAGGACGGCTGCCACTGGGGCGCGGCTCATTGAGGTCTCAGGCTCGGAGAGCGGTGCGAAGGCCGACCAGCTCGCCAAAAGGCTTGAGCTGGTGCTGTCGGACGTGGCCACAATCGTCCGACCCGAAAAATACGCGGAAACCCGCGTATCAGGGTTGGACAGCTCGCTGTCCACGGACGACGTCGCCGCTGAATTGGCGGCGAGGGCTGGTTGCTCGGTGGAGGACCTGAAGGTGGGACGCATCCGTGCGGGCCCAAATCAGGCGGGTAGCACAATCGTGCGCTGCCCCATGCGCGTGGCAAAAGCGCTCGTAGAGGCTGGCAGGTTCCTCCTCGGATGGGACTTTGCTCATGTGGTCGCCTTAGAGCCCCGCCCAATGCGGTGTTACCGCTGCATGGGCGTGGGCCACACTAGGCAGAGGTGCCCCAGTGCCGTTGACCGCACCGGACTTTGCTTCCGGTGTGGTCTGCCAGGTCACCAAGCGAGGGGCTGCTCGAAAGAGCCTAGGTGTGCGGTATGCGCTACGGCGAAGAAGCCGCACGCCCACATTATGGGAGGCCGGGGTTGCAGTCCCCCTGCCGTCAGGGCCAGCCCTGTTCCCCCCGAACAAACGGGGACGACTGCCCAGAGGATGCCGGCTGCAGTGGTGCCATCAGTGGACCTGCCACTAGACCGCACGGAGGTGATGGAGACGGTGGAGGAGCCACCCCCGTCTCCTAAAGTCCCTACGTCCGACCACCCCAATGTCTCTCTCGAGAGAGACACAGGGTCGGAAGGCGGTAGGGTGGTAGAGGTGGAGGACCCGGGCGAAGGCCCGAGCGGGTCCACCACTCCCGCGTGGGACAGACCACGCGCACCAGATGGGCGGTTCACAAAAGCCGCAGTGAAACCCACACCGAAGACCGGCCCCCCCACGTCTGGGGGGCCTCGCTGACCTGGGGCACATAGGTCAGCTGAGGGACGCTTACAGCGTAGCCGGTGGAAGGCGCGGAACAATATCCCCGTGACAGCTACCGCGCCTACCACATTATCGGTGTGAGGTTTCCCCAGGGGTTTTAGTGGGTCGGCCGCGTTTTTAGGCCAACCCCACATATCCCGTAGGTCGCCCCAGTCTACGGGAACTTGGAAGCAAGTTTCCCCTGGGAAAAAAAAAAAAAAAAAAAAAAAAAAAAAAAAAAAAGGTTAGGTTGGGGTGCGAGTCAGATACCTCCACGTGGTGCATCCTGGGCAACGAGTGGTTCCAACGGTCTCCGTGGAGAAAGTTGGACCCAGTCGGCTAACATCTGGCAAGGCAGGAGCCCCCTTTTGGGGCCCTGCCTCTCCTGTGTGCGTGCCTACTCTGGGCCGCTCAACTCGCTGCACCTTCTGAGCAGCTTTGAGAGGAGTCTCGGCGGCGCTCCTTCTGAGCGCCGTCTTTGTGGGTTTTTTGTTGTAGGACACGACTTCGGGTATCGAACGTCGAGCGTCGAGTGTCGAGCATCGAGTGCCGAGTGTCGAGGGTTGGGAAGTGTTTGTGAGGGTCGGAGTCCGAGTCGGGTCAGATTCGTGGTCGGAGTCGGAAGCTGAGTCGGGGTCCAGGTCACCAAAGAAGGGCAGGCGGGCTTCGCGATTTGTTGTGTCTTTTCGTTTACCAGCGAAAGCAGCGGCAGAGAGCGGAGAAGGGGGCCGGCGGTGGTCGCCTGGCCTTCAAGGGAGGCGCTCTGCTCTTGAGGGAGCACGAGAGGAGACGTTCCGCCTATAGTTTGGGGGTCTGGGCAAGGGGTCTCGGCTGCGCGAATGCGTGGTCTGGAGGCCTTGCGTCACGTCCTCCGGGCATGGGCGGAGCGGCGCCATGGGTCGCTCGCGTACCATCTGATGCGGATACTGTCTGGACATGGTTTGTTCGGACGCTGTTTGCACCGGATCGGGAGAGGGCTGACCCCGCGGTGCCACCATTGCGGGGCGGCGGGGGACGCGGCACAGCGCGCCCTAGTGGTGTGCTCTGCGTTCGATGTCCTGCGCTCCGCATTGGTCGCTGTGACTGGCGCGGACCTCTCTCTGCCGACCGTGGTTCTGTCCATGCTCGGTGGCGAGGGGTCCTGGGGAGGTGGTCAGCGGAGGGCGCGGAGAGGGCCGGGGGGCATGGCCCTCTGGCAGATCCGTGCCGCCGCAGACGCCTCCTGTGGGGATCCAGCGCGGTCCGAGCTCTAGGGGGGGCTTTGACCGTGCATTGCACGGGTCCCCACTGAGGGCCGACGCTCCGTATGTCCCGGCGCGTCGGCGACCCGTCTGTAAGGACGGGTCAGGTGTGTCCGCCCATCGTTTTCGAGGGTGGTCACCCGCCCCCCACCAGGGGCGGGAGAGGGGCTCGCCCATCAGGGCGAGCAAACCGACGGGGTTGTGGAAGTGTCCGAAAGGGTTCCCATGACCTCGTCAGGCTCCGGCATGCCGGCGTTCGATGCGTCCTCCTCAGATGAGGACGACGCGATGATCGCTGGTTTGCTGGTTCCAAGGTGACGAGAGGACATCGGAGTGGTTTTACCGAGTCGGCCTATACTCGCTTCCTCTAGGGCTTCGGCCCTGGAACAGAGTCTTAGCAAGAGCCTCGTACAGCCAGCGGGACAGCGGGACCCCTTTTGCCCGCTGATGCGTCTGTTAGCAGATTTCCACTCCGTCAAAAAAAAAAAAAAAAAAAAAAAGGTTAGGTTAGGTTAGGTTAGGTTAGGTTAGGTTGGGGTGCGAGTCAGATACCTCCACGTGGTGCATCCTGGGCAACGAGTGGTTCCAACGGCCTCCGTTGGAGAAAGTTGGACCCAGTCGGCTAACATCTGGCAAGGCAGGAGCCCCCTTTGGGGGCCCTGCCTCTCCTATGTGCGTGCCTACTCTGGGCCGCTCAACTCGCTGCACCTTCTGAGCAGCTTTGAGAGGAGTCTCGGCGGCGCTCCTTCTGAGCGCCGTCTTTGTGGGTTTTTGTTGTAGGACACGACTTCGGGTATCGAACGTCGAGCGTCGAGTGTCGAGCATCGAGTGCCGAGTGTCGAGGGTTGGGAAGTGTATGTGAGGGTCGGAGTCCGAGTCGGGTCAGATTCGTGGTCGGAGTCGGAAGCTGAGTCGGGGTCCGGATC
The DNA here is from genome assembly GCA_949315975.1 of Eudonia truncicolella. Classification (NCBI taxonomy): domain Eukaryota; kingdom Metazoa; phylum Arthropoda; class Insecta; order Lepidoptera; family Crambidae; genus Eudonia; species Eudonia truncicolella. The sequence goes on from OX438850.1 coordinate 11,455,941, forward strand.
ACCAAAGAAGGGCAGGCGGGCTTCGCGATTTGTTGTGTCTTTTCGTCTACCAGCGAAAGCAGCGACAGAGAGCGGAGAAGGGGGCCGGCGGCGGTCGCCTGGCCCCCAAGGGAGGCGCTCTGCTCTTGAGGGAGCACGAGAGGAGGCGTTCCGCCTATAGTTTGGGGGTCTGGGCAAGGGGTCTCGGCTGCGCGAATGCGTGGTCTGGAGGCCTTGCGTCCCGTCCTCCGGGCATGGGCGGAGCGGCGCCATGGGTCGCTCGCGTACCATCTGATGCGGATACTGTCTGGACATGGTTTGTTCGGACGCTGTTTGCACCGGATCGGGAGAGGGCTGACCCCGCGGTGCCACCGTTGCGGGGCGGCGGGGGACGCGGCACAGCGCGCCCTAGTGGTGTGCTCTGCGTTCGATGTCCTGCGCTCCGCATTGGTCGCTGTGATTGGCGCGGACCTCTCTCTGCCGACCGTGGTTCTGTCCATGCTCGGTGGCGAGGGGTCCTGGGGAGGTGGTCAGCGGAGGGCGCGGAGCGGGCCGGGGGGCATGGCCCTCTGGCAGATCCGTGCCGCCGCAGACGCCTCCTGTGGGGAACCAGCGCGGTCCGAGCTCTAGGGGGGGCTTTGACCGTGCATTGCACGGGTCCCCACTGAGGAGGGCCGACGCTCCGTATGTCCCGGCGCGTCGGCGACCCGTCTGTAAGGACGGGTCAGGTGTGTCCGCCCATCGTTTTCGAGGGTGGTCACCCGCCCCCCACCAGGGGCGGGAGAGGGGCTCGCCCATCTGGGCGAGCAAACCGACGGGGTTGTGGAAGTGTCCGAAAGGGTTCCCATGACCTCGTCAGGATCCGGCATGCCGGCGTTCGATGCGTCCTCCTCGAGGCATGAGGACGACGCGATGATCGCTGGTTTGCTGGTTCCAAGGTGACGAGAGGACATCGGAGTGGTTTTACCGAGTCGGCCTATACTCGCTTTCTCTAGGGCTTCGGCCCTGGAACAGAGTCTTAGCAAGAGCCTCGTACAGCCAGCGGGACAGCGGGACCCCTTTTGCCCGCTGATGCGTCTGTTAGCAGATTTCCACTCCGTCAAAAAAAAAAAAAAAAAAAAAAAAAAAAGGTTAGGTTAGGTTAGGTTAGGTTAGGTTAGGTTAGGTTGGGGTGCGTGTCGGTTGACCTCCTCGTGGTGCACCCTGGGCAACGGGCAGCCTCAACATTCTCCTCCAATGAGGAGTTTGCGTGAGACTGACCGGCTAACAACCCGACAACTCCTAGGTGCGTGCCTACTTTGGGCCGCACTGCTCGCTGCTCCTTCTGAGCGGCTTTGAGAGGAGTACAATAAAGACGGCCGCCCCTTAAGGGTTCTCAGGTCGCAACGGGGGGGAAGGGGAACACCGCCAATGCGGTGTAACGGGGGCCTACGCCAGCCTCCGATCGTCGTAAATCACTGCGGTCTCTGCAACGACCCCCACCTGTGGCGTTGTGGGGTACGTGGGTTCCGTGGTGGAGCGAGGGCTTGCCTTAACCGGCCGGCCGCGTGAAGGACACACTATAAAACCCGAGAGAAAACTCGTTAAAACCTGTCAATACATCCCGACCTTGGCAGTATTTAGGGTTCCCCGTGTATGAGGCCACTGCACGGGGTGACTGATTTTTGTTCTCTGCTCGTGGGATTCAGTTACAGATGAACAAAAATAAATCTTTAGACGTTTCGGAGAAGTCGGCGGAGTCTGTTGCCAGATCCGTCGTGGTTGGTAGGGCTGGTGACAGCCGTAAAAGGTCACATATTGAGGAGGACGACTCAGAAGATCTGTCAGGCAGTGAGTCGGCGGTGTCTATCGCATCGAAGGTGTCCTCGTCGCGCCGAGGCCGTGGAGCCAGGGTCGGGACGGGACATTCCACCGGACTTGCAGACGCGCAAAGGATGCTCCGACAGCAAGAGCTGGAGGACTTTGAGGCGGAGTTAAATGCCGAACGAGAGCTCGGCGAGAGGGAACGCATGGAGCTCCTTAGGAGATTCCAACAGCGAGACGAGGATTCGGCTGCCGCTCTCGGCACCGATCTACAGGGCCTCCGAGAAGAGATGCGCAAGATGCGGCCGCCAAAAACCAGTGCTGTGCCGCGTGCCGCTGGTACTGCACGACGACGTTCGGCTAGTGCTGCATCACGTGCCGTGCAAAAGGAATTTACCGATCTTGGCTTCACTGATGCAGAGATTGACGCTGCCACCCGGACATTGGTTCCGTGGGAGGCTGAGATTGGCGGACCGTCTGCATTTGACGTGCAGCAACTGGGTCTGCAGTGCGCCCAGGCTATACGAGAGGTTTCCAGAAAATCTGGGAACCTCAAAAGTACCTACCAGCGGACTTTGAACGACGCCACTAACAACTTGCGTCGCGCGTTGGCAAACCTTACCTCGAGGTGCGTCAGCGACGAGAATGAGAGGCTGGTCTACGCCAATGCGAGACTACAGAGCGAGGTGCAGTCTCTTAGAGACGAAGTAGACGCCCTAAAAAAGGAGATGGGCAAAGCGAGGAGGTCCCCTTCCCGCAGGGAGCCTGCTGCTCCCCCCTCTCCTAGACCGGACTACGAAGCGGGCGACGATTTACATCGCTCGCTGAACTCTGCCATCGCGGCACTTAACATCCGCCTTGATGGTATTGAGGCCAGACTACCCGCACCTGGGAGGGCCCGTCCCCTCTTGGCAGCTGATCGGAGGAGAAGAGAGGAGTTCCCGGCTCTCCCCACGTCTAGAGGCATCCCGCCGATTCGTTCGTCGGCAGCCCCCATTGCCCCCTCTGTAGCGCCCCCCCAGCCGAACATCAGGCAGGCCTCGGCAGCATCTGCTGAGGTACGGACCACAGAGTCGCGCCGAAAGAGGAAGGGCAAAAAGAAGACGACATGGACGGCGGTTCCCACTGCGGCACTGGCAGCGCCCGCGGTACCGGCACCAGCGCTGGCTGTGCCAAAGACAAAGAAGGTTCAGCTGCAGACACCAAAGTCCACGGCCGTGGTCGTGCAGCTGAAGCCTGAGGCCATAGCTAGCGGCGTGACCTACTCGGAGGCCATTAAGAGGGCAAAGAATGCCATATCTTTGGAGGGGCTAGGCATCCATTCCGGTCTTAGATCGCGAACGGCACAAAATGGAGCCAGGCTGCTAGAGGTGCCGGGAACCAACAGCGCGGAGACTGCTGACCGACTCGCTAAACAGCTGGAGGAGGTCTTGGCCGATGTGGCAGTGATTGTCCGGCCCGAGAAGTGTGCGGATATCTGCATCTCGGGTTTTGATGACACTGTCACACAGACAGACGTGGCCACTGCTGTGGCGCAAAAGGGAGGGTGCTCGGTCGAGCGTGTTAAAGTGGGCGCTATCAGAGATGCCCCCGCTGGATTGTGCTCCGTCTTCGTCAATTGCCCCATCAAGGCGGCCAAGACGTTGGCGAATGCGGGCAGGCTTCTCCTCACATGGAGTCCTGCAAAAGTGGTTGCGCTTGCCCCCCGCCGGCTGCGATGTTATAGGTGCATGGGCGTGGGCCATGCACGACAGAGGTGCCCATCTACCGTTGACCGGAGCGAGCTATGCTTCCGGTGCGGCGAGCCAGGCCATCAAGCGAGGGAGTGCTCCAAACAGCCTAAATGTATGGTTTGCGCCGAGGCTAAAAAGCCACACGGACATGTGTCAGGCAGCAGGGCTTGTAGTCCCCCTGCTACGAGAGCCACAAGTAATGGCTCTCAAAGGACTACAGCGAGGGAGCCTACTCTGGCGCAAACAACGCCGGAGACGGCAATGGAGGTAGCACCCACCCCGGCGCAAAAGCAGCTGATAGTGGTGATAGAGCCGATGCCAGTCATGGCGCAAACGCCACCAGTAGTGGCGATGGAGACGGTGGAGGAGCCGGAGCTCGAGCTGCAACCGCCGCTGGAGACACCGGAAACTCCAACAGCACCCGCGATCCACCTCCAAACACCTTCCCCCGATCCCGGGGCCTCGCACCCCAATGCGTCTCCTGCTGGGAGACGTACCGGGCGGCGGGTCCTGTCTGCGGAGGATGTGGCGGAGATGGCAGAGCGGGACAGGCTTGAGAGTGAGCGAGAGATGGCGGAGTATGAGGAAGACCTCGCTGCCGGCCATGTCCGCCCGTCATGGCGCAAGCCGTACCGGACGAAGGATGGGCGGTACGCCAAACAGGCACTGCCAAAAACAGACGAGGATGCCTGAAAAGGCGCAGCGGCAAGTCCGCAAGTTGTCGGTGCGTGGCAAGCGCTCCTGAAGGTTGGCGCGGACCAGTATCCATGACAGATTCCGCGTCAACCACATATTCAGACTGTCTGCAGATCCCCGGGGGTTTTAGTGGGTCGGGCAGAACATCGCCCAACCCCACATACCCCGAAAGCGGGTTGAGCCTATAGCATATTGCTCCCCGTGGGATGACTTGATAGCAAGTTTCCCCCGGGCAAAAAAAAAAAAAAAAAAAAAAAAAAAGGTTAGGTTAGGTTAGGTTAGGTTAGGTTAGGTTAAAGAACATAGGCTCAAGAACCAGCTGCGCGCACCAAGATCGGCGGCGGTTGTTCTGACTCTCCGGCCGGAGGCAGTGAGTCAGGGAATGACATTTGCCCAGGCGATCCGGCAGGCCAGGGAGACCGTCAAGCTGGCTGAGCTAAAGATCCCAGCTCCCAGGTTTCGGCTTTCGGCAACTGGCTCACGCATACTCGAGTTATCGGGGGCTGCTGGTGCCCAGAATGCCGACAAACTGGCGGAAAGCCTTCGAGTCAATATGGCGGAGGTCTTTATGGTGGCCAGACCTACGAAGACCGCCGACTTAAGGATTTACGGGCTGGATGACTCGGTCAAGGAGGCCGATGTCGTCTCTGCCATAGCGGCGATGACCGGATGTTCTCCGGAATCCATCAAGACCGGGCAAATCAGAGAGGGAGCCGGCGGGATGGGCACCATTTGGGCGCGATGCCCTGTAGCGTCGGCAAAGATTGTCCTGGACGCTGGCAGGCTGGAGGTCGGATACGGCACGGCGCTCGCACGCGCAATCGATACAAAGCCTAAACGCTGTTACCGGTGTATGGAGGATGGCCATGTGCGCGCAAACTGCACGGCTGAGATTGACCGCAGCGAGCTCTGCTACCGCTGCGGTAACGCTGGCCACATTGCGGCGATGTGTTCGGCCAAGGCCAACTGCCCCATCTGTACGGAGGCAGGTCGGCCCTCGGGCCACAGTATGGGAAGCCGGTCGTGCGTCCCTCCGAAGAACCGGAAGAGAGGAGCTAGGAAGGGCAGGTTAACAAAGCCCGACCAGGCATGCGCTCAGCAGGCGCCGGAGAAAGCTATCGTGGGTCCAATTAATGGATAACACGCCTTCCACATGCTTCCTCCTGGCGAACCTGAATCACGCTGCCGGGGCGCAGGACTTGTTCTTGCAGTCCATGGCGGAGTGGTCGGTTGACGTAGGCGTGGCTTCCGAGCCATACAGTGTCCCACCCAGACCAAACTGGGCGGTGGACACAAGGAAGTCGGTAGCGATATTTTCTGCACAAAAGCCGACGTCGCCATCTTTCGTGGTGAAGGAGTCGGGACCGGGCTATGTATCAACAAAATGGGGAGACGTTGTTGTAATCGGCGTCTATTTCTCGCCCAACAGGCCACTGTCCGACTTCGAGACCTATATGGCAACACTCGGGGCTGTAGTCAGGCGCGCTGCGCCGCTACCAGTGGTGCTGATGGGAGACCTTAATGCAAAGGCTGCTGCATGGGGTTCTCCCAGAACCGACCCACGGGGGGACCTAGTCGTGGATTGGGCTGTGGAAGTTGGGCTCTCGATCCTTAACCGGGGGTCCGTTAACACCTGCGTGCGAGAACAAGGCGGCTCCATCGTGGATGTTTCGTTCGCCACGCCCTCTGTCGCCACACGGGTCTCCGGTTGGAAGGTACTGGTGGACGTGGAAACCCTCTCCGATCACCGGTACGTGAAGTTCGAGGTCAGGGCCTCAAGGAGTGTCAGTCGCCCCCTCAGCAGTACAACATCCTCCTTTCCGCGCTGGTCGCTTAAAAAACTCGATAGGGAACTGCTGATGGAGGCGGCGTCTGTGCAGGACTGGTTCTCCCAACCTGTGTCAAACGACCCAGATGTTGAAGCCGCGTGGCTTAAAGGGGCTCTTACAAGAGCATGCGATGCAGCAATGCCGCGTGTGAGGCGTCCTCCCCATAGGAAGGCAGTGTACTGGTGGAGCGAGGAACTGACGGATCTCCGCGTGGCTAGCATTGCGGCGCAGAGAGCCTATACGCGGCAGCGCAGGAAGCGTAGGCGGGACCGCGAACTAGAGGGCGTGCTCAAGGCAGCCTATAAGGCCGCCAAGAAAGAACTGCAGCTGGCGATCTGCAACGCAAAGATCGCTGCCAGGCAGGAGATGCTCAACGGGTTAAACGCCGATCCTTGGGGGCGCCCGTATCGCACGGCTCGGGGGAAACTCCGCAGTCTAGGCCCCCCAGTCACGGAATCCTTAGAGCCTTCTGTGTTGCGGAACGTGATTGCCAGTCTCTTCCCGGACCGGCCAGAGCACGTCCCGCCTCCCATGGCCCCGCCCAGGCACTTCAGCCAAACAGCTGATGATGCCCCGATACCGGCCATTACTACAGGCGAGTTAGGCGCGGCGTACCTCCGGCTACGCAGCAAGAACACTGCCCCCGGCCCTGACGGCATTCCGGGCAAAGTTTGGGTCCTGACAGAGGAGCTTCTTAAGGACCGCCTCAGACAGGTGCTTGACGTGTGCCTACAAACTGGGTGGTTCCCCTCTCTCTGGAAGGACGGGCGACTGGTGTTGCTCAGAAAGGAGAACCGGCCGGCGGATGACCCATCGGCGTACCGGCCAATTGTACTGCTGGACGAGGCAGGAAAGCTCTTCGAGCGTGTCCTCGCCAAGCGCATCTCGTGCCACCTGTCCAACGTGGGTCCGGACCTTTCCGACTGCCAATACGGCTTTAGGGAGGCTCGGTCCACCATAGATGCTATAAAGCACGTGAAGGCGCAGTCAGAGGAGGCGATCGAAAGGGGAGAAGTGGTGCTCGCGGTGTCCTTGGACATTGCAAATGCATTTAACTCTCTCCCCTTCGCCTGCATTGAGGAGGCCCTTCGCCACCACTGCGTCCCGTATTACCTGCTAAGGATCGTACGCAGTTACCTACGTGGCAGAAGGGTCACTTACCAAGTGAAGGGCGGAGCTGTGAAGAGCAGAGCGGTGACGTGCGGTGTTCCACAGGGGTCGGTTCTAGGGCCACTCCTGTGGAACATAGGATATGACTGGGTGTTGCGGGGTGCGCTATTGAGGGGCCTCAATGTCGTGTGCTATGCAGACGACACTCTGGTTACTGCCCGCGCCAACTCATTCCAGTCGGCAGCCCGCCTGGGCACGGTCGGTGTGACGCATGTGGTGAGGCGAATTGAGAGCCTCGGTTTAAAGGTGGCACTCCATAAAACTGAGGCCCTATACTTCCACGGGGCCCGGAAGAAGCTGCCCGATGATAAACACATCACTATCTCGGGCGTTCGCGTTGAAATAGGAACGGCAATGAAGTACCTTGGGCTGGTGCTTGACGGAAGGTGGCGCTTTGATGAGCACTTTAAGCGCCAAGCTCCAAAGCTAGTGAGGGCGGCGGCAGCCCTCGGTAATCTGTTGCCGAACCTCGGAGGTCCGTCCGCAAGCGTACGAAACCTCTATATGGGGGTGGTGCGGTCGATGGCCCTGTACGGCGCGCCTGTGTGGGTCGACTCTCTGACCACTACGAACAGGGCCCTATTGCGGAAACCGCAACGGGTCATAGCGGTCAGAGCTGTTCGAGCATACCGCACAGTGTCCTACGAGGCGGCATGCGCGCTGGCAGGTACCCCACCCTGGGATCTGGACGCAAACGTCTTGGCCGAGATGTACGAGCGGTCGGCACACGCTCGTAGGCAAGGTGGCCGGGCGATGCCAGAAGAAGTTCGCCGATGGCGCGAGCGTGCACAGAGGGTGACGCTTCGCAAGTGGCAAGAAAGGCTGGAGCAGCCGACAGCCGGTGTTTCAACCATCGGCGCGGTACGGCCCGTTCTCAAAGAATGGGTCGGCCGCAAGTTTGGATCCCTCTCTTTCCGGCTGGTGCAGATTCTCTCGGGGCATGGCTGCTTCGGGAGATATCTGTGCCGCGTAGCTGGGAGGGAGGAGACGACGGTGTGCCATCAATGTGGCGCATCAAACGACACAGCGATACACACACTGTCGGAGTGCCCTGCCTGGGCGTTAGAGCGTGCTGAGTTGCGCGCTGTTGTGGGTCACGACCTCTCTTTGCCAGCACTAGTCGAGGCTATGCTGGCCGCTAAAAGGTCGTGGGAGGCCGCTCTCGCATTTTGCGAGACGGTCATGTCGCACAAGGAGGCGGCGGAGCGCGAACGGAAGGAAGATCCTCTCTCGGGAGCAATTCGCAGAAGGAGGACGGGGAGACGGCGACGTGGGTTCGCCCAACTCCTTCCCCCCTAAGCGAGCCTGCGGTGTGGCTGGACGGAAAAAGTCCTCCACCCGCATAAAGGCACGCAAGCCTGGCTCTGGGGTCGGCCCCGTTGTTCCGGGCCTTCCCCAGCTCGACTATCGAGCAGAAGTCGTCCTAAGACGCCCGCCGGAGGGGGTCGCTGCGGTAGAATCGCCAGCTCGATTGCCCGGGGCTCTCCCCTCCCTAATGACGGATGACGGAACAACCCGGTGGTTTTAGTGGGTCGGGCAGAACATCGCCCATCCCCACATACCCCGACAACGGGTCGAGCCAATAGCCACTGCTCCCCGAGGGAAGATCTGGACGCAGATTTCCACCGGGTCAAAAAAAAAAAAAAAAAAAAAGGTTAGGTTAGGTTAGGTTAGGTTAGGTTAGGTTAGGTTAGGTTGGGGTGCGAGTCAGATGACCTCCACGATGGTGCACCCTGGGCAACGGCTGGTTCCAACAGTCTCCCGCTCTGGCGTGTAGTAGACGCTTGGACCCAGCCGGCTGACATCTGACTAGGCGGGGTCCCTTCTGGACCTCGCAGCTCCCATACGTAGCCCACTTTGGGCTGCGTAACTCACTTCTCCGTCTGAGCAGTGAGAGGAGTTACTGACGGCGTCCCTTCTGGGCGTCGTACCAAAAAGACGGCCGCCTCTTAAAGGTTCTCAGGTCGCACGGGGGGAAAGGGGGCACCGGTGAGAGCGGTGCAACCGGGGTTTACGCCAGCCCCGAAGTCGGTATCTGCTCTTTTGCTGCAACGACCCCACCGTTGGCGCCGTGGGTACGCGGTGACTGGGCAGACCGGAGGCCCAATGGCCAAGAGAAGGAAAACTCACTAACACCCCGGAGAACACCGGCTAAAAACCTACGGATACCTCCCGTCCTCCGTAGTATATAGGGCACCCTCGGCGTGTGGACGGCGCGTGGGTGACTTTTTGGTCCGGGGAAGGGCAGCCCCTAAAGTGCCATAGTGAGGGGGGGAATGGCAACCCGGAAATTGCCAAAACCCAATTATGTCTAGCAGTTCTACAAACGTAATACCCCAGGAGGGTACCCACCGACCGGTGGGAGAACCCCTCCCCGGGACTGGCAAGTCGGGCGCAAAGTCGTCTGTCTCGTTGGCCCCGGGCAAGCCCCTCGTATCTGGGGGGGGCAAAGATCTGCGCAGCAGGGTGCTGAAGGCGTTGGCGGTGCCGGATTCAGATGACGAGTCCGAGGAGGAAGAGACCATGATTGACGTAGCTGTCGACGGCCGGAAACGGCGATACGACGTTGCGGATATCGATGTTGAGGCCGACGAACATCAGTCGGAGTCGGAGCCGAGGCCTTCCGGAGCCAAGGTTTCGACAGTTGCTAGGGGCCGATCTGCCCGTAATCGCTGCGAGGTAACATCCGAGCAGCAGGCGCGGAGGAAGCGGTCCGAACAGGAGAATCGGCTAGTCCTGTCTGTCGAGGAGGCCGAGTACGAAGAGCTGATAGAGCAGTACTACCGACAGTACTGCTCTCCCAAAGCGGTGGCAAGGGTAGAGGTGGTTGCCCCAGAGGAAGCCGCTAAGGAGGGAACGGGAACCAGCAAGGGCCGTGGTTCCAAAACCATCCCTAAAGGGAGGTCAGCAGTGGTTGAGGAGGTGCAAAACCCTCCTAAAGAGGTGTGGTGGGAGTCTGGTCCCGATGACCCCATGACGGCGGTGGAGGTTCAGATGTTGGGAGACGCATGTGCTCGGATCATCGCGGAGGTGTCCCACAAGTCGGGAAACCTCCAGGGGAGGATGCAGAGGGCGCTCAATGAGTCAACCAAGACCTTGAGCAGGTGCCTCTCGAACCTGGCATCCAGGTCGGCCTCGGCGGAGACACGCTGCACCGAGGTAGCGAATACCCGTCTTCGAGACGAGGTGGGACGGTTGAGCGCCGAGGTGCAGGCCCTCAAGAAAGAGCTGGCAGAGGTCAGGGGCACTCGCACAAGGTCCCCTCCCCCAGCATTGCCGGAGCAGCAGATGCGGGCGATCTGCGCTGAGCTGAAGGGCACCGTGGTCGCCTCTGTCGGTGCCATTGGCACTAGACTCGACGGCCTGGAGGCTAGGTTGGCTGCGCACGAGACGCGCCCTGGTTTCATGTCCGAGAGCCGCCCAAGTCTGGAGGATTTCCCTCCCATAGCGGAGTCACCGCGTCGTTGGCGCAGGACAATTACTCCAGTTGACCTGCCCATCGACCTAGCCGGAGAAACGACCCCTCGCGGACCTTTGTCCCAGCCGGGTCCTAGTAGGGCTTCCGTACCGCCAACGGCCCTGCCCGAGCCGTGGGTGGACGTGCCCTCAGGTAAGCGAGGCAGGAGGAGGAAGAAGGGACAGGGAGTGCCCGCAACAACAAGCACCCCTCCAGTGGGACCTCTCCCACCAAGGACTTCGGCAACTCGCCCTGCAACGGTGCTTGACCGCTCCGCACCGCAGGTGCCGCGAGCGACGCCGAGTCGTAGGAAGAGGAGACGAGGAGGAGGAGGGAGGCTAAAACCGCCCACATCTGCAGCCGTCGTGCTGCAGCTAAGGCCGGAGGCCATCACGAACGGGGTGACATACAGCCAGGTGATCGCCAGGGCCATACAGGCCATTCCGCTCACCGAACTCGGCATCGAGGAGGGCGTACGGACCAGGGTGTCTGCCACGGGTGCTCGCTTGTTCGAGGTCCCGGGGGCAGAGAGCGGCACGAAGGCCGATAAGCTCGCCATAAGGCTTGAGCAGGAGCTGGGGGACGTGGCAACGATCGTCCGTCCGGAGAAGAGCGCGGAGCTGCGCATCTCTGGATTGGACGAGTATGCCACGTCCGAGAACGTCGCCGCGACAGTGGCACTTAAGTTGGGGTGCTCCATTGAGAGCGTGAGGGTGGGGGCCATCAGAAGGGGCCCCGACTATGCAGGTTCGGCGATAGTGCGTTGCCCCATGAGAGCGGCGAAGTCGCTGGTCTCCGTCGGCAAATTGTTCCTGGGCTGGAGCTTTGCCTCGGTGGTGGCCCTTGAGCCCCGCCCGCTTCGGTGCTTCCGATGTTTGGGTGTGGGCCATGCCAGGCCAAGATGTCCGGCACAAACCGACCGCAGCGGACTTTGTTTCCGCTGTGGTCGAGCTGGGCACAAGATGGTGGAGTGCACAACTAAAGTGCCTCGTTGTGAAGTTTGTGCCGACGCCGGCAAGCCCCATGGGCATGTGATGGGTGGCAGGGGCTGCAGTCCCCCCGCCACCAGGGCCAAGGGCCTGGTAACCAGGACTGCCGAGACTGTCCCCCGTCAGGTGGGAGAAGAGGAGGTGATGGAGACGGTGGAGGAGCCACTCCCGTCTCCTAAAGTCCCTACGACCGACCACCCCAATGTCTCTCTCGAGAGAGACACAGGGTCGGAAGGCGGTAGGGTGGTAGAGGTGGAGGACCCGGGCAAAGGCCCGAGCGGGCCCCCCCCTCCTGCGTGGGACAGACCACGCGCACCAGACGGGCGGTTCAAAGCCGCAGTGAAACCCACACCGAAGACCGGCCCCCCCACGTCCGGGGGGCCTCGCTGACCTGGGGCACATAGGTCAGCTGAGGGACGCTTACAGCGTAGCCGGTGGAAGGCGCGGAACAATATCTTCGGACAGCTCCCGCGCTAACCACATTATCGGTGTGAGGTTTCCCCAGGGGTTTTAGTGGGTCGGCCGCTTTTAGGCCAACCCCACATATCCCGTAGGTCGCCCCAGTCTACGGGAACTTGGTAGCAAGTTTCCCCTGGGAAAAAAAAAAAAAAAAAAAAAAAAAAAAAAAAAAAAAAAAAAAAAAAAAAAAAAAAAAAAAAAAGGTTAGGTTAGGTTAGGTTGGGGTGCGAGTCAGATACCTCCACGTGGTGCATCCTGGGCAACGAGTGGTTCCAACATTCTCCGTTCGGAGAAGGTTGGGCCCAATCGGCTAACATCTGGCAAGGCGGGAGCCCCTTCTGGGCCCTGCGACTCCGTGCGTGCCTACTTTGGGCCGCACAGCTCGCTGCTCCTTCTGAGCAGCTTTGAGAGGAGTAGCACAAAGACGGCCGCCCCTTAAGGGTTATCAGGTCGCACGGGGGGGAAGGGGGCACCGGTGAGAGCGGTGCAACCGGGGTGTACGCCAACCCCGAAGTCGTTATCTGCCCTTTTGCGGCAACGACCCCACCTTTGGCGCCGTGGGTACGCTGCGATCGGGCAGACCGGAGGCCAAACGGCCAAGAGAAGGAAAACTCAATAACACCCCGGAGAACACCGGCTAAAAACCTGTCGGTACCTCCCGCCCCCGACAGTATGTAGGGCGCCCTCGGCGTGTGGACGACGCGTGGGTGACCTCTTTTGGTCCGGGGAAGGGCAGCCCCTAAAGTGCCATCGTTTGGAGGGGGATGACAACCCGCAAATTGTCAAAAATAATCATGACAAGTAGAATTCAAGAGATACTACCCCAGGAGGGTACCCGCCGGGAGGCGGGAGAATCCCTCCCTGAGACTGTTTCGGTCTCAGGCTGCCCCACCGTTTCTGGGGGGGGCAAAATTCTACGTGGCGTGATTGCGCAAGTGGGCGCAAGAGGAAAGGAAGGGAGATGCGAACCTGTTGAGAGCAGGCCACTGCCGGTATCCGGGCCGGCAGTTGGAAAGCAGGCTACCGGTGAGAGGGAGTCGTCGGTCGGACTTAAGCTAATGTTTAAGACGCCCGACACTCAGAAGAAGAGGGATGGCGTTTCTACGCCGACTGCCGCGCGATCGCGCAGCTCTTCAGTGAGCTCGGCAGGGAGAGTAAAAAGTGTGGCGGTTCTGCCCGCTGCACTTGGTGAAGATGACAGGGACGTCGAGTCCGATTCGTCGGCGGTCTCAATGAGATCGGCCGAGGACTCCGTCCTTAAATCAAAGTCGGACCTATATCGAAAGGGGAGTCGTGCATGCTCACCGGCATTGTCGGTTCGCAGCAGCAGGAGCGAATCCCGCACCTCCCCTTATCCCATGCGAGGACGGAAGTACCAGGACCAGTGCAGCGAGATGTCGGACGACAGCTGTGTCAGCACCGACACCCTCACTGGCCCCTTAAAAAGGAAGCGTCCCCCTAAACCATCTAAGGGGGACAAGAGCAATGAGTCCAATTCGGACTCGTCGGAGAACGGTCCGACAAAAAAGACGGTACCGCGCGGTCGCGGGAGACCTCCCACCACTGGGGAGTATGTCGGCCTTGCCCGGGCCAAGCGCGAGCTCAACGCTGCAAAGCGTGAGGAGCAGCAGATCGCGCTGGACCGGGAGGTGGCTGTCATGGAGCACCGCGCGATCGAAACTCGAGCGTCCTACCACGCCAGTCGGACGGAAGGTGAGGCCCTACCCACAGATCCGGACCTGAAGACCGCCCTCGACATCGAGGAGGTGGTGAAGGCGGACTGTGCGGTCATAGTGGAGGTTGCGAAGAAGTCATCGCACCTCCAGGGCCCCTTCCAGAAGGCGCTGAAAAAGTCCGCTCAATCAATTCTGGACTGTTTCCGCGAAGTGTCCTCCAAATCCATCTCGGAGGACACACGTACCTTAAAGGCGGAGAACGTGAGGCTGCAGCAACAGCTGGCAGACCTCACCAAGAGCGTGGCAGTTCTGTCTGCCGAGGTTAAGGACCTCAAGAGCGGGAGGAAGCCCGGATCTTCTCCCCCTACGCTCCCCGAGGTTCCCTCGTCTATGGAGTCCATGGAGATGGACTGCCCTCCTCCAAGACCCCTCTCCCCAATTGTTACCATGCGGGAGACAGCTGGCTGTGCCAGGACGAAGGCTGCGGTTGATGAGCCGGACGCTCTTCAGGCTTTCGAAGCTAAGCTGGCCCGAACTTTCGGGGCCATGCTGAATGCTCGCCTGGAGGGTCTGGAGAGTCGCCTGCTGCCGGCCAAGAGCCTGCGGCCGCCGCTTGCGGCGGACCGCAAAGCAGCAGCTGCGCCCACGCCCCCCATCACTAAGGGGAAGGCCAAGCCGGCTAAACCAGCCATGCCGGCAAAACAGGGCAAGGTGGTGTCCAAAAAACCGGACCCCCCGCCAAAGCTGGCGAAAAAAGCCGGACCTCCTGCGGTCGTTCCGTCCACCTCCCGGGGTGCTGCAAAAGCGCCTCCCCCGGTCGAGGCAGGACCGGAATGGACGACGCAGGAGTCGCGCAAGAAGCGCCAAAGGAGGAGGAGGAAAGCCAAGACATCGGCCCCTCCGGAACAGGCCACGCCCCGCCAATCTTACTCGGCGGCGGCCAAGAAGCAGAAGGCGCCTCGGCGGGGGCCTACTAATACCTCAGCCCCGCCCGCCACTGCTCCTGCCAGGAAGGCCCGTAAGACCGGTCGGAAGACCAAGCTGGTCGCGCCGAAGTCGGCGGCAGTGGTAGTGACCCTTACTCCCGAAGCGGTCGAGAAGGGGGTCACCTACGCCGACGCGCTGGCCAAAGCCCGAGACTCGGTCGACATCGACGGGATGGACATTCCAAACCGTCGGTGTCGAAATACCATGACCGGGTCCAAGATCATAGAGATCTCGGGCGAGGCCTCTGCGGAGAAGGCCGACCAGTTGGCCGGCAAAATGAGGGAGGCCCTTGAAGGCATGGCCACCGTCATCCGGCCCACCAAAACGGCAGAATTGAGGGTGGGCGGCCTAGATGAATCGGTGTTGGAGGCGCATTTGGCCGCAAAGATCGCGGCCAAAGGTGGATGTGGTGTGGACGCCGTGAAAGTGCGCCCCATCCGCTACGGCCCAGACGGCTTTGGCTCGACGGTGTTGTCGTGCCCGGTCGCCGCTGCCAAGAAGGTCGTGGACGCCGGCCGCCTGCTGATAGGGTTCAGTGCGGCCAGCGTCAGAGCACTGGAAGCCCGTTCCGACCGGTGCTTCCGGTGCATGCAGGTGGGGCACGCCAGAGCGAGTTGCCCTTCCAAAACCGACCGGAGCAACCTCTGCTACCGGTGCGGTAAGGAGGGGCACAGGGGCTACGATTGTAGCGCGAAGCCCCACTGTGCCGTGTGTGCGACTGCCAAACGACCGGCAGGCCACGTAATGGGGGGGCGTAGTTGTAAGCCTCCCCTGGCCAAGGGCAAGTTGCCGGCGCGTCCAGCTCGCCAGGCCGCCCCCGCCACACAGAGGGCGCCCCAAACGGGGCCCGAGGAGGTTGACATGACGGTCGAGTAATGTCGGGACGACCTCATGTCAGCTTCCTTCAGGCGAACCTGAACCACTCTACCAGGGCTCAGGATCTGCTACACCAGAGCCTGGCGGAGTGGTCAGTGGACGTGGCGGCGGTGTCAGAGCCGTATTTCATCCCCAACCAGCCCAATTGGGTGGGGGACACGTGCGACTCTGTCGCCGTGATGGTGCGCGCGGCCCCAGGTTACACACCCCCCTCAATCTATGAGCGGGGTGCTGGGTACGCGGCGGTCGTTTGGGGAGAGATAGTAGTAGTGTCGGTCTACTTTTCCCCAAACAGACCGCTCGCCGACTTCCAGAGTTTTCTGGACGTCGTCGGCGTAGCCATCAGGAGGGCGGCCCCGCGTCAGGTTCTCGTCCTTGGAGACCTGAACGCCAAGTCGGTCGTCTGGGGCTGTCCAGCGACCGACCAGAGGGGCCAGGCTGTGGAGCAGTGGGCAGCCGCTGTTGGGCTGTCGCTCCTCAACAGGGGCGCAGTCCACACGTGCGTGCGGCACAACGGAGGCTCGGTGGTGGACGTGTCGTTCGCCACCCCAGCCCTCGCGCGCACGATCAGCGGCTGGAGGGTAGTGCAGGACGTGGAGACTCTCTCGGACCATCGTTACATCCGATTCGAGAGCTCCACCCTGCACCAAAGGCCCCCACAGCCCACAAGCGGTGGACGGCCTCCTCGCTGGGCGCTCAGCAGGCTCAAGCCGGAGCTGGCGAACGAGACGGCGATATTTGAAGACTGGTTCTCGCGTCCGATGTCCGGTCCGGACGTCGACGAATCAGCTCGCCGTCTCCGCGGCGCTTTAACGGAGGTGTGCCAGGCTTCTATGCCTCGGGCGCAGCCTCCGCGGGACCGCCGTGAAGTTCACTGGTGGTCCCAGGACATTGCAGTCATGAGGGATGACTGCAGTGTCCAAAGGCGGGCCTACACTAGGGCCCGCCGGCGCCGCGTGAGGGACCGTCAGGAGGAAGACCGCCTGTACGAGCTGTACAGGCAGTCGAAGAAGACCCTGCAGACTGCGATTGCCTCCTCAAAGGAGGTATCCAGAGAAGAGCAGTTGCAGGGTCTGGATCGGGATCCGTGGGGGCGGCCGTATAAGCTGGCGCGCAACCAGCTCAGAGCGCGAGGCGCGCCCCTCACGGAGACGATGGATCCCGACCTCCTGGGGTCGGTCATCGGGGCACTGTTTCCCCCGGCCGAGGAGGGTTTTGTTCCCCCTCGGATGGCCCCGCCAGCTCCGGACGAGGAGGGAGGGAACGATCCTCCTCCTCTTATTGATGAGGAGGAGTGGAAGGACGCCGTCGCCCGTCTTAAGGGGCGTAAGACGGCACCGGGACCTGACGGCGTCCCGAAGCGGGTACTGGACCTGGCCCTAAAACATCTAGGGGCCAGGGCCAGGGAACTGTGCGACGCTAGTCTGAAGTTCGCACAGTTCCCCAAAGTGTGGAAGGAGGGGGCGCTATGCCTGCTTCGTAAAGAGGGGCGTCCGGCGGATGACCCCTCGGCATATCGCCCCATTGTGCTGCTGGACGAAATCGGGAAGGTGTTTGAGAAAATCATCGCTTCCCGAATAGTCCAGCAGCTGGGAGGGGGAACGGGCCCTGACCTCTCCGAGGCCCAATACGGCTTTCGGACGGGGCGGTCGACGATCGACGCCCTGTCCAATCTCCGGACTCTAGTGGAGGAGTCCGTTGAGAGGCGGGAGATGGTGTTGGCGGTGTCGCTGGACATCCGCAACGCCTTCAATAGTCTCCCCTTCGGCGTCATCATGGAGGCGCTTCTTTTCCATCAAATGCCTCCATATCTGCGCCGAATAGTGGGAGACTATTTGAGGGACCGGGACGTAGCGTACGTGGGACGTGGCGGCGAGCTTGGCCGTCACAGGGTGTCCCGCGGCGTTCCACAGGGGTCGGTCCTCGGCCCCCTGTTGTGGAACGTCGGTTACGACTACGTCCTCCGGTGTGGCCTCCCCCCGATGGTGCGGTCGTTCTGCTATGCAGACGACACGCTCGTCACCGTCCGGGGGACGCGGCTGGAGGATGTCCAGCGCCTGGCGTCCGTGTTCGTCAGCCATATAGTGCGGCGGATACGGACGCTGGGCTTGGAGGTAGCCCTCCACAAGACCGAGGCCATGGTGTTCCATGGGCCTCGGAGACGGCCGTCAGCGGGCGCGTCGATCGTTGTGGAGGGCGAGAGGGTCGGTCTGAAGCCCCAGATGAAGTATCTGGGGCTGGTGATCGATGGGCGGTGGGGTTTCGAGGAGCACTTCAAGCTCCTCGAGCCCCGGCTGCTGGGAGCAGCAGACGCCCTCGGGCGTCTCTTGCCCAACGTGGGGGGCCCGAGCGTGGCGTGCCGCCGACTCTACGGCGGCATCGTCCGCTCTATGGCACTGTATGGGGCGCCGGTGTGGGCTGACTGTCTAAGCCCACACGCGACCGCCTCTCTCCAGCGGGCCCAGCGCGCAATGGCGCTGCGGGCGATCCGGGGCTACCGAACGGTGTCCCGGAAAGTGGCGTGCGCTCTCGCGGGGACGCCCCCGTGGGAGCTGGTGGCGGAGGTGCTCGCTGTAGCGTACCGGCAGCGAGCGGAGGAGCGGGCCAGTGGCAATCGACTGGCCCCCCAAGAGAGGCGTGCTGCGCTCGATGAAGCGCGTGAGGATATGTTCCGCCTATGGTCTGAGGACCTGGGCGAAGGGGCCTCAGCTACGCAAACGCGTAGCCTCGAGGCCCTACGCCCCGTCCTCAAGGCGTGGGCGGAGCGGCGCCATGGGTCGCTCACATACCATCTGGTGCAAATACTGTCCGGACATGGTTCGTTCGGACGCTATTTGCACCGGATCGGAAGAGAGCCGACCCCACAGTGCCACCATTGCGGAGCGGCGGAGGACACGGCGCAACACACCCTAACGGTGTGCTCTGCGTTCGGTGTCCAGCGCTCCGCATTGGTCACTGTGATTGGCGCGGACCTCTCCCTGCCGACCGTGGTTCTGTCCATGCTCGGTAGCGAGGGGTCCTGGGAGGCGGTCAACTCCTTCTGCGTCGACGTCATGACGCTGAAGGAGGAGGCGGAACGGGCCAGGGAGGATGACCCCCTGGCAAATCCGTGCCGCCGCAGACGCCTCCTGCGGAGAAGGCGGCAATACCAGCGCCTTCTCCATCCGGTGGGGAACCAGCGCGGTCCGAGCCCTAGGGGGGGCTCCGACCGTGCATTGCACAGGTCCCCACTGAGGGCCGACGCTCCGTATGTCCCGGCGCGTCGGCGACCCGTCTCACCAAATGACGGGTCAAGTGTGTCCGCCCATCGTTTTCGAGGGCGGTCACCCGCCCCCATCAGGGGCGGAGGAGGGGCTCGCCCGTATACAGGGCGAGCAGTCACCGACGGGGTTGTGGAAGTGTCCGAAAGGGTTCCCATGACCTCGTCAGGCCCCACCATGCCGGCGTTCGATGCGTCCTCCTCAGATGAGGACGACGCGATGATCGCCGGTTTGCTGGTTCCAAGGTGACGAGAGGACATCGGAGTGTTTTTTACCGAGTCGGCCACGGCTCGCTTTTTCTAGGGCTTCGGCCCTGGAACAGAGTCTTGGCCATCCTCGGACAGCCAGCGGGACCCCTCATTGCCCGCTGATGCGTCTGTTTGCAGATCTTTCACTCCGTTAAAAAAAAAAAAAAGGTTAGGTTAGGTTAGGTTAGGTTAGGTTAGGTTAGGTTAGGTTAGGTTAGGTTAGGTTAGGTTAGGTTAGGTTAGGTTGGGGTGCGAGTCAGATGACCTCCACGTTGGTGCACCCTGGGCAACGGCTGGTTCCAACAGTCTCCCGCTCTGGCGTGTAGTAGACGCTTGGACCCAGCCGGCTGATATCTGACTAGGCGGGGTCCCTTCTGGACCTTGCAGCTCCCATACGTGGCCCACTCTGGGTCGCATAACTCGTTTGCTCCTTCTGAGCAGCGAGAGGAGTTCTGACGGCGTCCCTTCTGGGCGTCGTACCAAAAAGACGGCCGCCTCTTAAAGGTTCTCAGGTCGCACGGGGGGAAAGGGGGCACCGGTGAGAGCGGTGCAACCGGGGTTTACGCCAGCCCCGAAGTCGTTATCTGCCCTTTTGCGGCAACGACCCCACCGTTGGCGCCGTGGGTACGCTGCGATTGGGCAGACCGGAGGCCAAACGGCCAAGAGAAGGAAAACTCAATAACACCCCGGAGAACACCGGCTAAAAACCTACGGACACCGCCCGTCCTCCGTAGTATATAGGGCACCCTCGGCGTGTGGACGACGCGTGGGTGATGTTTTTGGTCCAGCGGGGAAGGGCAGCCACTAAAGTGCCACTGGGAGGAGGGGTATGGCAACCCGCAAATTGCCAAGCCTAAACATGACGAGCAGAAATAAGAACGTATTACCCCAGGAGGGTACCCACCGACAGGTGGGAGAACCCCTCCCCGGGGCTAGCAAGTCGGGCGCAAAGTCGTCCGTCTCGTTGGCACCGGGCAAGCCCCTCGTATCTGGGGGGGGCAAATTTCTGCGTGTGGAGGCGAAGGAGAAGGAGGGCTTCATGGATTCGGACTCCGAGTCCGTGATCGTGGGGAGTGTTAGCGGTGCTAGGAAGAGGCCACTTGACCCCGACTTGGACTCTGACGATCAGTCGGAGAACGAGTCTGTGGTGTCGTCGGCCTCGGCCAAGGTGTCGTCGGCGAGAAGAGGACGCTCAGTCGCCGCTGGAACATACGGCACAAGAGAGGAGAAGCGAGCCGATAGTCGGCGGAGCAGGTGCGCCGGGGATGTCGCGAGGGATGGGCGAGAGGGGTTGTCCGAAGGACACCCGTCACCTCGCCCCGCCTCTGTAGACTCCTTTGGGGAGCTTGTTGGGCTGACTAGCGAGGCAGCTTTGGAAATGGAGATTCCATTTGTGGCGGAACCGTCGGACCCCTTAACGGCCGACGAAATTCAGGAGGTGGGCATTAGATGCGCGCTGGCTGTCAAGAGGGTGGCCCAGACATCTGGGCACTTGAAAGGCTCGTGCCAGGGCACATTAAATAATGCCGTAGCTGTAATCCGCCGATGCTTGTCAAATCTGGCATCTAGGACTTTGGACGAAGAGTCCAAGCGGATTGAGGCGCAAAACCTGCGCCTTCAAGAGATAGTGGAGAGCTTGAGAGCAGAGGTCGCCTCGTTGAGGAGTGAGGTTGGCCGGAACAGTGCGTCACCGCGCTGGGCACAGAGCCCTCAAGTCGCCGCTTCCGAACCCGGACGAGACGACCCTCTGCTGGCAGCTATCGCCAACATGAGGGAGATGATGGAGGCGTCCGCCATTGCAATGGGTGCACGGCTGGACCGCCTAGAGGCCAGATCGGTGGCATCTGAGAGTGTCCGCCCGCCCTCTGTGGTTGAGAGCGAGAGATTTGGGGACTTCCCCTCTCTCCCTACTCCTGCAAGGGTGGCTGGGCGCAAACGGGTGTCTACCCCTCTACCCCGAGTGTCGCTCATTAGCGAACCGACGTCGGCTCCTAGAGCCCCGCTTTCCCAAGCGGGCACTAGTCGAGCGCAGCCGCTGGACCCACTCCCGTCTGAGACCTGGACGGGCGTGCCCCATAGTGCTAGGAGGAAGAAGGGCCGAAAGGCACTTCCAGTTGAGGCGAATCCTTCCACTCGCCCTCGAACGACGACTCCGCCTTCGGCCTCAGTGCCGGAGCGTGCAGCTGTGCCACCGGTTCGTCCGGTAGCGCAAGCGGCGCCGAAAAAGAGGAAGCGCAAGAGGGCCGGGTTGAGGCAGCCGAAAACCGCGGCTATCGTGGTCCAGCTGCGCCCTGAAGCGATCGCGATGGGGATGACGTATGCCCAGACCATCGCAAAAGCCAGACAGGAGATCTCGCTCGCCGACCTCGGTATAGGGGAAGGCGTGCGATCGAGAACTGCCGCCACGGGAGCGCGGCTTATCGAGGTTCCGGGTGCTGGAAGCGGCCAAAAGGCCGACTTGCTCGCTCAACGGCTCGAGCAGGTGCTGTCAGAGGTGGCCACGGTTGTCCGGCCTGAAAAGTGCGCGGATCTCCGCGTATCAGGGCTAGACATCGCAATCGCCGCCTCCGATGTCGCTGCAGCCGTTGCTGCGAAAGCGGATTGCTCCGTCGAGAGCGTGAGGGTGGGCCAAATCAGAGCTGGCCCTGACAATGCGCGATCCACCATTGTGCGCTGCCCCATACGAGCGGCCAAAGCGCTGGTGGTGACAGGCAAGCTGCTCCTGGGGTGGAGTACTGCCTCAGTGGTTGCCCTTGAGCCCCGCCCAATGCGGTGTTTCCGCTGCATGGGCGTGGGCCATACGAGGCAGAGGTGCCCATCCGCCGCAGACCGCACTGGACTTTGCTTCCGGTGTGGTCAGCAAGGTCACCAGGCGAGGGTCTGCACACGCCAACCACGCTGTGCAGTTTGTGCCGATGCCAGCAGGCCATTCGGCCATTTGATGGGTGGCAGGGGATGTAGTCCCCCTGTCGTCAGGGCTCGTCCGGAGATGCCGGAGCCACGCCCTGATCCTGAGACTACCCCGAGGGAAGACGACCCGCCACTGGCGGAAGAGTCGGCCATGGAGACGGCAGAGGAGGCCGCAACGCCTCGTTTCGCAAGCCCTGCGCCCTACCCTCCCAATGCCTCTGCTTCCAGAGGCACCGGAGATGAAGGCGTGAGGGCGACAAAGGATCCAGGAATGAGTTCCGGTGCTTTAGCCCGGCTCAGACCCAGGTCCAAGGATGGGCGCTTTATCGCCCAAAAACCGGAGGAAGGCCCCAAAGGGCCACGCTGATTGTGGGGCTCTAATGGCAGTCAGCAGTGGGACGCCCGATGGGGCGTGGCCGGTGGATGGCGCGGCCCATTATTCCAACAGATTCCGCGTCAGCCACGAACCGGCGTGTCTGGTTTTCCTGGGGTTTTTAGTGGGTCGGCCGAACAACATCTCAGGTCAACCCCACATACCCCCGCGGGTAGCCCCGACCCGCGGGATGATTCCGTAGGGAATTTTCCCCAGGTTAAAAAAAAAAAAAAAAAAAAAAAAAAAAAAAAAAAAAAAAAAAAAAAAAAAAAAAAAAAAAAAAAAAAAAAGGTTAGGTTAGGTTAGGTTAGGTTAGGTTAGGTTGGGGTGCGAGTCAGATACCTCCACGTGGTGCATCCTGGGCAACGAGTGGTTCCAACGGCCTCCGTTGGAGAAAGTTGGACCCAGTCGGCTAACATCTGGCAAGGCAGGAGCCCTCTTTGGGGGCCCTGCCTCTCCTATGTGCGTGCCTACTCTGGGCCGCTCAACTCGCTGCACCTTCTGAGCAGCTTTGAGAGGAGTCTCGGCGGCGCTCCTTCTGAGCGCCGTCTTTGTGGGTTTTTTGTTGTAGGACACGACTTCGGGTATCGAACGTCGAGCGTCGAGTGTCGAGCATCGAGTGCCGAGTGTCGAGGGTTGGGAAGTGTATGTGAGGGTCGGAGTCCGAGTCGGATCAGATTCGTGGTCGGAGTCGGAAGCTGAGTCGGGGTCCGGATCACCAAAGAAGGGCAGGCGGGCTTCGCGATTTGTTGTGTCTTTTCGTCTACCAGCGAAAGCAGCGACAGAGAGCGGAGAAGGGGGCCGGCGGCGGTCGCCTGGCCCCCAAGGGAGGCGCTCTGCTCTTGAGGGAGCACGAGAGGAGGCGTTCCGCCCATAGTTTGGGGGTCTGGGCAAGGGGTCTCGGCTGCGCGAATGCGTGGTCTGGAGGCCTTGCGTCCCGTCCTCCGGGCATGGGCGGAGCGGCGCCATGGGTCGCTCGCGTACCATCTGATGCGGATACTGTCTGGACATGGTTTGTTCGGACGCTGTTTGCACCGGATCGGGAGAGGGCTGACCCCGCGGTGCCACCGTTGCGGGGCGGCGGGGGACGCGGCACAGCGCGCCCTAGTGGTGTGCTCTGCGTTCGATGTCCTGCGCTCCGCATTGGTCGCTGTGATTGGCGCGGACCTCTCTCTGCCGACCGTGGTTCTGTCCATGCTCGGTGGCGAGGGGTCCTGGGGAGGTGGTCAGCGGAGGGCGCGGAGCGGGCCGGGGGGCATGGCCCTCTGGCAGATCCGTGCCGCCGCAGACGCCTCCTGTGGGGAACCAGCGCGGTCCGAGCTCTAGGGGGGGCTTTGACCGTGCATTGCACGGGTCCCCACTGAGGGCCGACGCTCCGTATGTCCCGGCGCGTCGGCGACCCGTCTGTAAGGACGGGTCAGGTGTGTCCGCCCATCGTTTTCGAGGGTGGTCACCCGCCCCCCACCAGGGGCGGGAGAGGGGCTCGCCCATTTGGGCGAGCAAACCGACGGGGTTGTGGAAGTGTCCGAAAGGGTTCCCATGACCTCGTCAGGCTCCGGCATTCCGGCGTTCGATGCGTCTTCCTCAGATGAGGACGACGCGATGATCGCTGGTTTGCTGGTTCCAAGGTGACGAGAGGACATCGGAGTGGTTTTACCGAGTCGGCCTATACTCGCTTTCTCTAGGGCTTCGGCCCTGGAACAGAGTCTTAGCAAGAGCCTCGTACAGCCAGCGGGACAGCGGGACCCCTTTTGCCCGCTGATGCGTCTGTTAGCAGATTTCCACTCCGTCAAAAAAAAAAAAAAAAAAAAAAAAAAAAAAAAAAAAAAAAAAAAAAAAAGGTTAGGTTAGGTTTTCCCGATCCGGGCAGAGCATGTGCCGCCTCCAATGGCCCCTCCGCGCCATGTCGTCGTCGATCCTACGTCTCATGTGCCGTCAATTACCACTGACGAGTTGGACGATGCCTTTCTAAGGCTCAAGAGTAAAAACACTGCTCCAGGCCCCGACGGCGTTCATGGTCAGGTGTGGGTTTTAACATCAGAGGTGTTAGAAGATCGGTTCAGGGCACTGCTAGATGCATGCCTAGAGACAGGGCAATTCCCATCTCTTTGGAAAACGGGGAGGCTGGTCCTGCTGCAGAAGGAAGGGCGGCCGGTAGACTCGCCGTCTGCGTACCGGCCAATTGTGCTGCTTGACGAGGCTGGGAAACTCTTTGAGAGGATCCTGGCCTCGCGCATTGTACGGCACCTGACCGTCAATGGCCCTGACCTGGCGGATTGCCAATACGGCTTCCGGACAGGGAGATCCACAATTGACGCCATCAAATGTGTGAAATCCTTGTCCGAAGAGACGGTCTCGCGAGGGGGAGTGGTGTTAGCAGTGTCATTAGACATTGCGAACGCTTTTAATACCCTCCCCTTTGCATGCATAGAGGAGGCACTTCGCCATCACAACGTTCCGGGATACCTTCTGCGGATTATCGGCAGTTATCTCCGGGACAGGGTAGTTGTATACGCGGACAGGAACGGACAGGTGCGACGTCGGAACGTCACGTGCGGTGTTCCACAGGGGTCGGTCCTCGGACCCCTTCTGTGGAATATCGGATATGATTGGGTGCTGCGCGGTGCGCTGTTGCGTGGCCTAAGTGTGGTGTGTTACGCCGACGACACTCTGGTCACCGCCCGCGCAGACACGTTCAAGGATGCCGCCCAGCTGGGCACTGTCGGTGTCACTCAGGTGGTTCGGCGAATAGAGCTGCTGGGTCTTAAGGTGGCGTTAAACAAAACGGAGGCCATTTACTTTCATGGCCCCCGCAAGAAGCCGCCGGCGGATGCGCACCTTACGATAACGGGTGTAAGGATAGACGTCGGTACTAACATGAAGTACCTAGGATTAGTACTTGACGGTAGGTGGAACTTCAACGCCCACTTTGAGCGGCTAGCCCCAAGACTGGTCGGAGCAGCGGGAGCCCTTGGCAGACTACTGCCGAACCTGGGTGGCCCATGCGCAAGCGTACGCCAGCTGTACCTAGGGGTGGTGCGGTCTATGGCCCTGTACGGCGCGCCCGTGTGGGTCGACGCCCTGAACGCTCGCAACAGAACCCTGCTGCGGAGACCGCAGAGGGTGATAGCTATCAGGGCTGTTCGAGCATACCGCACGGTCGCATACGAAGCAGCATGCGTGCTGGCAGGAACCCCACCCTGGGACCTAGATGCGGAAGTCCTGGCCGCAGTTTACGAGCAGTCAGCTCGAGTTCGTGAGCTAGGAGGGAGGCCAATGCCTGAAGAACTTAACAGTTGGCGCAGGCGTGCACAGAAAGCGACTATGCGCAAATGGTCGGGGCGGCTTGAGCAGCCGTCAGCCGGTCACTGGACCATAACGGCGATTCGGCCCGTCCTCAAAAGATGGGTCGAGCGCGAGGAAGGGTTGCTCTCTTTCCGGTTGGTTCAGGTCCTCTCGGGGCACGGCTGCTTTGGGAGGTACCTATGCCACATCGCCGGAAGAGAACCGACTATGGTTTGCCACCATTGCGGGGCACCAGAAGACACAGCTCTGCACACGCTGGCTGAGTGCTCAAGCTGGGCACAAGAGCGATCGGAGTTGGAGGTGGTGGTAGGTCCCGACCTGTCACTCACGGCAGTGGTCGAGGCCATGCTGGAAGACAAAAGGTCGTGGGATGCGGTCCTCTCTTTTTGCGAACAAGTCTTGTCGCAGAAGGAGACGGCGGAACGCGCCAGAGAGGAGGATCCTAACTCTGGAGTGATTCGCCGACGGCGGACAGGAAGGAGAAGGCGTGGTTTTGCCCAGCTTCTCCCTCCGTAAGCAAACTCAAGGTTTGCAAGGCGAGCCCTCAGCAGGGCAACCGTCCCCACCGTTGCGGAAGAGTCGCTAGGTCGATTACCCGGGACGACGGGTCTAGAGCGGTAGGCAGGAGATACAGAGGTTTTTATTGGGTAGGCCCCTTCTTCTCCCGACGTGCGTCGAGAGCAGAAGGGGAGAGCCCCAATTCAACTTGGTAACAAGCTTTCCTCTGTCTAAAAAAAAAAAAAAAAAAAAAAAAAAAAAAAAAAAAAAAAAAAGGTTAGGTTAGGTTAGGTTAGGTTGGGGTGCGAGTCAGATGACCTCCACGATGGTGCACCCTGGGCAACGGCTGGTTCCAACAGTCTCCCGCTCTGGCGTGTAGTAGACGCTTGGACCCAGCCGGCTAACATCTGACTAGGCGGGGTCCCTTCTGGACCTTGCAGCTCCCATATGTGGCCCACTCTGGGTCACATAACTCACTTTTCCATCAGAACAGTGAGAGGAGTTACTGACGGCGTCCCTTCTGGGCGTCGTACCAAAAAGACGGCCGCCTCTTAAAGGTTCTCAGGTCGCACGGGGGGGAAGGGGGCACCGGTGAGAGCGGTGCAACCGGGGTTTACGCCAACCCCGAAGTCGGTATCTGCTCTTTCGCTGCAACGACCCCACCACTGGCGCCGTGGGTACGCGGTGACTGGGCAGACCGGAGGCCCAATGGCCAAGAGAAGGAAAACTCACTAACACCCCGGAGAACACCGGCTAAAAACCTGTCGGTACCTCCCGCCCCCGACAGTACATAGGGCACCCTCGGCGTGTGGACGACGCGTGGGTGATGTTTTTGGTCCGGGGAAGGGCAGCCCCTAAAGTGTCATCGTGAGGGGGGGATCGCAACCCGCAAATTGCACAATTTATAATGACAAGTCGCAGAACGAAATGTATACCCCAGGAGGGTACCCGCCGGGAGGCGGGAGAATCCCTCCCTGAGACCGTTTCGGTCTCAGGCTGCCCCACCGTTTCTGGGGGGGGCAACGTAATGCGCACGGAGGAGAGAGGAGTGGAGGCTGCGGGGGGCTCGGACTCGGACGGTAGTTCCGTATTCCTGAGACCCGTAGGCAGCAGGAGGAAGAGGTTGCGTAACGCGGACCTGGACTCCGATGACCTTTCGGGGGTTGAGTCCGTGGCGTCCGCAGCCTCGATAGCGAAGATCTCGTCGTCGAGACGTGGCAGAACGGCCACAATCGGGACGGGTTTTGCGACGGCCAAAACTGCCCTCGCCCGCAACCAAATGCGGGAGTATGAGGAGCAGTTGGATCGGGAGGAGGAACAGCTCGCAGAGCTAGACAAGCGGCTGTCTGCCGACCGTCGAGCCAGGGGCGTCGTATTGCCAGCCGTGATTGAGCCAGCGGGGCTGTCCAAAGGACGCCCGACTCCTGGCCAATCCACGGTGGATTCCGCGGCCCTTGACGAGATGGATTCGGAGATGGCCACTCGAGCGGACATTCCGTTCATCGCCAGTTCGTCGGACCCTATGACGGCTGACGAGATCCACGAGGTGGGGCTGAAGTGCGCTTTTGCGGTGAAGGAGGTATCCCGGAAATCCGGGAACCTCAGAGGTACCTGCCAGCGCACTCTGAACAATGCCTCGATGACCATCCGGAGGTGCCTCGCCAATCTGGCGTCGCGGACCTCTTCGGACGAGTCACGCCGCGTTGAGGAGGCCAATCGCCGTCTCCGCGAAGAGGTGCACGCCCTCAGACGTGAGGTGGCGTCCCTGAGGACCGTGGTCGACCAGGTCGGGACGGGGTTGAGCTCCAGCCGGGAGCGTCCTGCCACGACCAAGACCAGCTCGGATCAGGTCCTTTCGAAGGCCCTGACGGAGATGAGGCGTACGATGGAGGCATCTAATGCAGCCATCAACGCCCGTCTGGACGGACTCGAGATGGGTCGAGCGGCGCCTGTGCGTGCCCTTTCACTTCGTGGGAGGCCGGCCACGCCCGCGAGATCCTCGTCCGTCCTCGATGAGGATTGCCTCTCCCTCCCTCAGGTGGAGGTAAGACCGGTCCCGCCCCCATTGGGTCCTCCTCCCGTGTCCGAATGGACGACGGTGACCCGTGGGAATCGGAAGAAGAGGGGCAAAGGGAGAGTCCCTAACGCGGCGACCCCCTCCAGTCGCCCACTGACTGCCACCGCCCAGGCTTTAGCGCAGGCCCGCCCTGCTGTGCCGCCAGTCCGCTCAGCGCCACATGCGGCGGCCAGCGAAGCGCCTGGACGCAAGAAGCGCAAGCGCCAGCGAGGGAAGAAGGTTCGGCTCAGGCCACCTACTACAGCGGCTGTAGTGGTGAAGCTGCGCCCGGAGGCTCTCGAGATGGGTGTCACCTATGCTGACGCCATCAAGAGAGCTAGGCAGGCCATCTCCCTACCCGACCTCGGTATCGAGGGGGTGAGGTCGAGGACGGCTGCCACTGGGGCGCGGCTCATCGAGGTGTCAGGCTCGGAGAGCGGTGCGAGGGCCGACCAGCTCGCCAAAAGGCTTGAGCTGGTGCTGTCGGACGTGGCCACAATCGTCCGACCCGAAAAATACGCGGAAATCCGCGTATCAGGGTTGGACAGCTCGCTGTCCACGAACGACGTCGCCGCTGAATTGGCGGCGAGGGCTGGTTGCTCAGTGGAGGACTTGAGGGTGGGACGCATCCGTGCGGGCCCAAATCAGTCGGGAAGCACGATCGTGCGTTGCCCCATGCGCGTGGCAAAAGCGCTCGTAGAGGCCGGCAGGTTCCTCCTCGGATGGGACATTGCTCAGGTTGTCGCCTTGGAGCCCCGCCCAATGCGGTGTTACCGCTGCATGGGCGTGGGCCACACTAGGCAGAGGTGTCCCAGTGCCGTTGACCGCACCGGACTTTGCTTCCGGTGTGGTCTGCCAGGGCACCAAGCGAGGGGCTGCTCGAAAGAGCCACGGTGTGCGGTATGCGCTGTAGCGAAGAAGCCGCATGCCCACATTATGGGAGGCCGGGGTTGCAGTCCCCCCGCCGTCAGGGCCCGCCCTGTTCCCCCTGAGCAAACGGGGACGACTGCCCAGAGGATGCCGGCTGAAGTGGAGCCCTCAGTGGAGCTGCCACTAGACCGCACGGAGGTGATGGAGACGTTGGAGGAGCCACCCCCGTCTCCTAAAGTCCCTACGACCGACCACCCCAATGTCTCTCTCGAGAGAGACACAGGGTCGGAAGGCGGTAGGGTGGTAGAGGTGGAGGACCCGGGCGAAGGCCCGAGCGGGTCCACCACTCCCGCGTGGGAAAGACCACGCGCACCAGACGGGCGGTTTGCAAAAGCCGCAGTGAAACCCACACCGAAGACCGGCCCCCCCACGTCCGGGGGGCCTCGCTGACCTGGGGCACATAGGTCAGCTGAGGGACGCTTACAGCGTAGCCGGTGGAAGGCGCGGAACAATATCCCCGTGACAGCTACCGCGCCTACCACATTATCGGTGTGAGGTTTCCCCAGGGGTTTTAGTGGGTCGGCCGCGTTTTTAGGCCAACCCCACATATCCCGTAGGTCGCCCCAGTCTACGGGAACTTGGTAGCAAGTTTCCCCTGGGAAAAAAAAAAAAAAAAAAAAAAAAAAAAAAAAAAAAAAAAAAAAAAAAAAAAAAAGGTTAGGTTAGGTTAGGTTAGGTTAGGTTAGGTTAGGTTAGGTTAGGTTAGGTTAGGTTAGGTTAGGTTAGGTTGGGGTGCGAGTCAGATGACCTCCACGTGGTGCATCCTGGGCAACGAGTGGTTCCAACATTCTCCGTTCGGAGAAGGTTGGGCCCAATCGGCTAACATCTGGCAAGGCGGGAGCCCCTTCTGGGCCCTGCAACTCCTATGTGCGTGTCTACTTTGGGCCGTACTGCTCGCTGCTCCTTCCGAGCAGCTTTGAGAGGAGTATTATAAAGACGGCCGCCCCTTAAGGGTTCTTAGGTCGCAACGGGGGGAAAGGGGAACACCGCGAAAGCGGTGCAACGGGGGCCTACGCCAGCCTCCGATCATCGTAAACCACTGCGGTCTCTGCAACGACCCCCACTCGCGGCGTTGTGGGGTACGCGGGTTCCGTGGTGGAGCGAGGGCTTGCCTTAACCGGCCGGCCGCGTGAAGGACACACTATAAAACCCGAGAGAAAACTCGTAAAAACCTGCCAATACTTCCCGACCTTGGCAGTCGTTAGGGTTCCCTGCGTATGAGGCCACTGCGCAGGGTGACATTTATTTGCTCTCCACTCGTGGGATAAGTGTTCAAGATGCCTAAAAATTTTTCAGACGATTCGGAGAAGTCGGCGGAGTCTGTTTACAGATCCGTCGTGGTTAGTGGTGGGGCCGATGACGGCCGGAATGAGTCTGTCGGGGACGTAGTTGCAGGTGGCGCTTCAAGCGCAAAGTCCGAGAAGGACAGTGGTGTAGAGACGAGGCCCAGTACATCGGGCAAAGGTGGCTCGTCCCAAAAGGATGATGGCACGCCCACAATGGGCAAGGTTGAAAGGGACGCTAGGCCCAGTCGCAGGGGCAAAGTGTTAAGTGTCTCATTGACGCGGCTCGATTTAGATCGCATGCGTTCTGCCGATCGCAGTCGCAGTCGCAGCCGCCGTCGAGGTGGCGCTTCAAAAGTGGACGACAGTGTATTTTTGTCGGCGGGGGAAGAGGACGAACAGCTGTCCGATTCCTCTTCATCGACATTGACAGGGAAAAAGAGGCCCCGAGCGGACTTGTCCTCTGAGTCTGACAACGACTCAGTCTGCTCGGCGCCCAAGGTTTTGTCTGGTCCGTCCGGGCGCAGAGGTCGTGGCCGTCCTCCGACCACGGGCCAATACGTCGGGTGGGCTAAGGCCAAAAATGAGTATGTCGAGGCTCAGCGCCGCGAACTCGAACTCCAGGCCGAGAGGGAATGTGCCGAGATGGCTCGCAAAACATACGCGACTAGGGCTAGTGGAGTTGAGCTCGTAAGCGGTCTTGATAAAGACAAGGAGGCACAGGCACAGGTCGTGGTGCGGCAGGTGGAGGATGATGTGGCCCTGCTACTCCACGTGGCTGCTACGTCTGGTCATCTGAAGGGGACCTACCAAAAGGCCCTTCGCGATGTAGCTGCCTCCTACAAGTCGAACGTAGACCTGTTGCGTCTCCGCACGGTCAACGAGGAGACCGAGGCTCTTAAGGTCGAGAACCAACGCCTAAGTGCGGAGGTGTCGAGCCTTAAGAAGCATATGGCAACTCTGGATGCCACGGTGGAACACCTCCACAGTAAGTGCTACCGTCCGGTAGTAACGCCTTGCTCGGACACGGAGGTTATGGAGGTGGTTCCGGACCCACCGGCGACGGTTAGCTTGGTCCCTAATCCGGCCAAGAACAAAAAAGAGGTGAAACCGAAGCCTAAGGTAGTAAAATCCAAGCCTAAGGCGAAGGTTGGGGCGGAACAACAGCCCCCACCCCTACCCGAAGTCGACCAAACCCTCATGGGGGAGGTCATGCGGCAGGTTGGCTTTATGCTGTCGACGCGGCTCGAGTCGATCGAGGCAAGGCTGCCTCCTGAGCCGCGTCTGCGCCCGCCGCTTGCGGCGGACGCCAAAAATAAGGCCAAGGCTGCCAAGGTGACATACGCGTCGGCGACTAACATCTCGCCGGCAACCG
The DNA here is from genome assembly GCA_949315975.1 of Eudonia truncicolella. Taxonomy (NCBI): domain Eukaryota; kingdom Metazoa; phylum Arthropoda; class Insecta; order Lepidoptera; family Crambidae; genus Eudonia; species Eudonia truncicolella. The sequence goes on from OX438850.1 coordinate 11,487,834, forward strand.
TTCCCCGTTCATCGGGAAGTACAGAAAAGCCTCCCGCTGCTAAAGCAGCGCCTCAGGGAGGCAACAAGCCCGGCAAGGGGGTCAAGGCTGCTAAGGCCGCATCGGCACCTGCACCCCCTAAGACGGCTAAGGCGAAGACAAATTCCACAAGGAATTTCACGGCTGAGGAGGAGTGGACTCCAGTGGTTGGAGGCCGCAAGGCTAGAAGGAAGGCCCTAGCCAAGGAACAGGCCAAGCCGAAGGCGAAGAACAAGAAGGTGAAAATGCGCGTCCCTCGTACTTCGGCGGTCGTGATCACTCTGCAGCCAGAGGCGCAGGAGAGGGGGATCACGTATGCGAATGTGCTCCTCAAGGCCCGAGAGAGTGTGGTTCCTGCTGAGATGGGGGTGGAGTACATCCGCTTTCGGCAGTCGGCTACCGGTGCTCGGATCTTGCATCTCCCGAGCACCGCTACCCCTGAGCAGGCCGACCAACTGGCTGATAAACTCAGGGGTGCAATAGGGGACACGGTCAGGGTCACTCGACCAACCAAATGCGCCGACCTTAGAATATCTGGTTTGGACGATTCAGTCGTCCAGGCAGACGTTCGCGCAGCGGTTGCAAGGCAGGGAGGCTGCTCAGCTGACTCATTGAGAGTTGGCGAAATTCGCCATGGTCCAGGCGGCATGGGCACTGTGTACGTTCAGTGTCCAGTAGCTGCTGCTAAAGTGTTAGTGGACGCCGGTCTTCTCCTGGTCGGATTGGCCGGTGGGGCACAGGTTCGTGCTCTCAACCCGCGTCCACTTAAGTGCTTTAGATGCTTGGAGAAGGGGCATACCCGCGCAAGATGCACGGGCCAGATTGACCGCAGCGAGCTCTGCTATCGCTGCGGTAAGGCTGGTCATATCGCTGCCTCCTGCTCGGCCAAGGCGCACTGTCCGCTGTGCGCTGACGCCAAAAGACCTGCTGACCACAATGTCGGGAGCAGGTCATGCAATCCCCCTAGGAGGAGAAAGGCGGCCTTGAATTCCAAGGCCCCCACTTCTGCGAGCGCTCAGCAGGCGCCAAGTGCGGTGCAAATGGACACCTGCAATGCCTAACGCCGCACTACATATCCTGCAGGCGAATCTGAATCACTCCGCTGGCGCACAAGATCTTTTTGTGCAGTCGATGGCGGAGTGGTCCATTAACATAGCGGTAGCATCTGAACCGTACTATATCCCGGCCCGTACCAACTGGGCCGTGGACTCTAGCAAAACGGTTGCTGTTGTTGGTGGTAATACAACCATAGGCTCGACGTTCTCGTTCCGCGAACGAGGTCCCGGCTATGTCGTGGTCAAGTGGGGTGAGGTAACCCTGATCGGGGTGTACTTCTCCCCCAATAGAACCTTGGCGGAGTACATGGTATTCCTTGGCAATGTGGGGGCCGCGGTTAACCGGGCAACATCTTCGGCGGTCCTAGTAATAGGTGACTTCAACGCCAAATCGGTTAATTGGGGCTCTCCCGCTAACGATCTGCGCGGCGACGCGGTCGAGGATTGGGCTGTGTCCACAGGCCTGTGTCTACTCAACAGAGGCAACACGAACACCTGTGTCAGGCAGCAAGGTGGGTCTATTGTTGACCTGTCCTTTGCGTCTTCTGCCATCGCCTCTAGGGTAGACGGTTGGGCTGTTCTGGAGGATGTGGAGACGCTTTCTGATCACCTATACATTAGGTTTGATCTGGTCTCCCCCTCGTACAGCAGCAATAGAACGGGTCAAGCGGGCAATGGGGGTAGACCATCTTTCCCTCGTTGGGCTTTGGGAAGAATGGACCGGGAGCTGCTCGTTGAAGCGGCCATCGTGCAGTCATGGTTCGCTCAGGCTGTCGAACAGCCGGTTCACGTGGAGGACGGAGCCAAATGGTTCTCGGACGCGATGACGCAGGTGTGCGATGCGGCCATGCCCAGGGTTAGGCGCCTTCCGCCAAAGCGGGCAGTATATTGGTGGTCCCAACGCATTGCGGCCTGCCGTGAGGACTGCATCATTGCTCGGCGGGCTTATACGAACCAGCGCAGGCGCCGAACCGTGGATGAGGTCGCAAATCGCGAATTGCAAACGGCGTACAAAGAGGCCAAAGAGGCATTGAAGGTGGCCATATGTCAGGCAAAGGATGATGCGCGGGAAGAGATGCTGGAGCAACTGAATCGTGATCCGTGGGGTCGCCCATACCGCAATGTTCGCGGTAAATTGCGAAATGTGGGCCCCCCGGTCACTGAGTCTTTAGAGCTACCGCTGCTGGAGTCTATCATCAACTCACTCTTCCCTGTGCGACCTGGATTCGAGCCTCCACGAATGGCCCCACCGCAGATACCATCTGAGGGCGCTATTACCCAAGTGCCACCGGTCACTACCGGTGAGCTGGGTGCAGCCTTCCTGCGGCTGAGGGCTAAAAATACGGCTCCTGGACCAGACGGCGTACCTGGCAAAGCCTGGGTTCTAACGGAGGAGATCTTCGAGGAGCGCTTTCGTGCGCTACTGGATGCCTGCCTTTCGTCCGGCCACTTCCCCACTAGGTGGAAAACTGGGCGCCTCGTGCTACTCCGCAAAGACGGACGGCCTGAAGACTCTCCTTCAGCTTACCGGCCCATTGTCCTTTTGGACGAGGCCGGGAAGCTCTTCGAGCGTGTCTTAGCTGCTCGTATCAACGAGCACCTCGGCAATGTGGGGCCTGATCTGTCGCCCAACCAATACGGTTTCAGAGTAGCGCGGTCGACTGTAGACGCGATACTGCATGTGAAAGACCTCACCAAAGAGGCTGTATCACAAGGAGATGTCGCGTTGGCGGTGTCCCTGGACATCGCTAACGCGTTCAACAGCCTGCCCTTTGAGAGCATAGGTGAGGCGCTTCGCTTTCACGGAGTGCCCCCCTACTTACTGCGCATCTTGAACAACTACCTCAGGGGCAGAACGGTGGTCTTCCAGGACCGCGACGGGAATGTCCGAAGCCGTGCGGTGTCGTGCGGTGTTCCGCAGGGGTCGGTGCTGGGTCCACTCCTGTGGAACATCGGCTACGACTGGGCTCTCAGAGGAGCACTACTCAGGGGCCTCAACGTCATCTGCTATGCAGACGACACATTGGTGACCGCTCGTGCGGCAGACTTCGCCGGAGTACTAACATTGGCCACTGTTGGCGTCAGGCAGGTCATCCGGCGAATTGAAGCGCTGGGCCTAAAGGTGGCACTAGAAAAGACGGAGGCGCTTTTCTTCTTTGGTGCACGCAGGAGACCCCCCCCAGACGCACATCTATGTCTCAATGGGGTTCGCATCGAGGTCACTTCAGCTATGAAGTACCTTGGCCTATATTTAGATGCGAAGTGGAAGTTTCACGAGCACTTTGCTCGCCAGTCGCCGAAATTGGTCAAAACAGCCAACGCGCTGTGCAGGCTACTACCAAATCTCGGTGGCCCTAGCATAAGTGCTCGGAAACTTTACACAGGGGTCGTGCGCTCAATGGCGCTTTATGGAGCTCCAGTGTGGATCGACGCGCTGGACTCCCAGAATAGGATGTTGCTGCGAAGGCCTCAAAGGGCAATGGCCATTAGAGCCATTAGAGGCTACCGCACGGTCTCGTATGAGGCTGCTTGCTTGTTGGCGGGTACACCTCCATGGGACTTGGAGGCAAAGGTCCTGGCGGAGGTGTATAGGCAGGGAGCGGACATCCGCAGTCAAGGCGGCAGGCCAATGCCTGAGCAAATCCGCCGTTGGCGGGAGGATGCCCAGGAGCAGACTATGCTCTGCTGGCGAGATCGCCTGGAGCAGCCCGATGCTGGCCACTGGACCATCGGAGCGGTTAGACCCATTATGCAGGAATGGGTCTTCCGCAAGGAGGGGACCCTCTCGTTCCGAGCCACTCAAATTATGACAGGACACGGCTGCTTCGGCAGTTACCTGTCGAGGATCGGACGAGAGGAGACCACTGCATGCCACCAGTGCGGGGCCGTTAACGACACGGCTCTGCATACATTGGAGGTATGCCAGGAGTGGGAGCAGCCACGCCGGGATTTGCGGGCTGTGATCGGCGCCGACCTCTCCCTCGGGGCCGTGGCAAAAGCCATGGTCTCTTCCACGAGGTCGTGGGACGCGGTGGCTTCATTTTGCGACACCATCATGGGTCGCAAAGAAGAGGCCGAGCGTGAGAGGGAAGACGACCCCCTATCAAGCGCCACAAGGCGCAGGAGGGGTGGTCGGAGGAGGCGGTTACATGGGCTGTTGCACCCATCGTAACCGCACGCGGGGGTGGGAAACACCATCTTCCCACACTCCCCGCAAAGCTCCTCAAGGTGTCATGCGTCCCTCCCTCGCATCCGGGGGAGGTGAAATGCAAGGAGGGTTCGAAGGAACCACCGCGGCGGGCCGTGAATGACTTCACGAGTGCTCGGGGTCCCGCCCAGCGGTTGACGGGTGTCGTGTGGTTTTAGTGGGTCGGGCAGACCATCGCCCATCCCCACACACCTCCCGGGTTGTGCAACACCCGGTCGAGACGGTCTGTTTGCAGATTTCCACACGTTAAAAAAAAAAAAAAAAAAAAAGGTTAGGTTAGGTTAGGTTAGGTTTTTTTTTTTTTTTTTTTTTTTTTTTTTTTTTTTTTTTTTTTTTTTTTTTTTTTTTTTTTTTTTTTTTTTTTTTTTTAGATCTAACACCTCCAACATGATCGGAGCTCTTTTTTTATCTATTTACACCTTGTTACATCTTGTTATTCTTATTTATACTACTTATTTAACACTAAGAAACTTACTTACTTAATTACTAACATTTTGTTGCTTACGGAGCTATAATCAAAATTATAGCCGAAACAAAAACTTAATCACTAATCCTTATTTCTATTTACTGCTAGTTTACATATTTTCATACAGTACTCTACGAAGTCTCTTACTCTATATTTGCACGAAATAACTTCGTGCAAATTATCTATACGTAATGTTGTATCTAACCTCTGTTCCAGTTCATATCTGAGTGTGTTGGTGGAGGGACAATCCAGGAGCAGGTGGGGAACGCTTTCTTCTATCTCGGGGTCGCAGATGCACGAGGGGCTCGCCCTGCACTTGAAGCGGTTCAAGTATTGGGCGAAGCCCCCATGTCCCGTCAGAATCTGCGTCAGTGGGCCTCTCGGTTTCAGCTTCCTAACCATTTTATGCGCGAGTTTGGCGTCCGGGAAGAAGAGCTTCGTAACGGAGGCAGTCTGCCCTTCACGGTAGCGTTGGTCCCAGCTTTCAATCGTTTTATCTCGTAATAGGCTCTTAATATACGAGATTGGGCATGCGTCGTAGTCGGGCCTCTTCTTCGACTTAAGAGCGGCCATCTTGGCCAATTCGTCAGCCCGCTCATTGCCCGGAAGTCCCGCGTGCGCCTTGATCCAGAACAAAGATACAGCTTTGTTCTGGGTGAAGGCCCCTCGCAGGTTCTTCCGTGCTTCCACTGCCAGGGGGTGGAGAGAGTGATGGTTGGCGATCGTCTCCAGCGCTGCCCTCGAATCGCTATACACACCATAACTCACCTCCTTTCCCCGCGCAATCACTTCCGTGGCCTTGCATATCGCTAGAAGTTCCGCCTGGTAGACTGTGCAGTACGCGGACAGGCTTAGCTTTATGGATCGGGTCTCGGCCTCACCTTTCCATATGGAAAGTGCTGCCCCGACCTTCCCCTCAAGCTTGCTGCCGTCGGTGAAGATTCGCACCTGCTGCACATTGTACCTGTCCACAAGGTTTTGGTCTTCCAGGCACACGAACTCCAAACCCATATGCGCCGCCGGATGTGGAGCACTGACGAAGTCCACCGCACTCTCGGTCTCTCTGCCTCTCAGTACTTCCAGTGATGACCCTCTCTTTGCCTCGTACAGAGCGGCTGCTTCTGTAATCCTGAGGTCGAGAGGTAGTATCCCTGCAAGTACCAGTGCCGAGTGTAGGGAGACTGTGCGGTAGGCTCCGCAGAGCTTTTGCGCGAACCCCCTCTGGACCGTGTTGAGCTGTTTCTTGACTCCTAGCTTGTTGGCTGAAGGTGCCCATACCGCTGCCGCGTACAAAATAACCGGCTCCACCGCCGCCGTGTAGATCGACCTAACTATTTCAGGGTCTAGGCCCCAGCTAACTTTTGCCGCCTTGGACAGCTGTTTATAAATACCAATTGCCTTTCGGCACTGGTTGGCAATATGGGTGTTGAAAGTTAACTTCTCGTCGATTGTGAGACCCAGAATTTTCACCTCCTTGGACATGCCAATGTCGATCCCCCCCATGCTCAGCCGTGGCGTGTCATGCTTCAGCTTACGAGTGACTACCATTGCGCAAGTTTTGTGTGGCGCAAACTTAAGCTTGTTGCGGACACCCCACTGCTGAACATAGGCGAGAGCGGCATTGGCCTGTCGCTGGACGTCGCTAGCCCTATCTCCATGGAAGACCAACACCACGTCGTCCGCAAATGCTTGGACATAGTCCCCCCTCTCATGCAGCCCCTTCAGTAGTGGATCGAGAAGCAGGTTCCAGAGTATTGGACCGCCTATTGACCCTTGCACGCATCCTTTGTTGGTGCTTCGCGTGCTTACCTCCCCAGCGTATCTTACCATGACTTTTCTGCAGCTGAGATAGCTGTCGAGTAGCCTCCTGATGTTGACCGGACACTGTTCCTCAGCCAGTCGGATTCTGATGGCTGGCCACCACGCGCTGTCGAAGGCCCCCTCTATATCCAATGACACTAGGGTAACCAGCTTTTTCAGCTCAACCATACCTCTGATGTGGTGTATTAGATGATAGAGGGCGTCCTCGGTGCTCCTCTGGGGCATGAATCCGTACTGGCGAGTACTAATCCTCGGTACGAGATGGTATTTAATCCGTGCTACCGACATCTTCTCAAGAACCTTGCCCAGTACCGGCAGTAGCCCGATGGGTCTGTACGCCTTCGGCACTGTATAGTCATCCTTGCCCTGTTTTCTGAGTACCACCACTGTGGCCTCTTTCCAGCTGTCCGGGAAATGTCCTAGTTCTAGGCATTTGTTGAATAGGGCAAGCGACTCTTCGATGTTATGTTCCAAGGCTCTGCTGCAGATGTCTGCCGTGAAGCCATCCGCTCCCGGGGCCTTCTTTGGATTAAAACTCCCCATCGCGGTCTTTAGCTCTAGCGAGGTGAACGGAGGATCCAGATGCTCATCATCTGTCCGATCGTTCACTCTCTCTGCCGTTTCTCTAACCCGGCGATGGTCTGCGTTATCACTACTTTCCAGGTCCTCTGGGTAGAATGTCTCGGCTAGTAAGTCCGCTGATTCTTGGGGTTCTAAATATGTACCTTCTTCGGTTTTTAGGGCCAAGTCTTCTTGTCTCCTGGCGGTCGTCTTTAGAACGCGGTAGATCCCCTCCCATACCCCTTCTCTGTCCTGCTTCTCGCAGAACTCTTTCCAGCTCGTTACACGGGCGATCTTGGCTTGGCACTCATAGTTCTCTTTCTTTTGCAGGTATTCTTCGACGACCTTTTCTCTTCGATGTGGCGCAGCGTTTCGTATTCTCCGTTTGTGTGTAGCCATCGTCTTCTTCAGCTTGGTCAGCTCCTCATTCCACCAAGGGATGGTGAGGGTTTCTGCGTTCTTCTTCGCTGGAATTGCTTTCCTGCAAGCTGAAGTGATCGCTGTTGTGAGCTCTACGATGGTCTTCTCGAGTGAGTCTTTGTCACTTAAGGCTTTTATTCTGTCTATATTGATGTTGCGTTCTTGTTTAGATTGCACCATGGCGTCTATGAATTCTGTCCAGTTGGCTTTTCTCGTATTGTATAGACGCGTTGTTCTTTGGACCTGCAAGCCTTTGCTCTTACGGAGTTTTACATCAAAGAGAATGGTGTTGTGGTCGGAGCTTGTTATTCCCTGGTCTACCCTCCAGTTTTCTATAAGCCCCAACAGGTCGTCGGTACTCGCTGTTATATCAACAAAGCTGGTGAACTCCCTGTTACCTCTCACGGTGTCAAAAGTGGGAGTGTCACCTCTGTTCAATATCTGCAAGCCAGACTCTTCCAGGGTCCCGGACATCTCTACTCCCCTGAGGTCTTCTATGGTGCTACCCCACCAGGTACTCTTTGCGTTACAGTCTCCAGCGACCAGCAGTCTTCTTGGGCCCAACTCCTCTACGATCAAACTCAACCGGCCCAGGTAAGGCCCAATTGGTAGGTCGGGCTCAAAATAGAAGGAAACCGCCGTCATCTCCCAGTCGCAAGTTCGGATCCTCACCACCACGATGTTATTGGTCGTGAGTTTCGGGCACAGTGTGACGCTGAGATCGTTGTCGAATACGACAATAGCTGCCTTCACTGTCCCATCTCCTATCGTTGCGCACTGGTAGACCCGCGCGCCGCGGTAATCCTTCATCCTCCGAATCCCCCCAACGTAGGGTTCCTGTACCAGTGCAAACGCCAATTTGCGTTCGCTGGCGGCCACCATGAGTTCGGTCGTTGCCAACTGTTTTCTTTGGAGGTTCGCTTGGGCCACTGCATATCCTCTGGCGGGGTGATTGCCTACCCGTGAACGACTTTGGACCACCTTAGCAGTACGCTATCTTTGCACGCGCCAGTGCCTCCCACCTTCTCCGTACTGGGCACTCTGCGTCGAACGCGTTGTGCTCCGTTCGATCTAAACTAGCTGCAGTACAGTTGCAGCAGGTTGGGGGCGCTCCTGCGCCGTACACCGGGCACTTATCACGCGTGTGGGTTCCCGCACAATGGCTGCACTTCAGTTCGGTTTCCTTACAAAATCTACGGCCATGCCCATACCCCAGACACATAGAGCACTGCAACAATGGGGATTGGTCCTCGATCCTAACCCTTTGCAGGTCGATATGGGCATGTCCTCTGCTCGTCAGCCTTTGGTAGAGCTGTGGGGAAACCCTAAGGACCACGTGCGTAACGTGCTGATTTCTAGCCCGTCTTCGGAACCGGAACTCCACACGGTCTTCTTTCCTGTCTAACTCTCGAAAGACATCCTTGTTCTGGTTCCGAAGTGCTTGAATCACCTCCTCGTCGGTGAGCTTGGCCAGTACATCCCTTAGGATTATCAGCGGGTCCTGATTCTTGACTTCCGTGAAAGTTAGGTGGTCCTTCGCGCCATTAAGTCGCTCTTTTATTTTTTCCCGAGCTTCTTCAGTTCCGCATCCTACTACTATCCTCCTATCCCTCACCTTCCGGACCTTCTCCACCTTGACCCAGCCGTCTGTTGCGTTGACCGCCTTGCGCACCTTCTCAAGGACTTCGTCCCCGGTGTCCTGGTCGTTAGTGGACGTGATGACTAGCGAGTGCAGGGCCGTCTCTGCGCGCTTACCCGGGCCGGAAGTCACTCTCGCATAGGTCCTCTCCTGCTCTACAGCCTGCGTCTGGTGAGAGAGAACTTGCTCCTTGAGCTTCTCTATCTCCTGGAAGGTGGAGTCTATTTTTCTGCTCTGTTCCTTGAGCAGCTCCAGTACTTGTTTGCTGTCGGTCGCAGATAACGTTTCCACAGCTTCGGTCTCTTTCTTATTTGCAGCTTCAGGTGGAGGTGTTGCCGCTGCAGCCTCCTTTACTAAGCGGTAAAGGTTGTCCACCGCTTGGGTGACCCCGGCCTTTATGTCTGTCCTCAAATTGCGAGAGTCATCCATATGAGCCTTCGCCTTTTGAAGCCAGGCTCGGGCCTGGATCACCCGATCGGTGGACTTAAAGTTGGAGGTTTTAGCGCCAGGCGGCGTTCCCGGGGCATCCACCGAGGCTCTACGTGTCGGCGCTCTCGCCGTTGGAAGAGCCAACTTCTGCTTCGTCTTCTGCGAAGTCGTCTGCGAAGTCGCCTGGGCTCTCACCACCGCTTCTGCTGAAGTTGTCCCCTGCTGCCTGTCCATCTTCTCCTCAATCTCCCCAATGCTCCTTCTCACACTAAAAGTTTTATTTGGAGGAGAGGGACCTACTCTCTCCAAGGCGATTGGTGAAGACTCTGGGCTCACTATCTTCGAGCGTTTCGCGGGGGTTCTAGCCAACATTTTAATAGGTTGGAGGTGTGCGTCACTTAACTTAATAAAATCCAAAAGGGAATAAAATAGATTGTCAGGTATTACTCCTATGTGGGTTGGCCAAAAGAGCGCAACCCAGTCTGCATATAAATTTAAAATTAAAAAGGAAAATAAATAAAATAAAATAAAGTATAAAAAATAAAAAAAAAATTTTTTGACTCTACTTAGAGTCGGTTATTGTAAGGGTTGGCCAAAAGGCTCAGTCCCGTCAGTACACACAAAAAGAATTTTTAAATTTAAAATTAGGGGTAAAAGTAGGACTCTTCCTGAGGTCGACTTAATCTAAGTGGATTGGCCAAAAAGCACAATCCAGTCAGAGTACACTTAAATCAAATAAAAAATAAAATGGAAGAAAAGAATTTACGGCTCTATATAGAGTCAGGTTAGGTTTAAATAGACTGGCCAAAAAGCGCAGTCTATGTCTGTTACTAAGGATAGGTGTAGAGGGGTCAATTTATTTAATCGGATAAAAGAGAATGAATTGTAGAGACTTTGTAGAGCAGTGTCGGGTGGTTCTTACTCTATACTTAGTCTATACTTAACTAATTAAAACTTAAAAATTAAAAGTTAAAAGTCGCACCCGCCGATTTTTGCCCCGACTCTACACACCGACTCTACCAGTAGGGGAGGGGGTAGAAAAACCTCAGAGAACCTCTACAGTGAAAACCCGGTTGAGATCGGTGCTGTAGTTTCGAAGCTACAGCTAAAAAAGTAAAACCTATTAATCGCACCAGATGTAAACAAAAGATATTTGAAATTTATTTGGGATTAAAATAAACTAAAATAAAAATAAACTATTTAGTAGCACTGACCGTCCGCGACGGTAATTTGGTCAATAGAGACGAGTCTTAATGAGAATATATTAATAAATTGTTAAATTGTTAAAATGTTAAAACCAAAATTATAATGGATAATTTTTGCTGTCGATATGATGTTCGATCGGGTACGCGATTTAATTTAACAAACTAAATAAATTGGAAAGGAGACTTAATAAAAGTCGCACCAGTATGTGCGCACTAAAAGAAAATATTATGTTATGTCAACAATCCAAGATGATCGCAACTATCCTTATATTTTAATGTAAAACATACGTCCGAAAAACAGACACAGATAAAAGTTATTTTTGAGCTAGCTCTTCCCGTTTTTGAGTTACGGGGAAAACCAACTTATCCGGTAATGGCCAGTCACTCCTCGCTTACATTAAAAATCCTACAGACTAAAATACTTATTCTAAAAATCCGGGAAAGCCGTGCCAGGTACTTGAAGAGTTCCCGGAGCCGATGCCGATGTCCGGGATGATGAAGGACTCGCCGCTGCTCCAAAACGATTTTTTGAAATTTTGGGGCTGCTGCACAAGTGGTTGGTACTGACCCTGGCTCCAAAAGTACCGATCCCAAAAGTATTTGTCTCCCGGGTTTTTGCTTGCAGAGGTCCCGAGCAGTATGTTGCAATTTTTTGCAGCGCGATCCGGGATGATTAGTGTTTTCACCCCTATTTTTCTCTAGCAAAAATGCACAAAGTCCACGATTACAAAGTTTGCAATGCGGTCGGTCGTCGAGTCAGGTCACAGATTAAAATCGATTAATTGAAAAGTACTTAACCGATTCCTGGCGCTCGGGTGTCGTTTGAAGGAGGATGAGGTGGTCTATCACTCCTAATTTTTTCAGGGGGGGTTACCGCTGAAAATTTCGCTTCAGGTTATCTCGAAGCTCCGCTTGTCTTGCCGTCGACCGCACTGCAGCCTCCTCTGTCGTCTCCTTAGGGGTACGCCGGGTTGCGATATGTCGCCGTCTTCGTCGTCGTCAGGGCTATCCGAAAACCACGGTTTCGGGTTTCTGGGGTCCGATTTTTGACACGTGGCCTGCACGCGGTTTTCGGTCTCTCCTCTATAACTCCCGAAGGCGTGACGGGAAAAATCCCAGATTTGGTGGAAAGCTGCTCCGGGCGGATATGCTCACGCCACACACTTAAAATTGGTGGGGTGTCGATCTCGTTCTCGCGGCGTTGAGGGTCGAAGATTTTTTGAAGTTTTTTTTATAACCTCAAGAAGTCACGTTTTGGTACCAGGAGCCTGAAAACTTGCTCAAACTGGTCCAAATTTTGGCCGCACTTTGATTTACACAGAACACAGATTTGACGCGATTTTCAGCAAAATCGGAGCACTTTTGCCTACTTTTTAGATTTTTTGAGCGCGGAGCGGCTTGTTTTCGCTGCGTACCTGTCTTGTACCTCAGTGCAATCTGGGTTAGGTTAGGTTAGGTTAGGTTAGGTTAGGTTAGGTTAGGTTAGGTTAGGTTAGGTTAGGTTAGGTTAGGTTGGGGTGCGAGTCAGATGACCTCCACGTTGGTGCACCCTGGGCAACGGCTGGTTCCAACAGTCTCCCGCTCTGGCGTGTAGTAGACGCTTGGACCCAGCCGGCTGACATCTGACTAGGCGGGGACCCTTCTGGACCTCGCAGCTCCCATACGTGGCCCACTTTGGGCTGCGTAACTCGCTTCTCCGTCTGAGCAGTGAGAGGAGTTACTGACGGCGTCCCTTCTGGGCGTCGTACCAAAAAGACGGCCGCCTCTTAAAGGTTCTCAGGTCGCACGGGGGGGAAGGGGGCACCGGTGAGAGCGGTGCAACCGGGGTTTACGCCAGCCCCGAAGTCGGTATCTGCTCTTTCGCTGCAACGACCCCACCGTTGGCGCCGTGGGTACGCGGTGACTGGGCAGACCGGAGGCCCAAAGGCCAAGAGAAGGAAAACTCACTAACACCCCGGAGAACACCGGCTAAAAACCTGTCGGTACCTCCCGCCCCCGACAGTACATAGGGCACCCTCGGCGTGTGGACGACGCGTGGGTGATGTTTTTGGTCCGGGGAAGGGCAGCCCCTAAAGTGCCATAGTGAGGGGGGGAATGGCAACCCGGAAATTGCCAACCCAAAAATGACGAGCAGAATTAAAAAAGTATTTCCCCAGGAGGGTACCCACCGACAGGTGGGAGAACCCCTCCCCGGGACTAGCAAGTCGGGCGCTAAGTCGTCCGTCTCGTTGGCCCCGGGCATGCCCCTCGTATCTGGGGGGGGCAAAGTTCTGCGCAGTAGGGTGTTGGAGGCGGTGGATGTGCCGGATTCCGATGACGAATTCGGAGAGGTGACGGGCATGGACGCAGCTGTCGACGGCCGGAAACGGCGACACGACGTTGCGGACATCGAAAGCGATGCCGATGAACTTTTGTCGGAGGTGGAACCAAGGCCTTCCGGAGCCAAGGTTTCGTCAGGAGCCAGAGGCCGAGCTACCCGCAATCGCTGCGAGGTGCCATCCGAGCAGCAGGCGCGGAAGAAGCGGGCTGAAAAAGAGGATCGGCTTTGTCTGTCGGTAGAGGAAGCCGAGTACGAGGAGCTACTAGAGCAGTACTATCGACAGTACTGCTCTTCCAAAGCGGTGGCAGGGGTGGAGGATGTTGCCCTAAAGGAAGTCGCTAAAGAAGGAACGGGAACCAGCAAGGGCCGTGGTCCCAAAACCGTGCCTAAAGGGAAGTCGGCCGGGCCGTTAAGCCTGCGACTCTTTCCTCTTCCCGAGCAAGAGTCCGAGGTGGACCCCTTGGACCTCGTTCCGGGCACTGGAAGGTCTGCAGCCAGAGTGGTTGAGGAGGTGCAACATCCTCCTAAAGAGGTGTGGTGGGAGTCTGGTCCCGATGACCCCATGACGGCGATGGAGGTGCAGATGTTGGGAGACGCATGTGCTCGCATCATCGCAGAGGTGTCCCATAAGTCGGGAAACCTCAAGGGGAGCATGCAGAGGGCGCTCAATGAGTCCACCAAGACGTTGAGCAGGTGCCTGTCGAATCTGGCATCCAGGTCGGCCTCGGCGGAGACGCGCTGCACCGAGGTGGCTAATACTCGTCTTCGAGACGAAGTGGGAAGATTGAGTGCCGAGGTGCAGGCACTCAAAAAAGAGCTGGCAGAGGTCAGGGGCTCTCGTACGGGATCTCCTCCCCCAGCATTGCCGGAACAGCAGATGCGGGCTATCTGCGCCGAGCTGAAGAGTGCCCTGGTCGCTTCTGTCGGTGCCATTGGCACGAGACTCGACGGCCTGGAGGCTAGGTTGGCTGCGCATGAGACGCGCCCTGGTTTTGTGTCCGAGAGCCGCCCTAGCCTGGAGGATTTCCCTCCTATAACGGAGTCGCCGCGTCGGTGGCGCAGGACAATCACTCCGGTTGACCTGCCCATCGACCTAGTTGGAGAGCTGACCCCTCGCGGACCTTCGACCCAGCCGGGTCCCAGTGGGGCTTCATTACCGCCAACGGCCCTGCCCGAGCCGTGGGTGGACGTGCCCAAGAGTAAGCGAGGCAGGAAGAAGAAGGGACAGGGAGTGCCCGTATCGACAGGCGCCCCTCCAGTGGGACCTCTCCCACCACGGACTCCGGCAGCTCGCCCTGCGACGGTGCGTGACCGCTCTGCACCGCAGGTGCTGCGAGCGCCGCCAAGCCGAGGGAAGAGGAGACGCGGAGGAGGAGGGAGGCTGAAACCGCCCACATCTGCTGCCGTCGTGCTGCAGCTGAGGCCGGAGGCCGTTACAAACGGGGTGACTTACAGCCAGGTGATTGCGAGGGCCATACAGGCCATTCCGCTCACCGAACTCGGCATCGAAGAGGGCGTACGGACTAGGGTGTCTGCCACGGGTGCTCGTTTGTTCGAGATCCCGGGGGCAGAGAGCGGCGCGAAGGCCGACAAGCTCGCCACAAGGCTTGAGCAGGAGTTGGGGGACGTGGCAACGATCGTCCGGCCAGAGAAGAGCGCAGAGCTGCGCATCTCTGGATTGGACGAATATGCCACGCCCGAGAAAGTCGCCGCGGCTGTGGCGCTGAAGACGGGGTGCTCCGTTGAGAGCGTGAGGGTAGGGGCTATCAGACAGGGCCCCAACTATGCTGGTTCGGCGATCGTGCGTTGCCCCATGAGAGCGGCGAAGTCGCTGGTCTCCGTCGGCAAATTGTTCCTGGGCTGGAGCTTTGCCTCGGTGGTGGCCCTTGAGCCCCGCCCGCTTCGGTGCTTCCGTTGCATGGGTGTGGGCCATGCCAGGCCAAGATGTCCGGCGCAAACCGACCGCAGTGGATTCTGTTTCCGCTGTGGTCGGGCTGGGCACAAGATGGTTGAGTGCACAGCAAAAGTGCCTCGCTGCGATGTCTGTGCCGACGCTGGCAAGCCTCATGGGCATGTGATGGGCGGCAGGGGCTGCAGTCCCCCCGCCACCAGGGCTCAAGGCCTAGGAACCAGGACTGCCGAGACTGACCCCCGTCAGGAGGGAGAAGAGGAGATGATGGAGACGGTGGAGGAGCCACTCCCGTCTCCTAAAGCCCCTACGACCGACCACCCCAATGTCTCTCTCTCGAGAGACACAGGGTCGGAAGGCGGTAGGGTGGTAGAGGCGGAGGACCCGGGCGAAGGCCCGAGCGGGTCCACCACTCCTGCGTGGGACAGACCACGCGCACCAGACGGGCGGTTCAAAGCCGCAGTGAAACCCACACCGAAGACCGGCCCCCCCACGTCCGGGGGGCCTCGCTGACCTGGGGCACAAAGGTCAGTTGAGGGACGCTAACAGCGTAGCCGGTGGAAAGCGCGGCACAATATCTTCGGACAGCTCCCGCGCTAACCACGTTATCGGTGTGAGGTTTCCCCAGGGGTTTTAGTGGGTCGGCCGCGTTTTTAGGTCAACCCCACATATCCCGTAGATCGCCCCAGTCTACGGGAACTTGGTCAGCAAGTTTCCCCTGGGAAAAAAAAAAAAAAAAAAAAAAAAAAAAAAAAAAAAAGGTTAGGTTAGGTTAGGTTAGGTTGGGGTGCGAGTCGGTTGACCTCCTCGTGGTGCACCCTGGGCAACGGGCAGCCTCAACACTCTCCTCCAATGAGGAGTTTGCGTGAGACTGACCGGCTAACAAACCGACAGCTCCTAGGTGCGTGCCTACTTTGGGCCGCACTGCTCGCTGCTCCTTCTGAGCGGCTTTGAGAAGAGTTCAACAAAGACGGCCGCCCCTTAAGGGTTCTCAGGTCGCAACGGGGGGAAAGGGGAACACCGCCAACGCGGTGTAACGGGGGCCTACGCCAGCCTCCGATCGTCGTAAACCACTGCGGTTTCTGCAACGACCCCCACTCGCGGCGTTGTGGGGTACGCGGGTTCCGTGGTGGAGCGAGGGCTTGCCTTAACCGGCCGGCCGCGTGAAGGACACACTATAAAACCCGAGAGAAAACTCGTAAAAACCTGTCAACATACCCCGCCCTTGACAGTATTTAGGGTTCCCTGCGTATGAGGCCACTGCGCAGGGTGACATATAATTGTTCTCTACTCGTGGGCTAAGGTTAAAGAATGTCAAATAATTTTTCCGATGATTTGGGGGAGTCGGCAGAGTCTGCTCGCAGATCTGTCGTGGATGGTAGGGCTGGTGACAGCCGGAAGAGGTCACATGCTGTAGTGTTGGACTCGGATGACCTGTCAGGTAACGAGTCGGCGGTTTCAACCGCATCAAAGATGTCGACGTCGCGCCGTGGCCGTGGGGCCCGGATAACGACTGGAATTGGACTGTCGCATGCCAGAAGGATGCTAGAACGACAGGAAGATGAGGAGTTCCAGGCGGAGATTGACGCCGAATTGGAGCTCGGCAAGAGGACACGCGAGGAACTTCGCGAAAGTTTCCGCAAGCGGGATGAGGAATCGGCTGCCGTTGTCGGCACCGATATACACAGCCTCCGTAAAGAGGTTCGGTCGATGCAGCCCCCAAAAACTAGCGCTGTACCCCGTGTCAACCCTGACGTGACTAAGCCTGCTAAAAAGGCTAAGGCGAAACCGATTCCAATCGATGACGCTGAGTTGGAGGCTGCCACCCGGATGTTAATCCCGTGGGAGCCAGAGTCAGGCGGACCATCCGCATCTGACGTGCAAGAGTTAGGGATGCGGTGCGCTCAGGCCATCCAAGAGGTTTCCAGAAAATCTGGGAACCTCAAGGGTACCTATCAGCGTACGCTGAATGACGCAGCCAACAACTTGCGTCGCGCGCTGACTAACCTATCGTCACGTTGTGCCAATGACGAGACCGAAAGGCTGACCTATGCCAACAATAGGTTACAAAGCGAGGTTCAGTCGCTTAGGGCTGAAGTGGAGGCCCTAAGAAGAGAGGTGAGAAGGTCCCCTCCCCGTAGGGAGTCTGGCTCCTTCACCCCAAGACAGGACTGTGACGTGAGCGGTGAACTACACCGCTCTTTAAACTCGACCATCGCGGCACTTAATATACGTCTCGATGGCATTGAGGCCAGACTGCCCGGGTCTGAGAGGACACGTCCGCTCTTAGCGGCGGAGCGTAGGAGAATGGAGGAGTTCCCCCCTCTCTCTACGTCTAACAGACCCACGCCGAAACACACATCGGCGGCCCTGACTGCCCGCGCAAATGCGGCCCCTATCGCTGGCCCCTCCGCTGCGACACCCCGGGCCCCGGTACTGCCATCAGATACCGAGGAGTGTACCACTGTGTCGCGCCGGAAGAGGAAAGGCAGGAAGACGACCTGGAGGGCGGCCCCCACTGCGATACTCGCAACTGGCCAACTTCCAAGGGCACAGACTGTGCCTAATACGAGGAAGGTTGAACTGCATAGACCGAAGTCGACGGCCGTAGTTGTGCAGTTGAAGCCAGAGGCCATTGCGAGCGGCATGACCTACTCGCAGGCCATCAGGAGGGCCAAGGATGTCATATCGCTGGAAGAGTTGGGCATCCAGTCTGGCCTCCGATCGCGGACAGCCCAAAACGGGTCTAGGCTCCTGGAAGTCCCGGGGACCAACAGTGCGGGATCCGCTGACCTACTCGCCAAACGGCTTGAGGAGGTTTTAGCGGACGTGGCAGTGATCACCCGGCCTGAGAAGTGTGCGGACATCCGCCTCTCAGGCCTGGATGACTCGGTCATCATAGCCGACTTGGTCACGGCAGTGGCCGACCAGGGAGGGTGCTCAACGGAGCGAGTGAAGGTGGGCGCTATTAGGGAGGGCCCGGGTGGATCAAGCTCGGCGCTCGTAAACTGCCCTATAAAAGCGGCCAAGTCATTGGCGAACGCGGGAAAGCTATCCCTTAGATGGGGAGTAGCGAGAGTCGCTGCCCTAAAGCCCCGACCAATGCGCTGTTTTAGGTGCATGGGTGTGGGGCATGCGAGGCAAAGGTGTCCCTCCACCGTGGACCGGAGCGGTCTTTGCTTCCGGTGCGGGCAACCAGGACATCAGATGAGGGAGTGCTCAAAGAAGCCAAGATGTGTTGTTTGCGCTGAGGCAAAAAGGCCATCCGGCCATGTGACAGGCAGCAGGGGCTGTAGTCCCCCTGCCAGTAGAGCCAAACCAATTGGCTCTAATAAGGCTACCTCGAGGGAGCCCACCCTGGCGCTTACGCCAGTATCGGCTATGGAGACGGTGGAGCCCACTCCAACGCACGCGCTGGAAACGGCAATGATAGAGCCGACAGAGCCCTCACGGGCAAGTGAGCCTGAGACGGCTATGGAGACGGTGGAAGCGGTTGAGCCAGAGCTCGAGCCGCAACCACCAGCCCTGCAGCAACCGCAGCCTTCCCCGGGGGACTTCGGGACTTCGCACCCCAATGCGTCTCCTGCTAGGAGACGTACCGGGCGGCGGGTCCTGTCCGCCGAGGATGTCGCTGAAATGGTGGAGCGGGACAGGTTGGAGGGTGAGCGAGAGCTGGCGGAGTACGAGGAGGATCTCGCCGCCGGTCATGTTCGCCCGGCTTGGCGAAAGCCATACCGGACAAAGGATGGGCGGTTTGCCAAACAGGCACTGCGTGAGACCACCGATGAGGATGCCTAAGGGCGCAGCGGCTAAGCCCGCAAGTTGCCGGTGCGCGGTAAGCGCTCCTGAGGTTGGCGCGGACCAATATCCATGACAGAATCCGCGCCAACCACATATCAGACTGCCTGTAGATCCCCGGGGGTTTTAGTGGGTCGGGCAGAACATCGCCCAACCCCACATACCCCGAACGCGGGTTGAGCCTATAGCATATCGCTCCCCGTGGGATGACTTGGAAGCAAGTTTCCCCCGGGCAAAAAAAAAAAAAAAAAAAAAAAAAAAAAAAAAAAAAAAAAGGTTAGGTTAGGTTAGGTTAGGTTAGGTTAGGTTAGGTTAGGTTAGGTTAGGTTGCCCTGTCTAGGAGGAACGTCGCCCACCTGCGCAGACCGCAGAGGACAGCGGCTATCCGAACCATCCGGGGGTACCGAACAGTGTCGTTCGCGGCCGCTACGGCCATAGCAGGCATGCTTCCGTGGGAGCTCGAGGCCAAGGTGTTAACTGAGGTCTACGAGCTCCGTGCGGAGTGGAGGGCCAGAGGGGAGAGCCCCGCGCGAGCGGAGATCGAGGAGGCGAGGCGCGAGGCCTACGACATGGCGGTGTGGCAATGGGGGGAGATGTTGACGACCCCAGAAGCCGGTGCCCGCACGGTCGAGGCGATTCGCCCAGTCTTGTCGAGGTGGATGGACAGGCCCCATGGGGAGATGTCGTACCATCTGACGCAGATACTTACCGGACATGGGTGTTTCGGTAAGTATCTGCATCAGATTGGCAGGGAGGAGACTCCGGTCTGCCACCATTGTGGGGATGAAGTGGATACCGCACAACACACCCTAGAGGTGTGCAGTGCCTTCGCGTCACAACGGCGTACGCTGGAGTTGTCACTAGGGGTGAGAGGCACTCTGGCTCTGCCGGACGTAGTCGCCGCAATGGTTGATCGGGAGGAGAACTGGGCAGCGGTGGCGGGCTTTGCTGCGGAATGTGTAAGCCTCAAGGAGGAGGCTGAACGCGCCCGGGAGGAGTCCGCCAACGCTGCGCCAGCAAGAAGGAGACGTATAGGGAGACGGCGAAGGAGATACGCCGACCTGAACCCACCGTAGTCTGTGTTGTCTTGGCTTGTGGGAATTGGGGAGACTCTGTTCTCGCCAGGGAAAGCACAGAAGGTGCTTGCCAATGCAAGCAAGTAGATGGGGGGCTTTGGCATGGATATTTTATTATATCACCCCAAAAGCCCCAGGGTCTGATGGACGACGGGTCAGTTGTCCTTTGTTGTCCTTTTTTGTTGTCTTGTGTAGTTGTTTGTCTGTCTGTTTGTTGTGTAAATGGTTGTATGTACATGCCTACAAAAGGGTGGGCATGTTGTGATTGTGGTGCTGCGTGCGCGAAGTTGCCAGTGTGTGGGCGCGTGGCTGCTGTGACGCACTCATTTATGGGTGCGCCTCGGTGGTCATAGGTTGACACACGGGCGACGGGGTGGCTCTCGCGTGGTCATTCCCCAGTGGATCAGGTCCCGTGACTGCCACTTCAGCCTTCTGCTTTCGGATTGTGGTCCCCCAGGGGTTTAGTGGGTATCCCCCTCCGTCTCGCCCTCCCAGCTGGGACTTAGTCCTGGCGGCTGACTTGGAGCCTCTCTCCTTGTCAGTGGGTGCGGAAAGACGGACGGGCGAGTCCCACATAACCGGGTGCCTCTTCAAGGCTCCGGTACTCGTAACGAGTTCCCCTGGGAAAAAAAAAAAAAAAAAAAAAAAAAAAAAAAAAAAAAAAAAAAAAAGGTTAGGTTAGGTTAGGTTAGGTTAGGTTAGGTTAGGTTAGGTTAGGTTGGGGTGCGAGTCAGATGACCTCCACGTTGGTGCACCCTGGGCAACGGCTGGTTCCAACAGTCTCCCGCTCTGGCGTGTAGTAGACGCTTGGACCCAGCCGGCTGACATCTGACTAGGCGGGGTCCCTTCTGGGCCTTGCAGCTCCCATACGTGACTCACTCTGGGTCGCATAACTCGCTCGCTCCTTCTGAGCAGTGAGAGGAGTTCTGACGGCGTCCCTTCTGGGCGTCGTACCAAAAAGACGGCCGCCTCTTAAAGGTTCTCAGGTCGCACGGGGGGGAAAGGGGGCACCGGTGAGAGCGGTGCAACCGGGGTGTACGCCAACCCCGAAGCCGTTATCTGCCCTTTTGCGGCAACGACCCCACCGTTGGCGCCGTGGGTACGCTGTATCTGGGCAGACCGGAGGCCAAACGGCCGCGGGAAGGAAAACCCATCAAACCCCGGAGAAAACCGGTAAAAACCTACGGACACCGCCCGTCCTCCGTAGTATATAGGGTTCCCCGGGTATGGGGGCTTTTCCCGGGGTGACCTTTTTGGACAGCCCCAACCAGGGGATTGTAACCCTTAAATTACTAAATCATGATGAGTAGACCTAAGCAGCAACTACCCCAGGAGGGTACCCGTTCAACGGGAGAATCCCTCTCTGAGACCGTTTCGCCGGCAAAGCCCGGCGGATCGGTTTCAGGCCGCCCCACCGTCTCTGGGGGGGGCAAGGATCTACGCAGAGTGACTGTGGAAGTGGGTGACTTGGCGGCTGACCATTCGGACTCGGACGAAGGGTTAGTCGTATTGCAGAAGGCGGCGGGCGATACTCGCAAGAGATCGCGAACGGCAGTTGACTCCGACGACGATATGTCTGAGGCTGGCTCTGTCGTGTCTTCGGCGTCGAAAATTTCGACATCGCGACGTGGCCGCGGTATGACGGCAGGGAGCTCTATTGCTCTTGCGGCAGCTCAGAGGGAGCTGAACTGGCAGAACCTCAACGCCTTCGACCAGCAGTGCGAAGAGGAAGCCCGGTCTAGCCCGGTTGGCAAGGCCTTGCGCGAGCGCAATATGAGGTTGAGGGAGATGGAGATGGCGGGCACGGAGATGTCTCCTGGCTCTTCATCTTCACAACCCACAAACCAACCCAGGAATGTGCCGCCCAACTTGGACCACTTGGTTGGCCCAACTAAGGCGGAAATAGAGCAGGCGACCCGGTTGAACATACCGTGGGAGTCGTCCTTTGGTGGTCCCTGCGCAGTTGATGTACACCAAGTTGGCATCCTCTGCGCGAGGGCTATTCGTGACGTGTCGGAGAAATCTGGCAACATTTCAGGTAGTTGCCATGCAACCCTGAACAATGCATCGAAGACGATCCAGCGTGTGTTGTCCAATCTGGCTTCCAGGATAACCACGTCTGAGACCACCAAACTGCAGGCCGATAATGATCGGCTGCATAAAGAAGTGGCTGCGTTGAGAGCGGAAGTTGACGCTCTCCGCAAAAATGTTGGCAGGAGATCCTCTCCGTATGCAGCGATCCCACCCACTGACTCTCGGGATGAGCTGCTAATGAGCGCCATCGAGGAGCTGAAACGCTCCTGGAGTGCCTCCGTCGGGGCGATCCACGCCCGACTGGATGGCCTAGAAGGACCCGGACCTGACCAGGCCCAGCCTCGCCGACGGGCGGTGCCGGCTCGTGGCAGAAGAGTGGAGCTCCCTCCTCTTCCCTCGCATGGCGTGAATACCGCGCCGGTACGCCGCTCAACGGCGTCTGTGGCTGACCCCCACTTGGAAATGACCGATGGCGCCCTCCGCGTCACTCCACCCCGACCGTCTACCAGTCGGTCGGTTCCTCCAGCGCCTCTTTCTGAGACCTGGACCGATGTGGTGCGTGGAGGAAAGAAAAAGAGACGAGGCAAGCGCCAAGGGCCGCCCGAGGGGGCTCCACCAGCTCGCCCCCATCTGACGACAGATCTGGCCCCGTCTGCCAGACCTCTTCCTCAAAAGAGGAAAGTGAGGATCCGTGTCCCCCGATCTTCAGCCGTAGTGGTGCAGTTGCGCCCCGAGGCCATAGAGTCGGGGTACACATACGCGAAGGTCCTGCAAAGGGCACAAGGAGAGGTAGCCCGATTGGAGGATATCGGCATTTTGACTGGAATCAGATGCCGTACCTCAGCAACCGGGGCCAGAATCCTAGAGGTTCCTGGCGACAAGGGCGGAGAAAAGGCCGACCATTTAGCGGAGGTCTTATATTCGGCGGTCCTAGACTACGCGACTGTCACACGGCCGGAGAAGAGAGCAGACATTCGCGTCTCGGGCCTCAATGAGGCTGCCAGACCGGTGGACGTCGCGGAGGCGATGGCCAAGCTCGCAGATTGCCCGGCTGAAAAGCTAAAGGTGGGCAAAGTTCGCATCAGCCCCAACAGCGTTGGGGCTACAATTGTGAGCTGCCCTGTTGCGGTGGCCAGGAAACTGGTGGTGGCGGAGAAGCTCCCGGTGTGCTGGAGCATCGCCACAATGTCTGCCCTGGGGCCTCGCCCATTGCGTTGTTTCCGATGCATGGGCGTGGGCCACACCAGGCCTAGGTGTCCTTCGGCCGTAGACCGAACCGGTCTCTGTTACCGGTGTGGCGCGCCAGGCCATAAGGCGGAGAGCTGCTCCAAGCAGCCCAATTGCGCGGTATGCGCGGGAGCGAAGCTGCCTCACGGCCACGTGATGGGTGGTAGGGCTTGCTGTCCCCCTACCACCAGGGCCAAAGACCCTGGCAACAGGACCGCCGAGAGGGTGCCCGCACAAGGGCCTACGCCGGAAGCGGAAATGGCGGAGGTGATACAGCCGAGGCAGTCGTCGGGTTTGGCGCTGACCTTCCCGGCTTTCACCGCCCCCCGCCCTGAGTCCCCTACGGACGCCAACTCGGACACCTCTCAACAGAGAGGCACCGAGCGTGGCGGCCAGCAGGGAGAGGAGGACAGCCCAGAGGGGCGTGCCCGATCTCCCACATGGAGCCGCCCGCGGCATAAGGATGGCAGATTTGCCCCTATGCCGCGGAAGAAGTAGCCGCAAGGCTGGTCGAGGGAGCCCAAAGAGGGCGAAATTAGTCGGGCGGATGCTGCAACGCACTCTGAGGCCTGGGCGGTTTGAATAACTCATCAGGTACCGCCCAGTCCACATATCAGGACGACTGATTTCCCGGGGGTTTTAGTGGGTCGGGCAGACCATCGTCCAACCCCACATACCCCGACAGCGGGTTGAGCCCAGCACATTGCTCCCCGTGGGATGACTTGGACGCAAGTTTCCCCCGGGTTACCAAAAAAAAAAAAAAAAAAAGGTTAGGTTAGGTTAGGTTAGGTTAGGTTAGGTTAGGTTAGGTTGGGGTGGGGTGCGAGTCAGATACCTCCACGTGGTGCATCCTGGGCAACGAGTGGTTCCAACATTCTCCGTTCGGAGAAGGTTGGGCCCAATCGGCTAACATCTGGCAAGGCGGGAGCCCCTTCTGGGCCCTGCGACTCCTATGTGCGTGCCTACTTTGGGCCGCACAGCTCGCTGCTCCTTCTGAGCAGCTTTGAGAGGAGTAACACAAAGACGGCCGCCCCTTAAGGGTTATCAGGTCGCACGGGGGGGAAGGGGGCACCGGTGAGAGCGGTGCAACCGGGGTGTACGCCAACCCCGAAGTCGTTATCTGCCCTTTTGCGGCAACGACCCCACCTTTGGCGCCGTGGGTACGCTGCGATCGGGCAGACCGGAGGCCAAACGACCAAGAGAAGGAAAACTCAATAACACCCCGGAGAACACCGGCTAAAAACCTGTCGGTACCTCCCGCCCCCGACAGTATATAGGGCGCCCTCGGCGTGTGGACGACGCGTGGGTGACCTCTTTTGGTCCGGGGAAGGGCAGCCCCTAAAGTGCCATCGTTTGGAGGGGGATGACAACCCGCAAATTGTCAAAAATAATCATGACAAGTAGAATTCAAGAGATACTACCCCAGGAGGGTACCCGCCGGGAGGCGGGAGAATCCCTCCCTGAGGCCGCCTCGGTCTCAGGCTGCCCCACCGTTTCTGGGGGGGGCAAAATTCTACCTGGCGTGATTGCGCAAGTGGGCGCAAGAGGGAGGAAAGGGAGATGTGAACCTGTTGAGAGCAGGCCACTGCCGGTATCCGGGCCGGCAGTTGGAAAACAGGCTACCGGTGAGATGGAGGCGTCAGTCGGATTCAAACTGACGTTTAAGACGCCCGATGCTCGGAGGCATGACGTTTCCACGCCGATAGCCGCGCGATCGCGCAGCTCTTCGGCCGTGAGGGCTAAAAGTGTGGCGGTTTTGCTCGCTACACCCAATGAAGGGGAAAAGGACGTTGAGTCCGACTCATCGGTGGTCTCAATGAGATCAGCCGTGGACTCCGTCCTTAAATCAAAATCGGACGTATACCGAAAGGGGAGTCGTGCAAGCTCACCGGCATTGTCGGTTTGCAGCAGCAGGGGTGAATCCCGCACCTCCCCTTATCCCATGCGAGGACGAAGGAAGAAGAACCAGGACCAGTGCAGCGAGATGTCGGACGACAGTTGTGTCAGTACTGACACCCTCACTGGCCCATTAAAGAGGAAGCGTCCCCCCAAAACATCTAAGGGGGACAAGAGCAATTCGTCCAACTCGGACTCGTCGGAGAACGGTCCGACGAAAAAGACGGTTCCGCGCGGTCGCGGGCGACCCCCCACCACTGGGGAGTATGTCGGCCTTGCCCAGGCCAAGCGCGAGCTCAACGCTGCAAGGCGTGAAGAGCAGCAGATCGCGTTGGACCAGGAGGTGGCTGACATGGAGCGCCGCGCCATCGACACTCGAGCGTCCTACTACGCCAGTCGGACGGAAGATGAGGCCCTACCCACAGATCCGGACCTGAAAACCGCCCTCGACATCGAGGAGGTGGTGAAGGCGGACTGTGCGGTCATAGTGGAGGTTGCGAAGAAGTCTTCGCACCTCCAGGGCCCCTTCCAGAAGGCGCTTAAAAAGGCGTCCCAATCGATCTTGGACTGCTTCCGCGAAGTGTCCTCCAAATCCATCTCGGAGGACACTCGTATTCTAAAAGCGGAGAACGTGAGGCTGCAGCAACAGCTGGCAGACCTCACCAAGAGCGTGGCAGTTCTGTCTGCCGAGGTTAGGGACCTCAAGAGCGGGAGGAAGTCCGGATCTTCTCCCCCTACGCTCCCCGAGGTTCCCTCATCCATGGATTCAATGGAAACGGACTGCCCTCCTCCAAGGCCCCTCTCCCCGATTGTCACCGTGCGGGAGACGGCTGGCCGCGGCAGGACAAAGACTGCGGTTGATGAGTCGGACGCTCTTCAGGCTTTCGAAGCTAAGCTGGCCCGAACTTTCGGGGCCATGCTGAATGCTCGTCTGGAGGGTCTGGAGAGCCGACTGCTGCCGGCCAAGAGCCTGCGACCGCCGCTTGCGGCGGATCGCAAAGCCGCAGCAGCTCCGACGCCCCCTGCTCCTAAAGGGCAGACCAAGCCGGCCAAGGGCAAGGCGGCGGGCAAAAAGCCCGATCCCCCGCCGAAGCGGACCAAGAAGGCTGGACCTCCAGCGGTCGTCCCGTCCACCTCCCGGGGTGCAGCTGTAAAAGCGCCTCCCCCGGTCGAGGTCCCGATTGGAGCAGAATCGGAGTGGTCGACGCAGGAGACACGGAAAAAGCGCCGCAGGAGGAAGAGGAAGGGCAAAACATCCGCCCTTCCGGAGCAGGCCCCACCCCGTCAGTCATATTCGGCGGCGGCCAAGCAGCCGAGAGCGCCTCGGCGGGAGCCTAATAAGGCCCCGTCCACTGCTCCTGCCAGGAAGGCTCGCGCAACTGGCCGAAAGGCCAAACTTGCTGTGCCAAAGTCGGCAGCTGTATTGGTGACCCTCACTCCCGAGGCGGTGGAGAAGGGAGTCTCATATGCCGATGCGCTGATTCGGGCCCGGGACCTGGTCGACATCGACGGTATGGATATCCCCAACCGTCGCTGCCGAAACACCGTCGCTGGGTCCAAAATAATAGAGATCTCCGGCGCTGAATCCGGCGAGAAGGCGGACCGCTTGGCGGAAAAGATGAGGGAGGCTC
This sequence comes from Eudonia truncicolella, assembly GCA_949315975.1. Taxonomy (NCBI): domain Eukaryota; kingdom Metazoa; phylum Arthropoda; class Insecta; order Lepidoptera; family Crambidae; genus Eudonia; species Eudonia truncicolella. Next base: position 11,514,547 of record OX438850.1, read on the forward strand.
TCGCGGACATAGCCACGGTCGTCCGGCCCACGAAGTCCGCGGAAATCAGGGTGGGCGGACTAGACGAGTCCGTGACTGAGACGCACCTCGCCGCAACTATCGCGGCTAAAGGCGGATGTGGCGTCACAGACGTCAAGGTGCGGCCCATCCGGGATGGCCCCGGCGGCTTGGGTACGACGGTCGTGTCGTGCCCGATGGCCGCTGCCAAAAAGGTCGTTGACGCCGGCCGCCTATTGATAGGCTTCAGCGCGGCCAGTGTCCAAGCATTGGAAGCCCGTTCTGCCCGGTGCTTCCGATGCATGCAGGTGGGGCACGCGAGGGCTTGCTGCTCCTCGAGCACCGACCGGAGCGACCTGTGCTTCCGGTGCGGCAAGGCGGGACACAAGGGCTACGAATGTAGCGCAAAGCCCCACTGTGTCGTGTGTTCCGCCGCGCGTCGGCCGGCAAATCATGTCATGGGGGGGCGTAGCTGTAAGCCCCCTCTGGCCAGGGGAAAATTGCCGGCGCGCCCTGCCCGCCAGGCTGCCCCTTCCACGCAGACGGCGCCCCAAACGGGGCAAAAGGAGGTTGATATGACGGTCGAGTAATGTCAGGACGACCTCATATCAACTTCCTTCAGGTTAACCTGAACAACACCGCCAGGGCTCAGGACCTGCTACATCAGAGCCTGGCGGAGTGGTCAGTGGATGTGGCGGCGGTATCAGAGCCGTATTTCATCCCCAACCAGCCCAACTGGGTCGGGGACACAAGCGGCTCTGCCGCCATGATGGTGCGTGCGGCCCCAGGTCACACACCCCCCTCAATCTATGAGCGGGGTGCTGGGTACGCGGCGGTCGTTTGGGAGGATATGGTCATATTCTCGACCTATTTCTCCCCAAACAGACCGCTCGCCGAATTCCAAAATTTTTTGGACATCGTCGGCGTAGCCATCCGAAGGGCGGCCCCGCGGCAGGTTCTCTTCCTCGGAGACCTGAACGCAAAGTCGGTCGTCTGGGGCAACCCAGCGACCGACGCACGGGGCCAGGCGGTTGAGTTGTGGGCAGCTGCCGCTGGGCTGTCGCTCCTGAACAGGGGCGCAGTCCACACATGCGTGCGGCATAACGGCGGCTCGGTGGTGGACGTGTCGTTCGCCACTCCAGCCCTCGCTCGCACAATTAACGGCTGGAGGGTAGTGCAGAATGTGGAGAGTCTCTCGGACCACCGCTACATCCGGTTCGAGATCTCCACCCCGCATCAGCGGGCTGCACCGCCCACGAGCCGAGGCCGGCCTCCTCGTTGGGCGCTTAGTCGGCTCAAACCGGAGCTGGCAGAGGAGACGGCGATTTTCGAGAGCTGGCTCTCAAGTCCGATGTCCGGTCCGGACGTTAACGAGTCAGCTCGCCGTCTCCGAGGCGCTTTGACGGAGGTGTGCGAGGCCTCTATGCCTCGGGCGCAGCCTCCGCGGGACCGCCGCGAAGTCCACTGGTGGTCCCAGGACATCGCGGCCAAGAGGGTGGACTGTAGCGTCCATAGACGGGCCTATACTAGAGCCCGTCGGCGCCGCGTGAGGAACCGACCAGAGGAGGACCGACTGTACGAGGTGTACCAACAGTCGAAGAAGACCCTGCACACTGCGATCGCCTCCTCGAAAGAGGCATCCAGAGAGGAGCAGCTGCAGGGTCTGGATCGGGATCCGTGGGGGCGGCCGTATAAGCTGGCGCGCAACCAGCTAAGAACGCGCGGCGCGCCCCTCACGGAAACAATGGATCCCGACCTCCTGGGGTCGGTCGTCGAGGGATTGTTTCCCCCGGCCGAGGAGGGTTTCGTTCCCCCTCATATGGCTCTGCCGTCTCCTGACGAGGAGGGCGAGAGCGCTCCCCCTCTTATTGAGGACGACGAGTGGGATGACGCCACTGCCCGTCTTAAGGGACGCAAGACGGCCCCGGGACCAGACGGTGTCCCGAAGAGGGTGCTCGACCTGGCCCTCAAGCATTTAGAAGGCAGGGCGAGGGAACTGTGTGACGCCAGTCTCCGCTTCGCACAGTTTCCCAAAGCGTGGAAGGAGGGGGCGCTATGCCTGCTGCGCAAGGAGGGTCGCCCGTCCGACGACCCCTCGGCGTATCGCCCAATAGTGCTGCTGGACGAAATCGGGAAGGTGTTTGAAAAAATCATCGCCTCCCGAATAGTCCAGCAGCTGGGAGGGGGAACGGGCCCCGACCTCTCTGAGGCCCAATATGGCTTCCGGACGGGGCGGTCGACGATCGACGCCCTGTCCGATCTCCGGGCTTTGGTGGAGGAGTCCGTCGAGAGACGGGAGGTAGTTTTGGCGGTGTCCTTGGACATCGCCAATGCTTTTAATAGTCTCCCCTTCGGCGTCATCATGGAGGCGCTTCACTACCATCGAATGCCTCCATATCTGCGCCGAATAGTGGGAGACTACTTGAGGGACCGGGACGTAACGTATGTGGGACGGGACGGCGAACTTGGCCGTCACAGGGTGTCCCGCGGCGTTCCGCAGGGGTCAGTTTTAGGCCCCTTGCTATGGAACGTCGGCTACGATTACGTCCTGCGGTGTGGCCTCCCCCCGGCGGTGCGGTCGTTTTGCTACGCAGACGACACGCTCGTCACCGTCCGGGGGACGCGGCTGGAGGATGTCCAGCGCCTGGCGTCCGTGTTCGTCAGCCATATCGTGCGGCGGATACGGACGTTGGGCTTGGAGGTGGCCCTCCACAAGACCGAGGCCATGGTGTTCCATGGGCCTCGGAGACGGCCGTCTTCGGGTGCGTCGATCTCTGTGGAGGGTGCGAGGGTCGGTCTCAGGCCCCAGATGAAATATTTGGGGCTTGTGATCGACGGGCGGTGGGGCTTCGAGGAGCATTTCAAGCTCCTCGAGCCTCGGCTGCTAAAAGCCGCAGATGCGCTGGGCCGTCTTCTGCCCAATGTGGGAGGCCCGAGCGCCAGCTGCCGTCGACTTTACGGCGGCATAGTGCGCTCCATGGCACTGTATGGGGCGCCGGTGTGGGCTGACAGTCTTAGCCCACACGCGACCGCCTCCCTTCAGCGGGCCCAGCGCGCAATGGCGCTGCGGGCGATCCGGGGCTACCGAACGGTGTCCCGGAAAGTGGCGTGCGCTCTCGCGGGGACGCCCCCGTGGGAGCTGGTGGCGGAGGTGCTCGCTGTAGCGTACCGGCAGCGAGCGGAGGAGCGGGCCAGTGGCGATCGACTGGCCCCCCAAGAGAGGCGTGCTGCGCTCGATGAAGCGCGTGAGGATGTGTTCCGCCTATGGTCTGAGGACCTGGGCGAAGGGGCCTCAGCTACGCAAACGCGTAGCCTCGAGGCCCTACGCCCCGTCCTCAAGGCGTGGGCGGAGCGGCGCCATGGGTCGCTCACATACCATCTGGTGCAAGTACTGTCCGGACATGGTTCGTTCGGACGCTATTTGCACCGGATCGGAAGAGAGCCGACCCCACAGTGCCACCATTGCGGAGCGGCGGAGGACACGGCGCAACACACCCTAACGGTGTGCTCTGCGTTCGGTGTCCAGCGCTCCGCATTGGTCACTGTGATTGGCGCGGACCTCTCCCTGCCGACCGTGGTTCTGTCCATGCTCGGTAGCGAGAGGTCCTGGGAGGCGGTCAACTCCTTCTGCGTCGACGTCATGACGCTGAAGGAGGAGGCGGAACGGGCCAGGGAGGATGACCCCCTGGCAAATCCGTGCCGCCGCAGACGCCTCCTTCGGAGAAGGCGGCAATACCAGCGCCTTCTCCATCCGGTGGGGAACCAGCGCGGTCCGAGCCCTAGGGGGGGCTCCGACCGTGCATTGCACAGGTCCCCACTGAGGGCCGACGCTCCGTATGTCCCGGCGCGTCGGCGACCCGTCTCACCAAATGACGGGTCAAGTGTGTCCGCCCATCGTTTTCGAGGGCGGTCACCCGCCCCCATCAGGGGCGGAGGAGGGGCTCGCCCGTCTACAGGGCGAGCAGTCACCGACGGGGTTGTGGAAGTGTCCGAAAGGGTTCCCATGACCTCGTCAGGCCCCACCATGCCGGCGTTCGATGCGTCCTCCTCAGATGAGGACGACGCGATGATCGCCGGTTTGCTGGTCCCAAGGTGACGAGAGGACATCGGAGTGTTTTTTACCGAGTCGGCCACGGCTCGCTTTTTCTAGGGCTTCGGCCCTGGAACAGAGTCTTGGCCATCCTCGGACAGCCAGCGGGACCCCTCATTGCCCGCTGATGCGTCTGTTTGCAGATCTTTCACTCCGTTAAAAAAAAAAAAAAAAAAAAAAAAAAAAAAAAAAAAAAAAGGTTAGGTTGGGGTGTGTGTTGGGTGACCTCCTCGTGGTACACCCTGGGCAACGGGCAGCCTCAACATCCTCCTCCAATGAGGAGGCTGCTGTGAGACTGGCCGGCTAACAACCCGACACTGGCGGGAGCCCCTTCTGGGCCCTGCACCTCCAGGTGCGTGTCCACTTTGGGCCGCACGACTCGCTGCTCCTTCTGAGCGGCTTTGAGAGGAGTTTTTGGCGGCGTCCCTTCTGGGCGTCGTTGCACGGGGGGGAATAGGGTAGGTCGGCGCCCCTTCTGGGCGCCCTTTCAAGCGCTTCTGTGCGCACAGCGCTTCATGCGCGTAGGGGTAGGAAGTTTTTCGCCGGCTTTCTGCAGCCGTAAGTCTCTCCGTCGCTTGCAACGACCTCGTCCTTGGCGATTACGAGTACGCGGTGTCGGGGAGACCCGGGGTGGTCTGGGACCGCGAGAAGGAAAACTCTATAAAACCCCAGAGTAAACTGGTCAAATCCTGCGGATACCTCCCGCCCTCCGCAGTATGTAGGGTTCCTCGGTCGTGGGGACTTCGTCTCGGGGTGACATCTGTCCCGTACAGTCTTGGCGGATGACAACGCCCAAATTGTCAAGGGGATTGCAACCCAACGTGCTAAAACATTATGAAAGCGAGTCTTAAAACCCTATTACCCCAGGAGGGTACCCGCCAAAAGGTGGGAGAACCCCTCCCCGAGGCCGACAAACCGGACCTGCCGTCCGACTCGCCGTCCTCGGGCATGTCTCTTGTATCTGGGGGAGACAAAGAATCGCGTGTAGTAATACACGAGCGAAAGCTTGTGATAGAGGTGTCCAGTGGGGACCAGAAGGTGTGTGCGGGGTATGCGGCGGCTTCATCCGCGAAGGCTACCCTGCCCGAAGAGGAAGTTGTGGGTGAGAGGGATGACAACCTCCAAACTGTCAAAACCAATAACATGAAGGCAAGTCTCAAAAAATTATTACCCCAGGAGGGTACCCGCAAGGCGGGAGAACCCCTCTCCGGGGCTGGTAAGCCGGGCGTTTCGTCTGGTGCGTCGGCCTCGGGCTGCCCCACCGTTTCTGGGGGGGGCAAAGAACTGCCGAATGTTGGAGGAAGGAGGCCCGTTAGGGGCGGCGACAGGGTCGCTAAAGCGGTAGACGAGCAGCCCAAACGGGTCACTCGTAGAGGCGCGAAGATCAGCGCCAAGGAAAAGGAGTCGGGGGATGTCAGTGACGCCTCTTCCGTTTCGCGGAGGAGTGACAACGAGCGTTGCAAGGATCCACCACTAGCAGAGATCAGTTCGGACTCTGACCACTTTTCCGATGCTGACAATATGTCGGCAACCCCAAAGGCTGATTTTCAGTCACGCCGGGGGAGAGGGCGCCCACCAACAACGGGCGAGTATGTTGGCCTTGCCGAGGCTAAGGCTGCATATGCCCAGGCTCGCAGGGAGGAGCTCGAGCTTGAGGCTGAAGAGGAGGTGGCCCGTATGGCTTCCCAGGCTCGGGAGTTTAGGGCTATTCGCGTCAGGGAGAGGACAACCTGCACGAATCCGACGGAGGCCGAGGAACTGGCGGCTGTGGACTACAGCAAGCGCTGCCTGGAGTCCAGCAAGCGCGTCGAGTATGTTGCCGGTCACTCCAAGAACCTTAAAGGGACATTCCAGCATGTCCTTAAAGAGGCGGCCGCCGATGTTAAGGCAGCGGCCGAAGAGTTTCGCAGACTCCCCTCTGTTGAGGAAAATCGGAGACTGCTAGAGGACAACACTCGTTTACAAGCGGACAATGCTCGCCTGCATTCGGAGGTTGAAGAGCTGAAGAAGGAGGTGGCCGAGCTCAAGGCTGCCTTTGCCGGTTTCCGAATGGATCGGGGACTGCCCTCAGAAGCTCCAGAGGTACATGAGGTGACCGTTGTGGCGGACACCCCATTTGAGCTATCCCCGCTACCGCAGCGGGTCACAGCCAGGCGGCGAACGACGGTATCGGAAAAGGGTGACCATCTTTCCCAGAAACCATCGTCTAGCCACGAGGAAATGCTGCAGACTGTTCTGCAGCAGGTGGGCTTGATGCTTGACGCGCGACTGGGTCCAGTCGTGACAACATCACAGGCGGAGCTCTCGCAGCCTTCTGCGGCTCGGGAGCTGGCTGCTCCGTCTAAGGACGGTCCAGGCCGTGCCAAGGTGAGAGCACAGCCTACGGAAGCCTCCAAAAAGAGGGAAAAGGCGCCTCCCAAAACGGCCAAAAAGGGGAAGAAGACCAAGGCAGCGGACGTCCAATCTGCCGCCTCTGGGTCGGGCCCCTCCAAGGCCGCCTCATTGGTGCCAGTGCCGGTGACAGACCAACCCGAAGGAGAATGGGTCGAAGTCAAGAAGCGCAGGAAGAAGAAGAAGAAGGTAGCAGCACCTAGCGCAGCTCCCCCTCCTTCTGGGAACAAACGGTCTGCAGCTGCAACGTCCAAGGCTGCAATGGCCAAGGCTGCTGCTGCTAAGACCCAGGTGGACCCGAAGAAGAAGCTCCGACCCCCGAGAACGGCGGCAGTTGTTTTGACACTGCGTCCGGAGGCGGAACAAAGGGGCATGACGTACGCCTCCGCCATCCTCAAAGCGAGAGAAAATGTTAAGCTCTCTGAGCTGAACATTCCAACGCCTAGGTTTCGGGCAACGGCGACCGGATCCCGCATCCTGGAACTTGCAGGTGCGGCCGGCAACCAGAACGCCGACACTCTCGCTGAGAGGATCAGGGAGACAATGGCGGACGTTTTCATGGTAGGCAGGCCGACAAAATGCGCGGATCTCAGAATATCCGGACTGGACGACTCTGTTGTCAAAGCTGACATTGTCACAGCAATCGCAGAGACGGCCGGATGTTCTGAGGATAGCATCAAGGTGGGCGAAATTAACTTCGCGGGGCCTAGCGGTGTAGGTTCTGCTTGGGCCAAATGTCCCATTGCAGCCGCCAAAAAGGTGCTAGACATCGGTCGACTCAACATGGGGTTCAGTTCGGCACATGTTCGTGCCCTCGATCCCCGGCCTAAGAGATGCTTCCGGTGTTTTGAAGGAGGGCACATAAGTGCAAAATGCAAGTCTCAGATAGACCGCAGCGGGCTCTGCTACCGTTGCGGTAAGGCTGGCCATCTTGCGGCCGCGTGTGTGGACAGACCACATTGTCCAGTCTGTGCAGACGCTAAGCGGCCATGTGAGCATAGCGTGGGAAGCGGGCTCTGTGTAGTGCGCAACAAGAAGGGAACGGTGGCTAGGAAGAACAAGTCAGTCCCAGCACCGTCGAGCGTCCAGCAGGCGCCGGAGGTAGTAACTGAGAAATCCGTTAATGGATAGTACGACCTTAACTCGTTACTTCCTCCAGGCGAACCTGAACCACTGCGCTGGAGCGCAGGACTTATTCCTGCAATCCATGGCGGAGTGGTCGGTAGACATAGGAGTGGCGGCGGAGCCATATTTTATACCATCTAGGCCCAACTGGGCCGTCGACACAGAGCGCTCGGTGGTCATCACGGCCACACCTAAGCCTCTGTCTCCGCCCCTCTCGGTGAAAGAGTCTGGCCCCGGATACGTGGCGGCTAAATGGGGGGATACGGTTATCGTCGGGGTGTATTTCTCGCCCAATAGGACGCTAGCCGAGTTTGAGGTCTACCTAGCGACCCTCAATGAAGTTGTTAGGCGAGCGTCCCCGCTTCACGTATTTGTAATCGGTGACCTCAACGCCAAGGCCACGGCTTGGGGCTCTCCTTCCAATGATCCCCGAGGCGACGCCGTTCTCGATTGGTCAGTAGAGTCCGGTCTCTGCTTACTGAATCAGGGCTCCGTCAACACATGCGTGCGGCAACAGGGAGGCTCAATTGTCGATCTGACTTTTGCCACGCCTTCTATCGCAGCGCGCGTCATGTCCTGGGGAGTACAAGAAGACGTCGAGACGCTCTCAGACCACTTGTATATCCGGTTTGAGGTCTCCCCTAGTGCGAATGCGCATCCTCCTCAAAACGGCGGTGTTTCGCCATTTCCGCGCTGGTCCGTTAAGAAAATGGATAGGGAGATTCTTATGGAGACCGCAATGGTCCAGTTGTGGTTCTCCCGATCAGCGCTTGGGAATGTCGAGCAGGAAGCCGCGTGGTTCAAGGAGGCTATGACGCGCGTATGCGACGCGGCCATGCCGCGGGTGAAACGCCCTCCACCAAGGAAGGCTGTATATTGGTGGTCACAAGAGATTGCCGATCTCCGTGTGGAGTCCAACGCGGCAACGAGGGCCTACACAAGGCAGCGTAGGAGGAGGATCCGCGACCTTCAACTAGAGGAAACTCTCAAAGTCGCGTATAAGGCTGCAAAGAAGGAGCTGCAACTGGCGATTTGCCGATCCAAATTACAGTCGAGACAGGAACTGCTCGAGGGACTTAATCGAGACCCTTGGGGGCGCCCGTATCAAACGGCACGGGGGAAACTCCGCAGCCTCGGCCCCCCAATTACGGAAGCCCTTGAGCCTCCAGTCCTGGAGAGTGTTGTGGCAAGCTTGTTCCCGATCCGGGCAGAGCATGTGCCGCCTCCAATGGCCCCTCCGCGCCATGTCGTCGTTGAGCCTACGTCCCATGTGCCGTCAATTACCACTGACGAGTTGGACGATGCCTTTGTAAGGCTCAAGAGCAAAAACACCGCTCCAGGACCCGACGGCGTTCATGGTCAGGTGTGGGTCTTAACATCGGAGGTGTTAGAAGACCGGTTCAGGGCACTGCTGGATGCTTGCCTAGAGACAGGACAATTCCCATCTCTTTGGAAGACGGGGAGGCTGGTCCTGCTGCAGAAGGAAGGGCGACCGGTAGACTCGCCGTCTGCGTACCGGCCAATTGTGTTGCTTGACGAGGCTGGGAAACTCTTTGAGAGGATCCTGGCCTCGCGCATTGTACGGCACCTTACCGTCAATGGCCCTGACCTGGCGGATTGCCAATACGGCTTCCGGACAGGGAGATCCACGATTGACGCCATCAAATGTGTTAAGTCCTTGTCCGAAGAGACGGTCTCGCGAGGGGGAGTGGTATTAGCAGTGTCATTAGACATTGCGAACGCTTTTAATACCCTCCCCTTTGCATGCATAGAGGAGGCACTTCGCCATCACAACGTTCCGGGATACCTTCTGCGGATTATTGGCAGTTATCTCCGGGACAGGGTAGTGGTATACGCGGACAGGAATGGACTGGTGCGGCGTCGGAACGTCACGTGCGGTGTTCCACAGGGGTCGGTCCTCGGACCCCTTCTGTGGAACATTGGATATGATTGGGTGCTGCGCGGTGCGCTGTTGCGAGGCCTGAGTGTGGTGTGTTACGCCGACGACACTCTGGTCACCGCCCGCGCAGATACATTCAAGGATGCCGCCCAGCTGGGCACTGTCGGTGTCACTCAGGTGGTTCGGCGAATAGAGCTGCTGGGTCTTAAGGTGGCGTTAAACAAAACGGAGGCTATATACTTTCATGGCCCCCGCAAGAAGCCGCCGGTGGATGCGCACCTTACAATAACGGGTGTTAGGATAGACGTCGGTACTAACATGAAGTACCTAGGATTAGTACTTGACAGTCGGTGGAACTTTAACGCCCACTTTGAGCGGCTAGCCCCAAGACTGGTCGGAGCAGCGGGAGCCCTGGGCAGATTACTGCCGAACCTGGGTGGCCCATGTGCAAGTGTGCGCCAACTATACCTAGGGGTGGTGCGGTCTATGGCCCTGTACGGCGCGCCCGTGTGGGTCGACGCCCTGAACGCTCGTAACAGAACTCTGCTGCGGAGACCGCAGCGGGTGATAGCAATCAGGGCTGTTCGAGCATACCGCACGGTCGCATACGAAGCAGCATGCGTGCTGGCAGGAACCCCACCCTGGGACTTAGATGCGGAAGTCCTGGCTGCAGTTTACGAGCAGTCAGCTCGAGTTCGTGAGCTAGGAGGGAGGCCAATGCCTGAAGAAGTTAATGGTTGGCGCAGGCGTGCACAGAAAGCGACTATGCGCAAATGGTTAGGGCGGCTTGAGCAACCGTCAGCCGGTCACTGGACCATAACGGCGATTCGGCCCGTCCTCAAAAGATGGGTTGAGCGTGAGGAAGGGTCGCTCTCTTTCCGGTTGGTTCAGGTCCTCTCGGGGCATGGCTGCTTCGGGAGGTACCTATGCCACATCGCCGGAAGAGAACCGACTACGGTTTGCCATCATTGCGGGGCACCGGAAGATACAGCTCTGCACACGCTGGCTGAGTGCCCAAGCTGGGCACAAGAGCGGTTGGAGTTGGAGGTGGTGGTAGGTCCCGACCTGTCACTAACAGCAGTGGTCGAGGCCATGCTGGTGGACAAAAGGTCGTGGGATGCGGTCCTCTCTTTTTGCGAGCAAATCTTGTCGCAGAAGGAGGCGGCGGAACGCGCCAGAGAGGAAAACCCTGACTCTGGAGTAATTCGCCGACGGCGGACAGGAAGGAGAAGGCGTGGTTTTGCCCAGCTTCTCCCTCCGTAAGCAAACCAAAGGTTTGCAAGGCGAGCCCTCAGCAGGGCAACCGTCCCCACCGTTGCGGTAGAGTCGCTAGACGATTACCCGGGACGACGGGTATAGAGCGGTAGGCGGGAGATACAGAGGTTTTTATTGGGTAGGCCCCTTCTCCTCCCGACGTGCGTCGAGAGCAGAAGGGGAGAGCCCCAATTCAACTTGGTAACAAGCTTTCCTCTGTCTAAAAAAAAAAAAAAAAAAAGGTTAGGTTAGGTTAGGTTGGGGTGCGAGTCGGTTGACCTCCTCGTGGTGCACCCTGGGCAACGGGCAGCCTCAACACTCTCCTCCAATGAGGAGTTTGCGTGAGACTGACCGGCTAACAAACCGACAGCTCCTAGGTGCGTGCCTACTTTGGGCCGCACTGCTCGCTGCTCCTTCTGAGCGGCTTTGAGAGGAGTTCAACAAAGACGGCCGCCCCTTAAGGGTTCTCAGGTCGCAACGGGGGGAAAGGGGAACACCGCCAATGCGGTGTAACGGGGGCCTACGCCAGCCTCCGATCGTCGTAAACCACTGCGGTCTCTGCAACGACCCCCACCTGTGGCGTTGTGGGGTACGCGGGTTCCGTGGTGGAGCGAGGGCTTGCCTTAGCCGGCCGGCCGCGTGAAGGACACACTATAAAACCCGAGAGAAAACTCGTAAAAACCTGCCAATACTTCCCGACCTTGGCAGTCGGTAGGGTTCCCTGCGTATGAGACCACTGCGCAGGGTGACTTTTTGTTGTTCTCTTACTCGTGGGACTTTTATGGATCCAAATATTTTTTCTGACGTTAAGGAGAAGTCGGCGAGGTCTGTCCGCAGATCCGTCGTGGTTAGTGGGGAGATGTCCCGAAAGGGTAGAGAGTTGGACGGAGATCGGAACCTGTCGGATGGCGAGGGCAAAAGCTCTGAAATAGAATTTGAGCCGGTGCCTGATCCGATGGAAGTGAATGAGGAGCGTAGAAAGCGTACGTACGCCAACTCTACCATCGACTCAGGGGAAGATGCTGATGATGGTGCCTCGGGAAGGGCAAATTGTAGAAAAGTCAGCTCTACAGCTAGAGGCAGAACAAGGAAGCCATCAATAGTGCTTGGTAGAGTTGGGAAACAAGCGGCGAGGCTTGGAACAAGTGTTGGCCTAGCAGAAGCCAAGAGGGCTGTTAGAGACCCCTCGGAGGAGGAAGAGTCGGAGGAGGAGGTTTCAGCTCCCCCGAGGGCTACCGCTAATAGAAGAGCCTTTTTGAAGGAAAACGAGGGAGGAAAAGACGACCCAGAGGCCAAACTTTTAAATAGCAGGGATGTTGCAACCCTGAGGGCCGAAATGATGCACAAATCAAAAGAGGAGCTCCTAGAGACGGCCTACAAGAGCCTCATTGAGGTGTATACATGCACCGCAATCTCTGGGAACTTAAAAGGGACGGTCCGCAGGGACATTAACGAGGGAATCAAGTCGATGCTGGTCTGTGTGGAGTCCCTCAGAGACATGTCCATATCGGAGGAGTCCAAAAGGCTCCGGAGGGACAACGAGAGGCTCCGGCGTGAGGTGGAGCTTCTGCGGACCGAAATCCGGGTCGTAAAAGAGGATCAGCAGGAACGCAGATCAGCCCGGAAAGGCACAGATGTGCAAAGGGAGGTGGCCGTCTCACTCGGCGACAAGTTGGAGTCGTTTAAGGCCGACTTGTATAAGTCTCTCGGGGGGATGCTCAACGCCCGAATGGACGAAATGGAGAAAAGACTCCCATATGAGCCCCCCATGAGGCCGCCGCTGGCGCACGAAAAGAGGAGGGTTGAGGCCGGCTACGCGAGTGCGATTACTGGGCCTCCCGAGACCGGACATAGTGCACCGCCGGAGGTCGCGTCGGTGCGGATACCAGTGTGGGAGAATCCCCCATTGCCCCAAAGGGCACCGACTAGGGAGCCTCCCCCAACACGGTCGGCCTCTCCCAGCTTGGCGGCGGCTTCTAGCACGCCTGCGGTGGAATGGAAGGAAAAGCTCTCCTATAGTGCAATGAGGAGGGCAAAGAAAGCCGCCGCCGCGGCCGCCAAGGCCTCCAGGACGGGTGCAAATGCACCAAGTAAGATGGCCGCCGCGGGTTCTGCTCCCGCGGCACAAAAAGGGGTGAAATTGGTGACGCCACGATCCTCGGTGGTCACAATAACACTCAAGCCGGAGGCCATGGCCAACGGCGCCACTTATGCCTCCGTAATGGAGAAGGCAGTTGGCGCCATCAAACTACAGGACTTCGGCCTGGAGGCGGTCAGGATGAGGAATACGGCGGCTGGTGGACGTAAGCTGGAGATCCCGGGTACGACCAGCGGGCCCAAAGCAGACGCGCTTGCGGCAAGGCTGAAGGAGGTGATTGCGGAGGAGGCAGACGTGGGGAGGCCTTTTAAGAAGGCCGAACTTCGCCTTGTGGGCCTGTCCGACGATGTCAGTCAGGACAAGGTCATGGCGGCGATTGTCGCAAAAACTGGAGTGACCCCGGGCATGGTTTCACTGGGAGAAATCCGTGTCGGACCATGGGGGTCGAATTCGGTTCTGGTCCGACTTCCAGTTGCGCAGGCGAAGGCTTTGGTGGAGGAGGGTCGTCTGACGATAGGGTGGGCGCACGCCCAGGTTATCGCGCTGGAGAACTTGCCGGTGAGGTGTTACCGCTGTTACGGTACGGGCCACACAAAACACACGTGTGACTCAAAAGAGGATAGGAGTGCACTATGTTTCCGCTGTAGTGCGCCGGGCCATATAGCAGGGGGTTGTACGGCGGAGAAGCCTAACTGCGTGGTTTGCAAAGAGGCAAGGCTCCCGTACGACCATTACCTGGGAGGGAGGGCCTGCAGGCCCCCGATAACCAAGCCGAAGATGGCCCCTTGGACCAGGGCCACTCCAGCAGCGGCGGGGCGAAATGCGCCAATGGATGTAGAGCAAGCAACGGGACCAAATGTTAGCACGCCATAAGATAGTACTGCAGGCGAATTTAAATAACGCCGCCAATGCCCAGGACCTTATGTTACAGCGAATGGCGGAGATTGGGGCGAACGTGGCTATTGCAGCGGAGCCTTATTCCATTCCTGCACGGCAGAATTGGATAGGATCTACCGATGGAAAAGTGGTCATCACTACCCCGGCCAATTCCACCTTGGCCCCAATATCTCTGCGGGAGAGGGGTGTCGGGTATGTGGCGGTTGCATGGGGGGACATCGCCCTTGTTGGGCTGTACTTCTCGCCCAACCGTACCCGCAGAGAGTTTGTAGATTTCATCGGTAGAGTCCAGGGGGTTGTCCGTAGGCTAGCTCCGCTGCAAATTGTCGTCGCCGGAGACTTGAACGCCAAGTCGAGGTCCTGGGGTTGCCCTGTAACCACCAACAGAGGGGAGGCGGTGGAGGACTTTTGTGTGGAGGCTGGGCTGGTCCTGCTAAATAGGGGTAACGCCAGCACATGCGTGAGGTGGCAGGGGGAGTCTATCGTGGACGTCTCGTTCGCAACCCCCGCCATAGCCTCGCGCGTCACAGACTGGAAGGTGCTGGACCAGGAAACTCTAAGTGACCATCTTCATGTGTCCTTCAGGATCTCCAGCACCCCAACAGCTGGTCTTACCCCCCCCCAAGGCGTTCGCACATCGGGGTTTAAGCGTTGGGCGCTCACGCGCCTCAATAGAGATGCTGCAACAGAGGCGGCTATAGTGGAGGGCTGGTCATCGTCTCCGCCTGCCGATATGGACATCGATCAATGGGCGGTCCAATTCCGGAGTGCAATGACAAGGATATGTGACGCCGCTATGCCCCGGGTTGGAGACCGCCCACAGCAGAGAGCTGTGTATTGGTGGTCGGCTAACATCGAGAACCTTCGTGCCGCCTGTACGCATGCGAGGCGGCTCTACCAGAGGTGCCGCAGGAGGCGACACACGTTGGAGGAGGAGGAGGAGCTTTATAGCGGACTTAGCCAGGCGAGGTGGGACCTCAAGGTCGCGGTTCAGCGTGCAAAGTCGTCGGCATGGGAGGAGTTCTTGGCCGACTTGGATAGGGACCCATGGGGGCGCCCGTATCGTTCCGTTCGTAACCGGATGCGAAGTTCGGCGCCTCCCACTGAGTCGTTCCAGCCAGAGCTCCTGACCCGAATTGTTGAAGCGCTGTTCCCGAGCAGAGTGTTTGAGGTGGCACCCTTTGTTGCCCCTGAGCACGACACTGAGGTGGACATCCGGTCTATCCCCTGTGTGACGGATGAGGAGATAGGGATGGGTATCGACCGCCTTCGCCTCAAGAAAAAGGCGCCGGGCCCGGATGGGGTGCATGGCAGGGTTTTGGCTCTCGCCCTGAACCATGTAGGGCCCAAGATGATGGGGCTATTAAATGCCTGTCTCCAGCGGGGGAGGTTCCCACAGATTTGGAAGGAGGGGAGGCTCTGCCTCTTGAAGAAGGAGGGTCGACCAACCGACTCTCCATCCGCTTTCCGCCCAATTGTGCTCCTCGATGAGGCGGGAAAGCTGTTCGAGAGGATTATTGCCTCTCGAATTGTGGAGCATCTGAGAAGTGAGGGTCCCGACCTTGAGGAGACCCAATTTGGCTTCCGCCGTGGTAGATCCACGGTGGATGCCATACTGATGCTGAAGAGAGCGACGGAAGAGGCCGTCGCTAGGGGGGAGAGGGTGTTAGCGGTATCACTAGATATCGCCAACGCGTTCAACACCCTCCCCTTCAGTGCGATAATTGAGGCATTAAGATACCACAAGGTGCCGTGGTACTTAAGAAGAGTGGTTGGGGACTACCTGGAAAATAGAGCGGTACTCTTCTTGGAGCCGGGTGGTGCGTGTATACGGGCGCACAGCATGGTGTGTGGAGTCCCACAAGGGTCGGTGCTTGGGCCGCTATTATGGAATATGGGTTACAACTGGGTCCTGAGGGGGACTCTCCTCCCCAGGACGAGTGTCATTTGCTATGCAGATGACACTCTAGTCACGGCAAGGGGCCGTGACTACCAGGAAGCTTCCCGTAGAGCGGCTGCAGCGGCCACTCTGACGGTGAGGAGAATCAGGATGCTGGGGCTGGAGGTGGCGCTGCCGAAAACCGAGGCCATCCTCTTCCATGGTCCTCGGGGCAGGCCGCCCAGCAATGCCCATGTCCGGGTAGATGGTGTTTCCATCAGGGTTAAGTCCCAGATAAAATATTTGGGACTAACCCTGGATAGTAGATGGAAGTTCGAGCCACACTTCGCCAATCTCGCTCCGAGGGTGGTCGGAGCGGCGATGGCCTTGTCAAGGCTCTTACCTAATGTGGGAGGGCCCGGAGATAGTTGCCGAAGGTTGTATGCGGGCATACTAAAGAGTATGGCCCTGTACGGCGCCCCGGTTTGGTCGGACGCCCTGTCTCGGAAAAACGTCGCCTACCTGCGTAGACCGCAGAGGACAGCGGCTATCCGAGCCATCCGGGGATACCGTACGGTGTCGTTTGCGGCGGCGACCGCCATTGCGGGCATGGTACCGTGGGAACTCGAGGCCAAAGTGGCAACGGAGGTCTACGAGTTCCGCGCGGAAGGGAGGGCCAGAGGTGAGAGGCTCGCGCTTGCAGAGATAGAGGGGGCGAGACGAGAAGCCTTCGACATGGCGGTGTGGCAATGGGAGGAGTTATTGAGAACCCCAGAAGCCGGAGCCCGCACGACGGAGGCGATCCGCCCAGTGCTGCAGAGGTGGCTAGATAGGCCCCATGGAAGGATGAGTTATCATCTCACGCAGATACTTACCGGACATGGGTGCTTCGGTGGGTATCTGCACCGGATTGGTAGGGAGGAAACTTCAGTCTGCCATCACTGCGGCGACGAAGTGGACTCTGCACAGCATACCCTGGAGGTCTGCAGTGCTTTTTCGCAGCAGAGACGTGTGCTGGAGATGTCGCTGGGTGCAAGAGGCACTCTAGCCCTGACAGATGTGGTTGCCGCAATGGTGGAGAGCGAGAGTAACTGGGCAGCGGTGGCAGGCTTCGCCGCGGAATGCATGGGCCTCAAAGAGGAGGCCGAACGCACCCGGGAAGAGTCTGCCAACGCTGCGCCAGCCAGGAGAAGGAGGACAGGGAGGCGGCGTCGGAGGTACGCCGACCTCCATCCACCCTAAGGTGATGCCGGATCGTCTGGCGTAGTCAGGTTCTGACCTGATGCGCCATGACGATCCGAAGACTTCGTAGTTAGGAATTTAGGAATTAGGAAATTGTAGAAAATAAGTTAGCTATTAGGAACTAATAGGAATTTAGGAATTAGGTAGGAAATAAGTTTAGTTTTAGGAAGGAACATAAAGAAGGGGGGGGCATCGGCATGGCTATTTCAGTATAGCACCCCAGATGCCCCCCGGGGGTCCTACGGACCGCTGTTGTGTCCTTCTCCTATGTCGTGTTGTCTTTCTCGTTGTCGTTGTTGGTGTTGGGTTGTTGGTGGTCGATGTGTTGTTGTGGTTGTGGTTGTTTGTTTGTTTAGGTCATAAGGAAGGTGAACGGAGACTCTGCATAAGACCATGGCGAGCGACGAGACGGCTGTATGGTCGAAGCCGTCTTGTCAAATAGAGCAGTCATGGTGGAATCCCGTTCCATGTAGGTAGGTTAAGGTGTAGGTTAAGGCTGTTGTGTGTCCGCATGCCCTCAAAAGGGGGGCATGTTGTTCTGGTTGTCTGTGATGTCCTGGTTGTCGTGTCCGCGTGTCCACCCAAAGGGTGGGCACGTCAGTCGGATTGTTGTGTCCGCGTGCCCACGCAAAAGCGTGGGTACGTCAGTCTGGTTGTGTGTCCGCGTGCCCACGCAAACGTGGGTACGTCAGTCTGGTTGTGTTGTCCGCATGCCCACGCAATGGGTGGGTGTGTCAGTCCGGTTGTTGTGTCGCGTGTCCACGAAGGTGGGCATGCCGGTCAGGAAAGTGGAGTTTTATGTGTTCACAAACTGTGAGCATGTAGTTTTTGTGGTGCTTTGTGCGTGTAGAGGATGGCTCCCGCGTCGGTATTGCCATTATGGCTAAGGTCCCGTTGTTGCCACTCCGCACTACACCCTAAAAGTTGGTCCCCCGGTGGTTTTAGTGGGTCGGGCATAACATCGCCCATCCCCACACACCTCCCGAGACTGTCTCGGTGAGACGGTCTGATGGAGCAGATTTCCACCGGGAAAAAAAAAAAAAAAAAAAAAAAAAAAAAAAAAAAAAAAAAAAAAAAAAAAAAAAAAAAAAAAAAAAAAAAAAAAGGTTAGGTTAGGTTAGGTTAGGTTAGGTTAGGTTGGGGTGGGGTGCGAGTCAGATGACCTCCACGTTGGTGCACCCTGGGCAACGGCTGGTTCCAACAGTCTCCCGCTCTGGCGTGTAGTAGACGCTTGGACCCAGCCGGCTGACATCTGACTAGGCGGGGTCCCTTCTGGACCTCGCAGCTCCCATACGTGGCCCACTTTGGGTCGCATAACTCGCTTGCTCCTTCTGAGCAGTGAGAGGAGTTTTTGACGGCGTCCCTTCTGGGCGTCGTAACAAAGACGGCCGCCTCTTAAAGGTTCTCAGGTCGCACGGGGGGGAAAGGGGGCACCGGTGAGAGCGGTGCAACCGGGGTGTACGCCAACCCCGAAGCCGTTATCTGCCCTTTTGCGGCAACGACCCCACCGTTGGCGCCGTGGGTACGCTGCGATTGGGCAGACCGGAGGCCAAACGGCCGCGGGAAGGAAAACCCATCAAACCCCGGAGAACACCGGCTAAAAACCTGTCGGTACCTCCCGCCCCCGACAGTATATAGGGCGCCCTCGGCGTGTGGACGACGCGTGGGTGACCTTTTTGGTCCAACGGGGAAGGGCAGCCCCTAAATTGCCATCGTATGGAGGGGGATGACAACCCGCAAATTGTCAAACAAAACATGATAAGTCGCATTACGAATACATTACCCCAGGAGGGTACCCGCCGGGAGGCGGGAGAATCCCTCCCTGAGGCCAGCGGATCGGGTTCGCCCGGCACGCTTGCTTCAGGCATGCCCACCGTTTCTGGGGGGGGCAACGTGTTGCGCAGAGAGGGGAGGACAGTGGAGGCTGCGGGGTGCTCGGATTCGGACACTGGTTCCGTGATCCTGAGACCCGAAGGCAGCAATCGGCGCAAGAGGCCGCGCGACGTTGAGATCGACTCCGATGACCTCTCGGGGGCCGAGTCGGTGATGTCGACGGCTTCAGTGCCGAAGTTTTCGACGGCTCGACGTGGGAGAGCTCCCACTGTCGGTACATCCGTTGGGATTAGTGCGGCCAGGGCTGCTCTTACTCGTGCGCGTCTGCACGAGTATGAGCAGCAACTGGACGAGGATGAGCAGTTCTGCCAGGAACTGGATGTGAGGCTGACCGCTGACCGCCAACGCAGAGGCGTAGTCATTCCCGAGGGTATTGGGCGGGCGGGGCTGTCCAAAGGACGCCCGACACCTCGCCAGTACCCCTCGAAAGCTGACATGGCAGTCGCTAGGAGGGAAGCGGAAGAGGCCTGTCGTATAGAGGTGCCGCCCGTTGCTGGTCCGGACGACCTCATGACGGCCGAAGAGGTGCAGGAGATAGGCCTCAAGTGTGCTTTCGCGGTGCAGGAGGTGTCCCGGACATCCGGGAACCTCAAGGGCACCTACCAAAGCACACTGAACCACGCGTCGATGACGTTTCGGAGGTGTTTGGCCAATCTCACGTCGCGGTCCACAACGGACGAGTCGCGACGTGTCGAGGAGGCAAATTGCCGGCTGAGGGAGGAGGTGCACGCCCTGCGAAGGGAGGTAACGTCGCTGAGGACTATGGTTGACCAGGTTGGGTTGGAGTTAGGGTCTCCCCGTCGGGAGCAGCCCCATCGTCCGACCACCAGGTCCCAAGACCAGGCCGTTCTGACGGCAATCGCGGAGCTGCGGCGCAATATGGAGGCGAATAACGCCACCGTAAGCGCTCGCCTTGACGGACTCGAGACGAGTCGAGATGTGCCTGTGCGTGCCCGTCCACCCCGTGCGGATGACCGCGGACACCGGGGGGGAGACTTCCCGGTGCTTCCCGCGCCCGATAGGGTTGTTGGACGGAGGCTGGCCACGCCCTCTCGATCCTCGTCCGTCTTGCCTGAAGTGCGCCTCCCCACTCCTCGAGGGAGTACAGTTCCAAATCCATCGGATCCGCCCCAGCCCGTATGGGAGACGGCGGTCCGTGGAAAAAGGAGGAAGAGGGCGAGAGGGGATCCCTCCACACGGGCGACAACCCGCCCGCCGATTGCTCCAGTCCCGGCACCTGCGTCAACTCGCAAAGCTGTGCCGTCTCGCTCAGCGCCACAAGCAGCAACTGATGCAGCTCCAAGGAAGAGGAGACCGCGAAGGCGGAAACTAGTGAGGCTTAGGCAGCCCACCTCAGCGGCGGTGGTGGTAAAGCTGCGCCCGGAGGCCTTGGCGATGGGCGTCACATATGCTGACGCCATCAAAAAGGCCCAGCAGGCCATCTCCCTGCCCGACCTCGGTATCGAGGCGGTCAGGTCGAGGACGGCCGCCACCGGAGCGCGGCTATTTGAGGTCCCCGGATCAGAGAGCGGCGCGAAGGCCGATCTGCTCGCCCAAAGGCTGGAGCAGGTGTTGTCGGAGGTGGCCACGGTTGCCCGGCCTGAAAAGCACGCGGATATCCGCGTGTCAGGGCTGGGCACGTCTTCAACCACCGAAGACGTCGCCGCAGCACTTGCGGCGAGAGCTGGTTGCCCAATTGAGGCTTTGAGGGTGGGACGCATAAGGATGGGTCCCAATTTCGCCGGGAGCACCATCGTGCGCTGCCCCCTTCGTGCGGCAAAAGCGCTCGTCGGTCAAGGCCGATTTCTCCTCGGGTGGAGCATGGCCCTGGCGGTCGCCCTCGAGCCCCGCCCAATGCGGTGTTACCGCTGCATGGGCGTGGGCCATACGCGGCAGAGGTGCCCCAGCGCGGTCGATCGTTCCGGACTTTGTTTCCGGTGCGGACTGCCTGGGCACCGAATGAGGGAGTGCTCTCGCGAGCCCAAGTGCGCGGTGTGCCTCGCGGCACAAAAGCCGCATCATCACCTGATGGGAGGTAGGGGTTGTAGTCCCCCTACCGTCAGGGGCTGCCCTGATCCCCCCGCAACGGGGGCGGAGACTGCCCAGAGGGAAGCCGCTTCAATGGAGCCAATGGTGGAGCCCCCTCCGCCAGCGATGTCGGACATGGAGGCGACGGAAGAGCTATCGTCGCCCCAGGCCGTTGTCCCTATTGCCGACCACCCATGTACCTCTCCTTTGAGAGGAGCTGGGTCGGGAAGCATCAGGAAGGTAGAGGATGAGGTGCGGGACGCAAGTCCGAGACGCACCTCTCCTTCTCGGCCCAAGCCGCTGAGAGCGCCGGACGGGCGGTTCATGAAAAAACCCCCCACTAGACCATGATCGGAAAAACCTGCAAGGGTGTAGGCGGCCTTCTAGCAGGCCGCACAGCGGAAGGGCACCAACGTGCTGCTGGTGGGAGGCGCGGCCCATTATCATTGACAGATTCCGCGCCAACCACAAAATCAGGCTGACTGCAGGTCCCGGGGGTTTTAGTGGGTCGGGCAGACCATCGCCCAACCCCACATACCCCGACAACGGGTTGAGCACACTGCTCCCCGTGGGATGACTTGGGAGCAAGTTTCCCCCGGGTAAAAAAAAAAAAAAAAAAAAAAAAAAAAAAAAAAAAAAAAAAAAAAAGGTTAGGTTGGGGTGCGAGTCAGATACCTCCACGTGGTGCATCCTGGGCAACGAGTGGTTCCAACATTCTCCGTTCGGAGAAGGTTGGGCCCAATCGGCTAACATCTGGCAAGGCGGGAGCCCCTTCTGGGCCCTGCAACTCCTATGTGCGTGCCTACTTTGGGCCGCACTACTCGCTGCTCCTTCCGAGCAGCTTTGAGAGGAGTATCACAAAGACGGCCGCCCCTTAAGGGTTCTTAGGTCGCAACGGGGGGAAAGGGGAACACCGCGAAAGCGGTGCAACGGGGGCCCACGCCAGCCCCCGATCATCGTAAACCACTGCGGTCTCTGCAACGACCCCCACTCGCGGCGTTGTGGGGTACGCGGGTTCCGTGGTGGAGCGAGGGCTTGCCTTAACCGGCCGGCCGCGTGAAGGACACACTATAAAACCCGAGAGAAAACTCGTAAAAACCTGTCAACATTCCCCGCCCTTGACAGTATGTAGGGTTCCCCGTGTATGAGGCCACTGCACGGGGTGACTTTTATTTGTTCTCTACTCGTGGGTTAAGTGTACAGAATGAACAATAACTTTTTTGACGTTTCGGAGAAGTCGGCGGAGCCTGATTCCAGGTCCGTCGTGGGTAGTGGAAGTGTGTCCGACTCTAACGAGAAGGACGTGGAAGTTTGTAGCGCTTCAAGCGCGAAGTCCAGCAAGGACAAGGAGGTGAAGGAGAGGCCCAGAAGATCGGGCCGAGGTGTTCTGTCCCATAAGGACATTGAAAAGCCCTCAATGGGCAAGGTGGAAGATGGGTCTAGTCGCAAGGCCAAGGCCCTAAGCGTCTCTCTGACGCGGCTCGACTTAGAGAGCATGCGTTCTGCCGATCGCAGTCGCAGTCGCAGCCGTCGTCGTGGTGGCACTAAGGTGGATGCCACTGTCTTTTTGTCGGCAGGGGAAGAGGACGACCAGCTGTCCGATTCCTCATCGTCGACTCTGACAGGAACAAAGAGGCCCCGAGCGGACTTGTCTTCTGAGTCTGACAACGACTCAGTTCGCTCGGCGCCCAAGGTGATGTCCGGTCCGTCTGGGCGCAGAGGTCGTGGTCGTCCTCCGACCACGGGCCAATATGTCGGATGGGCCAAGGCCAAAAACGAGTATGTCGAGGCTCAGCGCCGCGAACTCGAACTTCAGGCCGAGAAAGAATGCGCCGAGATGGCTCGCAAGACGTACGCAACCAGGGCCAGCGGAGTCGAGCTCGTGAGTGGACTCGACAAAGACAAGGAGGCACAAGCACAGGTCGTGGTGCGGCAGGCGGAGGATGATGTGGCCCTGCTGCTCCACGTGGCCGCTACATCTGGTCACCTGAAAGGGACCTACCAAAAGGCCCTTCGGGATGTCGCTGCCTCCTACAAGCAGAACGTTGACCTGTTGCGTCTCCGCACGGTCACTGAGGAGACCGAGGCCCTTAAGGCAGAAAACCGACGCCTTAGTGAGGAGGTGGCAAGCCTCAAGGAGGACATGGCTACATTAAACGCCACGGTGGAGCACCTCCACAGTAAGTGTTACCGTCCTGTGGTAACGCCTTACTCAGGCATGGAGGAAGACATGGAGGTGGTTCCGGACCCACCAGCGATCACACGCTCGGTCCCTAATCTGGACAAGAATCCGAAGGTGGTGAAGACCAAGCCGAAGGCGAAGGTTAGGGCAGAAAAACAGCCCCCACCCCTTCCTGAAGTCGACCAAACCCTAATGGGTGAGGTCATGCGGCAGGTTGGCTTCATGCTGTCGACGCGGCTCGAGTCGATCGAGGCAAGGCTGCCTCCTGAGCCGCGTCTGCGCCCGCCGCTTGCGGCGGACGCCAAAAATAAGGCTAATGCTGCTAAGGCAACATACGCGTCGGCGACCGTTCCCCGTTCATCGGGACATGTGGAGAAGCCTCCCGCTGTTAAGGCAGCACCTCAGGGAGGCAACAAGCCCGGCAAGGGGGCTAAGGCTGCTAAGGCCGCATCGGCACCTGCCCCCCCTAAGACGGCTAATCCGAAGTCAAATCCGACTAGGAATTTTACGGCCGAGGAGGAATGGACTCCTGTGGTCGGAGGCCGCAAGGCCAGGCGTAAGGCTAGGAGTAAGGCGCCGCCCAAGTCGCAGCCGAACTCCCAGGGCAAGCAGGCCAAACGGCAGGCTCCTGCCCGCAAGAGGAAGCCCAAACTACGGCCACCAAGATCTGCGGCCGTAGTCTTGAATATCCAGCCGGAGGCAGCGGAGAGAGGCATCACGTTTGCCGACATTCTGCGGAAGGCGCAGGAGAGCGTAGTGCCGGCTGATTTGGGCATTGAATATGTCCACTTCAGGGAGTCAGCGACAGGTGGTCGTATCCTCCACTTGCCGACTACTGCGACTGATGAGCAGGCCGACCAACTGGCTGGCAGACTCAGAGACGCTGTCGGCGACGTCGCTAGAGTCGCCCGTCCTCTTAAGCTCGCAGACCTCAGGGTTACGATGCTTGGCGACATGGTCCGGCCTGAGCACGTGGTGAATGCGGTGGCGAGCTTGGGGGGCTGTCCAGCCGATTCCATCAAGGTTGGCAGCCTTAGGAAAGGTCCTGGTGGCATGAACACGCTCTTCGTGCAATGCCCCATACCTGCCGCTAAGGTGGTGATCGGCGCAGGCCGTATCGTTGTCGGGTGGGGCTTTGCCCCGGTAGAGGCGCTAGAGGCACGGCCTATGAAATGTTTCCGGTGCCTCGAAAAAGGGCACACTCAGGCGCGATGTGTGGCCCAGATTGACCGCAGCGAGCTTTGCTATCGCTGCGGTAAGGCTGGACACATCGCATCGTCCTGCCACGCCAAACCGCAGTGCCCTCTCTGTGCGGATGCGAAGCGCCCTGCGAACCACATTGTGGGGAGTAAATCTTGCTCCCCACCGCGAAGGAAGAAGGCGGCCGGCAATGCCGAGACCCGACCTTCAGAAGGCATAAAGCAAACGCCTCGCGTAGACGCAATGGACACCGCTAATGTCTAGTTCGTCTACACGTCATCTTCTACAGGCGAACCTAAACCACGCTGCCGGTGCACAGGATCTCTTCGTGCAATCCATGGCAGAGTGGTCCATAGACATTGCGGTGGCGGCCGAGCCTTACTACATACCAACCCGTTCCAACTGGGTTGCGGACACAAAAGGCTCGGTCGCAATAATCGGTGGTTCTACGACGTCCCCTCCAATCTCGCTCTATGAGCGCGGTGCGGGCTTCGTCGTTGCGAAGTGGGGCGAAGTGTTTGTGGTTGGCGTCTACTTTTCCCCGAACAAGACACTGGCGGAGTTCGAGTCGTTCATCGACCTTCTAGGGACAATTGTCAACCGAGTCCCAACTTCGTCAGTCGTCGTTCTCGGGGATTTTAACGCCAAATCCACGTCCTGGGGCTCTCCGGTCTCCGACCAGCGTGGCGACGCGGTGGACGAGTGGGCAGTGTCCTCTGGACTATGCCTACTGAACAGGGGCAACATTAACACCTGTGCCAGACTGCAGGGCGGGTCGATCGTGGATCTATCGTTCGCATCCCCTGCAGTCGCCCAGCGAGTGTCCGGTTGGACCGTCCTGGAGGGGGTAGAGACTTTGTCGGACCACCGTTACATCAGGTTCGACCTCTCCCCCTCTCAGGGTTCCAGAGTGCGTCGAGCGCCAAATGCGTCTCCGTTCCCGCGATGGGCCTTGACAAAGATGGACAAGGGGTTGCTCATCGAAGCTGCGATGGTTCAAGTCTGGTTCCAGCCTGCGTCTCCACCGACCAATGTCGATGAAGGGGCACAGTGGCTTGCGGAGGCCATGACGGAGGTGTGCAATGCCGCCATGCCTAGAGCTGGCCCGCGCCCTCCAAGACGCGAAGTGTACTGGTGGTCACAAGATCTGGCCACCCTTCGCGTAGAGTGTATTGCCGCTCGCCGGGAATACACGAACCAGCGCAGGCGACGTAGGCGCAATGAGGCTGCCGAGCTGGTCCTCCGCAATGCCTACAAGGAGGCCAAGGAAGCCCTTAAGATCGCCATCTGCAAGGCTAAAGATTCGGCTCACGAGGAGATGCTCGAGGAGCTCAACAGGGACCCATGGGGGCGCCCCTATCGTTCGATTAGGGGCAAGCTCCGAAACGTTGGGCCCCCGTTGACCGAGACACTTGAGCCATCGCTTCTGGAGTCTGTGGTTGGCTCTCTTTTCCCGGAGCGCGGCGCATTCGTGCCGCCCAATATGTGCCGCCATTTGACGCAGGCTGAACAACCAGCTGCTGCCCAGATTCCGCCAATAACATCTGGGGAACTGGGAGCAGCGTTCCTGCGTCTCCGGGCTAAGAAGACAGCCCCTGGGCCAGATGGCATCCCCGGTCGTGCATGGGTGCTGGCTGAGGAGCAGATGGAGGAGAGGTTCCGCGGTCTCTTGGATCTTTGTCTCTCCACGGGACGGTTTCCCACTAAGTGGAAGACGGGCCGGCTGGTCCTCCTCCTTAAAGATGGGCGCCCCTTAGACTCGCCGTCAGCGTACCGGCCCATTGTCCTCTTGGACGAAGCCGGGAAACTGTTCGAGCGGGTCCTGGCGCACCGCATCGTGGACCACCTGAAAACCATTGGTCCGGACCTGGCTTCATGCCAGTATGGATTTCGGGAGGGAAGGTCCACGGTGGACGCTATATTGAGCGTTAAGGAGTCGGCTCAGGAGGCAGTGTCAAAGGGTGAGGTGGTATTGGCGGTGTCCTTGGACATTGCCAACGCCTTCAACAGCCTCCCCTTTGAATGCATCGGCGAAGCGCTGCTCTACCACGGTGCACCCCTGTACCTGCGGAAGATCATCCACGACTACTTGAGAGGGCGAAAAGTCGTATACCAGGACAGGGATGGAGTGCTGCGTAGTCGGTCTGTCACGTGCGGTGTTCCACAGGGGTCGGTGTTGGGCCCGCTTCTGTGGAACGTTGGGTATGACTGGGCGTTAAGGGGCTCCCTATTACGGGGTCTCAGCCTGGTCTGTTACGCCGATGATACCCTCGTTACGGCGCGTGCAGAGGAGTTCCCCGATGCGGCCAGGTTGGCGTCAGTTGGTACGACCCATGTTGTCAGGCGTATCGGCATGCTGGGCCTAAGAGTCGCAGTGGAAAAAACAGAGGCGATTTGCTTCCATGGCGCTCGCAAAAAGCCGCCTCCGGGGGCACATATTGCGATTGACGGTGTCCGTGTCGAGGTCAGCCAGTACATGAAGTACTTGGGGCTGTACCTCGACAGTCGGTGGAATTTTTCAGAGCATTTCCGCCGACAATCGCCGAAGCTTATGAAGACGGCTGCGGCGTTGGGTCGGCTCCTGCCGAACTTGGGTGGCCCCAGCGTGAGCGCTCGGCGACTCTATACCAACGTAGTCAAGTCGATGGCGCTCTATGGGGCGCCCGTGTGGAGCGATGCCCTAAACGCCAAGAACAAGGCCTTGCTGCGTCGCCCGCAGCGGGCTATGGCGATTAGGGCAATAAGGGGCTATCGCACGGTCTCGTTCGAGGCGGCATGCGTGCTTGCCGGAACTCCCCCTTGGGAGCTGGAAGCTGAGGTGCTCACGTCCGTATACAGGCGGAGAGCGGATGCACGGAGCCGGGACGGAGCGGCTCCCGAGGAGGTGGCTAGATGGCGGCAAGACGCCAAAAGTGCGGCTATGCTGCAATGGTACCAGCGCTTGGAAAATCCTAGCGCTGGCCACTGGACCATCGGAGCGGTTCGGCCCGTTTTGGAAAGATGGGTCGACCGCAAGGAGGGCGTGCTCACGTTCCAACTGACACAGGTTCTCAGCGGCCATGGCTGCTTTGGCAGCTTCCTGTGCAGAATTGGACGTGAGCAAAGCGCCGCATGTCACCAGTGTGGTGCCGCCGCCGATACGGCGGAACACACGCTGGCAACGTGCCAGGAGTGGGAGCAGCCGCGCCAAGATCTGCGGGCTGCGATTGGCACCGACCTCTCTCTTGAGGCCGTGGCAAACGCCATGGTCTCCTCCACGAGGTCGTGGGACGCGGTGGTCTCTTTTTGCGACATTGTCATCCGTCGCAAAGAAGAGGCCGAACGCGAGAGGGAGGCTGACCCCCTAGCGGACGCTAACAGGCGTCGGCGTACGGGTCGGCGGAGACGGCTACACGGGCAGTTGCACCCGTCCTAGCCGTCGCGGGGGTGAGGGCTACCACCTTCCTCACACTCCCCGCGACAGTCTCCAGGTGTCGAGGCTACCTTCCGCATCCGGGGGTAGTACTCAGTAGAGGTTCATCCTCAAGGCGTGTCCGAATGGACCACCGCGGCGGGCCGTGAAAGACTCCTCGAGTGCTCGGGGTCCCGCCCTGCGGTCGACGGATGTCCCTGGGTTTTTAGTGGGTCGGGCAGAACATCGCCCATCCCCACACACCTCCCGGCGCTTGCAACAGCCCGGTCGAGACGGTCTGTAAGCAGATTTTCCCAGGTAAAAAAAAAAAAAAAAAAAAAAAAAAAGGTTAGGTTAGGTTAGGTTCCCCCCCATTGTGCTGCCACCTTGTCGTGGTGGGGGGGCTTGCGTGTCCCAAGGACCTTCAAGGCTATGCCGTACAGGGCTTCCCATAACGGACAGGCTTGGAGAGAGGGGCCAGACTAAGAGCGGCACAGGGGTTGTGTCTCTCCGCGTGTCCCTCTGAACTAGCAGAGGGCACAGTGGATGGGACCAGGGTGGGAAAAACCCATAAGGGTTATTTAGGGTGGGGGCGACGGGCTGTCGGTCGCGAGACTGACAGTATGGCTTAGGCCGCCGTCGGCCAACTCGCTCCCCGACCCGTGGGGTCAGGGGTGAGGGCCGCTACTCTGGTAGGGGCCGCGAGGAAGAAAACCTCTCTAAAAAATTACCCAAATCCCAAGCTTAGCACTCGGTGATGGGATGTATGGTTGGGGGGAACCCAACCGCTAGAGGCAGGAGGAGCTCACCTCCATAAAAAAAAAGAGACCAGCTGTGGAACAGTAACAATGAAAGGTCAGTTCAAACAGAAATTACCCCAGGAGGGTACCGGCATCTCCGATGCCGGAGAATCCCTCACCGGGCCTAGCCCGGTCTGCCCCTCGTATTCTGGGGGGGGCAAAAACTGTCCTGAGGGCGAAAGTCCTCAAGCCGCGAGGCGGCCGAATGATGTGTCCCAGGAGACTGCGGAGGAGTCTGACTCATCCGTGATGTCCCTGGTGACTGTGTCGTCATGTGATGACGCAGCGGGGAGGCTGTGGCGCAATGCGCGAAAACGGCCTCGAGAGGCGGTGGAGAAGCGGGTTCCCGCGACGACACCAACCTCAAAAAGAGGGAGAGGGCGGCCCCCCACGACAGGGGAATACGTCGGCTATGCACAGGCAAAGTCGGCGTACGTTAAAGCCCAAAGAGAGGAGATGGCTCTAGAGGATGAGGGAGAGGTGGCGAGGATGGCCCGCGAATTGCGCGAAAAGGGCCGGTCGCAGCGCCTCTCTGAGTCATCATTAGCGTCGCACGACGACGGCGGAATGACGGCGTTGGAGCTGCAAAAGAAGGCAGAAGACAGCGTCCTTCTTATCCAGGCGGTTGCGTCCAAGTCCCGTAACTTAAAGGGGACGATGCAGAAGAACCTCAAGGAGGCCTCTGCCAACTTGCGGGAGGTGGTAGCGGAGCTAGCAGTGCGGTCCGCTACGGAGGAGACGGCTCGGCTCCAAAGGGCCAATGCTCGCCTCCAAAGTGAGGTCGCCGAACTCCGAAAGGAGATGGCAGACATGCGGGCGAGCCTCGCCAAGCCTGTGGAGCCGAGCGGAGCCAACCTCGACATTGCCTCGCTGACGCGCTCGATCATGATGGAAGTGGGGACCATGATCAGCGCAAGGATCGAGGGGCTTGAGATGCGGCTACCTCCTGCGCCACGCCTCCGGCCACCTTTGGCCGCCGACAGGGCGAGGGCTGCGGCTGCGTCCCCCACTCCTACCCCTGTCCGTACCGCCGCTGCTCCGCCGTCAGCGAACCGGGGTGAGGCCGGGCGAGGCGGCCGGAATAAAAATAAAAATCCAGAGGTGGCAGCGCCGACATCTGGCGCTCCGAAGCCCCCGACGACAGCCGAGTCAGAGTGGACAACGGTTGTCAAGCGGGGCAAAAAGAAGAAGGGCAGTGCACCGTTGGAGAAGCTGGACAAGCCGGCAACCCCGCCCAGAAAGAAGGACCCGGCGGCGAGGCTTCGCTCCCCGCGCTCGGCTGCGGTGACCATCACCATCCAGCCGGGTGCCGCGGTGGAGGGCAAGGAGCTCTCATACAAGGATGTGCTCGCCGGGGCTAAGCAGAAGATTGACCTGGTCGGCTTAGGCCTGACGGGTCTACGCTTCCGAACCGCAGTAACGGGGGCCCGGGTTCTGGAAATTCCCGGGGCCGACAGCGGTGAGAAGGCGGACCTGCTGGCGGGCAAACTGCGGGAGGTCCTTCCCGCGGACCTGGTCCGCGTCTCCAGACCCGTGAAATGCGCAGAACTGCGCATCAGCGATCTGGATGACTCAGTGTCCCAGGAGGAGGTGGCGGCCGTGGTGGCTCACTCCGGGGAATGCCCTCCCGAGCAGGTCAAGTGCGGGGAGATCCGCCGCTTTTCTGCCGACAGTCCCGGCACGGCGTGGGTGCGCTGCCCTGTAGCGGCAGCGAAAAAGATCGCCTCCAGCGGGCGGCTACTGGTGGGGTGTATGTCGGCCCGGGTCAGATTACTCGAGGCCAGACCCCTGCGGTGCTACCGGTGCCTAGACTCGGGGCACGTGAGTTGTCGGTGCACCTGCGAGGTGGACCGCAGCGATGCCTGCTACCGCTGCGGTCAACCGGGCCACAAGGCGGCTGGCTGTGCCGCTGCCCCACACTGCCCGCTGTGTGAGGCAAAGCAGAAACCGGCGGACCACAGAGTGGGAGGCGGAGCATGTGCCGCTTCCGCCACCGCCAAGTCCGCCGGAAAAAAGAAGAGGAGGAAAAAGCCCGCCGGGAAACGCTCTAAAGCCCGCCCCCCGCCGGCTCGCCCGTCCACCGCTGAGGTGGAACGCGCCGAGAGGGTTGCAGACATGGTCGTGGATCAATAAATGGCCATGTCCTTCCTGCAGGCGAACCTCAATCACTCGGCCAGGGCTCAGGACCTATTGTACCAGAGCCTGGCTGAGTGGTCGATCCAGGTGGCGGTGGTGGCGGAGCCCTACCTCGTCCCCGCCAGGGACAACTGGGTTGGTGACCAGGAGGTGGCGATTGTCGCGCGGACGCCCTTCGAAAAAACAATTAGGGGCCGCGGATGCGTCGCGGCCACCCTTATGGGCGTGACGATCGTCGGCGGGTACTTCTCGCCGAACCGGAGCCTGGCCGAATTCGAGCAATTCCTGCTTGAGGTCGGTGCTCTGGTCGGCCAGAGTCATCCAATCCCAGTGCTGGTTGCCGGGGACTTCAACGCCAAATCAACGGCTTGGGGTTCTCCGGTTACCGATGTGCGGGGCGAGGTGTTAGAGGAATGGGCTGCCACGTCGGGCTTGGTTCTTCTGAACCGGGGGTCGATAGACACATGTGTGCGGCATAACGGGGGATCCATTGTGGACCTCACGTTTGCGACCCCGTGTCTTGCGCGCCGTGTCCGAAACTGGAGGGTGCTCGGGGAGGCGGAGACGCTGTCGGACCACCGGTATATCCGGTTCGAGGTCGCCGCTAACCCTGGAGCTCCACAGAATCGACCCCCGCGTGGAGATGGACCGCGCTGGGCAATCAAGTCCATGGACGTTGACGTCATCGTCGAGGCGTCTATCGTCCAGGCGTGGCAGATGGCGCCAGAGGGCCCGGAGTCCGACGTGGACGGGCGAGCGGAGCGGTTGAGCGAGTCGATGGGGCAGGTGTGCGACGCCGGTATGTCGCGCGCCAGACTGCTCCCGCCCCGCAGACAGGTGTACTGGTGGTCGGCGGATATACGCCGGCTTCGTGAAGCGTGCGTAGCAGCCAGACGCCAGTACACCCACTACAGAAGGCGGCGAAGACGGGTAGATGCCGAGGAAAGCCGCCTCTACGCCGCGTACAGGGCGAGATGCACCTCACTGCAGATCGCCATAGGTGAGGCAAAATCCAGGTCGTGGGGAGAGTGGTTGGAGACTCTGAATAGAGATCCCTGGGGGCGCCCGTACAAGACGGTGCGTGGTCAGCTGCGCCCCTGGGCCCCTCCGCTGACCCAAAGTCTCCAACCAGAGTTGTTGGCAAATGTCATCGCCACCCTCTTCCCAGAGAGAGTTGACTCGGCGCCTCCGCCAGTGGTGGCTGCAGCGTCGGAGGACTCGGACGCCTCGATACCCGAGGTGTCCCGAGAGGAGCTGGAGACCGCGGTCCTGCGTATCCGCGCCAAGAGCACCGCACCGGGCCCCGATGGGGTTCCCGGTAAGGTGTGGGTGCTCGCCTTAGAGGCCCTCGGGCCCGAGGTGGTCGAGCTCCTCGACTCCTGCATGCGGAGTGGCCGCTTCCCGAAAAGGTGGAAGACCGGCAGGCTAGTGCTGCTGCGCAAAGAGGGTCGCCCGGCGGACTCGCCCTCGGCATACCGGCCCATAGTGTTGCTCGACGAGGTGAGCAAGCTCTTCGAGCGGATTATTTCCGCACGCCTCGTCGAGCACCTCGAACAGGTCGGGCCGGGGCTTAGCGACCGGCAGTTTGGCTTTCGCCGAGGCCGATCGACGGTTGACGCAGTTGCGCGTGTGAGGGACCTCTCTGAGGAGGCGGTGTCCCGGGGAGAGGTCGTCTTGGCGGTGTCGTTAGACATCGCCAACGCCTTTAACACCCTCCCCTGGGGCTGTATCGAGGCGGCGCTGGGCTACCATCGCGTGCCCGAATACCTGCGTCGTCTCCTCTTCGACTACTTCTCGGAGAGGGAAGTGGTGTACCCGACGCGTGACGGGCGGGGCAGCCGGGTCATGACGTGCGGTGTTCCACAGGGATCGGTCCTTGGGCCGCTCATGTGGAACATCGGGTACGACTGGGTGCTGCGGGGCGCCAATCTGCGGGGGGTCGACGTAACGTGTTACGCCGACGACACCCTCGTCACGTCCTGCGGTGCCACGTACCGCGAGGCGGCCCTGTTGGCGACGGCCGGAGTGGCCCAAGTGGTGGCTCGAATTCGACGGCTGGGACTGGAAGTGGCGCTGGAAAAGTCGGAGGCTCTATGTTTTCACGGAGCCCGACGCGCCCCTCCCGCAGGATCCCGGCTGACGGTCAGCGGCGTATCCATCGCTGTCGAGTCGACGATGCGGTACCTTGGTATTGTCCTCGACAGCCGCTGGAATTTCCGGGAGCACTTCCGGCGGTTGGCCCCCAGGTTGTTGCGAGCGGCTGGAGCTCTGAGCTGGCTGCTGCCGAACCTGGGCGGGCCGACAGTCGCATGCCGCCGGTTGTACACTGGGGTTGTGCGATCGATGGCCCTCTACGGGGCCCCGATCTGGGCAGACACCCTGAGCGCCCAAAATAGGACCCTCCTGCGCCAAGCGCAACGGGTCATGGCGATCAGGGTAGTGAGGGGATACCGCACCATCTCGTGCGAGGCGGCATGTGTCCTGGCCGGGACCCCACCGTGGGACCTGGACGCGGAATTGCTCTCGGCGGCGTACTGGCGTCGCAGCGCAACAACGCGAGCCGAAGAGGTGGAGCCAGAGCCGGTGGAGGCTGGGCGGCAGGGGCGACTCGACCGCCAGATCCTCCTCCAGAAATGGAAGGATAGGCTGGCGGAGCCGACCGCCGGCAGGAGGACGGTGGAGGCGATTCGGCCCGTCCTAGAAAGATGGGTTGATCGCCGACACGGGGCTCTCACCTTCCGCGCTGTGCAGGTCCTGACAGGGCACGGTTGCTTCGGCAGGTACCTGTGCAATGTGGCGGGTCGGGAACCGACCGGCGAGTGCCACGCCTGTGGGTGTCCAGAGGACACAACGGAGCACACGCTGGCGGAATGCCCTGAGTGGGCGGAGCCGCGGGCGATGCTTGTGGCGGTGATAGGGGGTGACCTGTCGCTGCCGAGTGTTGTGGGAGCCATGGTTGGCAGTGACAGGGCGTGGGAGGCGGTACTCCAATTCTGCGAGACCGTCGTGGCGCAGAAGGAGGAGGCGGAACGGATGAGGGAAGACGACCCCCTGTCGAACCCAATCCGCCGCAAAAGAGCGGGACAAAGGCGGCTGGCGCATACGCGCCTCCTTCCCCCTTGACACGCGTCTCCGGGCGGTGGAACCGGGGGGTACCACCGTCCAACTGGAGGAGACCCCTGAGCTGGATGGCGTGTCACGTGTTCTGGCACGCCAGATCAAATGGTGAGTGGCGCCACAGGCGGGCGCCCCACAAGATGGGTCCGAGTTCGGACAACCGTCGACGGGGCAGCGGAAGTAGTGCGAAAGCGTTCCCGCAGCTCCGCCGGAAGACGGTGAGGAGGAACACCGCTGGGTTTTAGCCGGTAAGAGTCCGGCATAACCCGACAGCGCCCCCCCCGCCTGCCGGGTATCCATGAGGATTTCCCAGCGTTAAAAAAAAAAAAAAAAAAAAAAAAAAAGGTTAGGTTAGGTTAGGTTAGGTTAGGTTGGGGTGCGAGTCAGATACCTCCACGTGGTGCATCCTGGGCAACGAGTGGTTCCAACGGCCTCCGTTGGAGAAAGTTGGACCCAGTCGGCTAACATCTGGCAAGGCAGGTGCCCCCTTTGGGGGCCCTGCCTCTCCTATGTGCGTGCCTACTCTGGGCCGCTCAACTCGCTGCACCTTCTGAGCAGCTTTGAGAGGAGTCTCGGCGGCGCTCCTTCTGAGCGCCGTCTTTGTGGGTTTTTGTTGTAGGACACGACTTCGGGTATCGAACTGCGAGCGTCGAGTGTCGAGCATCGAGTGCCGAGTGTCGAGGGTTGGGAAGTGTATGTGAGGGTCGGAGTCCGAGTCGGGTCAGATTCGTGGTCGGAGTCGGAAGCTGAGTCGGGGTCCGGATCACCAAAGAAGGGCAGGCGGGCTTCGCGATTTGTTGTGTCTTTTCGTCTACCAGCGAAAGCAGCGACAGAGAGCGGAGAAGGGGGCCGGCGGCGGTCGCCTGGCCCCCAAGGGAGGCGCTCTGCTCTTGAGGGAGCACGAGAGGAGGCGTTCCGCCTATAGTTTGGGGGTCTGGGCAAGGGGTCTCGGCTGCGCGAATGCGTGGTCTGGAGGCCTTGCGTCCCGTCCTCCGGGCATGGGCGGAGCGGCGCCATGGGTCGCTCGCGTACCATCTGATGCGGATACTGTCTGGACATGGTTTGTTCGGACGCTGTTTGCACCGGATCGGGAGAGGGCTGACCCCGCGGTGCCACCGTTGCGGGGCGGCGGGGGACGCGGCACAGCGCGCCCTAGTGGTGTGCTCTGCGTTCGATGTCCTACGCTCCGCATTGGTCGCTGTGATTGGCGCGGACCTCTCTCTGCCGACCGTGGTTCTGTCCATGCTCGGTGGCGAGGGGTCCTGGGGAGGTGGTCAGCGGAGGGCGCGGAGCGGGCCGGGGGACATGGCCCTCTGGCAGATCCGTGCCGCCGCAGACGCCTCCTGTGGGGAACCAGCGCGGTCCGAGCTCTAGGGGGGGCTTTGACCGTGCATTGCACGGGTCCCCACTGAGGGCCGACGCTCCGTATGTCCCGGCGCGTCGGCGACCCGTCTGTAAGGACGGGTCAGGTGTGTCCGCCCATCGTTTTCGAGGGTGGTCACCCGCCCCCCACCAGGGGCGGGAGAGGGGCTCGCCCATTTGGGCGAGCAAACCGACGGGGTTGTGGAAGTGTCCGAAAGGGTTCCCATGACCTCGTCAGGCTCCGGCATTCCGGCGTTCGATGCGTCTTCCTCAGATGAGGACGACGCGATGATCGCTGGTTTGCTGGTTCCAAGGTGACGAGAGGACATCGGAGTGGTTTTACCGAGTCGGCCTATACTCGCTTTCTCTAGGGCTTCGGCCCTGGAACAGAGTCTTAGCAAGAGCCTCGTACAGCCAGCGGGACAGCGGGACCCCTTTTGCCCGCTGATGCGTCTGTTAGCAGATTTCCACTCCGTCAAAAAAAAAAAAAAAAAAAAAAGGTTAGGTTAGGTTAGGTTAGGTTAGGTTGGGGTGCGAGTCAGATACCTCCACGTGGTGCATCCTGGGCAACGAGTGGTTCCAACATTCTCCGTTCGGAGAAGGTTGGGCCCAATCGGCTAACATCTGGCAAGGCGGGAGCCCCTTCTGGGCCCTGCAACTCCTATGTGCGTGCCTACTTTGGGTCGCACATCTCGCTGCTCCTTCTGAGCAGCTTTGAGAGGAGTAACACAAAGACGGCCGCCCCTTAAGGGTTATCAGGTCGCAACGGGGGGAAAGGGGAGCACCGCGAAAGCGGTGCAACGGGGGCCCACGCCAGCCCCCGATCATCGTAAACCACTGCGGTCTCTGCAACGACCCCCACTCGCGGCGTTGTGGGGTACGCGGGTTCCGTGGTGGAGCGAGGGCTTGCCTTAATCGGCCGGCCGCGTGAAGGATACACTATAAAACCCGAGAGAAACCTCGTTAAAACCTGTCAACATCCCCCGCCCTTGACAGTATGTAGGGTTCCCCGTGTATGAGGCCACTGCACGGGGTGACATTTATTTGCTCTCCACTCGTGGGATCAATGTCTAAGTGTTCAAATAATTTTTCTGACGTTTCGGTGAAGTCGGCGGAGTCTGTTTACAGATCCGTCGTGGGAAGTAGTGGAGTGTCCGACCCCAAAGGGAAGGACGTGGACGTAGACGTGGATGGTGGCCTTCTGGCTAGGCCCGAGAAGGGCGGAGTTGAGTTAGAGACGGGCGGGCTGAAGCTCACCTTCAGGTCGTCCAGCGCTGCTGGCAGTACATCGCCGACCGCCGCGCGATCGCGCAGCGTGTCTGCAGCAAGGAGCGAATGGGACGTCGACGTCGAGTCCGACTCATCGGCGGTTTCAATGAAATCGGCCGTTGACTCCGTCGCAAGTCAAAGGTCTTCGTTCATGAAGAATAAGGGGAGTCGTGCCAGCTCGCCGGCAGTGTCGGCTCGGAGCAAGGGCCTAGCCCGCACCTCCCCTTATCCCAAAAGAGGGCAGAAAACCGACCAGTGCAGCGATGTGTCAGACGACAGCTCCATCAGCGTCGACACGCTCACTGGTTCGCTGAAGAGGAAGCGTCCCCCCAAAACATCTAAGGGGGGCAAAAAGTCGGAGGCTCTCTCGGACTCGTCTGAGGACGCTCCGAAGAAGCCGGCCCAACGTGGTCGCGGGAGACCCCCCACCACTGGGGAATATGTCGGCCTTGCCCAGGCCAAGCGCGAGCTCAACGCTGCGAAGCGTGAGGAGCAGCAGATCGCGCTGGATCGGGAGGTGGCCGACATGGAGCGCCGCGCTTACTCGACCAGAGCTGCGTTCTACACAAGTAGAACGGAAGATGAGGCCCCTATGCCCACAGATCCGGACCTGAAGACCGCCCTCGACATCGAGGAGGTGGTGAAGGCGGACTGTGCGGTTATAGTGGAGGTGGCTAAAAAGTCCTCGCACCTCCAGGGCCCCTTCCAGAAGGCTTTGAAGAAAGCGGCGCAGTCCATTTTGGATTGTTTCCGCGAGGTGTCCTCCAAAAACATCTCGGAGGACACCCGCATCCTGAAGGCGGAGAATGTGAGGTTA
Organism: Eudonia truncicolella; assembly: GCA_949315975.1. Lineage (NCBI taxonomy): Eukaryota > Metazoa > Arthropoda > Insecta > Lepidoptera > Crambidae > Eudonia > Eudonia truncicolella. Next base: position 11,551,615 of record OX438850.1, read on the forward strand.
CAGCAGCAGCTGGCAGACCTCACGAAGAGTGTCGCAGCTTTGTCTGCAGAGGTGAGGGACCTAAAGGATGGCAGAAAGTGCATGTCCCCTCCCCTCACTCTCCCTGAGGTTCTGCCCTCAGGGGATTCTATGGAGATGGACTGCCCTCCTCCAAGGCCTCTCTCGCCGACTATCGTCGTGCAGGAGACGACTGGCCGCGGCAAAACCAAGGCCGCCTACGAGGAACCAGACGCCCTTCAGGCATTTGAAGCAAGGCTGGCCCGAACATTCGGGGCCATGCTGAATGCTCGCCTGGAGGGTCTGGAGGATCGCCTGCTGCCGGCTAAGAGCATGCGACCGCCGCTTGCGGCGGACCGCAAAGCAGCAGCTGCGCCCACGCCCCCCATTACCAAGGGGAAAGCCAAGCCGGCTAAACCAGCAGTGCCGGCTAAAAAGGGCAAGGTGGCGGCCAATAAGCCAGATCCCCCGCCAAAGCCGGCTAAACCAGCAGAGCCGGCTAAAAAGGGCAAGGTGGCGGCCGAAAAGCCAGATCCCCCGCCAAAACAGGCGAAAAAAGCTGGGCCTCCTGCGGTCGTTCCGTCCACCTCCCGGGGTGCTGCCAAAGCGCCTACCCCGGTTGAGGCAGATCCGGAATGGACGACCCAGGAGTCGCGCAAAAAGCGCCAAAGGAGGAGGAGGAAGGCGACAACATCGGCCCCTCCGGAACAGGCTCCGCCCCGCCAATCCTACTCGGCGGCGGCCAAGCAACAGAAGGCGCCGCGGCGGAGGCCTAATAACACCTCAGCCCCGCCCGCCACGGCCCCTGCTAGGAAGGCCCGTAAAGTCGGTCAAAAGACCAAGCTGGTAGCGCCGAAGTCGGCGGCAGTTGTAGTGACCCTCACTCCCGAAGCGGTTGAGAAGGGGGTCACCTACGCCGACGCGCTGGCCAAAGCCCGAGACTCGGTCGACATCGACGGGATGGATATCCCAAACCGTCGGTGCCGAAACACCATGGCCGGGTCGAAGATCATTGAGATCTCGGGCAAGGCCTCTGCCGAAAAGGCCGACCAGCTGGCCGGCAAGATGAGGGAGGCCCTTGAGGGCATGGCCACGGTCATCCGGCCCACCAAAACCGCAGAATTGAGGGTGGGCGGTCTGGATGAGTCGGTGATGGAGGCGCACTTGGCCGCAAAGATCGCGGCCAAGGGGGGATGTGGTGTGGACGCCGTGAAAGTGCGCCCCATCCGTTACGGCCTTGACGGCTTTGGCTCGACGGTGGTGTCGTGCCCGGTCGCCGCTGCGAAGAAGGTCGTGGACGCCGGCCGCCTGCTGATAGGGTTCAGCGCGGCCAACGTCAGAGCACTGGAAGCCCGTTCCGACCGGTGCTTCCGGTGCATGCAGGTGGGGCACGCCAGAGCGAGCTGCCCTTCAAAAACCGACCGGAGCAACCTCTGCCACCGGTGCGGTAAGGAGGGGCACAGGGGCTTCGATTGTAGCGCGAAGCCCCACTGTGCCGTGTGTGCCGCTGCCAAGCGACCGGCAGGCCACGTTATGGGGGGGCGCAGTTGTAAGCCTCCCCTGGCCAAGGGCAAGTTGCCGGCGCGTCCAGCTCGCCAGGCCGCCCCCGCCACACAGAGGGCGCCCCAAACGGGGCCCGAGGAGGTTGATATGGTGGTCGAACAATGTTAAGACGGCCCCATATCAACTTTCTGCAGGTGAACCTGAACCACTCTACCAGGGCTCAGGATTTGCTACACCAGAGCCTGGCGGAGTGGTCAGTGGATGTGGCGGCGGTGTCAGAGCCGTACTTTGTCCCCAACCAGCCCAACTGGGTGGGGGACACTTGCGACTCTGTCGCTGTGATGGTGCGCGCGGCCCCAGGTTATACACCCCCCTCAATTTATGAGAGGGGTGCTGGGTACGCGGCGGTCGTTTGGGGGGAAATGGTAGTAGTCTCTGTCTACTTTTCCCCAAATAGACCGCTCGCCGACTTCGAGGCGTTCCTCGGAGTCGTCGGCGTAGCCATCAGGAGGGCGGCCCCGCGTCAGGTTCTCGTCCTTGGAGACCTGAACGCCAAGTCGGTCGTCTGGGGTTGTCCAGCGACCGACCAGAGGGGCCAGGCTGTGGAGCAGTGGGCAGCCGCTGCTGGGCTGTCGCTCCTCAACAGGGGCGCAGTCCACACGTGCGTGCGGCACAACGGAGGCTCGGTGGTGGACGTGTCGTTCGCCACCCCAGCCCTCGCGCGCACGATCAGCGGCTGGAGGGTAGTGCAGGACGTGGAGACTCTCTCGGATCATCGATACATCCGATTCGAGAGCTCCACCCTGCACCAAAGACCCCCACAGCCCACAAGCGGTGGACGGCCTCCTCGCTGGGCGCTCAGCAGGCTCAAGCCGGAGCTGGCGAACGAGACGGCGATATTTGAAGACTGGTTCTCGCGTCCGATGTCCGGTCCGGACGTCGACGAATCAGCTCGCCGTCTCCGCGGCGCTTTAACGGAGGTGTGCCAGGCTTCTATGCCTCGGGCGCAGCCTCCGCGGGACCGCCGTGAAGTTCACTGGTGGTCCCAGGACATTGCAGTCATGAGGGATGACTGCAGTGTCCAAAGGCGGGCCTACACTAGGGCCCGCCGGCGCCGCGTGAGGGACCGTCAGGAGGAAGACCGCCTGTACGAGCTGTACAGGCAGTCGAAGAAGACCCTGCAGACTGCGATTGCCTCCTCAAAGGAGGTATCCAGAGAAGAGCAGTTGCAGGGTCTGGATCGGGATCCGTGGGGGCGGCCGTATAAGCTGGCGCGCAATCAGCTCAGAGCGCGCGGCGCGCCCCTCACGGAGACGATGGATCCCGACCTCCTGGGGTCGGTCATCGGGGCACTGTTTCCCCCGGCCGAGGAGGGTTTTGTTCCCCCTCGGATGGCCCCGCCAGCTCCGGACGAGGAGGGAGGGAACGATCCTCCTCCTCTTATTGATGAGGAGGAGTGGAAGGACGCCGTCGCCCGTCTTAAGGGGCGTAAGACGGCACCGGGACCTGACGGCGTCCCGAAGCGGGTACTGGACCTGGCCCTAAAACATCTAGGGGCCAGGGCCAGGGAACTGTGCGACGCTAGTCTGAAGTTCGCACAGTTCCCCAAAGTGTGGAAGGAGGGGGCGCTATGCCTGCTACGCAAAGAGGGGCGTCCGGCGGATGACCCCTCGGCATATCGCCCCATTGTGCTGCTGGATGAAATCGGGAAGGTCTTCGAGAAGATCATCGCTTCCCGAATAGTCCAGCAGCTGGGAGGGGGAACGGGCCCCGACCTCTCCGAGGCCCAATACGGCTTCCGGACGGGGCGGTCGACGATTGACGCCCTGTCCGATCTCCGGGCTTTGGTGGAGGAGTCCGTCGAGAGACGAGAGGTGGTTTTGGCGGTGTCCTTGGACATCGCCAATGCTTTTAATAGTCTCCCATTCGGCGTCATCATGGAGGCGCTTCACTTTCATCAAATGCCTCCATATCTGCGCCGAATAGTGGGAGACTATTTGAGGGACCGGGACGTAGCGTACGTGGGACGGGACGGCGAGCTTGGCCGTCACAGGGTGTCCCGCGGCGTTCCACAGGGGTCAGTCTTAGGCCCCTTGCTGTGGAACGTTGGCTATGACTACGTCCTGCGGTGTGGCCTCCCCCCGATGGTGCGGTCGTTCTGTTACGCAGACGACACGCTCGTCACCGTCCGGGGGAAGCAGCTGGAGGATGTCCAGCGTTTGGCGTCCGTGTTCGTCAGCCATATCGTGCGGCGGATACGGACGTTGGGCTTGGAGGTGGCCCTCCACAAGACCGAGGCCATGGTGTTCCATGGGCCTCGGAGACGGCCGTCAGCGGGTGCGTCAATCGTCGTGGAGGGCGAGAGGGTCGGTCTGAAGCCCCAGATGAAATATCTGGGGCTGGTGATCGATGGGCGGTGGGGCTTCGAGGAGCACTTCAAGCTCCTCGAGCCCCGGCTGCTGGGAGCAGCAGACGCCCTCGGGCGTCTCTTGCCCAATGTGGGGGGCCCGAGCGTGGCGTGCCGCCGACTCTACGGCGGCATCGTCCGCTCTATGGCACTATATGGGGCGCCGGTGTGGGCTGACAGTCTAAGCCCACACGCGACCGCCTCCCTTCAGCGGGCCCAGCGCGCAATGGCGCTGCGGGCGATCCGGGGCTACCGAACGGTGTCCCGGAAAGTGGCGTGCGCTCTCGCGGGGACGCCCCCGTGGGAGCTGGTGGCGGAGGTGCTCGCTGCAGCGTACCGGCAGCGAGCGGAGGAGAGGGCCAGTGGCGATCGACTGGCCCCCCAAGAGAGGCGTGCTGCGCTCGATGGAGCGCGCGAGGAGATGTTCCGCCTATGGTCCGAGGACCTGGGCGAAGGGGCCTCAGCTACGCAAACGCGTAGCCTCGAGGCCCTACGCCCCGTCCTCAAGGCGTGGGCGGAGCGGCGCCATGGGTCGCTCACATACCATCTGGTGCAAATACTGTCCGGACATGGTTCGTTCGGACGCTATTTGCACCGGATCGGAAGAGAGCCGACCCCACAGTGCCACCATTGCGGAGCGGCGGAGGACACGGCGCAACACACCCTAACGGTGTGCTCTGCGTTCGGTGTCCAGCGCTCCGCATTGGTCACTGTGATTGGCGCGGACCTCTCCCTGCCGACCGTGGTTCTGTCCATGCTCGGTAGCGAGGGGTCCTGGGAGGCGGTCAACTCCTTCTGCGTCGACGTCATGACGCTGAAGGAGGAGGCGGAACGGGCCAGGGAGGATGACCCCCTGGCAAATCCGTGCCGCCGCAGACGCCTCCTGCGGAGAAGGCGGCAATACCAGCGCCTTCTCCATCCGGTGGGGAACCAGCGCGGTCCGAGCCCTAGGGGGGGCTCCGACCGTGCATTGCACAGGTCCCCACTGAGGGCCGACGCTCCGTATGTCCCGGCGCGTCGGCGACCCGTCTCACCAAATGACGGGTCAAGTGTGTCCGCCCATCGTTTTCGAGGGCGGTCACCCGCCCCCATCAGGGGCGGAGGAGGGGCTCGCCCGTATACAGGGCGAGCAGTCACCGACGGGGTTGTGGAAGTGTCCGAAAGGGTTCCCATGACCTCGTCAGGCCCCACCATGCCGGCGTTCGATGCGTCCTCCTCAGATGAGGACGACGCGATGATCGCCGGTTTGCTGGTCCCAAGGTGACGAGAGGACATCGGAGTGTTTTTTACCGAGTCGGCCACGGCTCGCTTTTTCTAGGGCTTCGGCCCTGGAACAGAGTCTTGGCCATCCTCGGACAGCCAGCGGGACCCCTCATTGCCCGCTGATGCGTCTGTTTGCAGATCTTTCACTCCGTTAAAAAAAAAAAAAAAAAAAAAAAAAAAAAGGTTAGGTTAGGTTAGGTTAGGTTAGGTTAGGTTAGGTTAGGTTAGGTTAGGTTGAGTGCCGTCCCGGCCTTAGTCGAGAGCACCCGCGTACACGAATTTTTCAAAAATCCAAATTGCGAAAAACGTGCTTAAAAAATAGTAGTTCTGTAAAATAAAATAGTTAAAAAGCTTGATAAATCGTAAACTTTCATTGCGCATCTTTTGTTGTTTTCAGTTTTGTAGTCGGTTCAATAGTTTATTTGTTATTCATTTATTTGTGTCGAAATCGGTCATTTCAAGAAGGTCGTCCCGAATGCACTACCCCTTTTTTGGCGATTTTTTTGAATTGGCTGTAATTTCTAAACCCTTGGTCCCTCTTCTGGGTTCCCGGGGGGTTTTTGGTAGGTGGGCCCATACCCTAGAGGTGCCCCATACAAAGTTTTCATTTTTGTCAAGTCCCCGATTTTTCCCTGAATTTTTCCTTCAAATCTCGATTTGATGGTGGGAAAAAACGGTTCGGACTTGACACTTTTAAAATTTTGAATTTCGCGCGGATTTCGAAAAATTTTATATTTTCATAGGCTTCCTAACGAGTTCTTCTTAATTTTGGTAGTTTCAAATCACTTCTTCTCGATTTGGAACATAGCCGAATTTTGAGTAGAAAATCGTGTAAATTTTGTGTTTTTTCGTAGACCTAAGTTTAGGTAATTTATTTTTTAAGTTCCAGATACCCTATCCAGCTGTGGGTGGTATCGGTGGATAGGGCATATCCTCTAGTTGTAGGAATAATTATAATATAGATATAGGTGTATATAAAATTTTCTTGTAATAGAGTTTTCTATTTTTGTTAATATTTTTGCGTTTTTACCCTAAATTTTGTTTTAAATTTTTGGTTTTCCTTTGGTAGTTTTTCCTAGTTTTAATTTTATTCAATTTTTCTTTTGTATAATATAACTAGGTTATATAGGCTTTAATTAAGTCTAATAAGTTTTTCCTATCGGGTGCTTACTTTCCGAGTTATTTTGTGTCGAAGTGGGGCATCCCCTTCTGACCAAAAAATTCGGAAATTGGAAAAATTCTCCATACAAAAGTGCCCGCTTAGGTAAACTTTTTTGGGCAAAATTCACTAGGTGAAATCCTACCTTGCGGTAGTTATTTGTTTATATCTCCGGAAGTACTGGGAGTACGGCCATACTTTTTAGTTCTCCGGATAGGTCTTGAATCGGGCTACCAACGTAGTACTACGCGAGTACTACGCGAGTACTAATCTAGTACTAATTAGTACTATTAGTACAAAAATGAAGAAAAGTCGCAGAAAGCGCGGTTCCGATCGTAATGGGTCGGAATCTGAGGATGATAAATCGCGGTCGAGCAGGGGAACGATTGGTCCCAGCTCTGATAGCGATCATTTGGGGGGCTATGCATCTTGCTCGGAACAAGATGCGATTATTAAGAGGATGGGCAAGACCAAGCCGGTCGTCGTTGTGGAACGTGTTCCCATGGGCTCCATGAGTTCTTTGGCAAGCATCAGAAGTTCCTCAAAAAGGGATTATGACCAGGTGGACGATTCGGATGCCGACGGTAGCGTTGGATCTGAACGGACTGTTTTGGGCAGGAAGTGTAGCACTACTAGACGTGGTGGGAAGAGTGGCCCTACACATAGGGGAGTGGGAGTGGGAGTGCCTGGGACCTCAATAGGGCTTTCTGGCGCTAAAATGGCCTATGCTAAGGGCCGCAAGAGGGACTTGCTGGAGCCCGATGATGCGGTTTCGATCGATCTCGGCATGGATCAGGAGGAGTCTGACGCCGAGTCTGAGTCGGATTTAGACGTGGAAGGCGTTGACCAGGTGGAACCTGCGCACCAATTCCGCAAGGGAGACGAGCCTAACACAAAGGCATCAAAGCCCAGAACGGCTCAAGAGAGGCGTGATGCAAAAGCCCGAGAGACCGCATCTGGACTAACCAGAGAAGCAATGCTGGAACAGGCGGAAGCCAGCATTGCTACAATAAATGAGATGACCAACAAGTCGAGCAACCTCAAGGGGGGAGTCTGGGGCAAAATCAACTCCAGCACTGCTCAACTCAAGTCCACGGTGGAGGCGCTAAGAAATATGCCCCGTGATGAAGAGATGCGCCGTATGGCGGAGGATAATAAGAGGATGAAGGCGCAATTGGCCCAAATGGAGTCAAGGTTGGCCTCGCTCTCCCAGTCTTATGAGGAGAAGAATAGAGAGCGCAACATAGCCGAGAGGAAGTCTGGTGTAAAGGCCAAACCCCCTCCCCCTCCTCCCGCTCCCGCCCCTGCTTCTCGTGTTGCCGCGGCCTTCTCAGGAGGAGACGTGACGGGTGCCGTCATGGGCATGATGGAGGAAATAAAGGATGAGGTGACGAACAGACTGATCCACATCCTTGGGAACATGCTGGACTCCAAACTCGATGGGATCAGGGCTCGTCTCCCCCCTGAGCCGAGCTATAGGCCCATGCTGGCACATGAGGTGAGGGCGGCTAAGGCTGCTGCTGCTGCTGATGCTGCTTCCGTTGCTGCTGCCGCCACCGCCCCACCTTCCGTGGAAGGCGATCTGGGCTCGTACGTAGAGGATTCCTACCTACCGCCGACGATGTATAGGGAGTCTCCTGACTCCCTGGGTTATAAGGACTTCCCTTCCTTACCTCGTACCTACCGTGGTCCTGGTGCTGCTGCTGGTCCTGCTGGTCCTGGCGCTGCTGCTGGTCCTCGTCCTGGTCGTGACCCGTCGCCGTCGCTCGCTGCTGCCGCGTCAGTCCCGTCGAATAGCTGGTCCCAGGTCAAGAAGAAGAAGAAGAAACCTGCGGAAAAAAATAGTAATGGTGAAACATCAGCCGCTCAGCCGGCACAACAGGGATCCACCAGTGCGAAAAAATCGCCTCCTGGTCAGACCCCTCTTGTCTCGACTGAGAAAAAGTCGTATAAGCTCTCGGTCCCAAGATCGTCGGTGATAACCCTGCAACTCAAGCCCGAGGCTGTTGCTAAGGGCTTTACCTATGCAATGGTGATCCAGAAGGCCATCAACGCTGTACCGTTGGCGAGCGTCGGGCTTGAATCAGTCAGGGTTAAAAATACGGCCTCGGGCGGCCGTAAGTTCGAGATCTCTGGCACCACCAGTGGTCCAAAGGCGGACGCTCTGGCAGCCAAACTGACAGAGGCACTTAAGGAGGAGGCCAATGTTGCCAGACCAGTCAAGATGGCTGAATTGAGAGTGGTTGGGCTCAATGAGGCCATTACCAAAGAGGCCATTATAGCGGCAATGGCCAACAAAGTTGGGTTCCCCGAGAGTTCCTTCTCAGCGGGCTTCATTCGAACTGGTGCGTGGGGTTCTGGATCGGTGGTGGTTAAGTGCCCCGTCCCTGCAGCCAAAGCTCTTGCAGAAGGTGGCCGTCTTATAGTGGGGTATTCCTCGCTCCAAGTGGTTGCATTGGAACCGACCCCCACTAGATGTTTCTTGTGTATGAGCATCGGACACACCCGATACACATGCCCAAAAAAGGTGGACAGAAGTGTCCTCTGCTACAAGTGTGGGATGGAGGGCCACAAAATTGAGGCTTGCATCGCAGAAATCACAAAGTGTCACATCTGCGAGGCACATAAGCTAAAGAGTGACCATGTCATGGGATCCAGGGCCTGCCGCCCCCCTCCAGTAAAGAGTGTATTCCCCTCATGGCGGAGTCAACCCCGAGCTCAGGTTCAAGCTAACGAACCTATGGAGGTTCTAACAACGGGACAATAATGCCAGCACAACGCCAACAAACAATTGTCCAGGCGAACCTCAACCGTTCCGTCGCTGCACAGAATCTTCTGATACAGCAAATGACGGAATGGGAGGTAAGTGTGGCGGTGGTGGCCGAACCATATCCCGTTCCATCGGGTCCCAATTGGATTTGCGATACGGAGAAGTTGGTGCTGGTCACCACTCCCCTTAACAACTGTCTGACCCCCATCTCTCTCAGAGAAAAGGGACCTGGGTACGTTGCCGTCTTATGGGGTGATGTGGCACTGGTGGGAGTGTATTTCTCCCCCAACCGCCCCCTTAGGGAGTTCGAGGACTTCCTAGCAAATCTTCACGGCGTGGTGAGACGGCTGTCCCCGCTACAAGTCATATTAGCGGGTGACCTGAATGCCAAATCCACCATGTGGGGTAGCCCGAGAACAACCCCTAGGGGGGAGGCGGTCGAAGAGTTTGCAATAGGGGCGGGCCTGGTCCTCCTCAACGTTGGTAGCGTTAATACCTGCGTGAGATGGCAGGGAGAGTCAATTGTGGACCTCTCCTTTGCCACTCCAGCCATCGCCTCCCGAGTTTCGGAGTGGAGGGTAATGGAGGGGGAGGAGTCACTCTCGGACCACCTGTATGTGTGGATCCGTATCTCCCCCATTCCCATGGCTAACCTCCGTCCAGAAGCAGGTGTGCGCACACAGCGCTTCAAAAGATGGGCTCTAACGTGCCTTGACAAGGAGGCTGCGGACGAGGCTGCGTTGATGGAGACCTGGTCTCCGGACCCTTCGCCCTCAATGGACGTGGACACACAGGCCTGTAAATTCAGGAACTCTCTGACGCGTGTGTGTGACGCGAGCATGCCCAGGGCCAGAGACCGCCCACAACAACGGGCTGTGTACTGGTGGTCGCAGGAGATCGCTGCTCTCCGCACCACCAGTATACTGACCAGGCGAGATCTGCAGCATTGCCGTCGCAGACGTCACACGCTGGAAGAAGTGGCCCAGTATTATGAGGTGTTTAAGGCGGCGAGGAAAGAGCTCCAAATGGAAATCCTCGCTGCCAAGTCCATTGCCTGGAAGGAGTTCTTGGCGGATTTGGACCGTGACCCCTGGGGGAGGCCGTATCGTGCCATCAGGAGGAAATACCGCTCCTCAGCGCCCCCCACGGAGTCCTTCCGCCCGGACCTTTTAGTCCAGGTGATTGATGGGTTGTTCCCAAATCGAGAGTTTTCGGCCGCCCCTTTTATGCCTCCCGAAATGGTCGAGCAGAGGAGCATCGACTCCATCCCCCAGATTACTGTCGAGGAGATGGAGGTAGCCACAGCTCGCCTTCGCATGAAAAAGAAGGCGCCGGGTCCTGATGGAGTGCACAGTAAGGTGTTAGACATCGCTCTAAACCATCTTGGACCTAGGCTGATGGGCCTGTTAGACTCCTGCCTCCGCCAGGGTAAATTCCCAAAGGCGTGGAAGGAGGGCAGACTATGTCTGCTTAAGAAAGACGGACGACCTGCGGACCAGCCATCGGCCTATAGGCCGATCGTCCTGCTCGATGAGGCCGGCAAGTTGTTCGAGCGTGTGCTTGCCAACAGAATCATTGAGCATCTGGACGCCGACGGCCCCAACATTGAGCCCACTCAGTACGGGTTCCGTCGGGGCAGGTCAACAGTAGACGCGGTGCTTGCCCTAAAGCGTACTACCGAAGAGGCCTTTGCTAGAGGGGAGAAGGTGATGGCTGTCTCGCTGGACATCGCGAACGCCTTCAACACCCTCCCCTTCAGCTGTATCAACCAGGCCCTGTTGTACCACAGGGTACCTTGGTACCTAAGACGGGTCCTCGCCGATTACCTCCTGAACAGGAGTATCTTGTACAGGCAGGACGGCGAGTTGCACATATGTGCTCGTGGGATGGCTTGCGGTGTTCCGCAGGGGTCGGTCCTCGGACCACTCCTGTGGAACTTGGGCTATAACTGGGTCCTGAGGGGGGATATCCTCCCCAGGACGGGTGTCTTATGCTATGCAGACGACACCCTGGTCACCGCACGTAGCGGTGACTACCGGGATGTGGTGCGGCTTGCATCAGTTGCCGCCACGTTGACCGTATCGAGAATACGACTGTTGGGAATGGATGTAGCCTTGGGCAAAACCGAGGCTATGATCTTCTACCCTCCTCGTGGTAAGCCCACTAGAGGAGCATACGTTTGTGTGGACGGGGTAAACGTCAGAGTTCAGTACCAGATGAAGTACCTGGGGCTGACTCTGGATAGCAGGTGGACGTTTACCCCACACTTCATGGAATTGACACCAAGGGTGGTAAAGGCTGCAATGTCGCTCGCGCGCCTGTTGCCGAATATTGGGGGACCCAAGGACAGCTGTCGCAGGCTATATGCTGGCGTTCTTCGCAGCATGGTCCTGTATGGGGCTCCCGTCTGGTCGGACGCTCTCTCCCGGAGGAATGTAGCCCTCATGCGGAGACCGCAGAGAGTGGCTGCGGTGAGAGCGATCCGTGGATACCGGACGGTGTCCTTTACGGCGTCCACCGCTGTAGCGGGAATGGTCCCGTGGGAGCTCGAGGCTAAGGTGCTTACCGAAGTCTACGAGTTCCGCACGGAGAGACGCGCCGATGGAGAACGCCCTGCGTTCGAGGAGGTCCAAAGTGCACGGCGAGACGCCTATGACATGGCTGTTTACCAATGGGAAGAACAGCTTGAGTCCCCCATTGCAGGAGTTCGGACCGTGGAGGCCATTCGGCCTGTCCTCACGGAATGGCTCGATAGGTCGTACGGCGGTATATCCTACCACTTGGCGCAGATACTTACCGGGCATGGGTGCTTCGGTAAGTATCTGCACCGAATCGGCAGAGAAGAGACGCCCGCATGCCATGAGTGCGGGGCTAGCGAGGACTCAGCGCAGCACACCCTAGTGGAGTGCAACGCCTTCGCCTCGCAGCGCCGTACTCTGGAAATGGAGATGGGTGGAAGAGGAAACCTCGCTCTACCAGACATCGTGGCCGCGATGCTGGAGAGTGAGAGAAACTGGAGGGCAGTAGCGAGATTCTCGCATGAGTGCATGGGTCTTAAAGAGACTGCCGAGCGTGCTCGAGAGGAGGCTGCTGATGCCGCTCCCGCGAGGAGAGGTAGAAGGAGGAGAAGGCGTAGGAGGGACGTGGATTTACATCCGCCGTAATCCCACTCCCTGTACTCACCTGACTGTACCTACCTGGTCCGTCTTGGGGGAAGTCTGTGCTGGGCTCCGTCCTGGTGCAGAAATCTGTAAATAAAATAGATTAGTTGTTGTAAATAAATATGGTTGTATAGGTATATATATATTGTTGGTGTCGGACTATCTGTTAGCGGTAACTCTAACCGTATACAGCTGGTCGCAATTGGTGTAGTAGTCCTCAATATGGACTTGTATATATTAGTCGTTAGTCTTAGATTATAGGTTAGATTGTATTTCATTTAAATTATCGTTGTGTTCACCAATCATGGTTGTTGTATATATTAGTAATAGGAATTTATAAAAAACAAAAAAGAGAAGAAACCAAAAAAAGTAAAAAACATAAAATAACTAAAAATTAGTCTTAGTTGTAAATTTTTGTAAATTGTTGTACATATTTTTGTAATATGTGTGGGTTTTACCCCCCCCGAGATGTTTCGCTACACCCCTCACACAAAGCTCTCTTATGAGTAGTGTGAGGGTGTGTACGTCCGTGTTGTCGCGTTCGCGTAGCACCCGTATGCCCGCGCGTAGTGGCTCGGAACACACCAATGTGTGCACGAGTGACTATAGGCGGGGATACGGGTGCGGGTGGATCCCGTGGTTCAATTTCCCAGTGAACAGGTCCCGCGGCCTCCACTGTATTCGGAGTGTGGTCCCCCAGAGGTTAGTGAGTATCCCCCTCTGTCTCGCCCTTCCCAGCCTTGGGCTTTTCCCTTGGCAGCCGACTGGAGACAATGGCGTCTCCATGATAGTTGGTGGGTTGTGGAAAGGCGGACGGGTGAGTCTCACATAACCAGGAGCCTCTTCAAGGTCCTGGTACTCGTAATGAGTTCCTCTGGGTTAAAAAAAAAAAAAAAAAAAAAAAAAAAAAAAAAAAAAAAAAAAGGTTAGGTTAGGTTAGGTTAGGTTAGGTTTTTTTTTTTTTTTTTTTTTTTTTTTTTTTTTTTTATTTTCCTAATCTGCTAGTTTACTTCTCCCACGGGATGGGAGGTATTGTTTGCTTTATTCTCTTTCATTCCAGTTCTCGCATTTATGCCTCTCGTACTTTCATTCTTATTCCACTTTATCATTCCTCATCTTTTATTCTATTTTATACGGCTGGGTTTGCCGTCTATTACCTCTTAACACTACCATCATCCTAGCTATACTTTATTTCTTATTAATATGTCTTATTTTCTAAAAAGGGATACAGGGTAAAAATAATATATACTATTGAGCCCCAGATTGGCTTTTGTTTTATACATTTTTCCTATTTCTATTTTCTTATTTCTATTTTCTTAGCTTTTATTTATTCTTACTGCTACATTCTCTATTTCTATTTTCTTATCTTATATCTTATACATTTAGTTTGCAAACTTATATTCTAATTCTTAACATTTTTATCTTTGATTTGTGTGCTTGAGAGATTTACTGCGCATTCGTCATGAATGCGCATAAATCCCTCCATCTTTTTATACATTAACATTTTTTATTGCTTACTAATTCTTATTTCTATTACAAACTATTTCCATAAGTTTTGTACCATATTTTAAGAATATGTCCCTGGATTCCTTCGCGGCCAGGAGGTCCGCGAAGTTTTTAGGGACAATGCGGGTGCCCAATTCCGCCTCGATGTTGTACCTCTCACGAGTGTGTATAGGGCACTCGGAGAGGATGTGTGTAACTGTTTCGTGTATGTCTGGGTCACAGGCGCACGACGGGCTGTCCTTACACTTAAACCTGTGTAAGTACGCAGAGAGCCCACCGTGACCCGTGAGCATTTGTGTGGTGTGTTTTGTGTGGGTGAATTTGCGTGTGATTTTGTATGCAGCGGTGGTGTCAGTAAAGAAGAGTTTGGTGACCTCGGCTGTAGCACCAGACCGGTACCTCTCGTTCCACTCGCCCAGCGTCCCATCCCTGATGAGGCGCTTTGCGAACGACACGGGGCACCTGTCGTAGTCAGGTTTTCTCTTCGACTTTATAGCGGCCTCCTTGGCTAGCACGTCGGCCCTTTCGTTCCCTTCCAACCCCGCATGTGCTTTAATCCAGTGCAAGGTGACAGCTTTGCTCTGTCTAAATGCCGTGTTAATATTTTCTCGAACACCTACTGCGAGGGGGTGGAGGGAATTACCGCCGGTGACGGCTTGCAGGGCTGCCATAGAGTCGCTATAAACTCCAAAAGAAAGTTCCTTCCTTCTAAGTACTACTTCCGAGGCTTTGTGGAGTGCTAACAGTTCGGCCTGAAAAACTGTGCTGTACGACGGCAGTGCAAGTTTGAACGTTCCAATTTCGGCAGCGCCCCTCCAAAGAGATAACGCCGCTCCAACCTTCCCGTCTATCTTGCTGCCGTCGGTGTATATCTGTATGTCGTAAGTGTTCGTGTGTATTTGCGTTTGATCTGTGATATGTGTGATGTCAATGTGCATATACTCGGCCGGATGTGGTAGGTGTAATGCAGGATGTGGAGTCTCTATGTCTCTGCCCCGAAGGTCGGGCCGGGGCACCCCCCTCCTCACTTCATAAAGGGCTGCGGCCTCTTTAATCCGGAGGTCGAGGGGAAGCGTCCCGGACAGAACCAGGGCAGAGGTGAGTGATACTGTTCTATATGCTTTGCACATTTTTTGTGCAAATCCCCGCTGTAGCGTATCCAGCTGTTTGCGCGTCATGATCTTATCCGCGGCAGGAGCCCAGGCGCCAGCTGCATATGTTACGACGGGTTCCACCGCTGCAGTGTATATTGTCTTTGCCACTTCTGGCGTCAGACCCCAGTTTACGTACGCCGCCTTCGAAAGATGTTTATAGAAGGCGGCGGCCTTGCGACAGACGTTATTAATGTGCGCATTAAAAGTTAATTTGTGGTCGATCGTTAGGCCCAGGAGCTTTATTTCTTTCCTGTCTTCAATCTGTATCCCGTTCATGCTGAGGCGGGGGGTATCATATTTAAGCTTCTTGGTGATTGTAAGGCTATGGGTCTTGTGTGCTGCGAAGTTAAGCTTGTTATGTTTACCCCACGCCGCAACATGTTCGAGCACTGGATTTGCTTGCTCCTGTATTATCTGAGCTGTGTCGCCGACAAATAAAAGGACGATGTCGTCCGCAAACGCCTGAACATGGACCCTCCGTTCCTCCAAGGTGTGCAGGAGGGGATCGAGCAACAAATTCCATAATATGGGGCCCGCTATGGATCCCTGTACACAGCCCTTCGCGGGACTCCTGTTTACCTCTCTGCCGGCGTACCTTACGTTGACCACTCTTTCGCTCATGTAACTATCCAGCACTCTTCTGAGGTTGATTGGGCACTCCTCTTCAGCCAATCTGGTCCTAATTGCTGGCCACCAAGCGTTGTCAAAAGCTCCCTCTATGTCCAGGGATATGAGTGTTGTTATCTTCTTTTCGCGAAGATTATCCCTAATGGTGTTAATGAGGACATAGAGGGAGTCCTCCGTACTGCGCTGGGGCACGAATCCGTATTGGTGTGGGCTCAGCTTAGGCAAGATGTGATACTTAAGCCGGCCCACCAGCATCTTCTCGAAGACCTTACCTAGCACCGGTAGGAGGCCGATTGGTCTATACGACTTGGGAGCCGTGTAGTCCTCCTTTCCGGGCTTCCTAAGTATGACCACTGTGGCCTTCTTCCAGCATTTTGGGAATGAGCCCAGCTCGAGGCATTTGTTAGCTAGGCCCAGAAACAAGTCCGGGTCTTCCCCTATCGCCTTCCTGCAAATGTCCGCAGTCAGTCCATCCTCCCCGGGGGCCTTCTTCGGGTTAAAAGAGCAGACAGCGTTTCGCAGCTCTGTTTCCGTAAAGGGTGGGTCTAGTACATCAGTACTCGACCCCTCATTTACTGTGTTAGCTCTGGTGCGTATCTGCTTATGCAAGTCACTGTCCGCTTCGATCGGGTCCTCGGGGTAAAACACCTCCGCAAGATGTTGTGCGGAGCCTTCTGCGTCTAGCTGGGTGTTACCCTTCCTGAGTGGTAGGTCTTCTTCTCTAGTGGTGGTTCTTCTGAGGACTCGATAAATGCCGTCCCAGACGGATTCCCTATCTTGTTTGTTGCAGAACTCCTTCCACGACCTGGTCTGTGCGACGGCGGCTGCAGTCTCATACTCTTCTTTCTGTTTCAGGTAATCGGCGACTACGGCAGCTCTTCGACGGGGTGCGGCGCATCTGATACGGTGTTTCTTCGTGGTCGTCATCTTCTTTAACTCGGCCAGCTCTTCGGACCACCACGGTAAGGTAAGTACAGTTTTATTTTTCTTTGTAGGGATCGAGAGTTTACATGCTTGTACTACAGCTTCATTATATATTTCTACTTCTTGTTCTATTTTGAGTTTATTTGTGATTAGATTAATTTTGCTTATATTTAAATTTTTATTTTCTTTGATGTTTTTAAATTCTAAATTAAATTTTTGCCAATTTGCTTTTTTAGTGTTAAAAATTCTCGTAGTTCTCTCGATCCTTACTCCCCTTGACTTTTGCACGTTAATATCAAAGGTTATACCGTTGTGGTCCGAGCTGGTGAGGTCTTCGACGACCCGCCATTTCGCGATGCGTGTCAACAAGTTCTCCGCACACACCGTTACGTCTATGCTGCTGGTGTATCGCCGACCTCCCCGTACGACGTCGTATGTAGGGGTGTTGCCGCCGTTCAGGATATGGTATCCCAGCTCGTGGATGGTGCCCGCCATGTCTTCACCCCTGCGATCGCTCATGCGTCCTCCCCACCACGTGCTCTTTGCGTTACAGTCCCCTCCCATTATGATGTTATTGGGGCCTAGTTTGGTGTCGATCTCATGAAGAGATGCCAGGTAGGGTTCGATGGGCGCGTCGGGCTCAAAATAGAAGCTGACGAGCGTCAGACTCCAGGCGCTGGTCTTTAGCTCTACCACCACTATGTTAGTGGTGGTGTACTCCGGGTGTTGGACGACGTCAATGTCGGGGTCAAAAACGGCGATGACCGCCTTGACGTTTCCCGGACCGGCGCTCTGGAAAAGACGCGCGCTACCTCGAGCTTTCATCTTATGCCCCGCTCCGATATATGGCTCCTGAAGAAGAGCGATGGCCGCCTTACGTTTCCCGGCCTCGATGTAAAGCTCTTCCGTTGCCAGCTTCTTCCTTTGCAGGTTAGCTTGGAGCACGCGGTAGGGAGCCGCTCTCGCTGGGACGCCCTTAGCACTGGTACGCGACTGTGGATCTTGCTATACTGTCCCACTTCCGGCGAATTGGACAGTCAACGCTGAATGCATTATGGTCCCTCTGGGCCAATTGAGCTCTGCAGCAGTTTCTGCAGGAAGGTGGGGCACCGGCATCCGTCCATGTGGGGCAGTCCATCAAAATATGTCCCGCTGTTCCACAGTGGCTGCATGTCGGCTCCTTCTCCCTGCAGAAACCCCTGCTGTGTCCATAACCCAGACATTGGGAACATTGCACCAGCGGCGACTGGTCCTCTACCCGGACGCGCTGTAGGTCAATATGCATGTACCCTTTGTCCATCAGCCTGTTCCAGATTCTGGTGCTGACCCTCATTACGACGTGGTGGGTATGTGGGTTCCGCGCTCTCTTCTTGAACCGAATCGACACCTGGGAGTTTTCCTCATCGAGATCCTTAAACACGTCTTTGTTTTGCTTTTTGAATGCCTCCAGGATCTCGGCGTCCGTTCGGGCCTTCAAGAGGTTCTTGACCACCACGAGCGGATCCCTGTTCTTAGCATCCTCCATCCTGAGGTCCTTCCCAACGGTGTCGATCCGTTTCTTCACCTTGTCCCTCTCCTCCCTTGTATCGCAGCTCACCACAACCCTGCCTCCCCTCGCTTTCCTAATCCTCGATACGGTGACCCATCCCTCCTTAGCGTCCACCGCCTCTCGGATCTTTTCAATGACGGCGTCACCGTTGTCCAATTCATTTTTGGATGCTATGATTA
The DNA here is from genome assembly GCA_949315975.1 of Eudonia truncicolella. Classification (NCBI taxonomy): domain Eukaryota; kingdom Metazoa; phylum Arthropoda; class Insecta; order Lepidoptera; family Crambidae; genus Eudonia; species Eudonia truncicolella. The sequence continues at coordinate 11,569,814 of OX438850.1, forward strand.
CAGAGTGCAGGGTTGGGCGCACTTCAGGTCTGCGGTTGGGGGCTGCTGCTGTACTGGGTGCCGTTGCCTGTTGACTGATGGCCACTTTTTGTGACCTTACCTCCTCAAGGATCGCGTCAAGTTTCTTGTGGATGCCGGCGTTGTCTGCTGGGTCAGGGGCGGGCTTGGCGGTGGTGTTCCTCTCCGAGGAGAGTGATTCTTCCTCCACGGGGCTTTTGGGCACGTTGAGGCGGACAAGCGCCGTCCTGACATGTGTCAAGCTTTCGCCTATATTCTTCTTCAGGTCTGTCCTCATGTTTCGGGTCTCGTTTAGGCACTCGCACGCGAACCTCAGGACCTCTATAAGCCCTTCATAGGCCGGGAGCTGGTCGGTTGAGGCTATGACGTCCGCGGCTGTCCTTCCGGAGGTCACTGGTGGTGGTGCTCTTACCCTTGGTGGAGGAGCTGCCTTGGCCCTGGTGGTCTGGGATTGCTGGCTTGGCTTGATGGCTGCTGCATACGATCTAATGGTCGCCTGTGCTGGTGGTTTGGGTACTGGCAACCTCCCCTCGAACTTGCCACTGAGCCTTTTCACCACAGATGATGTTGACGGGCTTGGGGTGGATGTGGAGGAGATGGTGAGGGTGGTGTTTGCGGTCCTCCTATTGGGGGTGGATGTTTGTGCCGCAATGGGGGATGTTGAAGGGGAGCGGAGGGTCAAGTTGCTCATTTTGCTAGTGTCTGATGGCGGTGTCCTATACATCGCTAGCAGAGCGTCTATTTATGCGTTAAAATAAAATATAAAATAAAATGTATAATAAAAAGGTTTGTATAAGTTGTATAATGTGTTTCAGATAAAGGTGTATATTTTGCTGGTGTGTGAGGTCAGTAGGCTAACTTGAATTAACTGTTATTAAAAATAATAACAGTTATCACCGTTATACAATATGGTCAAGTAAAAAAACACAATTGAAAATAACAAATTTTAACAAAATACAACCTGTAGTCAGTAAATAAATCGGGAAAAATAAAAAAGAATAAAAGTATAAGTTCTCGCTCTAAATATAGAGTGAGTGTCGGTAAACACACTGCAGCAAGATATTGTTAAATCTAGACCTGACCTCAAAAGAGGCTCAGGTGTCAACTAAAGCTAGGTAAATTAAATACAATTAAATAAAACTAAAAGAGCACCGCAGCACCCAAGTCTAACCGAATAACGGGCGGAGTCCAATAAATCAACTAAAAGAGGAAAAATATCCAAACTATATATCTATACTAATAAATTCTGAATTTCTTCCAGTGGTCAACACCTCTTGTCCCAGCTGTGGGATGAGCTCCCGGTTCTCGCGACGAAGGTGCACTCCGCATCTATCCAGGCCCAGACGAACAGGATCAGCGTCAGGAGACAGCGAAGCGGCAAAGACGGTGAGTTTTTTCCAGATTATAACTACTGTAACTATCGTTGTATTAACTTTAAAAAATTTTTGAAAAAAGGGGGCTGATTGATTTTTTGACGAGAATGTATTTATATGTTTTAATTTTGAAATTTTGAAAATTTTTTATTTTTGAATTTTTGGGGGGGTATATTTAATAAACTATTTGTTGCCGGAGAGTCCGGTCAACGGGATAAGTAGTTTTTAGGTGAGGCCTAGGTACTTGAAAAATAAAATTTTTAAAATGTCTAAAAATGAAGAAGTGCTTTTTCAAGTTACGTAATTATTTTACGTTGGGCGGATAGTTCGTTTCGTCTTTGCGCGCTTATATCTCACAAACCTTTCCACTTTTTAAAATGGCAAGTTGAGGTTAGGTGGAGAAAGAGATGGGCTTTCTCCCAGTACCACTCCCGATGTCTAAAAGTCGCTATTCATTTAGGCCTAGAACAGCTGTATTCCGAGCGGCAGGCATAAACGGCGCGATATCTGCGCGCAGCGGGCGATCGACTCGAAGGGGGAGGAGTTTAAGGCGGGGTCTATTGTGAATTTTGAAGGGTGGTTTTTGGGTAGTTTTTTGATCAGGTCCAGTAGGGTGTCAAAAACTGATCAGAAAGTTCCAAGGAACCATACACTTAAGGTGTATGGTTCAGGAGTTATAGTTAATTTTGTAATGTGAAAAATGCCCTAGCCGGGTTTGTATGAATTATGAACCCGGGACTTCTTTAATAGGTGTTTATATTTCTGTTGATTATTGTAGGGTGATTAATTTTAATTATTTTGTTTCAAGAAACCAGTGTGGTGTGAGGACTCTAACGTCGCGAAATTTAGCATAAGGTCACTCCACTCATCGGCGGGCGGGCGTTCGGCGACTCCAAGGGCGGCCTACCAAGTGCGTTCCTGGGCGGCCGACAGGCCCCTCCTCCGAGTGGCAAGCGTAGGGCAGACTCCCCAGTTCAGGGTAAGTATTGATACAATAATTTATTTTTAATTTTAATATAGTATTATACTATGTCGTTATTTTTAAGTAAATCTAGTGTTTTAAAGTAATTGTAGCATAAGTATTTGAAGTTTTAAGTTTAAGAGTTTAATTTAGGTTAATTTAACTGAGTTTATATTTAGAAATTTTTTGAATTTCTAGACTTATCAAAAGAAATTTTTGTAGTATGTTATTTATTAATCATACGTTTTAATTTAAAAGTGTTAAAAGAATTTAGAAGTATTTATTTGAATTTAATTTTACTTAGTCTATTGTTTCGTTACCCCAATTCGGGGAGAATTAGACCACACCTCCTCGGTTTGGCTGTGCCCCTATGTTGCCTACCGTTGAGCAATCTCCCACCTTTAGGGTAAAATCGAATTTTAAGTTCTGCGTTAATATAATATGATTTTGTTTATATTTAGTGATTTAATGAATAAATTTTTGTTAATTTTGAATATATTAATTAGTTATAGGTTTATTTATATAAAAATATTATTATGTGAGTGTTGTTATTTTATCTAAGTGTATTTATTGTAGTTTTATAATGAATTATTAAAAGGTTTTTGATTGTAGGGGCTATGAGCGTTATTTAAAGTTATGAATTTGTCTTATTTTGCAATAATTTATCAAAAAATTTTTAAAAGTTTTGCTTTTATTCTAAAAGTTTTGCTTTGTGCACCAAAAATTTACCCCAATGTTCTTTATAATTTGTAGATTTACCCCAAAAGGGGGCGGGGTTTATCTCTTACAGTTATGAGGAGAATTTTGAGAGATGTTTAAGCGGTGTTGCCACTACAAGAAATTCCTATGAATTTTTCTAGATACTTTTAGGTCACGTGATCTCGGGAGAAATTTTTACACAGCGTCCCGCTTTGTAAAGCGGGTTACTGCCAGCTATCCCTGCACTCTTTTGAAAAAGTGTGCTAGGGGTAGGCAGAGGATGAAATGGGCCTTCTTTGAGTGCAGTTGGCTGGGCCTAAAGCTTGCACCTTCTTTAGGCCTAAGTGGCCTAAAGATTTAACAATACCGAATTACTCAATTTGGCAACAAAATTGTATTTGTTTTTGCCTTCTTCACTAAATTTACTTAAATGATTTTATATTAATAGAAAGCCCAGTTTATGCTTTACCTATGTATCAGGAGTTCCAGTCCTATATATGAGTGAAAAATAAAGATATTTCGTCTTTTCTATCGGGGGGGCTAAGTACAGGGACTAAGGCCTCTGTTTTCCCCGCAGGTCCTAAAGGTGAGATATCTTTGTGTTGACTTGAAATTAATGATTGATTTTAACAGATAAGATGCCCAGATAGCTAGTCTATCCGGGTTTGGTGATTTTTGAACTTAAGATGAACTGGAATTCTTGGTACAGTACTAATTATGAATGTAAACAAAACACTTAAAACTATGGACCTTAATTATGAAGCTCCCACTGGGTCGATCTTCAATGTGAAGGTCTGGTCTGGGCCGCTGGCTGCTCCTCTACCCGGCTGCTGTCCGTCTGGACGTCCAGAAGTAACTTTTTGGCAAGTGCCAAAATTCCGCCCAAGTTGTTTTGGCTCAGAAGTCCGAAGCCTTGGAACAGGGACCTCCGAAAATCGCAGGGCAGCCAAGTTGTGGGCTGCTGCAGGATGTTTTGGCAGCAGGACCTTAATTTGGTGTGGCGAACAATAGATTTTTCTTTCGCCAAATTTTTAACCCCATTGACAGTCTGGTTTCTAGGTTATTGATAGCACTTTTCTCACTGTTTTAGGCACTTTCACTATAACAATACGTTGAGTGTAGTATATGTATGAAAAGGGCTCGACGAGCCGCGTCGATTGGTGCCCTTCTCAACACTTAACTCGCGAAAATTTTTGGAAAAATTTTTATTCTCGTTGACACGTTGTCAACAACACTTATCACAACTTTTCGGCACTTTCACTGTCGCGAATTATGGAGTGTAATATATCTATAGAAAGGGCTCAGCGAGCTGCGTCGATTTATTCCTTTCTCGGTCTATAACTCGCGGGAAAATATTTTTAAAAAATTTTTGATAAAGGAGTTGTAAAATTTGCGTGTGCTTGGACCAATGCCCAGCAGTGGGATTGGTTAGGTTAGGTTAGGTTAGGTTGGAGAAAGTTGGACCCAGTCGGCTAACATCTGGCAAGGCAGGAGCCCCCTTTGGGGGCCCTGCCTCTCCTATGTGCGTGCCTACTCTGGGCCGCTCAACTCGCTGCACCTTCTGAGCAGCTTTGAGAGGAGTCTCGGCGGCGCTCCTTCTGAGCGCCGTCTTTGTGGGTTTTTGTTGTAGGACACGACTTCGGGTATCGAACGTCGAGCGTCGAGTGTCGAGCATCGAGTGCCGAGTGTCGAGGGTTGGGAAGTGTATGTGAGGGTCGGAGTCCGAGTCGGGTCAGATTCGTGGTCGGAGTCGGAAGCTGAGTCGGGGTCCGGGTCACCAAAGAAGGGCAGGCGGGCTTCGCGATTTGTTGTGTCTTTTCGTCTACCAGCGAAAGCAGCGACAGAGAGCGGAGAAGGGGGCCGGCGGCGGTCGCCTGGCCCCCAAGGGAGGCGCTCTGCTCTTGAGGGAGCACGAGAGGAGGCGTTCCGCCTATAGTTTGGGGGTCTGGGCAAGGGGTCTCGGCTGCGCGAATGCGTGGTCTGGAGGCCTTGCGTCCCGTCCTCCGGGCATGGGCGGAGCGGCGCCATGGGTCGCTCGCGTACCATCTGATGCGGATACTGTCTGGACATGGTTTGTTCGGACGCTGTTTGCACCGGATCGGGAGAGGGCTGACCCCGCGGTGCCACCGTTGCGGGGCGGCGGGGGACGCGGCACTGCGCGCCCTAGTGGTGTGCTCTGCGTTCGATGTCCTGCGCTCCGCATTGGTCGCTGTGATTGGCGCGGACCTCTCTCTGCCGACCGTGGTTCTGTCCATGCTCGGTGGCGAGGGGTCCTGGGGAGGTGGTCAGCGGAGGGCGCGGAGCGGGCCGGGGGGCATGGCCCTCTGGCAGATCCGTGCCGCCGCAGACGCCTCCTGTGGGGAACCAGCGCGGTCCGAGCTCTAGGGGGGGCTTTGACCGTGCATTGCACGGGTCCCCACTGAGGGCCGACGCTCCGTATGTCCCGGCGCGTCGGCGACCCGTCTGTAAGGACGGGTCAGGTGTGTCCGCCCATCGTTTTCGAGGGTGGTCACCCGCCCCCCACCAGGGGCGGGAGAGGGGCTCGCCCATTTGGGCGAGCAAACCGACGGGGTTGTGGAAGTGTCCGAAAGGGTTCCCATGACCTCGTCAGGCTCCGGCATTCCGGCGTTCGATGCGTCTTCCTCAGATGAGGACGACGCGATGATCGCTGGTTTGCTGGTTCCAAGGTGACGAGAGGACATCGGAGTGGTTTTACCGAGTCGGCCTATACTCGCTTTCTCTAGGGCTTCGGCCCTGGAACAGAGTCTTAGCAAGAGCCTCGTACAGCCAGCGGGACAGCGGGACCCCTTTTGCCCGCTGATGCGTCTGTTAGCAGATTTCCACTCCGTCAAAAAAAAAAAAAAAAAAAAAAAAAGGTTAGGTTAGGTTGGGGTGCGAGTCAGATACCTCCACGTGGTGCATCCTGGGCAACGAGTGGTTCCAACATTCTCCGTTCGGAGAAGGTTGGGCCCAATCGGCTAACATCTGGCAAGGCGGGAGCCCCTTCTGGGCCCTGCAACTCCTATGTGCGTGTCTACTTTGGGCCGTACTGCTCGCTGCTCCTTCCGAGCAGCTTTGAGAGGAGTATTATAAAGACGGCCGCCCCTTAAGGGTTCTTAGGTCGCAACGGGGGGAAAGGGGAACACCGCGAAAGCGGTGCAACGGGGGCCTACGCCAGCCTCCGATCATCGTAAACCACTGCGGTCTCTGCAACGACCCCCACTCGCGGCGTTGTGGGGTACGCGGGTTCCGTGGTGGAGCGAGGGCTTGCCTTAACCGGCCGGCCGCGTGAAGGACACACTATAAAACCCGAGAGAAAACTCGTAAAAACCTGCCAATACTTCCCGACCTTGGCAGTCGTTAGGGTTCCCTGCGTATGAGGCCACTGCGCAGGGTGACATTTATTTGCTCTCCACTCGTGGGATAAGTGTTCAAGATGCCTAAAAATTTTTCAGACGATTCGGAGAAGTCGGCGGAGTCTGTTTACAGATCCGTCGTGGTTAGTGGTGGGGCCGATGACGGCCGGAATGAGTCTGTCGGGGACGTAGTTGCAGGTGGCGCTTCAAGCGCAAAGTCCGAGAAGGACAGTGGTGTAGAGACGAGGCCCAGTACATCGGGCAAAGGTGGCTCGTCCCAAAAGGATGATGGCACGCCCACAATGGGCAAGGTTGAAAGGGACGCTAGGCCCAGTCGCAGGGGCAAAGTGTTAAGTGTCTCATTGACGCGGCTCGATTTAGATCGCATGCGTTCTGCCGATCGCAGTCGCAGTCGCAGCCGCCGTCGAGGTGGCGCTTCAAAAGTGGACGACAGTGTATTTTTGTCGGCGGGGGAAGAGGACGAACAGCTGTCCGATTCCTCTTCATCGACATTGACAGGGAAAAAGAGGCCCCGAGCGGACTTGTCCTCTGAGTCTGACAACGACTCAGTCTGCTCGGCGCCCAAGGTTTTGTCTGGTCCGTCCGGGCGCAGAGGTCGTGGCCGTCCTCCGACCACGGGCCAATACGTCGGGTGGGCTAAGGCCAAAAATGAGTATGTCGAGGCTCAGCGCCGCGAACTCGAACTCCAGGCCGAGAGGGAATGTGCCGAGATGGCTCGCAAAACATACGCGACTAGGGCTAGTGGAGTTGAGCTCGTAAGCGGTCTTGATAAAGACAAGGAGGCACAGGCACAGGTCGTGGTGCGGCAGGTGGAGGATGATGTGGCCCTGCTACTCCACGTGGCTGCTACGTCTGGTCATCTGAAGGGGACCTACCAAAAGGCCCTTCGCGATGTAGCTGCCTCCTACAAGTCGAACGTAGACCTGTTGCGTCTCCGCACGGTCAACGAGGAGACCGAGGCTCTTAAGGTCGAGAACCAACGCCTAAGTGCGGAGGTGTCGAGCCTTAAGAAGCATATGGCAACTCTGGATGCCACGGTGGAACACCTCCACAGTAAGTGCTACCGTCCGGTAGTAACGCCTTGCTCGGACACGGAGGTTATGGAGGTGGTTCCGGACCCACCGGCGACGGTTAGCTTGGTCCCTAATCCGGCCAAGAACAAAAAAGAGGTGAAACCGAAGCCTAAGGTAGTAAAATCCAAGCCTAAGGCGAAGGTTGGGGCGGAACAACAGCCCCCACCCCTACCCGAAGTCGACCAAACCCTCATGGGGGAGGTCATGCGGCAGGTTGGCTTTATGCTGTCGACGCGGCTCGAGTCGATCGAGGCAAGGCTGCCTCCTGAGCCGCGTCTGCGCCCGCCGCTTGCGGCGGACGCCAAAAATAAGGCCAAGGCTGCCAAGGTGACATACGCGTCGGCGACTAACATCTCGCCGGCAACCGTTCCCCGTTCATCGGGAAGTACAGAAAAGCCTCCCGCTGCTAAAGCAGCGCCTCAGGGAGGCAACAAGCCCGGCAAGGGGGTCAAGGCTGCTAAGGCCGCATCGGCACCTGCACCCCCTAAGACGGCTAAGGCGAAGACAAATTCCACAAGGAATTTCACGGCTGAGGAGGAGTGGACTCCAGTGGTTGGAGGCCGCAAGGCTAGAAGGAAGGCCCTAGCCAAGGAACAGGCCAAGCCGAAGGCGAAGAACAAGAAGGTGAAAATGCGCGTCCCTCGTACTTCGGCGGTCGTGATCACTCTGCAGCCAGAGGCGCAGGAGAGGGGGATCACGTATGCGAATGTGCTCCTCAAGGCCCGAGAGAGTGTGGTTCCTGCTGAGATGGGGGTGGAGTACATCCGCTTTCGGCAGTCGGCTACCGGTGCTCGGATCTTGCATCTCCCGAGCACCGCTACCCCTGAGCAGGCCGACCAACTGGCTGATAAACTCAGGGGTGCAATAGGGGACACGGTCAGGGTCACTCGACCAACCAAATGCGCCGACCTTAGAATATCTGGTTTGGACGATTCAGTCGTCCAGGCAGACGTTCGCGCAGCGGTCGCAAGGCAGGGAGGCTGCTCAGCTGACTCATTGAGAGTTGGCGAAATTCGCCATGGTCCAGGCGGCATGGGCACTGTGTACGTTCAGTGTCCAGTAGCTGCTGCTAAAGTGTTAGTGGACGCCGGTCTTCTCCTGGTCGGATTGGCCGGTGGGGCACAGGTTCGTGCTCTCAACCCGCGTCCACTTAAGTGCTTTAGATGCTTGGAGAAGGGGCATACCCGCGCAAGATGCACGGGCCAGATTGACCGCAGCGAGCTCTGCTATCGCTGCGGTAAGGCTGGTCATATCGCTGCCTCCTGCTCGGCCAAGGCGCACTGTCCGCTGTGCGCTGACGCCAAAAGACCTGCTGACCACAATGTCGGGAGCAGGTCATGCAATCCCCCTAGGAGGAGAAAGGCGGCCTTGAATTCCAAGGCCCCCACTTCTGCGAGCGCTCAGCAGGCGCCAAGTGCGGTGCAAATGGACACCTGCAATGCCTAACGCCGCACTACATATCCTGCAGGCGAATCTGAATCACTCCGCTGGCGCACAAGATCTTTTTGTGCAGTCGATGGCGGAGTGGTCCATTAACATAGCGGTAGCATCTGAACCGTACTATATCCCGGCCCGTACCAACTGGGCCGTGGACTCTAGCAAAACGGTTGCTGTTGTTGGTGGTAATACAACCATAGGCTCGACGTTCTCGTTCCGCGAACGAGGTCCCGGCTATGTCGTGGTCAAGTGGGGTGAGGTAACCCTGATCGGGGTGTACTTCTCCCCCAATAGAACCTTGGCGGAGTACATGGTATTCCTTGGCAATGTGGGGGCCGCGGTTAACCGGGCAACATCTTCGGCGGTCCTAGTAATAGGTGACTTTAACGCCAAATCGGTTAATTGGGGCTCTCCCGCTAACGATCTGCGCGGCGACGCGGTCGAGGATTGGGCTGTGTCCACAGGCCTGTGTCTACTCAACAGAGGCAACACGAACACCTGTGTCAGGCAGCAAGGTGGGTCTATTGTTGACCTGTCCTTTGCGTCTTCTGCCATCGCCTCTAGGGTAGACGGTTGGGCTGTTCTGGAGGATGTGGAGACGCTTTCTGATCACCTATACATTAGGTTTGATCTGGTCTCCCCCTCGTACAGCAGCAATAGAACGGGTCAAGCGGGCAATGGGGGTAGACCATCTTTCCCTCGTTGGGCTTTGGGAAGAATGGACCGGGAGCTGCTCGTTGAAGCGGCCATCGTGCAGTCATGGTTCGCTCAGGCTGTCGAACAGCCGGTTCACGTGGAGGACGGAGCCAAATGGTTCTCGGACGCGATGACGCAGGTGTGCGATGCGGCCATGCCCAGGGTTAGGCGCCTTCCGCCAAAGCGGGCAGTATATTGGTGGTCCCAACGCATTGCGGCCTGCCGTGAGGACTGCATCATTGCTCGGCGGGCTTATACGAACCAGCGCAGGCGCCGAACCGTGGATGAGGTCGCAAATCGCGAATTGCAAACGGCGTACAAAGAGGCCAAAGAGGCATTGAAGGTGGCCATATGTCAGGCAAAGGATGATGCGCGGGAAGAGATGCTGGAGCAACTGAATCGTGATCCGTGGGGTCGCCCATACCGCAATGTTCGCGGTAAATTGCGAAATGTGGGCCCCCCGGTCACTGAGTCTTTAGAGCTACCGCTGCTGGAGTCTATCATCAACTCACTCTTCCCTGTGCGACCTGGATTCGAGCCTCCACGAATGGCCCCACCGCAGATACCATCTGAGGGCGCTATTACCCAAGTGCCACCGGTCACTACCGGTGAGCTGGGTGCAGCCTTCCTGCGGCTGAGGGCTAAAAATACGGCTCCTGGACCAGACGGCGTACCTGGCAAAGCCTGGGTTCTAACGGAGGAGATCTTCGAGGAGCGCTTTCGTGCGCTACTGGATGCCTGCCTTTCGTCCGGCCACTTCCCCACTAGGTGGAAAACTGGGCGCCTCGTGCTACTCCGCAAAGACGGACGGCCTGAAGACTCTCCTTCAGCTTACCGGCCCATTGTCCTTTTGGACGAGGCCGGGAAGCTCTTCGAGCGTGTCTTAGCTGCTCGTATCAACGAGCACCTCGGCAATGTGGGGCCTGATCTGTCGCCCAACCAATACGGTTTCAGAGTAGCGCGGTCGACTGTAGACGCGATACTGCATGTGAAAGACCTCACCAAAGAGGCTGTATCACAAGGAGATGTCGCGTTGGCGGTGTCCCTGGACATCGCTAACGCGTTCAACAGCCTGCCCTTTGAGAGCATAGGTGAGGCGCTTCGCTTTCACGGAGTGCCCCCCTACTTACTGCGCATCTTGAACAACTACCTCAGGGGCAGAACGGTGGTCTTCCAGGACCGCGACGGGAATGTCCGAAGCCGTGCGGTGTCGTGCGGTGTTCCGCAGGGGTCGGTGCTGGGTCCACTCCTGTGGAACATCGGCTACGACTGGGCTCTCAGAGGAGCACTACTCAGGGGCCTCAACGTCATCTGCTATGCAGACGACACATTGGTGACCGCTCGTGCGGCAGACTTCGCCGGAGTACTAACATTGGCCACTGTTGGCGTCAGGCAGGTCATCCGGCGAATTGAAGCGCTGGGCCTAAAGGTGGCACTAGAAAAGACGGAGGCGCTTTTCTTCTTTGGTGCACGCAGGAGACCCCCCCCAGACGCACATCTATGTCTCAATGGGGTTCGCATCGAGGTCACTTCAGCTATGAAGTACCTTGGGCTATACTTAGATGCGAAGTGGAAGTTTCACGAGCACTTTGCTCGCCAGTCGCCGAAATTGGTCAAAACAGCCAACGCGCTGTGCAGGCTACTACCAAATCTCGGTGGCCCTAGCATAAGTGCTCGGAAACTTTACACAGGGGTCGTGCGCTCAATGGCGCTTTATGGAGCTCCAGTGTGGATCGACGCGCTGGACTCCCAGAATAGGATGTTGCTGCGAAGGCCTCAAAGGGCAATGGCCATTAGAGCCATTAGAGGCTACCGCACGGTCTCGTATGAGGCTGCTTGCTTGTTGGCGGGTACACCTCCATGGGACTTGGAGGCAAAGGTCCTGGCGGAGGTGTATAGGCAGGGAGCGGACATCCGCAGTCAAGGCGGCAGGCCAATGCCTGAGCAAATCCGCCGTTGGCGGGAGGATGCCCAGGAGCAGACTATGCTCTGCTGGCGAGATCGCCTGGAGCAGCCCGATGCTGGCCACTGGACCATCGGAGCGGTTAGACCCATTATGCAGGAATGGGTCTTCCGCAAGGAGGGGACCCTCTCGTTCCGAGCCACTCAAATTATGACAGGACACGGCTGCTTCGGCAGTTACCTGTCGAGGATCGGACGAGAGGAGACCACTGCATGCCACCAGTGCGGGGCCGTTAATGACACGGCTCTGCATACATTGGAGGTATGCCAGGAGTGGGAGCAGCCACGCCGGGATTTGCGGGCTGTGATCGGCGCCGACCTCTCCCTCGGGGCCGTGGCAAAAGCCATGGTCTCTTCCACGAGGTCGTGGGACGCGGTGGCTTCATTTTGCGACACCATCATGGGTCGCAAAGAAGAGGCCGAGCGTGAGAGGGAAGACGACCCCCTATCAAGCGCCACAAGGCGCAGGAGGGGTGGTCGGAGGAGGCGGTTACATGGGCTGTTGCACCCATCGTAACCGCACGCGGGGGTGGGAAACACCATCTTCCCACACTCCCCGCAAAGCTCCTCAAGGTGTCATGCGTCCCTCCCTCGCATCCGGGGGAGGTGAAATGCAAGGAGGGTTCGAAGGAACCACCGCGGCGGGCCGTGAATGACTTCACGAGTGCTCGGGGTCCCGCCCAGCGGTTGACGGGTGTCGTGTGGTTTTAGTGGGTCGGGCAGACCATCGCCCATCCCCACACACCTCCCGGGTTGTGCAACACCCGGTCGAGACGGTCTGTTTGCAGATTTCCACACGTTAAAAAAAAAAAAAAAAAAAAAGGTTAGGTTAGGTTGGGGTGCGAGTCAGATACCTCCACGTGGTGCATCCTGGGCAACGAGTGGTTCCAACGGCCTCCGTATGGAGAAAGTTGGACCCAGTCGGCTAACATCTGGCAAGGCAGGAGCCCCCTTTGGGGGCCCTGCCTCTCCTATGTGCGTGCCTACTCTGGGCCGCTCAACTCGCTGCACCTTCTGAGCAGCTTTGAGAGGAGTCTCGGCGGCGCTCCTTCTGAGCGCCATCTTTGTGGGTTTTTGTTGTAGGACACGACTTCGGGTATCGAACGTCGAGCGTCGAGTGTCGAGCATCGAGTGCCGAGTGTCGAGGGTTGGGAAGTGTATGTGAGGGTCGGAGTCCGAGTCGGGTCAGATTCGTGGTCGGAGTCGGAAGCTGAGTCGGGGTCCGGATCACCAAAGAAGGGCAGGCGGGCTTCGCGATTTGTTGTGTCTTTTCGTCTACCAGCGAAAGCAGCGACAGAGAGCGGAGAAGGGGGCCGGCGGCGGTCGCCTGGCCCCCAAGGGAGGCGCTCTGCTCTTGAGGGAGCACGAGAGGAGGCGTTCCGCCTATAGTTTGGGGGTCTGGGCAAGGGGTCTCGGCTGCGCGAATGCGTGGTCTGGAGGCCTTGCGTCCCGTCCTCCGGGCATGGGCGGAGCGGCGCCATGGGTCGCTCGCGTACCATCTGATGCGGATACTGTCTGGACATGGTTTGTTCGGACGCTGTTTGCACCGGATCGGGAGAGGGCTGACCCCGCGGTGCCACCGTTGCGGGGCGGCGGGGGACGCGGCACAGCGCGCCCTAGTGGTGTGCTCTGCGTTCGATGTCCTGCGCTCCGCATTGGTCGCTGTGATTGGCGCGGACCTCTCTCTGCCGACCGTGGTTCTGTCCATGCTCGGTGGCGAGGGGTCCTGGGGAGGTGGTCAGCGGAGGGCGCGGAGCGGGCCGGGGGGCATGGCCCTCTGGCAGATCCGTGCCGCCGCAGACGCCTCCTGTGGGGAACCAGCGCGGTCCGAGCTCTAGGGGGGGCTTTGACCGTGCATTGCACGGGTCCCCACTGAGGGCCGACGCTCCGTATGTCCCGGCGCGTCGGCGACCCGTCTGTAAGGACGGGTCAGGTGTGTCCGCCCATCGTTTTCGAGGGTGGTCACCCGCCCCCCACCAGGGGCGGGAGAGGGGCTCGCCCATTTGGGCGAGCAAACCGACGGGGTTGTGGAAGTGTCCGAAAGGGTTCCCATGACCTCGTCAGGCTCCGGCATTCCGGCGTTCGATGCGTCTTCCTCAGATGAGGACGACGCGATGATCGCTGGTTTGCTGGTTCCAAGGTGACGAGAGGACATCGGAGTGGTTTTACCGAGTCGGCCTATACTCGCTTTCTCTAGGGCTTCGGCCCTGGAACAGAGTCTTAGCAAGAGCCTCGTACAGCCAGCGGGACAGCGGGACCCCTTTTGCCCGCTGATGCGTCTGTTAGCAGATTTCCACTCCGTCAAAAAAAAAAAAAAAAAAAAAAAAGGTTAGGTTAGGTTGGGGTGCGAGTCAGATACCTCCACGTGGTGCATCCTGGGCAACGAGTGGTTCCAACGGTCTCCGTGGAGAAAGTTGGACCCAGTCGGCTAACATCTGGCAAGGCAGGAGCCCCTTTTGGGGCCCTGCCTCTCCTGTGTGCGTGCCTACTCTGGGCCGCTCAACTCGCTGCACCTTCTGAGCACCTTTGAGAGGAGTCTCGGCGGCGCTCCTTCTGAGCGCCGTCTTTGTGGGTTTTTTGTTGTAGGACACGACCTCGGGTATCGAACGTCGAGCGTCGAGTGTCGAGCATCGAGTGCCGAGTGTCGAGGGTCGGGAAGTGTTTGTGAGGGTCGGAGTCCGAGTCGGGTCAGATTTGTGGTCGGAGTCGGAAGCTGAGTTGAGGTCCGGGTCACCAAAGAAGGGCAGGCGGGCTTCGCGATTTGTTGTGTCTTTTCGTCTACCAGCGAAAGCAGCGGCAGAGAGCGGAGAAGGGGGCCGGCGGTGGTCGCCTGGCCCCCAAGGGAGGCGCTCTGCTCTTGAGGGAGCACGAGAGGAGACGTTCCGCCTATAGTTTGGGGGTCTGGGCAAGGGGTCTCGGCTGCGCGAATGCGTGGTCTGGAGGCCTTGCGTCCCGTCCTCCGGGCATGGGCGGAGCGGCGCCATGGGTCGCTCGCGTACCATCTGATGCGGATACTGTCTGGACATGGTTTGTTCGGACGCTGTTTGCACCGGATCGGGAGAGGGCTGACCCCGCGGTGCCACCGTTGCGGGGCGGCGGGGGACGCGGCACAGCGCGCCCTAGTGGTGTGCTCTGCGTTCGATGTCCTGCGCTCCGCATTGGTCGCTGTGATTGGCGCGGACCTCTCTCTGCCGACCGTGGTTCTGTCCATGCTCGGTGGCGAGGGGTCCTGGGGAGGTGGTCAGCGGAGGGCGCGGAGCGGGCCGGGGGGCATGGCCCTCTGGCAGATCCGTGCCGCCGCAGACGCCTCCTGTGGGGAACCAGCGCGGTCCGAGCTCTAGGGGGGGCTTTGACCGTGCATTGCACGGGTCCCCACTGAGGGCCGACGCTCCGTATGTCCCGGCGCGTCGGCGACCCGTCTGTAAGGACGGGTCAGGTGTGTCCGCCCATCGTTGTCGAGGGTGGTCACCCGCCCCCCACCAGGGGCGGGAGAGGGGCTCGCCCATCTGGGCGAGCAAACCGACGGGGTTGTGGAAGTGTCCGAAAGGGTTCCCATGACCTCGTCAGGATCCGGCATGCCGGCGTTCGATGCGTCCTCCTCAGATGAGGACGACGCGATGATCGCTGGTTTGCTGGTTCCAAGGTGACGAGAGGACATCGGAGTGGTTTTACCGAGTCGGCCTATACTCGCTTTCTCTAGGGCTTCGGCCCTGGAACAGAGTCTTAGCAAGAGCCTCGTACAGCCAGCGGGACAGCGGGACCCCTTTTGCCCGCTGATGCGTCTGTTAGCAGATTTCCACTCCGTCAAAAAAAAAAAAAAAAAAAAAAAAGGTTAGGTTAGGTTGGGGTGCGAGTCAGATACCTCCACGTGGTGCATCCTGGGCAACGAGTGGTTCCAACGGCCTCCGTTGGAGAAAGTTGGACCCAGTCGGCTAACATCTGGCAAGGCAGGAGCCCCCTTTGGGGGCCCTGCCTCTCCTATGTGCGTGCCTACTCTGGGCCGCTCAACTCGCTGCACCTTCTGAGCAGCTTTGAGAGGAGTCTCGGCGGCGCTCCTTCTGAGCGCCGTCTTTGTGGGTTTTTGTTGTAGGACACGACTTCGGGTATCGAACGTCGAGCGTCGAGTGTCGAGCATCGAGTGCCGAGTGTCGAGGGTTGGGAAGTGTATGTGAGGGTCGGAGTCCGAGTCGGGTCAGATTCGTGGTCGGAGTCGGGGTCCGGATCACCAAAGAAGGGCAGGCGGGCTTCGCGATTTGTTGTGTCTTTTCGTCTACCAGCGAAAGCAGCGACAGAGAGCGGAGAAGGGGGCCGGCGGCGGTCGCCTGGCCCCCAAGGGAGGCGCTCTGCTCTTGAGGGAGCACGAGAGGAGGCGTTCCGCCTATAGTTTGGGGGTCTGGGCAAGGGGTCTCGGCTGCGCGAATGCGTGGTCTGGAGGCCTTGCGTCCCGTCCTCCGGGCATGGGCGGAGCGGCGCCATGGGTCGCTCGCGTACCATCTGATGCGGATACTGTCTGGACATGGTTTGTTCGGACGCTGTTTGCACCGGATCGGGAGAGGGCTGACCCCGCGGTGCCACCGTTGCGGGGCGGCGGGGGACGCGGCACAGCGCGCCCTAGTGGTGTGCTCTGCGTTCGATGTCCTGCGCTCCGCATTGGTCGCTGTGATTGGCGCGGACCTCTCTCTGCCGACCGTGGTTCTGTCCATGCTCGGTGGCGAGGGGTCCTGGGGAGGTGGTCAGCGGAGGGCGCGGAGCGGGCCGGGGGGCATGGCCCTCTGGCAGATCCGTGCCGCCGCAGACGCCTCCTGTGGGGAACCAGCGCGGTCCGAGCTCTAGGGGGGGCTTTGACCGTGCATTGCACGGGTCCCCACTGAGGGCCGACGCTCCGTATGTCCCGGCGCGTCGGCGACCCGTCTGTAAGGACGGGTCAGGTGTGTCCGCCCATCGTTGTCGAGGGTGGTCACCCGCCCCCCACCAGGGGCGGGAGAGGGGCTCGCCCATCTGGGCGAGCAAACCGACGGGGTTGTGGAAGTGTCCGAAAGGGTTCCCATGACCTCGTCAGGATCCGGCATGCCGGCGTTCGATGCGTCCTCCTCAGATGAGGACGACGCGATGATCGCTGGTTTGCTGGTTCCAAGGTGACGAGAGGACATCGGAGTGGTTTTACCGAGTCGGCCTATACTCGCTTTCTCTAGGGCTTCGGCCCTGGAACAGAGTCTTAGCAAGAGCCTCGTACAGCCAGCGGGACAGCGGGACCCCTTTTGCCCGCTGATGCGTCTGTTAGCAGATTTCCACTCCGTCAAAAAAAAAAAAAAAAAAAAAAAAGGTTAGGTTAGGTTGGGGTGCGAGTCAGATACCTCCACGTGGTGCATCCTGGGCAACGAGTGGTTCCAACGGCCTCCGTTGGAGAAAGTTGGACCCAGTCGGCTAACATCTGGCAAGGCAGGAGCCCCCTTTGGGGGCCCTGCCTCTCCTATGTGCGTGCCTACTCTGGGCCGCTCAACTCGCTGCACCTTCTGAGCAGCTTTGAGAGGAGTCTCGGCGGCGCTCCTTCTGAGCGCCGTCTTTGTGGGTTTTTGTTGTAGGACACGACTTCGGGTATCGAACGTCGAGCGTCGAGTGTCGAGCATCGAGTGCCGAGTGTCGAGGGTTGGGAAGTGTATGTGAGGGTCGGAGTCCGAGTCGGGTCAGATTCGTGGTCGGAGTCGGGGTCCGGATCACCAAAGAAGGGCAGGCGGGCTTCGCGATTTGTTGTGTCTTTTCGTCTACCAGCGAAAGCAGCGACAGAGAGCGGAGAAGGGGGCCGGCGGCGGTCGCCTGGCCCCCAAGGGAGGCGCTCTGCTCTTGAGGGAGCACGAGAGGAGGCGTTCCGCCTATAGTTTGGGGGTCTGGGCAAGGGGTCTCGGCTGCGCGAATGCGTGGTCTGGAGGCCTTGCGTCCCGTCCTCCGGGCATGGGCGGAGCGGCGCCATGGGTCGCTCGCGTACCATCTGATGCGGATACTGTCTGGACATGGTTTGTTCGGACGCTGTTTGCACCGGATCGGGAGAGGGCTGACCCCGCGGTGCCACCGTTGCGGGGCGGCGGGGGACGCGGCACAGCGCGCCCTAGTGGTGTGCTCTGCGTTCGATGTCCTGCGCTCCGCATTGGTCGCTGTGATTGGCGCGGACCTCTCTCTGCCGACCGTGGTTCTGTCCATGCTCGGTGGCGAGGGGTCCTGGGGAGGTGGTCAGCGGAGGGCGCGGAGCGGGCCGGGGGGCATGGCCCTCTGGCAGATCCGTGCCGCCGCAGACGCCTCCTGTGGGGAACCAGCGCGGTCCGAGCTCTAGGGGGGGCTTTGACCGTGCATTGCACGGGTCCCCACTGAGGGCCGACGCTCCGTATGTCCCGGCGCGTCGGCGACCCGTCTGTAATGACGGGTCAGGTGTGTCCGCCCATCGTTTTCGAGGGTGGTCACCCGCCCCCCACCAGGGGCGGGAGAGGGGCTCGCCCATTTGGGCGAGCAAACCGACGGGGTTGTGGAAGTGTCCGAAAGGGTTCCCATGACCTCGTCAGGCTCCGGCATTCCGGCGTTCGATGCGTCTTCCTCAGATGAGGACGACGCGATGATCGCTGGTTTGCTGGTTCCAAGGTGACGAGAGGACATCGGAGTGGTTTTACCGAGTCGGCCTATACTCGCTTTCTCTAGGGCTTCGGCCCTGGAACAGAGTCTTAGCAAGAGCCTCGTACAGCCAGCGGGACAGCGGGACCCCTTTTGCCCGCTGATGCGTCTGTTAGCAGATTTCCACTCCGTCAAAAAAAAAAAAAAAAAAAAAAAAAAAAAAAAAAAAAAAAAAAAAAAAAAAAAGGTTAGGTTAGGTTGGGGTGCGAGTCAGATACCTCCACGTGGTGCATCCTGGGCAACGAGTGGTTCCAACGGTCTCTGTGGAGAAAGTTGGACCCAGTCGGCTAACATCTGGCAAGGCAGGAGCCCCCTTTTGGGGCCCTGCCTCTCCTGTGTGCGTGCCTACTCTGGGCCGCTCAACTCGCTGCACCTTCTGAGCACCTTTGAGAGGAGTCTCGGCGGCGCTCCTTCTGAGCGCCGTCTTTGTGGGTTTTTTGTTGTAGGACACGACCTCGGGTATCGAACGTCGAGCGTCGAGTGTCGAGCATCGAGTGCCGAGTGTCGAGGGTTGGGAAGTGTTTGTGAGGGTCGGAGTCCGAGTCGGGTCAGATTCGTGGTCGGAGTCGGAAGCTGAGTCGGGGTCCGGGTCACCAAAGAAGGGCAGGCGGGCTTCGCGATTTGTTGTGTCTTTTCGTCTACCAGCGAAAGCAGCGGCAGAGAGCGGAGAAGGGGGCCGGTGGTGGTCGCCTGGCCCCCAAGGGAGGCGCTCTGCTCTTGAGGGAGCACGAGAGGAGACGTTCCGCCTATAGTTTGGGGGTCTGGGCAAGGGGTCTCGGCTGCGCGAATGCGTGGTCTGGAGGCCTTGCGTCCCGTCCTCCGGGCATGGGCGGAGCGGCGCCATGGGTCGCTCGCGTACCATCTGATGCGGATACTGTCTGGACATGGTTTGTTCGGACGCTGTTTGCACCGGATCGGGAGAGGGCTGACCCCGCGGTGCCACCGTTGCGGGGCGGCGGGGGACGCGGCACAGCGCGCCCTAGTGGTGTGCTCTGCGTTCGATGTCCTGCGCTCCGCATTGGTCGCTGTGATTGGCGCGGACCTCTCTCTGCCGACCGTGGTTCTGTCCATGCTCGGTGGCGAGGGGTCCTGGGGAGGTGGTCAGCGGAGGGCGCGGAGCGGGCCGGGGGGCATGGCCCTCTGGCAGATCCGTGCCGCCGCAGACGCCTCCTGTGGGGAACCAGCGCGGTCCGAGCTCTAGGGGGGGCTTTGACCGTGCATTGCACGGGTCCCCACTGAGGGCCGACGCTCCGTATGTCCCGGCGCGTCGGCGACCCGTCTGTAAGGACGGGTCAGGTGTGTCCGCCCATCGTTTTCGAGGGTGGTCACCCGCCCCCCACCAGGGGCGGGAGAGGGGCTCGCCCATCTGGGCGAGCAAACCGACGGGGTTGTGGAAGTGTCCGAAAGGGTTCCCATGACCTCGTCAGGATCCGGCATGCCGGCGTTCGATGCGTCCTCCTCAGATGAGGACGACGCGATGATCGCTGGTTTGCTGGTTCCAAGGTGACGAGAGGACATCGGAGTGGTTTTACCGAGTCGGCCTATACTCGCTTTCTCTAGGGCTTCGGCCCTGGAACAGAGTCTTAGCAAGAGCCTCGTACAGCCAGCGGGACAGCGGGACCCCTTTTGCCCGCTGATGCGTCTGTTAGCAGATTTCCACTCCGTCAAAAAAAAAAAAAAAAAAAAAAGGTTAGGTTAGGTTGGGGTGCGAGTCAGATACCTCCACGTGGTGCATCCTGGGCAACGAGTGGTTCCAACGGCCTCCGTTGGAGAAAGTTGGACCCAGTCGGCTAACATCTGGCAAGGCAGGAGCCCCCTTTGGGGGCCCTGCCTCTCCTACGTGCGTGCCTACTCTGGGCCGCTCAACTCGCTGCACCTTCTGAGCAGCTTTGAGAGGAGTCTCGGCGGCGCTCCTTCTGAGTCGCCGTCTTTGTGGGTTTTTTTTGTTGTAGGACACGACTTCGGGTATCGAACGTCGAGCGTCGAGTGTCGAGCATCGAGTGCCGAGTGTCGAGGGTTGGGAAGTGTTTGTGAGGGTCGGAGTCCGAGTCGGGTCAGATTCGTGGTCGGAGTCGGAAGCTGAGTCGGGGTCCGGATCACCAAAGAAGGGCAGGCGGGCTTCGCGATTTGTTGTGTCTTTTCGTCTACCAGCGAAAGCAGCGACAGAGAGCGGAGAAGGGGGCCGGCGGCGGTCGCCTGGCCCCCAAGGGAGGCGCTCTGCTCTTGAGGGAGCACGAGAGGAGGCGTTCCGCCTATAGTTTGGGGGTCTGGGCAAGGGGTCTCGGCTGCGCGAATGCGTGGTCTGGAGGCCTTGCGTCCCGTCCTCCGGGCATGGGCGGAGCGGCGCCATGGGTCGCTCGCGTACCATCTGATGCGGATACTGTCTGGACATGGTTTGTTCGGACGCTGTTTGCACCGGATCGGGAGAGGGCTGACCCCGCGGTGCCACCGTTGCGGGGCGGCGGGGGACGCGGCACAGCGCGCCCTAGTGGTGTGCTCTGCGTTCGATGTCCTGCGCTCCGCATTGGTCGCTGTGATTGGCGCGGACCTCTCTCTGCCGACCGTGGTTCTGTCCATGCTCGGTGGCGAGGGGTCCTGGGGAGGTGGTCAGCGGAGGGCGCGGAGCGGGCCGGGGGGCATGGCCCTCTGGCAGATCCGTGCCGCCGCAGACGCCTCCTGTGGGGAACCAGCGCGGTCCGAGCTCTAGGGGGGGCTTTGACCGTGCATTGCACGGGTCCCCACTGAGGGCCGACGCTCCGTATGTCCCGGCGCGTCGGCGACCCGTCTGTAAGGACGGGTCAGGTGTGTCCGCCCATCGTTTTCGAGGGTGGTCACCCGCCCCCCACCAGGGGCGGGAGAGGGGCTCGCCCATTTGGGCGAGCAAACCGACGGGGTTGTGGAAGTGTCCGAAAGGGTTCCCATGACCTCGTCAGGCTCCGGCATTCCGGCGTTCGATGCGTCTTCCTCAGATGAGGACGACGCGATGATCGCTGGTTTGCTGGTTCCAAGGTGACGAGAGGACATCGGAGTGGTTTTACCGAGTCGGCCTATACTCGCTTTCTCTAGGGCTTCGGCCCTGGAACAGAGTCTTAGCAAGAGCCTCGTACAGCCAGCGGGACAGCGGGACCCCTTTTGCCCGCTGATGCGTCTGTTAGCAGATTTCCACTCCGTCAAAAAAAAAAAAAAAAAAAAAAAAAAAAAAAAAAAAAAAAAAAAAAAAAAAAAAAAAAAAAAAAAAAAAAAAAAAAAAAGGTTAGGTTAGGTTAGGTTAGGTTAGGTTAGGTTAGGTTAGGTTAGGTTAGGTTAGGTTAGGTTAGGTTGGGGTGCGAGTCAGATACCTCCACGTGGTGCATCCTGGGCAACGAGTGGTTCCAACGGTCTCCGTGGAGAAAGTTGGACCCAGTCGGCTAACATCTGGCAAGGCAGGAGCCCCCTTTTGGGGCCCTGCCTCTCCTGTGTGCGTGCCTACTCTGGGCCGCTCAACTCGCTGCACCTTCTGAGCAGCTTTGAGAGGAGTCTCGGCGGCGCTCCTTCTGAGCGCCGTCTTTGTGGGTTTTTTGTTGTAGGACACGACTTCGGGTATCGAACGTCGAGCGTCGAGTGTCGAGCATCGAGTGCCGAGTGTCGAGGGTTGGGAAGTGTTTGTGAGGGTCGGAGTCCGAGTCGGGTCAGATTCGTGGTCGGAGTCGGAAGCTGAGTCGGGGTCCAGGTCACCAAAGAAGGGCAGGCGGGCTTCGCGATTTGTTGTGTCTTTTCGTTTACCAGCGAAAGCAGCGGCAGAGAGCGGAGAAGGGGGCCGGCGGTGGTCGCCTGGCCTTCAAGGGAGGCGCTCTGCTCTTGAGGGAGCACGAGAGGAGACGTTCCGCCTATAGTTTGGGGGTCTGGGCAAGGGGTCTCGGCTGCGCGAATGCGTGGTCTGGAGGCCTTGCGTCACGTCCTCCGGGCATGGGCGGAGCGGCGCCATGGGTCGCTCGCGTACCATCTGATGCGGATACTGTCTGGACATGGTTTGTTCGGACGCTGTTTGCACCGGATCGGGAGAGGGCTGACCCCGCGGTGCCACCATTGCGGGGCGGCGGGGGACGCGGCACAGCGCGCCCTAGTGGTGTGCTCTGCGTTCGATGTCCTGCGCTCCGCATTGGTCGCTGTGACTGGCGCGGACCTCTCTCTGCCGACCGTGGTTCTGTCCATGCTCGGTGGCGAGGGGTCCTGGGGAGGTGGTCAGCGGAGGGCGCGGAGAGGGCCGGGGGGCATGGCCCTCTGGCAGATCCGTGCCGCCGCAGACGCCTCCTGTGGGGATCCAGCGCGGTCCGAGCTCTAGGGGGGGCTTTGACCGTGCATTGCACGGGTCCCCACTGAGGGCCGACGCTCCGTATGTCCCGGCGCGTCGGCGACCCGTCTGTAAGGACGGGTCAGGTGTGTCCGCCCATCGTTTTCGAGGGTGGTCACCCGCCCCCCACCAGGGGCGGGAGAGGGGCTCGCCCATCAGGGCGAGCAAACCGACGGGGTTGTGGAAGTGTCCGAAAGGGTTCCCATGACCTCGTCAGGCTCCGGCATGCCGGCGTTCGATGCGTCCTCCTCAGATGAGGACGACGCGATGATCGCTGGTTTGCTGGTTCCAAGGTGACGAGAGGACATCGGAGTGGTTTTACCGAGTCGGCCTATACTCGCTTTCTCTAGGGCTTCGGCCCTGGAACAGAGTCTTAGCAAGAGCCTCGTACAGCCAGCGGGACAGCGGGACCCCTTTTGCCCGCTGATGCGTCTGTTAGCAGATTTCCACTCCGTCAAAAAAAAAAAAAAAAAAAAAAAAAAGGTTAGGTTAGGTTAGGTTAGGTTGGGGTGCGAGTCAGATACCTCCACGTGGTGCATCCTGGGCAACGAGTGGTTCCAACGGCCTCCGTTGGAGAAAGTTGGACCCAGTCGGCTAACATCTGGCAAGGCAGGAGCCCCCTTTGGGGGCCCTGCCTCTCCTATGTGCGTGCCTGCTCTGGGCCGCTCAACTCGCTGCACCTTCTGAGCGGCTTTGAGAGGAGTCTCGGCGGCGCTCCTTCTGAGCGCCGTCTTTGTGGGTTTTTGTTGTAGGACACGACTTCGGGTATCGAACGTCGAGCGTCGAGTGTCGAGCATCGAGTGCCGAGTGTCGAGGGTTGGGAAGTGTATGTGAGGGTCGGAGTCCGAGTCGGGTCGGATTCGTGGTCGGAGTCGGAAGCTGAGTCGGGGTCCGGGTCACCAAAGAAGGGCAGGCGGGCTTCGCGATTTGTTGTGTCTTTTCGTCTACCAGCGAGGGCAGCGACAGAGAGCGGAGAAGGGGGCCGGCGGCGGTCGCCTGGCCCCCAAGGGAGGCGCTCTGCTCTTGAGGGAGCACGAGAGGAGGCGTTCCGCCTATAGTTTGGGGGTCTGGGCAAGGGGTCTCGGCTGCGCGAATGCGTGGTCTGGAGGCCTTGCGTCCCGTCCTCCGGGCATGGGCGGAGCGGCGCCATGGGTCGCTCGCGTACCATCTGATGCGGATACTGTCTGGACATGGTTTGTTCGGACGCTGTTTGCACCGGATCGGGAGAGGGCTGACCCCGCGGTGCCACCGTTGCGGGGCGGCGGGGGACGCGGCACAGCGCGCCCTAGTGGTGTGCTCTGCGTTCGATGTCCTGCGCTCCGCATTGGTCGCTGTGATTGGCGCGGACCTCTCTCTGCTGACCGTGGTTCTGTCCATGCTCGGTGGCGAGGGGTCCTGGGGAGGTGGTCAGCGGAGGGCGCGGAGCGGGCCGGGGGGCATGGCCCTCTGGCAGATCCGTGCCGCCGCAGACGCCTCCTGTGGGGAACCAGCGCGGTCCAAGCTCTAGGGGGGGCTTTGACCGTGCATTGCACGGGTCCCCACTGAGGGCCGACGCTCCGTATGTCCCGGCGCGTCGGCGACCCGTCTGTAAGGACGGGTCAGGTGTGTCCGCCCATCGTTTTCGAGGGTGGTCACCCGCCCCCCACCAGGGGCGGGAGAGGGGCTCGCCCATTTGGGCGAGCAAACCGACGGGGTTGTGGAAGTGTCCGAAAGGGTTCCCATGACCTCGTCAGGCTCCGGCATTCCGGCGTTCGATGCGTCTTCCTCAGATGAGGACGACGCGATGATCGCTGGTTTGCTGGTTCCAAGGTGACGAGAGGACATCGGAGTGGTTTTACCGAGTCGGCCTATACTCGCTTTCTCTAGGGCTTCGGCCCTGGAACAGAGTCTTAGCAAGAGCCTCGTACAGCCAGCGGGACAGCGGGACCCCTTTTGCCCGCTGATGCGTCTGTTAGCAGATTTCCACTCCGTCAAAAAAAAAAAAAAAAAAAAAAGGTTAGGTTAGGTTAGGTTGGGGTGCGAGTCAGATACCTCCACGTGGTGCATCCTGGGCAACGAGTGGCTCCAACATTCTCCGTTCGGAGAAGGTTGGGCCCAATCGGCTAACATCTGGCAAGGCGGGAGCCCCTTCTGGGCCCTGCAACTCCTATGTGCGTGCCTACTTTGGGCCGCACTACTCGCTGCTCCTTCCGAGCGGCTTTGAGAGGAGTAACACAAAGACGGCCGCCCCTTAAGGGTTATCAGGTCGCAACGGGGGGGAAAGGGGAGCACCGCGAAAGCGGTGCAACGGGGGCCCACGCCAGCCCCCGATCATCGTAAACCACTGCGGTCTCTGCAACGACCCCCACTCGCGGCGTTGTGGGGTACGCGGGTTCCGTGGTGGAGCGAGGGCTTGCCTTAACCGGCCGGCCGCGTGAAGGTCACACTATAAAACCCGAGAGAAACCTCGTTAAAACCTGTCAACATCCCCCGCCCTTGACAGTATGTAGGGTTCCCCGTGTATGAGGCCACTGCACGGGGTGACTTTTATTTGCTCTCCACTCGTGGGATTAATGTCAAAGTTGCTCAATAATTTCTTAAAAGACGTTTCGCAGAAGTCGGCGGAGCCTGATTCCAGGTCCGTCGTGGTTACTCGTGGTGGGTCCGACCCCAAAGGGAAGGACGTGGACGTTAGCCTTCTGGCTAGGCCCGAGAAGGGCGGAGTTGAAGTGGAGACTGGTGGACTGAAGCTCACCTTCAGTTCGTCCAGGGCTGATGGCAATTCATCGCCGACCGCCGCGCGATCGCGCAGCGTGTCCTCAGCTAGGAGGGAACGGAATGTCGACGTCGAGTCAGATTCATCGGCGGTTTCTATGAAATCGGCCGTTGACTCCGTCGTAAATCTCAAGTCTTCGTTTATGAAGAAAAAGGGGAGTCGTGCCAGCTCGCCGGCAGTGTCGGCTCGCAGCAAGGGCCTAGCCCGCACCTCCCCTTATCCCAAGCGAGGACAAAAAGAGGACCGGTGTAGCGATTTGTCAGACGACAGCTCCATCAGCGTCGACACGCTTACCGGTACATTGAAGAGGAAGCGTCCCCCCAAAACATCTAAGGGGGGCAAACAGTCAGAGGCTCTCTCGGATTCGTCTGAGGACGGTCCCAAGAAGCCGGCGCAACGTGGTCGAGGGAGACCCCCTACCACAGGAGAGTACGTTGGTCTCGCCCGGGCCAAGCGCGAGCATGCCGCTGCAGTCCGCGAGGAGCAGCAGGTCGCGCTCGACCGGGAGGTGGCGGAAATGGAGCGCCGCGCCTACGAGACCAGGGCTGCGTTCTACGCTAGTAGAACGGAAGGCGAGGCACCTACACCCACAGATCCGGACCTGAAGACCACCCTCGACATCGAGGAGGTGGTGAAGGCGGACTGTGCGGTCATAGTGGAGGTGGCGAAGAAGTCCTCGCACCTCCAGGGCCCCTTCCAAAAGGCTTTAAAGAAAGCGGCGCAGTCCATCATGGATAGTTTCCGCGAGGTGTCCTCAAAAAACATCTCGGAGGACACCCGCATACTTAAGGCGGAGAATGTGAGGCTGCAGGAGCAACTGGCAGACCTCACAAAGTGTGTAGCAGCTCTGTCTGCAGAGGTGAGGGAGCTTAAGAGTGGGAAGAAGTGTATCTCTCCTCCCCCCACTCTCCCTGAGGTTCCTGAGGTTCTGCCCTCACTGGCCTCAATGGAGACAGACTGCCCTCCTCCAAGGCCTCTCTCGCCGACGGTCATTATACAGGAGGAGACTGGCCGCGGCAAAAACAAGGCCGCCTACGAGGAGCCGGATGCCCTCCAGGCATTTGAAGCAAGGCTGGCCCGAACTTTCGGGGCCATGCTGAATGCTCGTCTGGAGGGTCTGGAGGATCGCTTGCTGCCGGCCAAGAGCCTGCGACCGCCGCTCGCGGCGGACCGCAAAAAAGCAGCTGCAGCAGCTGCGCCCGCGCCCCCCATTACCAAGGGGAAAGCCAAGCCGGCCATACCAGCAGTGCCGGCTAAAAAGGGCAAGGTGGCGGCCAAAAAGCCTGATCCCCCGCCAAAACAGGCGAAGAAAGCTGGACCTCCTGCGGTCGTTCCATCCACCTCCCGGGGTGCTGCCAAAGCGCCTCCCCCGGTTGAGGCAGATCCGGAATGGACGACCCAGGAGTCGCGCAAAAAGCGCCAAAGGAGGAGGAGGAAGGCGACAACATCGGCCCCTCCGGAACAGGCTCCGCCCCGCCAATCCTACTCGGCGGCGGCCAAGCAACAGAAGGCGCCGCGGCGGAGGCCTAATAACACCTCAGCCCCGCCCGCCACGGCCCCTGCTAGGAAGGCCCGTAAAGTCGGTCAAAAGACCAAGCTGGTAGCGCCGAAGTCGGCGGCAGTTGTAGTGACCCTCACTCCCGAAGCGGTTGAGAAGGGGGTCACCTACGCCGACGCGCTGGCCAAAGCCCGAGACTCGGTCGACATCGACGGGATGGATATCCCAAACCGTCGGTGCCGAAACACCATGGCCGGGTCGAAGATCATTGAGATCTCGGGCAAGGCCTCTGCCGAAAAGGCCGACCAGCTGGCCGGCAAGATGAGGGAGGCCCTTGAGGGCATGGCCACGGTCATCCGGCCCACCAAAACCGCAGAATTGAGGGTGGGCGGTCTGGATGAGTCGGTGATGGAGGCGCACTTGGCCGCAAAGATCGCGGCCAAGGGGGGATGTGGTGTGGACGCCGTGAAAGTGCGCCCCATCCGTTACGGCCTTGACGGCTTTGGCTCGACGGTGGTGTCGTGCCCGGTCGCCGCTGCGAAGAAGGTCGTGGACGCCGGCCGCCTGCTGATAGGGTTCAGCGCGGCCAACGTCAGAGCACTGGAAGCCCGTTCCGACCGGTGCTTCCGGTGCATGCAGGTGGGGCACGCCAGAGCGAGCTGCCCTTCAAAAACCGACCGGAGCAACCTCTGCCACCGGTGCGGTAAGGAGGGGCACAGGGGCTTCGATTGTAGCGCGAAGCCCCACTGTGCCGTGTGTGCCGCTGCCAAGCGACCGGCAGGCCACGTTATGGGGGGGCGCAGTTGTAAGCCTCCCCTGGCCAAGGGCAAGTTGCCGGCGCGTCCAGCTCGCCAGGCCGCCCCCGCCACACAGAGGGCGCCCCAAACGGGGCCCGAGGAGGTTGATATGGTGGTCGAACAATGTTAAGACGGCCCCATATCAACTTTCTGCAGGTGAACCTGAACCACTCTACCAGGGCTCAGGATTTGCTACACCAGAGCCTGGCGGAGTGGTCAGTGGATGTGGCGGCGGTGTCAGAGCCGTACTTTGTCCCCAACCAGCCCAACTGGGTGGGGGACACTTGCGACTCTGTCGCCGTGATGGTGCGCGCGGCCCCAGGTTATACACCCCCCTCAATTTATGAGAGGGGTGCTGGGTACGCGGCGGTCGTTTGGGGGGAAATGGTAGTAGTCTCTGTCTATTTTTCCCCAAATAGACCGCTCGCCGACTTCGAGGCGTTCCTCGGAGTCGTCGGCGTAGCCATCAGGAGGGCGGCCCCGCGTCAGGTTCTCGTCCTTGGAGACCTGAACGCCAAGTCGGTCGTCTGGGGTTGTCCAGCGACCGACCAGAGGGGCCAGGCTGTGGAGCAGTGGGCAGCCGCTGCTGGGCTGTCGCTCCTCAACAGGGGCGCAGTCCACACGTGCGTGCGGCACAACGGAGGCTCGGTGGTGGATGTGTCGTTCGCCACCCCAGCCCTCGCGCGCACGATCAGCGGCTGGAGGGTAGTGCAGGACGTGGAGACTCTCTCGGATCATCGATACATCCGATTCGAGAGCTCCACCCTGCACCAAAGACCCCCACAGCCCACAAGCGGTGGACGGCCTCCTCGCTGGGCGCTCAGCAGGCTCAAGCCGGAGCTGGCGAACGAGACGGCGATATTTGAAGACTGGTTCTCGCGTCCGATGTCCGGTCCGGACGTCGACGAATCAGCTCGCCGTCTCCGCGGCGCTTTAACGGAGGTGTGCCAGGCTTCTATGCCTCGGGCGCAGCCTCCGCGGGACCGCCGTGAAGTTCACTGGTGGTCCCAGGACATTGCAGTCATGAGGGATGACTGCAGTGTCCAAAGGCGGGCCTACACTAGGGCCCGCCGGCGCCGCGTGAGGGACCGTCAGGAGGAAGACCGCCTGTACGAGCTGTACAGGCAGTCGAAGAAGACCCTGCAGACTGCGATTGCCTCCTCAAAGGAGGTATCCAGAGAAGAGCAGTTGCAGGGTCTGGATCGGGATCCGTGGGGGCGGCCGTATAAGCTGGCGCGCAATCAGCTCAGAGCGCGCGGCGCGCCCCTCACGGAGACGATGGATCCCGACCTCCTGGGGTCGGTCATCGGGGCACTGTTTCCCCCGGCCGAGGAGGGTTTTGTTCCCCCTCGGATGGCCCCGCCAGCTCCGGACGAGGAGGGAGGGAACGATCCTCCTCCTCTTATTGATGAGGAGGAGTGGAAGGACGCCGTCGCCCGTCTTAAGGGGCGTAAGACGGCACCGGGACCTGACGGCGTCCCGAAGCGGGTACTGGACCTGGCCCTAAAACATCTAGGGGCCAGGGCCAGGGAACTGTGCGACGCTAGTCTGAAGTTCGCACAGTTCCCCAAAGTGTGGAAGGAGGGGGCGCTATGCCTGCTACGCAAAGAGGGGCGTCCGGCGGATGACCCCTCGGCATATCGCCCCATTGTGCTGCTGGATGAAATCGGGAAGGTCTTCGAGAAGATCATCGCTTCCCGAATAGTCCAGCAGCTGGGAGGGGGAACGGGCCCCGACCTCTCCGAGGCCCAATACGGCTTCCGGACGGGGCGGTCGACGATTGACGCCCTGTCCGATCTCCGGGCTTTGGTGGAGGAGTCCGTCGAGAGACGAGAGGTAGTTTTG
This sequence comes from Eudonia truncicolella, assembly GCA_949315975.1. Classification (NCBI taxonomy): domain Eukaryota; kingdom Metazoa; phylum Arthropoda; class Insecta; order Lepidoptera; family Crambidae; genus Eudonia; species Eudonia truncicolella. The sequence continues at coordinate 11,599,292 of OX438850.1, forward strand.
GCGGTGTCCTTGGACATCGCCAATGCTTTTAATAGTCTCCCATTCGGCGTCATCATGGAGGCGCTTCACTATCATCAAATGCCTCCATATCTGCGCCGAATAGTGGGAGACTATTTGAGGGACCGGGACGTAGCGTACGTGGGACGGGACGGCGAGCTTGGCCGTCACAGGGTGTCCCGCGGCGTTCCACAGGGGTCAGTCTTAGGCCCCTTGCTGTGGAACGTCGGCTATGACTACGTCCTGCGGTGTGGCCTCCCCCCGATGGTGCGGTCGTTCTGTTACGCAGACGACACGCTCGTCACCGTCCGGGGGAAGCAGCTGGAGGATGTCCAGCGTTTGGCGTCCGTGTTCGTCAGCCATATCGTGCGGCGGATACGGACGTTGGGCTTGGAGGTGGCCCTCCACAAGACCGAGGCCATGGTGTTCCATGGGCCTCGGAGACGGCCGTCAGCGGGTGCGTCAATCGTCGTGGAGGGCGAGAGGGTCGGTCTGAAGCCCCAGATGAAATATCTGGGGCTGGTGATCGATGGGCGGTGGGGCTTCGAGGAGCACTTCAAGCTCCTCGAGCCCCGGCTGCTGGGAGCAGCAGACGCCCTCGGGCGTCTCTTGCCCAATGTGGGGGGCCCGAGCGTGGCGTGCCGCCGACTCTACGGCGGCATCGTCCGCTCTATGGCACTATATGGGGCGCCGGTGTGGGCTGACAGTCTTAGCCCACACGCTACCGCCTCCCTTCAGCGGGCCCAGCGCGCAATGGCGCTGCGGGCGATCCGGGGCTACCGAACGGTGTCCCGGAAAGTGGCGTGCGCTCTCGCGGGGACGCCCCCGTGGGAGCTGGTGGCGGAGGTGCTCGCTGCAGCGTACCGGCAGCGAGCGGAGGAGAGGGCCAGTGGCGATCGACTGGCCCCCCAAGAGAGGCGTGCTGCGCTCGATGGAGCGCGCGAGGAGATGTTCCGCCTATGGTCCGAGGACCTGGGCGAAGGGGCCTCAGCTACGCAAACGCGTAGCCTCGAGGCCCTACGCCCCGTCCTCAAGGCGTGGGCGGAGCGGCGCCATGGGTCGCTCACATACCATCTGGTGCAAATACTGTCCGGACATGGTTCGTTCGGACGCTATTTGCACCGGATCGGAAGAGAGTCGACCCCACAGTGCCACCATTGCGGAGCGGCGGAGGACACGGCGCAACACACCCTAACGGTGTGCCCTGCGTTCGGTGTCCAGCGCTCCGCATTGGTCACTGTGATTGGCGCGGACCTCTCCCTGCCGACCGTGGTTCTGTCCATGCTCGGTAGCGAGGGGTCCTGGGAGGCGGTCAACTCCTTCTGCGTCGACGTCATGACGCTGAAGGAGGAGGCGGAACGGGCCAGGGAGGATGACCCCCTGGCAAATCCGTGCCGCCGCAGACGCCTCCTGCGGAGAAGGCGGCAATACCAGCGCCTTCTCCATCCGGTGGGGAACCAGCGCGGTCCGAGCCCTAGGGGGGGCTCCGACCGTGCATTGCACAGGTCCCCACTGAGGGCCGACGCTCCGTATGTCCCGGCGCGTCGGCGACCCGTCTCACCAAATGACGGGTCAAGTGTGTCCGCCCATCGTTTTCGAGGGCGGTCACCCGCCCCCATCAGGGGCGGAGGAGGGGCTCGCCCGTATACAGGGCGAGCAGTCACCGACGGGGTTGTGGAAGTGTCCGAAAGGGTTCCCATGACCTCGTCAGGCCCCACCATGCCGGCGTTCGATGCGTCCTCCTCAGATGAGGACGACGCGATGATCGCCGGTTTGCTGGTCCCAAGGTGACGAGAGGACATCGGAGTGTTTTTTACCGAGTCGGCCACGGCTCGCTTTTTCTAGGGCTTCGGCCCTGGAACAGAGTCTTGGCCATCCTCGGACAGCCAGCGGGACCCCTCATTGCCCGCTGATGCGTCTGTTTGCAGATCTTTCACTCCGTTAAAAAAAAAAAAAAAAAAAAAAAAAAAAAAAAAAAAAAAAAGGTTAGGTTAGGTTAGGTTGGGGTGTGTGTTGGGTGACCTCCTCGTGGTACACCCTGGGCAACGGGCAGCCTCAACATCCTCCTCCAATGAGGAGGCTGCTGTGAGACTGGCCGGCTAACGACCCGACACTGGCGGGAGCCCCTTCTGGGCCCTGCACCTCCAGGTGCGTGTCCACTTTGGGCCGCACGACTCGCTGCTCCTTCTGAGCGGCTTTGAGAGGAGTTTTTGGCGGCGTCCCTTCTGGGCGTCGTTACACGGGGGGGAATAGGGTAGGTCGGCGCCCCTTCTGGGCGCCCTTCAAGCGCTTTTGTGCGCACGGCGCTTCATGCGCGTAGAGGTAGGAAGTTTTTCGCCGGCTTTCTGCAGCCGTAAGTCTCTCCGTCGCTTGCAACGACCTCGTCCTTGGCGATTACGAGTACGCGGTGTCGGGGAGACCCGGGGTGGTCTGGGACCGCGAGAAGGAAAACTCTATAAAACCCCAGAGTAAACTGGTCAAATCCTGCGGACACCTCCCGCCCTCCGCAGTATGTAGGGTTCCTCGGTCGTGGGGACTTCGTCTCGGGGTGACATCTGTCCCGTACAGTCCTGGCGGATGACAACGCCCAAATTGTCAAGGGGATTGCAACCCAACGTGCTAAAATATTATGAAAGCGAGTCTTAAAACCCTATTACCCCAGGAGGGTACCCGCCAAAAGGTGGGAGAACCCCTCCCCGAGGCCGACAAGCCGGACCTGCCGTCCGACTCGCCGTCCTCGGGCACGTCTCTTGTATCTGGGGGAGACAAAGAATCGCGTGTAGTAATACACGAGCGAAAGCTTGTGGTGGAGGTGTCCAGTGGGGACCAGAAGGTGTGTGCGGGGTATGCGGCGGCTTCATCCGCGAAGGCTACCCTGCCTGAAGAGGAAATTGTGGGTGAGAGGGATGACAACCTCAAAACTGTCAAAACCAATATGAAGGCAAGTCTTAAGAAAGTATTACCCCAGGAGGGTACCCGCAAGGCGGGAGAACCCCTCTCCGGGGCTGGTAAGCCGGGCGTTTCGTCTGGTGCGTCGGCCTCGGGCTGCCCCACCGTTTCTGGGGGGGGCAAAGAACTGCCGAATGTTGGAGGAAGGAGGCCCGTTAGGGGCGGCGACAGGGTCGCTAAAGCGGTAGACGAGCAGCCCAAACGGGTCACTCGTAGAGGCGCGAAGATCAGCGCCAAGGAAAAGGAGTCGGGGGATGTCAGTGACGCCTCTTCCGTTTCGCGGAGGAGTGACAACGAGCGTTGCAAGGATCCACCACTAGCAGAGATCAGTTCGGACTCTGACCACTTTTCCGATGCTGACAATATGTCGGCAACCCCAAAGGCTGATTTTCAGTCACGCCGGGGGAGAGGGCGCCCACCAACAACGGGCGAGTATGTTGGCCTTGCCGAGGCTAAGGCTGCATATGCCCAGGCTCGCAGAGAGGAACTTGAGCTTGAGGCTGAAGAGGAGGTGGCCCGTATGGCTTCCCAGGCTCGGGAGTACAGGGCTATTCGCGTCAGGGAGAGAATGACCTGCACGAATCCGACAGAGGCTGAGGAACTAGCGGCTGTTGACTACAGTAAGCGCTGTCTGGAGTCCAGCAAACGCGTCGAGTATGTTGCCGGTCACTCCAAAAACCTCAAAGGGACTTTCCAGCATGTCCTTAAAGAGGCGGCCGCCGATGTCAAAGCAGCGGCCGAAGAGTTTCGCAGACTCCCCTCTGTTGAGGAAAATCGGAGACTGCAAGAGGACAACTCTCGGTTGCAAGCGGACAACGCTCGCCTGCATTCGGAGGTTGAAGAGCTGAAGAAGGAGGTGGCCGAGCTCAAGGCTGACTTTGCCGGTTTCCGAAGGGATCGGAGACTGCCCTCAGAAGCTCCAGAGGTACATGAGGTGACCGTTGTGGCGGACACCCCATTTGAGCTGTCCCCGCTACCGCAACGGGTCACAGCTAGGCGGCAAACGATGGAATCGGAAAAAGGTGACCAGAAACCATCGTCTAGTCACGAGGAATTGCTGCAGTCTGTTCTTCAGCAGGTGGGCTTGATGCTTGACGCGCGACTAGGTCCAGTCGTGACAACATCTCAGGCGGAGCTCTCGCAGCCTTCTTCGGCTCGGGAGGTGGCTGCTCCGTCTAAGGACGGTCCAGGCCGTGCCAAGGTGAGAGCACAGCCTACGGAAGCCTCCAAAAAGAGGGAAAAGGCGCCTCCCAAAACGGCCAAAAAGGGGAAGAAGACCAAGGCAGCGGACGTCCAACCCGCCGCCTCCGGGTCGGGCCCCTCCAAGACCGCCTCATTGGTGCCAGTGCCGGTGACAGATCATTCCGAAGGGGGATGGATCGAAGTTGGGAAGCGCAAGAAAAAGAAGAAGAAGAAGGAAGCAACGCATAGCGCAGCTCCCCCTCCTTCTGGGAACAAACGGTCCACAGCCGGAACGTCCAAGGCTGCTGCTGCCAAGGCCCAGATGGACCTTAAGAGGAAGCTCCGACCCCCGAAAACGGCGGCAGTTGTTCTGACACTGCGACCGGAAGCGGAACAAAGGGGCATGACGTACGCATCCGCCATCCTCAAAGCGAGGGAAAATGTGAAGCTCTCTGAGCTAAACATCCCGACGCCTAGATTTCGGGCAACGGCGACCGGATCCCGCATCCTGGAACTTGCAGGTGCGGCCGGCAACCAAAACGCCGACACTCTCGCTGAGAGGATCAGGGAGACAATGGCGGACGTGTTCTTGGTAGGTAGGCCGACAAAGTGCACGGATCTCAGGATATCCGGACTGGACGACTCTGTTGTCAAAGCTGATATTGTCACAGCGATCGCAGAGATGGCCGGATGTTCTGAGGATAGCATCAAGGTGGGCGAAATTAACTTCGCGGGGTCTGGTGGCGTAGGTACTGCTTGGGCCAAATGCCCCATTGCAGCCGCCAAAAAGGTGCTAGACATCGGACGACTCGACATGGGGTTCAGCTCGGCGCATGTTCGTGCCCTCGATCCCCGGCCTAAGAGGTGCTTCCGGTGTTTTGAAGGAGGACACATAAGCGTAAAATGCAAGTCACAGATTGACCGCAGCGGGCTCTGCTACCGCTGCGGTAAGGCTGGCCATCTTGCGGCCGCATGTGTGGAAAGACCACACTGTCCAGTCTGTGCAGACGCTAAGCGGCCATGTGAGCATAGCGTTGGAAGCGGGCTCTGTGTAGTGCACAACAAGAAGGGAACGGTGGCTAGGAAGAACAAGTCAGTCCCAGCACCGTCGAGCGTCCAGCAGGCGCCGGAGGTAGTAACTGAGAAATCCGTTAATGGATAGTACGACCTTAACTCGTTACTTCCTCCAGGCGAACCTGAACCACTGCGCCGGAGCGCAGGACTTATTCCTGCAATCCATGGCGGAGTGGTCGGTAGACATAGGAGTGGCGGCGGAGCCATATTTTATACCATCTAGGCCCAACTGGGCCGTCGACACAGAGCGCTCGGTGGTCATCACGGCCACACTTAAGCCTCTGTCTCCGCCCCTCTCGGTGAAAGAGTCTGGCCCCGGTTACGTGGCGGCTAAATGGGGGGATACGGTTATCGTCGGGGTGTATTTCTCGCCCAATAGGACGCTAGCCGAGTTCGAGGTCTACCTAGCGACCCTCAATGAAGTTGTTAGGCGAGCGTCCCCGCTTCACGTATTGGTAGTCGGTGACCTCAATGCAAAGGCCACGGCTTGGGGCTCTCCCTCCAATGATCCCCGAGGTGACGCCGTTCTCGATTGGTCAGTAGAGTCCGGTCTCTGCTTACTGAATCAGGGCTCAGCGAACACATGCGTGCGGCAACAGGGAGGCTCAATTGTCGATCTGACATTTGCCACGCCATCTATCGCAGCGCGCGTCATGTCCTGGGGAGTACAAGAAGACGTCGAGACGCTCTCAGACCACTTGTACATCCGGTTTGAGGTCTCCCCTAGTGCGAATGCGCATCCTCCTCAAAACAGCGGTGTTTCGCCATTTCCGCGCTGGTCCGTTAAGAAAATGGATAGGGAGCTTCTTATGGAGACCGCAATGGTCCAGTTGTGGTTCTCCCGATCAGCGCTTGGGAATGTCGAGCAGGAAGCCGCGTGGTTCAAGGAGGCTATGACGCGCGTATGCGACGCGGCCATGCCGCGGGTGAAACGCCCTCCACCAAGGAAGGCTGTATATTGGTGGTCACAAGAGATTGCCAATCTCCGTGTGGAGTCCATCGCGGCAACGAGGGCCTACACAAGGCAGCGTAGAAAGAGGATCCGCGACCTTCAACTAGAGGAAACTCTCAAAGTCGCGTATAAGGCTGTAAAAAAGGAGCTGCAACTGGCGATTTGCCGATCCAAACTACAGTCGAGACAGGAACTGCTCGAGGGACTTAACCGAGACCCTTGGGGGCGCCCGTATCAAACGGCACGGGGGAAACTCCGCAGCCTCGGCCCCCCAATTACGGAAGCCCTTGAGCCTCCAGTCTTGGAGAGTGTTGTGGCAAGCCTGTTCCCGATCCGGGCAGAGCATGTGCCGCCTCCAATGGCCCCTCCGCGCCATGTCGTCGTCGAGCCTACGTCTCATGTGCCGTCAATTACCACTGACGAGTTGGACGATGCCTTTTTAAGGCTCAAGAGTAAAAACACTGCTCCAGGCCCCGACGGCGTTCATGGTCAGGTGTGGGTTTTAACATCAGAGGTGTTAGAAGATCGGTTCAGGGCACTGCTAGATGCATGCCTAGAGACAGGGCAATTCCCATCTCTTTGGAAAACGGGGAGGCTGGTCCTGCTGCAGAAGGAAGGGCGGCCGGTAGACTCGCCGTCTGCGTACCGGCCAATTGTGCTGCTTGACGAGGCTGGGAAACTCTTTGAGAGGATCCTGGCCTCGCGCATTGTACGGCACCTGACCGTCAATGGCCCTGACCTGGCGGATTGCCAATACGGCTTCCGGACAGGGAGATCCACAATTGACGCCATCAAATGTGTGAAATCCTTGTCCGAAGAGACGGTCTCGCGAGGGGGAGTGGTGTTAGCAGTGTCATTAGACATTGCGAACGCTTTTAATACCCTCCCCTTTGCATGCATAGAGGAGGCACTTCGCCATCACAACGTTCCGGGATACCTTCTGCGGATTATCGGCAGTTATCTCCGGGACAGGGTAGTTGTATACGCGGACAGGAACGGACAGGTGCGACGTCGGAACGTCACGTGCGGTGTTCCACAGGGGTCGGTCCTCGGACCCCTTCTGTGGAATATCGGATATGATTGGGTGCTGCGCGGTGCGCTGTTGCGTGGCCTAAGCGTGGTGTGTTACGCCGACGACACTCTGGTCACCGCCCGCGCAGACACGTTCAAGGATGCCGCCCAGCTGGGCACTGTCGGTGTCACTCAGGTGGTTCGGCGAATAGAGCTGCTGGGTCTTAAGGTGGCGTTAAACAAAACGGAGGCCATTTACTTTCATGGCCCCCGCAAGAAGCCGCCGGCGGATGCGCACCTTACGATAACGGGTGTAAGGATAGACGTCGGTACTAACATGAAGTACCTAGGATTAGTACTTGACGGTAGGTGGAACTTCAACGCCCACTTTGAGCGGCTAGCCCCAAGACTGGTCGGAGCAGCGGGAGCCCTTGGCAGACTACTGCCGAACCTGGGTGGCCCATGCGCAAGCGTACGCCAACTGTACCTAGGGGTGGTGCGGTCTATGGCCCTGTACGGCGCGCCCGTGTGGGTCGACGCCCTGAACGCTCGCAACAGAACCCTGCTGCGGAGACCGCAGAGGGTGATAGCTATCAGGGCTGTTCGAGCATACCGCACGGTCGCATACGAAGCAGCATGCGTGCTGGCAGGAACCCCACCCTGGGACCTAGATGCGGAAGTCCTGGCCGCAGTTTACGAGCAGTCAGCTCGAGTTCGTGAGCTAGGAGGGAGGCCAATGCCTGAAGAACTTAACAGTTGGCGCAGGCGTGCACAGAAAGCGACTATGCGCAAATGGTCGGGGCGGCTTGAGCAGCCGTCAGCCGGTCACTGGACCATAACGGCGATTCGGCCCGTCCTCAAAAGATGGGTCGAGCGCGAGGAAGGGTTGCTCTCTTTCCGGTTGGTTCAGGTCCTCTCGGGGCACGGCTGCTTTGGGAGGTACTTATGCCACATCGCCGGAAGAGAACCGACTATGGTTTGCCACCATTGCGGGGCACCAGAAGACACAGCTCTGCACACGCTGGCTGAGTGCTCAAGCTGGGCACAAGAGCGATCGGAGTTGGAGGTGGTGGTAGGTCCCGACCTGTCACTCACGGCAGTGGTCGAGGCCATGCTGGAAGACAAAAGGTCGTGGGATGCGGTCCTCTCTTTTTGCGAACAAGTCTTGTCGCAGAAGGAGACGGCGGAACGCGCCAGAGAGGAGGATCCTAACTCTGGAGTGATTCGCCGACGGCGGACAGGAAGGAGAAGGCGTGGTTTTGCCCAGCTTCTCCCTCCGTAAGCAAACTCAAGGTTTGCAAGGCGAGCCCTCAGCAGGGCAACCGTCCCCACCGTTGCGGAAGAGTCGCTAGGTCGATTACCCGGGACGACGGGTCTAGAGCGGTAGGCAGGAGATACAGAGGTTTTTATTGGGTAGGCCCCTTCTTCTCCCGACGTGCGTCGAGAGCAGAAGGGGAGAGCCCCAATTCAACTTGGTAACAAGCTTTCCTCTGTCTAAAAAAAAAAAAAAAAAAAAAAGGTTAGGTTAGGTTAGGTTGGGGTGCGAGTCAGATACCTCCACGTGGTGCATCCTGGGCAACGAGTGGTTCCAACGGCCTCCATTGGAGAAAGTTGGACCCAGTCGGCTAACATCTGGCAAGGCAGGAGCCCCCTTTGGGGGCCCTGCCTCTCCTATGTGCGTGCCTACTCTGGGCCGCTCAACTCGCTGCACCTTCTGAGCAGCTTTGAGAGGAGTCTCGGCGGCGCTCCTTCTGAGCGCCGTCTTTGTGGGTTTTTGTTGTAGGACACGACTTCGGGTATCGAACGTCGAGCGTCGAGTGTCGAGCATCGAGTGCCGAGTGTCGAGGGTTGGGAAGTGTATGTGAGGGTCGGAGTCCGAGTCGGGTCAGATTCGTGGTCGGAGTCGGAAGCTGAGTCGGGGTCCGGGTCACCAAAGAAGGGCAGGCGGGCTTCGCGATTTGTTGTGTCTTTTCGTCTACCAGCGAAAGCAGCGACAGAGAGCGGAGAAGGGGGCCGGCGGCGGTCGCCTGGCCCCCAAGGGAGGCGCTCTGCTCTTGAGGGAGCACGAGAGGAGGCGTTCCGCCTATAGTTTGGGGGTCTGGGCAAGGGGTCTCGGCTGCGCGAATGCGTGGTCTGGAGGCCTTGCGTCCCGTCCTCCGGGCATGGGCGGAGCGGCGCCATGGGTCGCTCGCGTACCATCTGATGCGGATACTGTCTGGACATGGTTTGTTCGGACGCTGTTTGCACCGGATCGGGAGAGGGCTGACCCCGCGGTGCCACCGTTGCGGGGCGGCGGGGGACGCGGCACAGCGCGCCCTAGTGGTGTGCTCTGCGTTCGATGTCCTGCGCTCCGCATTGGTCGCTGTGATTGGCGCGGACCTCTCTCTGCCGACCGTGGTTCTGTCCATGCTCGGTGGCGAGGGGTCCTGGGGAGGTGGTCAGCGGAGGGCGCGGAGCGGGCCGGGGGGCATGGCCCTCTGGCAGATCCGTGCCGCCGCAGACGCCTCCTGTGGGGAACCAGCGCGGTCCGAGCTCTAGGGGGGGCTTTGACCGTGCATTGCACGGGTCCCCACTGAGGGCCGACGCTCCGTATGTCCCGGCGCGTCGGCGACCCGTCTGTAAGGACGGGTCAGGTGTGTCCGCCCATCGTTTTCGAGGGTGGTCACCCGCCCCCCACCAGGGGCGGGAGAGGGGCTCGCCCATTTGGGCGAGCAAACCGACGGGGTTGTGGAAGTGTCCGAAAGGGTTCCCATGACCTCGTCAGGCTCCGGCATTCCGGCGTTCGATGCGTCTTCCTCAGATGAGGACGACGCGATGATCGCTGGTTTGCTGGTTCCAAGGTGACGAGAGGACATCGGAGTGGTTTTACCGAGTCGGCCTATACTCGCTTTCTCTAGGGCTTCGGCCCTGGAACAGAGTCTTAGCAAGAGCCTCGTACAGCCAGCGGGACAGCGGGACCCCTTTTGCCCGCTGATGCGTCTGTTAGCAGATTTCCACTCCGTCAAAAAAAAAAAAAAAAAAAAAAAAAGGTTAGGTTAGGTTAGGTTAGGTTAGGTTAGGTTAGGTTAGGTTAGGTTAGGTTAGGTTAGGTTAGGTTAGGTTAGGTTAGGTTAGGTTAGGTTAGGTTGGGGTGCAAGTCAGATACCTCCACGTGGTGCATCCTGGGCAACGAGTGGTTCCAACATTCTCCGTTCGGAGAAGGTTGGGCCCAATCGGCTAACATCTGGCAAGGCGGGAGCCCCTTCTGGGCCCTGCAACTCCTATGTGCGTGCCTACTTTGGGCCGCACAGCTCGCTGCTCCTTCTGAGCAGCTTTGAGAGGAGTAACACAAAGACGGCCGCCCCTTAAGGGTTATCAGGTCGCAACGGGGGGAAAGGGGAGCACCGCGAAAGCGGTGCAACGGGGGCCCACGCCAGCCTCCGATCATCGTAAACCACTGCGGTCTCTGCAACGACCCCCACTCGCGGCGTTGTGGGGTACGCGGGTTCCGTGGTGGAGCGAGGGCTTGCCTTAACCGGCCGGCCGCGTGAAGGACACACTATAAAACCCGAGAGAAAACTCGTTAAAACCTGTCAATATTCCCCGCCCTTGACAGTATGTAGGGTTCCCCGTGTATGAGGCCACTGCACGGGGTGACCAATAATTGTTCTCTACTCGTGGGATTAATGTCAAAGTTGAATCATAAATTTTTAAAAGACGTTTCGCAGAAGTCGGCGGAGTCTGTTTACAGATCCGTCGTGGGTAGTAGTGGAGTGTCCAACCCCAAAGGGAAGGACAGTGGGGACCGAGAGATGTGTGCAGGGCAAGCGGAGGCTGCTTCGCTGAGCCTTTTGGGTGGGCCCGAGAAGGGCAGAGTTGAGTTGGAGACGGGCGGGCTGAAGCTCACCTTCAGTTCGTCCAGCGCTGCTGGCAGTACACCGCCAACCGCCGCGCGATCGCGCAGCGTGTCTGCAGCAAGGAAGGAATGGGATATCGACGTCGAGTCCGACTCATCGGCGGTTTCAATGAAATCGGCCGTTGACTCCGTCGCAAGTCAAAAATCTTCTTCCATGAAGAAAAAGGGGAGTCGTGCCAGCTCGCCGGCAGTGTCGGCTCGCAGCAAGGGCCTAGCCCGCACCTCCCCTTATCCCAAAAGAGGACTGAAAAGCGACCAGTGCAGCGATGTGTCAGACGACAGCTCTATCAGCGTCGACAAGCGTCGACACGCTCACTGGTTCGCTGAAGAGGAAGCGTCCCCCCAAAACATCTAAGGGGGACAAAAAGTCGGCGGCTCTATCGGACTCATCTGAGGACGATCCCAAGAAGCCGGCTCAACGTGGTCGCGGGAGACCCCCCACAACTGGGGAGTATGTCGGTCTTGCCCAGGCCAAGCGCGAGCTCAACGCTGCAAAGCGTGAGGAGCAGCAGATCGCGATGGACCGGGAGGTGGCCGACATGGAGCGCCGCGCCTACGAGACCAGGGCTGCGTTCTACACTAGCAGAATGGAAGGTGAGGCCCCTACACCCACAGATCCGGACCTGAAGACCACCCTCGACATCGAGGAGGTGGTGAAGGCGGACTGTGCGGTCATAGTGGAGGTGGCTAAAAAGTCCTCGCACCTCCAGGGCCCCTTCCAAAAGGCTTTAAAGAAAGCGGCGCAGTCCATCATGGATAGTTTCCGCGAGGTGTCCTCAAAAAACATCTCGGAGGACACCCGCATACTTAAGGCGGAGAATGTGAGGCTGCAGGAGCAACTGGCAGACCTCACAAAGTGTGTAGCAGCTCTGTCTGCAGAGGTGAGGGAGCTTAAGGGTGGGAAGAAGTGTATCTCTCCTCCCCCCACTCTCCCTGAGGTTCCTGAGGTTCTGCCCTCACTGGCCTCAATGGAGACAGACTGCCCTCCTCCAAGGCCCCTCTCGCCGACGGTCATTATACAGGAGGAGACTGGCCGCGGCAAAAACAAGGCCGCCTACGAGGAGCCGGATGCCCTCCAGGCATTTGAAGCTAGGCTGGCCCGAACATTCGGGGCCATGCTTAATGCTCGCCTGGAGGGCCTGGAGGATCGCCTGCTGCCGGCCAAGAGCTTGCGACCGCCGCTCGCGGCGGACCGCAAAAAAGCAGCTGCAGCAGCTGCGCCCGCGCCCCCCATTACCAAGGGGAAAGCCAAGCCGGCCATACCAGCAGTGCCGGCTAAAAAGGGCAAGGTGGCGGCCAAAAAGCCTGATCCTCCGCCAAAACAGGCGAAGAAAGCTGGACCTCCTGCGGTCGTTCCATCCACCTCCCGGGGTGCTGCCAAAGCGCCTCCCCTGGTTGAGGCAGATCCGGAATGGACGACCCAGGAGTCGCGCAAAAAGCGCCAAAGGAAGAGGAGGAAGGCAACAACATCGGCCCCTCCGGAGCAGGCTCCGCCCCGCCAATCTTACTCGGCGGCGGCCAAGCAGCAGAAGGCGCCTCGGCGGAGGCCAAATAACACCTCAGCCCCGCCCGCCACTGCTCCTGCTAAGAAGGCCCGTAAGGCCGGTCAAAGGACCAAGCTGGTTGCGCCGAAGTCGGCGGCAGTTGTGGTGACCCTCACTCCCGAAGCGGTTGAGAAGGGGGTCACCTACGCCGACGCGCTGGCCAAAGCCCGAGACTCGGTCGACATCGACGGGATGGATATCCCAAACCGTCGGTGCCGAAACACCATGACCGGGTCGAAGATCATTGAGATCTCGGGCAAGGCCTCTGCCGAAAAGGCCGACCAGCTGGCCGGCAAGATGAGGGAGGCCCTTGAGGGCATGGCCACGGTCATCCGGCCCACCAAAACCGCAGAATTGAGGGTGGGCGGTCTGGATGAGTCGGTGATGGAGGCGCACTTGGCCGCAAAGATCGCGGCCAAGGGTGGATGTGGTGTGGACGCCGTGAAGGTGCGCCCCATCCGCTACGGCCCTGACGGCTTTGGCTCGACAGTCGTGTCGTGCCCGGTTGCCGCTGCTAAGAAGGTCGTGGACGCCGGCCGCCTGCTGATAGGGTTCAGCGCGGCCAACGTCAGAGCACTGGAGGCCCGTTCCGACCGGTGCTTCCGGTGCATGCAGGTGGGGCACGCCAGAGCGAGCTGCCCTTCAAAAACCGACCGGAGCAACCTCTGCTTCCGGTGCGGTAAGGAGGGGCACAGGGGCTTCGATTGTAGCGCGAAGCCCCACTGTGCCGTGTGTGCCGCTGCCAAGCGACCGGCAGGCCACGTTATGGGGGGGCGCAGTTGTAAGCCTCCCCTGGCCAAGGGCAAGTTGCCGGCGCGTCCAGCTCGCCAGGCCGCCCCCGCCACACAGAGGGCGCCCAAAACGGGGCCCGAGGAGGTTGATATGGTGGTCGAACAATGTTAAGACGGCCCCATATCAACTTTCTGCAGGTGAACCTGAACCACTCTACCAGGGCTCAGGATTTGCTACACCAGAGCCTGGCAGAGTGGTCAGTGGATGTGGCGGCGGTGTCAGAGCCGTACTTTGTCCCCAACCAGCCCAACTGGGTGGGGGACACTTGCGACTCTGTCGCCGTGATGGTACGCGCGGCCCCAGGTTATACACCCCCCTCAATTTATGAGAGGGGTGCTGGGTACGCGGCGGTCGTTTGGGGGGAAATGGTAGTAGTCTCTGTCTACTTTTCCCCAAATAGACCGCTCGCCGACTTCGAGGCGTTCCTCGGAGTCGTCGGCGTAGCCATCAGGAGGGCGGCCCCGCGTCAGGTTCTCGTCCTTGGAGACCTGAACGCCAAGTCGGTCGTCTGGGGTTGTCCAGCGACCGACCAGAGGGGCCAGGCTGTGGAGCAGTGGGCAGCCGCTGCTGGGCTGTCGCTCCTCAACAGGGGCGCAGTCCACACGTGCGTGCGACACAACGGAGGCTCGGTGGTGGACGTGTCGTTCGCCACCCCAGCCCTCGCGCGCACGATCAGCGGCTGGAGGGTAGTGCAGAACGTGGAGACTCTCTCGGATCACCGATACATCCGATTCGAGAGCTCCACCCTGCACCAAAGGCCCCCACAGCCCACAAGCGGTGGACGGCCTCCTCGCTGGGCGCTCAGCAGGCTCAAGCCGGAGCTGGCGAACGAGACGGCGATATTTGAAGACTGGTTCTCGCGTCCGATGTCCGGTCCGGACGTCGACGAATCAGCTCGCCGTCTCCGCGGCGCTTTAACGGAGGTGTGCCAGGCTTCTATGCCTCGGGCGCAGCCTCCGCGGGACCGCCGTGAAGTTCACTGGTGGTCCCAGGACATTGCAGTCATGAGGGATGACTGCAGTGTCCAAAGGCGGGCCTACACTAGGGCCCGCCGGCGCCGCGTGAGGGACCCTCAGGAGGAAGACCGCCTGTACGAGCTGTACAGGCAGTCGAAGAAGACCCTGCAGACTGCGATTGCCTCCTCAAAGGAGGTATCCAGAGAAGAGCAGTTGCAGGGTCTGGATCGGGATCCGTGGGGGCGGCCGTATAAGCTGGCGCGTAACCAGCTGAAAGCACGCGGCACGCCCATCACAGAGACGATGGATCCCGACCTCCTGGGGTCGGTCATCGGGGGACTGTTTCCCCCGGCCGAGGAGGGTTTTGTTCCCCCTCGGATGGCCCCGCCAGCTCCGGATGAGGAGGGAGGGAGTGATCCTCCTCCTCTTATTGATGAGGAGGAGTGGAAGGACGCCGTCGCCCGTCTAAAGGGGCGAAAGACGGCACCGGGACCTGACGGCGTCCCGAAGCGGGTGTTGGACCTGGCCCTTAAACATCTTGGGGCCAGGGCAAGGGAGCTGTGCGACACTTGCCTTAAGTTCGCACAGTTTCCAAAAGTATGGAAGGAGGGGGCGCTATGCCTATTGCGCAAGGAGGGTCGTCCGGCGGACGACCCCTCGGCGTATCGCCCCATTGTGCTGCTGGATGAAATCGGGAAGGTCTTCGAGAAGATCATCGCTTCCCGAATAATCCAGCAGCTGGGAGGGGGAACGGGCCCCGACCTCTCCGAGGCCCAATACGGCTTCCGGACGGGGCGGTCGACGATTGACGCCCTGTCCGATCTCCGGGCTTTGGTGGAGGAGTCCGTCGAGAGACGAGAGGTAGTTTTGGCGGTGTCCTTGGACATCGCCAATGCTTTTAATAGTCTCCCATTCGGCGTCATCATGGAGGCGCTTCACTATCATCAAATGCCTCCATATCTGCGCCGAATAGTGGGAGACTATTTGAGGGACCGGGACGTAGCGTACGTGGGACGGGACGGCGAGCTTGGCCGTCACAGGGTGTCCCGCGGCGTTCCACAGGGGTCAGTCTTAGGCCCCTTGCTGTGGAACGTCGGCTATGACTACGTCCTGCGGTGTGGCCTCCCCCCGATGGTGCGGTCGTTCTGTTACGCAGACGACACGCTCGTCACCGTCCGGGGGAAGCAGCTGGAGGATGTCCAGCGTTTGGCGTCCGTGTTCGTCAGCCATATCGTGCGGCGGATACGGACGTTGGGCTTGGAGGTGGCCCTCCACAAGACCGAGGCCATGGTGTTCCATGGGCCTCGGAGACGGCCGTCAGCGGGTGCGTCAATCGTCGTGGAGGGCGAGAGGGTCGGTCTGAAGCCCCAGATGAAATATCTGGGGCTGGTGATCGATGGGCGGTGGGGCTTCGAGGAGCACTTCAAGCTCCTCGAGCCCCGGCTGCTGGGAGCAGCAGACGCCCTCGGGCGTCTCTTGCCCAATGTGGGGGGCCCGAGCGTGGCGTGCCGCCGACTCTACGGCGGCATCGTCCGCTCTATGGCACTATATGGGGCGCCGGTGTGGGCTGACAGTCTTAGCCCACACGCGACCGCCTCCCTTCAGCGGGCCCAGCGCGCAATGGCGCTGCGGGCGATCCGGGGCTACCGAACGGTGTCCCGGAAAGTGGCGTGCGCTCTCGCGGGGACGCCCCCGTGGGAGCTGGTGGCGGAGGTGCTCGCTGCAGCGTACCGGCAGCGAGCGGAGGAGAGGGCCAGTGGCGATCGACTGGCCCCCCAAGAGAGGCGTGCTGCGCTCGATGGAGCGCGCGAGGAGATGTTCCGCCTATGGTCCGAGGACCTGGGCGAAGGGGCCTCAGCTACGCAAACGCGTAGCCTCGAGGCCCTACGCCCCGTCCTCAAGGCGTGGGCGGAGCGGCGCCATGGGTCGCTCACATACCATCTGGTGCAAATACTGTCCGGACATGGTTCGTTCGGACGCTATTTGCACCGGATCGGAAGAGAGCCGACCCCACAGTGCCACCATTGCGGAGCGGCGGAGGACACGGCGCAACACACCCTAACGGTGTGCTCTGCGTTCGGTGTCCAGCGCTCCGCATTGGTCACTGTGATTGGCGCGGACCTCTCCCTGCCGACCGTGGTTCTGTCCATGCTCGGTAGCGAGGGGTCCTGGGAGGCGGTCAACTCCTTCTGCGTCGACGTCATGACGCTGAAGGAGGAGGCGGAACGGGCCAGGGAGGATGACCCCCTGGCAAATCCGTGCCGCCGCAGACGCCTCCTGCGGAGAAGGCGGCAATACCAGCGCCTTCTCCATCCGGTGGGGAACCAGCGCGGTCCGAGCCCTAGGGGGGGCTCCGACCGTGCATTGCACAGGTCCCCACTGAGGGCCGACGCTCCGTATGTCCCGGCGCGTC